>JAMXDD010000005.1:18229488-18896865 GCA_024733475.1 Syzygium grande | reverse complement strand
TTTGACACAAATGTCCATGTTTTGATAATTTTAATTTTTATAGTTATCGTTTTAAATGAAGGAGATATGGCATTTCACTGCGTACACTTATCGGCAAGAGTGCTGACCTTTCTGGCCCCTGTTTTGCTGGTATCTCACTTCCAATGTTCAGCTGTACTTGCCCTAGCAAAATCTCTTCGGTTGATGTTTAGGAAGAGAAGTTTAAGAGATTTTAATAAGAGAGGCGCCGCGCAAACCTTTTGTTTTACTCCATCTTCTAGCAAGGAATGGCAAGTGATGACGCTGAATTCAGCATTAGTAAGATCTCAAAATCCTCCAGGTCAATAGACTATCCTATTCTAATTTGCTGCTGTAGTGGCATCCAGAGTCGATGATGGTTTGTTTCCCAGAAACGCGGAATCAAGGCCAACAGATTTCATATTTATATGCCAAATTTACTCGTCTTTGAGCATTAGCTACAACAACAAAGACTAATCGTAGCATCCAGTTCAGTGCCGAATCTTTATAAATTGTGAGTTGGAAAGTTAGTCAAACCTAGTCGCATCATGGAGTATCATTCTCAGAACAGAGATCATCACTGGGAGATGTAACCCTGCATCTGGAGAGGGGTAGGAAGAAACAAGAGTTTCCAAATAGATAGCAGCAGATTCGATGGAGTCAGGTTCGACGGCGTACTTCCTGCAAGTATTATCTTCTTGATTGAACAGAACCATCTCGTACAGACCATTCTGAAAGACGATTTTTCCGCTCCTCATATAAGCGATAAGGAACTTCCTGTCTACGATCTGGTTTATGGAGGCCAAGACACTGAACAATTTTGTCCATGATCCTCCTCCTCACCCACCGTACTCATTCGTTATCCAACCTTTGAAGCAGTGATCACGGACGCCCTTGTATATGAACAAGCCATCCCTGTGAACCCCGAGTCCCGCAAAAGCCCCCTCTCCCGCGAAAGCCATGTTCCCTGCTGCTCGGGGGACCGGAAGCATGCGGCGGAATTTCTCTTCCGACAAATCGAACGACATGATCATACTCTCTCCATCCGCATTGTTTCTGCTCCAGTCGATGACGCACCAGTGTAAGGCCCCGCTCCAATAAACTCCTCGGCGGTTGTTGGCGGGGTGGCTTTCTGGTTGGGCTCGGATGCTTCTCCAACAACCGGACTTGAGCGAATATATCACCACCTGCCATTCATCAGCAGAAAGGCCAGAAAGGCCGACCTGCACTATTTTGTAGTCATCAGATCGAGGGTCATATCCAAATCCACTGTATAGCTTAGCTTGAACATAATAATCGGGCAATTCCCTAGACGCCTTGGTGGTGGGGTTATATATGAGAGATCTGCGAGAGCCGTCAATTATATCTCTGTAACTTAAACACACCAAGCCATTGCAAGTCCCCACGATGTAGGAGTGCGTCCAGAAATGCAAGTTCATTCTTTGCTCATGAGACTCCACCACCGTGCGCGATCATCGCTGCCATCACCGCCACCGTCAAGCACGTCGTGGTCTACGGTCTCCAAGGGGCAGTTCTTGATGATCCTCTGGCTAGGAATCATGTCCCCTGCCTCTAGCCTTTTCAGATGCATCCTGGCGAAGCCCAAGTCGCTGATCAATGACTGCCAGCCTTTGCGGATGCATTTGAATCGCATCAAGGACTAGACCGGTAGCCTCAAGAGTATCTCGAAGAAAATATTGTCAGTGAAACTCTCTGCCATCACGGATGTCGAGCAGCGGTAGCTGGGTGGCGGAGAGGGAAGAGTGAACGGGGGTGAGGTCATCAAATGGACATATATTCCCATGTATATAATAGGGGAAAATAACATAAACAATCCATGTACTTTGACCCAATGTACAATTTGATCTCTGAACTTTTAATTTATTCAATATAGTCCATGAACTTTAGCCAAATGTACAATGTGGTCACTAAACTTTAATTTGGTCAATGTAGTCCCTGACTTCCGGTACATGTTCGATTTAGTCTCTGAACTATATGAAAAATGTTCAATGTAGTTATTCCATTAATTCGAGTTCAAAGACTATATTGAACATTTTTCATATAGTTGAGGGACTAAATTGAACATGTACCAAAAGTCAGGGACCACATTGAATATTAAGCTAAAGTTCAGGGACCAAATTGTAAATTGGGTCAAAATTTAAGGATTGTTTGTGTCATTATCCCTATATAATATGCTGTCTCACTTTGTGCATTTCCCATAATATCCTTCACCGAACAAAGTGTCGCACATTGGCATAGAAGGGCGATAACGTACATTCACACTTTAGCCTCTCCTCTCTCGAGGCATGTTGTGTGCGATTGCAAACCTAATTTACATGATTCACATCTCCGGAGAGTGCTTGATGAGTAAATCGGCAAAGGTTGTGAAGGGAGCATGTACGACAAGAAAAGTGAAGGTGTTTAGGTTATGAATAATCGTCGCCAGCCATGTAAAGATACTGCAAACATCAAGATAAAAAGGTCAATAAATTTGAGCTAACTTGTTTTCTTTGATTAATTAGCGGCAGTACAAATTACAATTCGAATATTGATATTTATAATCTTCGATGGTTAACAAACGGATACTAAGAAATGATACTAGTTCTGTGTGCTTCATCCAATTCAACAATCCTTATTCACATGTCTGGGATGGTCGACTCCACCAATATAGAGTTATGCTCCTTCCTCTGACGATCACCTCCTTTGACGTTACAGCTAAGCCCGTCGTTTTCATTACTTGATGATTACTTCTCTGATAGTTGCATCCAAGTCAATTGTTTTCAGTACCGGATATTTATCTCTCTGACAGTAGCATTCATATCAATTTCCATGGGTTATCATCCGATTTTATCAGCTCCATTACTTGGCGGTAATTCCATCTCCACTTTTGTCGATGGTAACAATGTGGCTTTTTATCAGTTACCTCAATCTTCATCTGTCGACATTTCACTCCAAGATTTGGTTATTTTCGCCTATATTCCCTGTTGGCTAAAACTAGTTTTCTTGTCGACTAAATTGAGTTTGCCGACTAAAAGCTTTCGGCGCTTGCCAATTCCTACCTCTGTCGCTTCTCACTCTGTCTCCGTCGACTGACATTTTTTGGCGTCATTGCATGCCCCTTTTAAAAAGAATCGAATAGTTTTTGGTTCTTTTAAATATCTATGCGCAATCACAATCTGCAAACTGAAGAGACGCATTTCCCTTGAATTCATGCACAGGACCGAAGAAGATACTGATCAAATCATTCTCAGACCGTACTTTAAATTACTTCCTATTCCGCCGATCCTTGATAGATGTTTTCCTCGTCATCACTAAGAGATCCTTCCTATCTCTAAACGAGTTTGCTCGACAATAAATTATCGATTCATGGCTTTTCCAGTTATCGATGAACGATTTCTTCCGTGGTTCTCAAGGTTGAAGCCTCACATTCTGCCCATCTAGAAACAGGCTAGACTTGATTTGGTTTTGGAAATCGGTTGCCTTGAACTGGATTTAGAATGTAGTTTGATCGGTTCCTTCTGCTCTTTCCAGTCTGCCTCTGCGAATTGCTTCTTCCTTCCTTTTGGGACCGTTGTGTTCGACTCAGCAGGACGTTTTCGCCATCGTCGGACTTCCCCCTTGTGGTACTGGCTCCTGATTTTTCTTATGAGTCTTTTATCGACGTTTTTCTGCGCAGGTCGACAGGTGCAAGGACCAGCCGACACCTCTTCGAAAAAATGCGAACTCGGGAAAATACACTAGGAATTAGCACGATAGCTACACACCGTTGGAAAATAGGCTCAAAGAATCTCATGATGCCTAGCTTGCAATTTTTGAGTTCGATTAGGCCATGAGCCAAGCAGGAGAGACCAAGCCAAAAATCACCGAGAGCGTGGATGAGTCCGAGTGTGGGTTTGATTGGTCCGTAAGCTCTAGGCCCTTCGCTAATCGAAATTCTTGCTGCTGAGTCCTAGATTCAAATAGTACGATGTCCCTAGTTGTTAAGAGCAAAAGAAATTTAAACCGAAATAAAAAAATGGATGTAGGATGACATTTTCGATTACAGGTCGAATTGTGTCGTCCCAATCTTCGTGGAATGCGCAGATAGCCTATACGAAGTGAAAGCTTAGGTATTACCGAACTATCATGCCTCTAGTTTATATATGAAGAAGTGCAGTTTGAAAATGGATGTAAGATCGTGTAAAATTACTGTTTTTGATTACGGAGCAAATTCGATTCCTAAAATTTCTGATTGTGCAAAATGCATGACCAATTCATTGGCAAAATATATAGGTGTCAACGGGGTTAAGATTCTGTTTGTTGTGTGGAAAGTCAACGGATTGAAAAAGATTTTCTCAATTTGGTTGTTTATATCGCTTAAGACAAGATTTATTCATGTTTAAACTCATTCCGACTGCAAATGAAACTCGTTTGCAATTCTTGTAAAACTTCTAATTTGAGCTCAATTTACATAAAGCGCATGGTAAATTCTTTCATCTGTTTTCTTCATTGTGCAGATTGACAGAGAAGACACGATACGTTCCGTAGTTTGATGACATCACGGAGTAATATGCCTGAGTCGTCCTCGTATTGCCCAGATGGAATTCCACTTGGAATCAGTACATTGATCATAAAGTCAAATCATAGAGGAGCAAGAGACCCGTAATTACAACATGGTACTTCAAGGTAAAACCAATGGGGTGAAAAGCTATTACAATGAATGTATACTGTTTTATAGACATTGTACTATAACGGTGTCATGCATGCCAAATCTTTCGCACTGATTCACATTTTGCGGGATTTCGCCATCACCAACCCTTTCGATAGATAATGTGCGTCTTCGTTTGTGGACTTCGATAATTTGTCCGATAATCAACTCGGAAATGGCAATGTCACCAGTTTCTTTAATTGGAGACTGCACAGTGCTTTGATACCAGTAGCATGTTTCTCCAGCTGCGCGAGTGTGGCCTGAATTGAGGATGGGTCATTCACGAAATCTTGTACAACAATAGTATACAGAGTGTTCAAGAAGCCAAAATTCGAAAAGAGGAGAAAAAAACATCCATGGTGATCATGTAGGACATAAAGAGCCACTGATGTTAATTACAGTAGTACACGATGGTTCATCCTCGGATTCAGCTGGCACAACAAAGCTTAAGTGCGCGAGTATCCACATTCCGGTCAAGCACATTGGAAATCAAACTCTGCCTGCTGTCTCTTTCACAAAAGCTTGATTCCACCAGCTTGATGCGATCCCAACACTTAATGATTCCATGGCACAGGCAAGCCAAAGATTCGCAAATTGTGATCCATCAATCCAACGGCAATGTACTTTGATGCCGGACCAAACTTAACTCGTGTCACTTTACTTGCAATCGAAACAAGAATATCAATGGGGGGCCGGGGGCCACGTTTAGAGACATGCAAGATCTCAAAGAAGAAAAAAGGAGGAGGATGAGGAGGAGTAGGATAGATGACCTGTCCTAGATCAGGGAAAGTCTAGGGACAATTCCACTCTTATTTTACACTGGCAACTTGATATACTCTGGCAAAGCACAAAATTAAGGTTATTTCCCAAAATAGCTGGCACAACTTAATCAAAAGAGGAGGAAAGTCAGAATTCTACAACAGGTCCTGATTCTAGTCATGCTTTTCCATTGGACAGATGGATAGAAGAGAAGTTTAAGAGCTTTCTCTATGAGAGTCGCCACACAAACCCTTTGTTTTACTCATCTTCTAACGAGTTATGGAAAGTGATGATGCCGGTGTCATGCGCCTACGTTGGCGACATGCAAGGAGCATTGTTTGGTGGCATGGTAGAATTACCCTTAAAACCTACAGCAAAAAGGAAATATCAGATGATCCATAACATTCTTGATTTTATTGTTGAAAGACATAATGGGTGGACCGCCCGAGATGTGCCAAACCCGGCCCGTGAGCCACAAGAGCCCACGAGGTAGTTATTTCTCTATTTATAATAGAAGGCACCCTTTGCAAAGTAACGTGATTTTCATACATGCAAACACACTCCTTCAAGAACGACGTCTTCTCTGTTTCTCTTCGGAACACACACTAGTACGAAAGACGATCGAAGAACTTTCAAGCGCAAAGTGGCACTTAATCTGTGACAATACCGGGTATGTTTATTATGTGATATGCCTGTACAATCGATGATACAAGTTTGATGGTTCTCGGGCACGTTTTCCGCATTAATCGAATTCGTTCCGAATACATTTCGGACGAAACGATCGGGATTGAGTTTTCCCAACATTGGTATCAGAGCCACGTTTACTTGTTTCCCGATCATGCTTATGTATCGTCTGAAATGTATACTGCTTGTTTTTCGTTTTGGCCTCGTTTTTGTTCGTTTTTCGTCGCGTCACCGAACTGTTCATGCATGTTTCGTTTTTTGTTTTTCATCAAAACTTAAATTTTATTGCATAAACAGAAAGGGCTCGTTGAGACGAGCAAATTGATGGGCGGCGCGTCGCCGAAGGACGCCGGACGCGCCCTCACGCGCCGGCAAAGGCCAGGCGCGCGACGATGCGTGACGCCCATGTGCGGTCGTGCGAAACGGAGCGTCGGTTGCCGCGCGAACCGCCGACGATGACGTCACGCTGACGTCATCAGAACTAACCGACTTGACCCGGCCGAGTTGACCCGACCCGTTGACCTTTGACCCGACCCGTTGACCGTTGACCCGACCCGGTTGACCCGACCTGTTGACCGTTGACCCGACCCGATTGACCCCATTGACCCGACCCGATTGACCATTGACCGTTGACCGGTCAAACCAGTCAGACCGTCAAACCGGTCGAACCGGACCGGTTCAAACCGGCAGAATGACCCCTGTGTGTTCTCTCGGCCCATACGAGCTCATTTGAGCTCCGATTTGGGCGTTCTTGGTATCGATGTGCTCGTATTGGAATGCTCTATGTCATGGTATATTCATATTGCATTTTTTCTGCACTCATGAATGTGAAAATGCACGATAAACCCTATGTACACGTACTTAGGGGTATATTCTTTGGCATTTTCTCTAGTATTTTTTGAAATACAAGTGTCAGATCATATGTATATGAATAAGCATTCATTATCTTAATGTATCATGGATTATAAGTAATCCTTTGTTCTGCATTCGTTGCAGGAACAATGGTACATTTAAGACGCACTCCGATAATCCCAAGAACGGCAACTCAAAAGGAAAAACTTGAGAATCTAAGAATCAAGCTAGCTCTTTATCGATGGGATGCTAGAGATGATATAATGACACACATCATCAAGGTCAACAAAATGATACAGGATATCATTTGGAATGGCTTTGTAATGTTGGAATATGTAATGGTCGGAGCCCTAAAATGCACTATTCCTAAGGAGTTGGGAATAATGCTTGATAAGGTTAGAGAAACCTTAAATGGTCCAAGCTATAAGATACTTATGGAGAATTTTGTGCAAGAATACATAAGGGTCAGGGCAAGAAGAACATCAACCCTTGCATTGAATAGGTCTCAGCGCAAACCATGTCCCGGGTCTAGGGGTTTTCCGGGAGTCTCTATTTATGTTCCGAAGAAAATAAAACTTTCTAAAGAATTTTATGAGTCATTTCCTATTTATGTGTTGGATTGGTACACTTGATGTTGTCCTTTTAGGATTTGGAATCAATTCTGTACATGTTAACATTTGTAAATGTTTTATGATATATATATGGCTATGAATTCTTTGGTGATTTCTCATTTTATATTGCCATATTATATGTTATGTTTTATGTGGGAAATTCTTCAAAGTTTGTATAACTTTTGAAGAACCAATTTCATTACATAAATGATTAGGTTAATGGTAATTTCAAATTAGGTTTTTTAGACGATGATTGGGAACATAGTGAACTTTTGACTCTAAGACCTTTTGTGAAACTATTCATTAACATGATTAGTTTATGTAATCATGATGCTGATGAAGCATTTAGATAGGCTTTAATAACTCGTGCGTATGTGTCTTAAATGTTCAGATATGATGGCTTCAACAACTAAGAACATAGTGGCTGAACTAAATAAGAGAGAAAAATTGAATGGCGACAATTATGAGATTTGGAGTCTCAAGATTCAATATGTGCTGGAAGAGCAAGAGGCACTCGAACCTCTTAATCAGATTATAGAAGAACCTGAGGATGGGACAATTGCCCAACACAAGAGGGATAAAGATGCCTTTGCTGTTTGGAAAAGAAAGAACTCCTTTGCACGCATTACGTTGCTAAGCAGCATGGACAATGATATCATGCGAGAGTTCGGACGTTTCCAGAATGCTAAAGAGATGTGGGCTGCACTGGCATCAAGATTTGGTCGAACTTCTGTGACCAAACTGAGACAACTCACTATTCGTTTCGACTCATACAAGATGTCTCATGGAAAGACCATGAAACAATATTTGAAGCAGATGTTGAATATGATTAGTGAGTTAAAGGATGCTGGGCACATACTCACTGATGAACAGCAGGTGCAGGCAGTAATTCGCTCTTTGCCTCAAAGCTGGGAGCATATGAAGATCCATTTGACCCATAATAAGGGTATCAAGACCTTCGAGGATGCTATGCGGCATCTTGAGTTGGAAGAGGATCGCCTCATGGCGGCTAAGCCAGAAACTGATGTTTACTTTGCTGGTTCTAGCTCGCATGGAGTTTCGAGCTCCAAGAGGAAGCACCCTGCTGGGTCAAAGAAGTGGAAAGGCAAAGGGCTGAGTCCTTCAGGGAAGAAGCTGAGGCTCAACCAACGGGAGAAAGGAAAGCATCCTTTCAAGAAGAACATTTCAAGAGTAAAATGTTTCAACTGTGGCAAGAAGGGTCACTTTGCTCGCGACTGTGGCGAGCCAAAGAAGGTAGAAACCCTTAGCATTCATGAAAATGCTACTTATGTGTCTAGTTCAGTGTTTCTAACCGAATCTAATCCTTTGTGGACTGTAGACTCGGAGCCACGAGACCATGTAGCGAAGAGACGAGAAGCTTTAAGTGGAGTTCGACGAGTTCCACAAGGAATGAAGTGGATATATGTGGGGAACAATTCAAGAGTGGAGGTCGAGGTATTGGCACCGTCAACTACTTATCTTGTGGGCGACATTGTTCCTACATGATGTGCTATTTGCTCTAGAGATTCGTCGAAACTTAGTTTCCGTGTTGGTTTTAGTTAGACTTGGTTTTAGTGTAAACTTTCATAACAATGGTGTAGACTTGTGTTTAGATACAAGTTATTATGGTTCCGGATATTTCTTAGATGGTTTCATTATATTAGATGTTGACTATTGTGAAGTTAATGTTAGTTATTCCTTATTTACATCATCCGATTCTTATGAGAATGATGTGAACGTGTGGCATGCTAGACTTGGTCATATTGGCCAACAAAGAATGAATAGATTGGCTAAAGATGGCTTATTGGGCAATATTAAAAAGGTTGATTTGCCTATATGTAAGCATTGCCTAGAAGGAAAAACAACGCGAAAACCATTTGGAAAAGGAACAAGAGCTGAATTTCCTTTGCAATTAATCCATACTGACATCCGTGGTCCAATGAATGTAAAAGAAAGGCACGGGTCTGTTTATTTCATCACTTTCATTGATGATTATACTCGATTTGGACATGTCGATTTGATTTCTCATAAGTCCGAAGCTTTAAATTACTTTAAAAGATTTATGAGCTTAGTGGAAAATCAATTAGACAAGAAAATAAAAGCATTAAGATCCGATCGAGGTCGAGAATATATGTCTGATCAGTTCAGAAATTTATGTGATGAAAAGGGAATAGAAAGACAACTGACTGTTCCATATACTCCTCAACAAAATGGTATTGCGGAAAGAAGAAACAGAACTCTAATGGAAATGGTTAGATCAATGATGGCACATACTAACTTGCCAATCACCTTTTGGGGTGATGCTTTGTTGACTGCTGCCTATATACTTAACAGTGTGCCTTCTAAATCAATTGCTTCTACTCCATATGAATTATGGATAGGCAGAAAGCCTGATTTAAGCTTTCTAAAACCTTGGGATTGTGCTGCCTAAACTCGTGAGTCTTCTCACAAGTATGGAAAATTAGGCCCAAGAGGCAAAAAGAGTATTTTTATAAGATACTCAGAGCACTTAAAGGGATATATATTTATAGGTGAGCAAGAAAGCGGAAGTATAACTGAATTTGAATCATGGGATGTCACATTCTTAGAGAATGAATTTCCTAAAAAGGGCGAAGTAGGTGATGATTACTCACTATACGAATCTGTTGATCGTGATAGTGAAGATAGTGGGAGCATTGTGATAAATGGAGAGTTGAATGCAACCCAGTCTCAATTGCAACCACTTAAAGAGACGACACCACCATTATCTCATTCGAGTGGAAGCGCAATGAAACATGGTGAATCATCAGGAGTACAGCATTCCATACGACAGTCGAGTCGTAATAGGATTCCCCGTCGACGTTTTGACATTGAAGGAGAAGCCTTCATGATCGCCCCACAAGATGAAGATGAACCGGAAGAATGTGAACGATATTCTAAAGTGCCCTAATAAGGAAGAATGGATACGTGCAATGGAAGAGGAAATGGAGTCATTAAGATCAAACCAAGTTTGGGAATTGGTTGACCTTTCAAAAGGACGCAAAGCCATCGAGAACAAGTGGGTTCTTAAAATAAAGCGTAAGGCTGATGGCTCAATAGAGAGGTATAAGGCTCGCCTTGTTGCGAAAGGATATAATCAACAGGAAGGAGTTGACTTTGAAGAAATTTTTTCTCCTGTGGTTAGATTTACCTCTATTCGCCTTATTCTGGCAATAGTAGCTAGTATGGATCTAGAATTACATCAAATGGATGTAAAGACTGCATTCCTCAATGGAGAATTAGAGGAAGAAATTTATATGGAGCAACCTATTGGCTTCGTTACAAAAGGCCAGAGCATAAAGTGTGTCGACTATTGAGGTCGATATATGGCCTTAAGCAGTCTTCGAGACAATGGTATATACGTTTTCACAATGCAATAATGGCATATGATTTTGCAATGATTAGTGAAGACAATTGTGTATATATCAAAAGATCCAAAGATCAATTTGTGATCTTATCATTATATATTGATGATATACTAATTGCCGGAAATAGTATGGAGTTGGTTAATACAGTCAAGAATTGGTTATCTTCCAATTTTGAGATGAAAGATATGGATGAAGCTGCATACATTCTTGGAGTTAAGATTTCAAGAGATCGCTCAAAGAAATCCCTATCTCTCTCACAAGAGACATATGTGAATAAAATCCTTGAGCAATTTCGTATGCAAGACTGTAAACCAATAGATACTCCTATTGCAAAGGGTGAAGCATTAAGCGACAGAATGTGTCCTAAGACTTCACAAGAAAAGGAGCAAATGGAACAAGTTCCATATGCTAGTGCTGTCAGAAGCTTGATGTACGCTATGATGTGTACAAGACCTGACATTTGTTATGCAGTTGGAATGGTAAGTAGATACCAATCCAATCTAGGTCAAGCACATTGGATCGCCGTCAAAAGGATCCTGAGATATCTAAAGGGAAGTGCCAACTATGTGCTGACTTATCAAGGAAGTGATCTACACCTTGAAGGCTATACTGATGCTGACTGGGGAGGAGATTTAAAAGAAAGGAAATCTACTTCTGGATACGTATTCTTACTGAATAATGGCGCCATATCTTGAAGCAGTAAGAAACAACAATGCGTAGCCTTATCTACAATGGAAGCCGAGTTCGTGGCTCTATCAGCAACGGCACAAGAAGCTGTTTGGCTTAGAAGATTTTTGGATCACTTAGGTGTAACTGAGAATGCTGCAAACCCAGTATTAGTCTATTGTGATAGCCAAACAGCAATAGCGTACACTAAGGATCCCAAGTACCATGGAAAGACCAAACATATAGATATCAAATATAACTATGTCAAGGACATGGCTGCATGAAAGGAAGTGAACGTGAAGTACATATCTACACAAAGGATGATAGCAGATCCTATGATGAAGCCGATTCCTAGAGAAGTTTTCCATGGTCATATGAGATCTCTAGGACTATGTAGAATATGATGTACTGAATATTGTAATTTTCCCAGAATGTTCACTATTAATGAAGTTTGTTATTATCAATGCCTATAAGTTTGTATGACGTTTGTGAATGTCGATGCCGAGTGCATTATATTGAAAAAGTATGTCGGACAGATGAGAGATTAGCCCACTCACATGGGTAATCGCCTCTACTCACTGTGTGATGAATAGAGATGAGACAGTTTTAAGCTTGTTATCTAGGTGATAATTGAGAGCTCAAGCTTGAAGCATGGACGTCGCCTTAACAAAATGTTAAGATGAGGACATATAGATTATTATGTCCGAAAGTGAAATGACCCACATATTTCACTTTACCTATCTTTAATGCCAGATGTGAGTTCTAATAGATGCTTATGAATAGAGTAGATTTGTGAACTCAAGTTGGACATTGAGTATGTCTAAACTATCATTTGTACGGTATTAAGAGTAAAGACATACGCTCTATGGGAAAAGGAGAGAATACCGTAATACGTATTTCATATTACGTATGCATGGGACGACCGATAAGAGTTGAAAAAAATTATGATCTCATTTTTTTTAAGTCGTGTGAGACTCTTGAGGAAAATAGTTTTTCTCATTTAAAGTGCCCTCACGACTCTTACTTATTCTCAAAATTTCTATTCAGTGTTTGCTATCTTAGGATGTTGCCGATGATCATGATAATTCGGTCTAACAGGGCATTTCTAGAAAAACGAGTTGGATTGAAATGGAGAGGTTTAAGGAAAGAGGAAGATCAATTTAATTTATGATGTCACATTTTATATTTATATTCACAGGTCGACCAATTGTGATTTTGAGTAAATCATAATTGTGAATAAAATATATGAGATACTGAAAGAGATCAAGAGAGATAAAAATGTGATCGATTGATCTAGGGAACTGAATACTAATTCTACTCTAGATAATGCCCAAATTTGAGCTGTTATATATTCCTAACAGATGTATAATAACGAGCTCTCGTAGTATGCTAGTCGCATGGATTATTTGCCGATATAAACTTTGCAAGGAAGAGAGTTGTGTTTAGCCCATCGTGGGTGAGTGGGAGATGAAAGACATAATGGGTGGACCGCCCAAGATGGGCCAAACCCGGCCCGTGAGCCACAAGAGCCCACGAGGTAGTTATTTTCCTATTTATAATAGAAGGCACCCTTTGAAAAGTAACGTGATTTTCATACATGCAAACACACTCCTTCAAGAACGACGTCTTCTCTGTTTTTCTTCGGAACGCATACTAGTACGAAAGACGATCGAAGAACTTTCAAGCGCAAAATGGCACTTAATCTGTGACAATACCGGGTGTGTTCATTATGTGATATGCCTGTACGATCAGTGATATAAGTTTAATGGTTCTCGGGCACGTTTTCCGCATTAATCGAATTCGTTCCGAATACGTTTCGGACAAAACGATCAGGATTGAGTTTTCCCAACAATTTTCATTGTATTTCCAATCATATTCTGATCTGTCTTGATTGAGATATATTTGGTCTTCTTTCTTGATTCAAAGGCTCCTTTTTGTAATGGATCCTTGTTTACTCGGAGGGGAGCAAACCAAACATTTGTATTCACAACCTTACATGGGCAACCAAGATTGTTTCAACCAACTGGTAAAATCATGCAACTTGAATTTTACCTTTGCGGAGATTGTTAAGGGTATCTTCAGGGAAAAAATATCCTACTTTCTTTTTTCCTTGAATAGTGGTCCTGTCATGATATAATTGATCATACAGATCCAAGTAAAAAGGAGGACAAAAGAACAGAATTATGTTTGCTATGCATTGACTGCTTGGCTCTTTAGCATCCTAGTTTCCTCAGGATCTGAAGGTCTGAATTCAGCATTATCAAGATATTAAAATCTTCTAGTTGAATAAGCTCTTGGAATCCTTGATAGACTGTTCTAATTTGCTGCTGTAGTGGCATCCATAGTTCTTTTATGAGGATTTGTTGCTAGACACAGGGAACAAAGGTAACGGATCACTTATATTATACTAAATTTACTCATCTTAAGTACATCCAATGTGTCTCTAAGCAGCGGTACACTCCTCCCCACCTTGCCTTCAAGAAGAAACACCTTGTCCCCCTCCCTGATTGACTATTGCAGCTACGACAATGACTAATAGTAGCATCAAGTTCACCGCTGAATCTTTATAAATTGAGAATGAGCTTAAAGTTACTAAGTCAAACCTAGTCACATCATGAAGTATCATTGGCTCAAGAAGTGGCAAAGCATAAGTTCTATGAACGCAAGAGCGAAAATGATCTCCCAATATATAGTTTGGGGGGTAATTTTCCCTGCTTAAGATTACCAAAGCAAGCAGATAAATTATGCATGGACCAAAATACGGCTCTTAGCAATTTATGGGCCCAAAACATGTGAAGGAAAAGCTTAATAATGAAATAGAAATAGAGATGATAACCAGCTCCACTGCATGTAGGAGTGAGATAGATAACAAGTTACTCACGCTCTGACATACCACATTATATTGTGATCTCAGGACAATTTACAACTATATAAGCATGATAACTTTACAGGTTAAACTATCCTTCCTTTAACTGAAAGAATGTGAATGTTTGGGATTCATCAGGTTGAGTGTCACGTGACCTAGGTCTTCTGAAAATGAAAAGTATGTTAACAAGAACTTCACGTGAAAACTTCCACCCAGGATCTATCTTAAGTTGCATTAGCCGAATTTCACACAGGACACACATGTACGCAGAATTTATGATATCTTCTTCACTTTATGATTTGCAATGAGTTAATTGACCTGGTTTTCTTCATTAGGTGGAAATATGTACTGCTACATATGCACGAATGACTCGCACTTCACGGTGGAGGCGACTTCGCCATGTCCTTAGATGGAGATCTGTAACTTGGCACATGTACCAATTTCCATCTTTGCAATGCCTCGCAGGAGGAGGTCCGTTTTAATCATCTTTTGTATCTTCTGTTGAAAAGGTTAGGTGGAGCAAGTGAACCTTGTGAAACATTCGGGAACTTGTGTTTGACTCACAACCCAGAGTTCGAGTTGAAGAATGTTGAGGTAACTGTAGCTAAAATCTCCATGCCTGCCTTCAATTGCATATCACTTGATGTTGTCAAGAGTGACTCCCTCAGAAGAAGCATTCGATTTTATGCTTGAACTGCAATTTGCATAGGCTTTGAATGAAGGTACAGGGAATGGAAACATGCTTGATATCATAGGCCATGTAGATGCTGATTGGGGTGGAGATATTGATAGTAAACGGTCCACTAGCGGATATGTTTTCACATTGTTTGGTTCTGCATTGAGTTGGATGAGCAGGAGGCAAAGCGTGTGTTGTAAATATAACGCGGAAACGACAGAATCTTGCAAATTAAGTCGATGGGAAAATACCAAAAAAAAAAAACGAGGAACGATAAAGGACACCAGAGATTTACGTGGTTCGGTCCGAATATCGGTACCTACATCCACGGGGAGAGCCAGCAACAAATAATTCACTATAATCGGAGAATCAGAGTTACAAATCGCTCAAAACATGCTGTTTCCCACACCTAAATTTAAGCCCAAACCCACTATATATTGGATTTAAACTCACAGCAAAAAATTTGACTCCTCCGCACGCGATCAAGGAGAGGTTACTGTGTATGTTCCTCCTTTATTCGCCTTCGTCCCCGTGGAGTCTACTCACGGCTCTTTTCTTTGTGCGGCGGCTTCAAAGGAAGAAAAAACTCTTACTGTTCGGCTCCTTCTCAGCAAAGAAACCCTTGATTTTATTTTTTATCCTCCACCGTGCGGCTGGTCAAAGACGTGAGGCTACATCAGGATAAGAGGGGGCCCACAAAAGATTTCCTCTTTTCTTTCGTATGGTTTGTGCAAAAACACCCACCTTTTTAAGACACTTTTTTACCCCATAAAAGAAATATATAAATAATAGAATATATGTGCCCAATCTTTTGTCTTGTAGTGCCAGAAATATTCATATCGCCACGAGCCCTTCATCCGAAATCAACCAAATAAGAAAGTGAATTTATTACGTGAATTAAACTCGAGACATAAATTTAACAATTCTCCACCTTGGCTCGATGTTTGTAGCCAAGTTATAGTGCTCATCTTCCATGTTGCTCTCTCAAAGCCTCAACAGGCACTCACTTTTTACACGCTAATTGTGCTCAAATAGAGCTTGAGCTTTGTTGAGGAAGAATGATTAGTCATTATGTTTGTTGGGTTCTCCACTGTTGCTATCTTCTTCACAATAATCTTACCCTTCGCTAAAACATCTTGGATAAAATGGTACAAGATGTCGATATACTTCGTTCGCTCGTGATAAACCGAATTATATATCAGATATATCACGCTTTAATTATCACAATGTATATTAACACTTTTTTGTTGTAACCCAGAGTCCAAGAGGAAACCCCTTTGCCATATCACCTCATTTGCTATAAAGGTTATTGCCATGTATTTTGTCTCAGTCAAAGATAAGGCAATGTGATCCTGTAAGGATGCTTTTCCAATTAACTGTGCCACCTGCAAGCATTAACATATACCCTGCTAAAGACTAGCACTCATCCAAGTCACCGGCATGATTCGAATCTACACAACTAGTGGTCTCATAGCCATTATCGCCTCTTCAGTACACAATACCCAAGTCTGTTGTTCCTTTTAAAGATTTAAGAATCCACTTTACAAATTCCCAATGATTTTTACCAGGAAGCTTCATATAATGCCTAACTATGCTCACAATTTGTGAAATATTAGGCTTAAACCATACCATATCAAACATAATACTACCCACTGCACTAGAATAAGAAACATGTTACATATGCTCCTTCTCCTCATCATGTGGTGAAAACTTATTAGAAAATTTAAAGTGCTTTATTAAATGTGTACTCATAGATTTCACTGACTACATGTTAAAAAGTATAACAATCTTCTCAATATATTTCTTAAGAGACAGACGTAAACTTTTGTAGTTAGGTTATGCAAAATCTCCATACCCAATATCTTCTTTGCAGCACCTTAATTTTTCATCCCAAACTTACCATATAACTAAATTCAGCAAATCAATATCATACATATTTTTAACTGCTATCGACATATCATCAACATATAATAATAGATAAATCAAAAACCCATCATCTAATCTTCTAAAGTAAATATAGCAATCTATCTGACTTTTCAAATAGTCTCGATTAACCATTCAAGCATGAAAAGGCTTATACCATTATCTAGGAGACTGCTTTAGCCCATATGAAGATTTTTTTTTTAACAAACCAACATGATCTTCATTACCATGCATAGCAAATCCCTTAGGTTACCTCATGCAAATCTACTCCTCCAATTATCGTGAAGAAATATTGTTTTCACATATCTACTCAAACCACGTAGATCCTATGCAGCGAATAAAGCAAGTAATACACAAATAAAAGTATGTCTTACTATAAGAAAGAACATGTCATTGCAACCAATGCTCTTCCGTTGTGTATACCCCTTCACAACAAGTCTCACATTATATATCGTTGCCTCGATGGCAAGAATGCCCTCTTTCGTTTATAGACCTACTTACTTCCGACAATCTTTTGGCTCTTGAGTACTTTGATAAACTCTTATATTTGATTTCGATAGAGTGATTCCATCTCTTCACTCATAACCCTTAGCCACTACACCGACTTACTACTAGACATCGCCTCAAAGTAAGGCAAAGGCTTATCTATCTCCATCTAATCACCTACGAAATGTACATAAGCAATGTTCATATCACCATAACATATCGATGGTTTGATTTGCCTTCTATGTTTGCTCGTGACTGTAGTGTGTTGCGACTATACTGGTTGTTTAGTATCGCCGACTTCAGGAAGTGCAGCCTCATCTACTGTCTTTACTTGTATTACCTTCAAGGTTTTCGGAGTCTCCACTTGAAGCTCCACCTCATTATCGCATTGCCATGTCACTATGACTTGTTGTCTCTGCTGCTGGTTGTGTCTCAAGACTGCAACGCCATTCTCGCCGTGGTGTCCCGGCAATCGCGGTGTCTCACAATCCCCTCTCTCTCGCAGAACTCGGAAAATCCTTACCACAAAACTCCATGCCATTATCGGTTCTCGTGCACTTGATCCGCTTTGTCGATCGCTTCTCAATCAATGCCTTAAATTTCTTGAACCGATCAAACACATCAGATTTATGCTTCAAAAATAAACCCATACCTTTCTAGAGTAGTCGCCGATAAATGTCAACATATATCGAGCACCTCCTTCGAAGGAACCGGAGATGGGCCCCGACGTCCCGAATGAATATACTCAACCGATCGCTTGGTCGAATGAACAGCTATTGTAAACTTAATTCGACGTTGCTTCCCAAAAATGCAAAGCTCACATAAGTCCAACTTTCCCTATCTTCCTCGACCCTTCAACAAGCCCCTATCACTCAAAGATCGCCATACCCCCTCACTCATGTGCCCCAAACGATATGCCATAATTGAGTCAAGTCAGAATCTGACTCACCTGATGAAACTGCAGCAGCTCCGGTCACGGTCTCCCAATAGATGATAGAGAGAACTCACTTTCTTCCCCTTCATCACTGTCATGGCACCTCGAGAGACCTTCAGCACTCCACCTTCAGCGGTGTACTTACACCCGATATCATCGAGTGTCCCCAAAGAAATAAGGTTCTTCTTGAGCTCTGGTACATGCCTCACATCTGTTAATGTGCGCACCACTCCATCGTGCATCCAATCCAAACTGTCTATCCCCCACAACATTGCAGGTTGCATTATTCCCCGGGAACTCTACCACCATCTGCGATTTGGTAAGTAGTAAACCAGTTCCTATGAGGTCATATATGATAAGAACACCCCGAATCTAGCACCCATTCGTCTCCTAGCGAACCAGTGAGTCACACACAAGACGGCCTCTGCATCACTAGTGCTCTCCTCAGCAACGTTTGCCACACTGCTTGTGGCATTCTGCTTGTCACCTCTATTTCTTCTCTTCGGACAATCTCTCCTAATGTGCCCCTCCTCGTGACACTCAAAGCACTTCACGCGTCCTTTAGACTTTTTATTGCGTGACTTTGACCTGCTTTTGCCTCTGCTGCTACTGGACCCTCGATGCTGTTCTCTACCTCGAATCACTAGTCCTCACGCTACATCCTGCGCTAGACTCATCATCTCGCAACTTCCTCTTGCCACTCTTTAGAGAACAATGCTGACTTTACCTCTTCCGAGATAATCGTAAAATGCGCCCCTTGGAGTAGTGAATCGATAAAAAGTGCTCCCATGATTCCGGTAAAGAAGCCAATAACATCATGCCCCATGTTCCTCATCATCAAGTATCTTACCGACATTCTTCAAATCCATCATGAGTTTATTAAATTCATCTAGGTGGGATCGATCAACGTACCTTGATTATATCGAAATTGAAACATCCTCTTCAACATGTATAAGCGATTGTTCAAACCCTTCGTTACATAGAGTGCTTGTAATTTTGCCCACAATGCTCGGGCATCCTTCTCTTCAATCACCTCTATTAACACTTCATCCGATAAATTCAGCAGGATTATACTCTTTGCTCTCTCCATTAGGTCTGCTTTATCGATTAAACTTTCATTATAATGGGCAACTCATCTTAGCCATCTAATGCTTTAGCCAAACCTTGGGTTGTCAATAGTGCACGCATCTTGACGCCCATAACCCAAAAGTTGTTCCTCCCGTTAAACTTCTCAATCTCTACTTTCGCTCCAGACATAATTACAATAGCAGAATTTCCAGATAATAATCAGATAAGCAAAAGCCCCAAATCACAATCCAGAAAATCCAACCCTCGAGCTCTGATACCAATTGTTGTAAATATAACGCGGAAACGACAGAATCTTGCAAATTAAGTCGATGCGAAAATACCAAAAAAAAATAAACGAGGAACGATAAAGGACACCAGAGATTTACGTGGTTCGGTCCGAATATCGGTACCTACATCCACGGGGAGAGCCAGCAACAAATAATCCACTATAATCGGAGAATCAGAGTTACAAATCGCTCAAACGCTCGAGTGTTTCCCACACCTAAATTTAAGCCCAAACCCACTATATATTGGATTTAAACTCACAGCAAAAATCTTCGACTCCTCCGCACGCGATCAAGGAGAGGTTACTGTGCTGTTCCTCCTTTATTCGCGTTCGTCCCCGTGGAGTCTACTGTGCGGCTCTTTTCTTTGTGCGGCGGCTTCAAAGGAAGAAAAAAACCTCTTACTGTTCGGCTCCTTCTCAGCAAAGAAACCCTTGATTTTATTTTTATCCTCCACCGTGCGGCTGGTCAAAGACGTGAGGCTACATCAGGATAAGAGAGGGGCCCACAAAAGATTTCCTCTTTTCTTTCGTATGGTTTGTGCAAGCCACACCCACCTACAAAGACACTTTTTACCCCATAAAAGAAATATATAAATAATAGAATATATGTGCCCAATCTTTTGTCTTGTAGTGCCAGAAATATTCGTATCGCCGCGAGCCCTTCATCCGAAATCAATCAAATAAGAAAGTGAATTTATTACGCAACCTTAAACTCGAGACATAAATTTAACAGCGTGGTAGCGCTTTCTTCTACTGAGGCTGAGTATATGGCTCTTACTCATGCTGGAAAAGAGGCCGTATGGTTACGGCGGTTATGCTTGGAGCTCGGTTTTGAGCGAGGTGCCATAGAGGTGAGATGTGATAATCAATGGGCTATTTATTTAGCTAAGAATCCAGCATTTCACTTACGCACAAAGCACATTGATATACAATATCATTTCATCCGAGAAAAGGTAGAGAAGAAAGAGGTTCGGCTTGTAAAAGTCGACATGGTAGAAAATAGTTCTGACTTCCTTCCTAAAGCCGTCACAGGTGCGAAGTTTGAATGGTGCTCTACTGCGATTGGATTGAAGAAGAATGATATTGGAAAGGCCCTCATTTGCGCGAAGTATTCACCAAGTGGGAGAATGTTGGAGTTGGCGAATACTTCGGAGACCCTTGTGTGAGAAACAAGGGTCCCAAGTATTCGCTAACTCCAACATTCTCCCACTCAGCGGATAATTACAAACGAGGGCCTTTCCAATATCATTCTTCTTCAATCCAATCGCAGAGAGCACTATTCAAACTTCAGACCAGGACGGCTTTAATAAGGAAGTTAGAACTATTTTCACCGCGGTTTTACCTTTTAAGTTTAACCTCTTTCTTCTCTACCTTTTCTCGGATGAAATGATATTGTATATCAATGTGCTTTGTGCGTGAGTGAAATGCTGGATTCTTAGCTAAATAAATAGCCCATCGATTATCACATCTCACCTTTATGGCACTTTGCTCAAAACCGAGCTCCAAGCACAACCGCCATAACCATACGGCCTCTTTTCCAGCATGTGTAAGAGCCATATACTCAGCCTCAGTAGAAAAAAGCGCTACCACGCTTTGCCTCCTGCTTATCCAACTCAATACAGCACCAAACAATGTGAATACATATCCGCTAGTGGACCGTCTACTATCAATATCTCCATCACAATCAGCATCTATATGGCCTACGATATCAAGCATGTTTCCATTCCCTGTACCTTCAAAACATGAAGAAAAATTCAAAGTTCCACGAAGATACCTGAAAACTCTCTTGATCACATTCCAGTGTTCTCTACCCGGGTTAGACATGTATCGACTCAAAACTCCAACTACTTGGGCTATATTCGGACGCGTGCACACCATAGCATACATCAAGCTACCCACTGCACTCACATATGGAATTCGGGCCATCTCTTCAGCTTCTTTATCTGTTTTTGGACACTGTTCCGCAGATAGCTTGGTCCCTAAAAGTATAGGGGTACTTACGGGCTTGCAGTCTATCATATTGAATTTGTTCAATATTTCTTTTATGTATTTCTCTTGCCCTAGCCACAGCATCCGTTTCTTGTGGTCCCTCCTAATCTGCATGCCCAAAATAAAATTTGTAGGCCCTAAGTATTTCATTTCGAACTTTTTAGCCAGCAAACTCTTCACGGAATTCACCATCTTCACACTATTCCCAATCAATAACGTATCATCCACATATAGCGTGAGAATGACAAACTGATCGCCCGTTCTCTTCACATAAATGCAATGGTCAGAATTTGAACACACAAAATTAAACTGGAGCATGTACATGTTAAACTTCTAGTACCACATCCTCGGTGACTGCTTCAGCCTATATAAAGACTTTTTCAATTTGCACACCAAATTCTCCTTTCCTCTTACTTCAAAGCCTTTTGGTTGCCTCATATATATCTCCTCCTCCAAGTCCCCATGAAGGAATGCCATCTTTACATCCACATGTTCTACCTCAAGATCATATGCAACTGCTATAGATAGAACAAACCATATTAAGGTCAACTTCGCCACGGGAGAGAAAATCTCGTCATAGTCAACTCCCTAAATCTGAGAGTACCCCTTGGCTATAAGCCTAGCTTTGTACTTCTCTATAGTCCCATCCGGTTTCAGCTTTCCCTTGAACACCTATTTACACCCAATTGTCTTTCTATTCTTAGGTAATTTACACAAGCTCCATGATTCATTTTTATCAAGTGACTGCATTTCATCTATCATTGCGAGCTCCTACTAATTCGCATCATCCATAAATCTTGCCTCTTTTACAGAACTAGGATCATCTCCGGTAATGCTCAAAGCATGAAAAGTATTCAAAGCACTAAGTGAGTATCGAAGTGGTACCTTTCTTTCCTGCGTCGATCTCCTAAGAGCCGACATGCTATCTATATCCATGTCTTCATCTGAATTTGCATCCTCGACTTCATTAACCGAGTCCCCTTGCTCCAATTCAGAATCAGACTCTACTAGCGTATCTTGTGGAACCATCTCCACAGTTTCAGTTTTAGGACTTTCTTCAAGCACTACCACTTTCTTGGGCTCATCACCTTTCTGTGTGCCAACCTAGGGTTGTGATTCACGAAAGACAACATCCCTGCTGTATACAATGGTCTTTGATTCTGGATTCCACAGCTTCTTGCCTTTGACCTTTTCCTTGTATCCGACAAATATGTTCTTCTTAGACTTGTTGTCAAGCTTACCCTACTTCTCCTTAGGTACATGAACATATGCGTCACACCCGAACACTCGAACATGTGACGGATTCGGCTTCTTCCCAAACACTGCCTCATATGGTGTACGATCCTTCACTGATGAGGTCGGTGACCGGTTCTTCAAATAACTGGCTGTGGCTACAGCTTCTGTCCAAAATTCTGTCCCTAAACCTGCCTAACTCAACATGCATCTTGCCTTTTCTATGAGTGACCGATTTAGTCTTTCGGCTACCCCATTCTGTTGAGGCGTATATGGAGTTGTTTTTTGCCTTGCAATACCATTATCCACACAAAATTGCTCGAACTTATCCGAACAGAATTCACCTTCGTTATATGTACGAAGGACCTTGATTTTCCTGCCCAATTAGTTTTCAACCAAAACTTTAAATTCTTGAAATTTTTCGAATACATCTTATTTACTTTTAATAAAATAAATCCAACTATATCTCGAAAAATCATCTATGAACGATACATAGTACTGGATCCTCCAATAGATGAAGTCGGAGTAGGTCCAAAGACATCTCTGTGAATCAACTCGAGAATCTCAGTTGCTCTAGTACCACGTGTTGTTGAAAGCTAACTCGGTTCTGTTTTCCATGGAGACAATGTTCACAGAACCCGAAACCCATAGAGCATTTTGGAATTCCTTCTACCATCTGACTTGAAGCTAAGGTAGACAGTCCCTTTTCACCGATATGCCCTAACCTCTAATGCCACAACATGGACGTATCATGTCCATCTTCCTTGGCCTCTTTACAAATGAACCCCCTACCAACTGTCACTATTTCCCCGAACAGCTTGTATAATGTCTCGTAACGGACTCCTCATGCAATCACAATAGAACCTCGAGTCATCTTGCACAAATCATTATCACAGCTAAAAACCCGAATCAGCCATCGTATCGACTGATAACAAATTTCTACTCATCAAGGGTATGTGCATCACATCTGGAATAGTTTTCACCGTGCCATTACTCATCCTCAGCTTCACCTTGCCACGCTCGACAATTTGAACTGCAGTATCATCTCCAAGCATGACATCCACACCATTATATTGCTCATATTTACAAAACCAGTGTCTATGAGGCGTCATGTGGTATGAAGCACCGGTGTCGATCAACTATATATCCTTGTCAGACTGCGCCATACACGCAGCAGCCAAATACATATCTCCCGCATCGACCTCCTTTTTACCCGAGGATGATTCATTTTCTTTCTTAAAAACTGGCTTGTTTTTACAGTCCCGCTTTACATGGCCCCACTCTTGACATTTCCAGCACTGTACCCTCCTATCCCTACTCTTCGATCGCCCACGAGATTTGGATTTGGATCCTCTCGAATTCAGAGTCTTCTCTGCTAGCTTTCCCCTAGCCGCCATTGCCTCTTTACCAGAATTTCCAGATCCCTTTCTTCGTGTCTCCTCCGATAACAAAGCAAAACACACACTTTCATACGATAATTCCTTATTCCCACCACCGATCACCACAATCAGATTATCCCATGAATCTGGCAATGAATAGAGTAGTGTTATTGCCTTATCATCATCCTGGAACTTAACACCGATTGATACGAGTTGACTAATCAATGTGTTAAAGTTATATAGATGTGCAGAAAACGAGTCGCCCTCATGTATCCGAAGATTATACAGCTTTTTTCTCAAAAACAGCTTATTAACCAACGAGTTACTTTGATACAGTGACTCCAGTTTCTGCCATAGGTCCCTGGTTATAGGTTCGCCCATCACGTTTGTCGGAATCCAGTTTGCGAGACAAAGCCGAATCAAACCCTTTGCTCTCTGATCAATCCGATTCCAGTCTTCAATCTCCTTTGGATCTGTCAGTTTGGAAGTTGAATCCGTTTCCTTCACCGCTTCCTTGCCTATCACGACACAAGGTTGCTCGGCAATAGGCCTTTCCGTTTCGATTGCCGACCAAAGATTTTGATCACAGAGAAGATCCTCCATCTTCATCTTCCACATATCATACCGCGTTCCATCGAATTTTTCTATCTCAATTCGTGATCCTCCTGACATCTCGAATAAACTCTAATTCCTCGAACAACTCTGGCTCTGATACCAATTGAAGGGATGTATCGAGAACTGAAACAGAACGATCACGCAATCAAAAAAAAAAAATAGATGATGCACGAATTTACCCAGGTTCACCCTCGAATAGGGCTATGTTCTGCAAAGAGATTTCACTATATTTTCAGTTTATAGCCACTCGACTCGTTATAATGATCAGAAAAACGAGCAAAATATATATATGTCCCTAACGGGCCCAAAATCTAAACCTATATGAAATCTCTTAATCTCACACCATACGGGTCAGTCCAAACCTGTTGAGGTTTCGGGGGCGCTGCCCCCAAGTCCTCGCCTGCTCACCAGCGAGCGGGGCAGCCGTCCACTGACAGGGCAACGGAACCCCCGTCGGGGGGCGCTGCCCCCGAACCCCCGCCCGCTAATTGGGCAACGGGGCACCCATGTCGGGGGCGCTGCCCCCGAACCCCCGCACTCCGCACGCATAGGTCACATGTCGTCGAACAACACTTCAGTTTCCCTAAACTCACGTGGACGTACCCAGTGTGAGAAATAAGGGTCCCCAAAGTATTCGCCAACTCCAACATTGAATTCATCTTTCAACTACCAGTTGCGGTTAGTTAGTTTTAACCATAGTGGGCACCCTTCCAATTATGATATGGGACCAAATGTTGATTGTAACCGAAAGTTATTTTTGTTACCAATAAATATGATGAGACATATATTGTTATTAACCATTAAAAAAACATTTTATTAACTCGTTTTTTTAGCGATGATAAGCATCCAAATTTGGAAAATACTTTTTGAATTAGCGATTTTTCGCAAATCAAATGGAGCCCCAAAAAGTTATTAGATTTTTAGTTACAACCATGACTAGATTATAGTGATGCTTGTAAAATTCATTTTTGACCAATTGAACAAAATAAATAAACTGCAAATTAGACTTCTGTCATGTCCATGAACAATAATGTCAGGGAAGTATGCACAAACTCCATATAGAAATGTCTGCTCAAGTGCACATCTATGATTCGCCAAACTACTTCTCAATAGATGGATGCAGAAGAATTAGACGTCCCACCGGAAGATCCTCTGCCCCTTCGACCCTCCGATATCAGTCGACTTAGAGAAAGTCATTCGCGGCATGGAGGACACTACAATAACCGTGCTTCATCATCCACTCGAACTTTTGAGGTTCGAGCTCCGAATTTATGTTGCTTGGACCTTGCATCGTTAGTGTTGTGGAATCCTACTCCCAGAGAGTCCAGCAAAATCCCAAACCCAAATGCTAATTGTATGACAGGGTGGAAATTTCCTGGACTCAAAGAACGGTTGCTCATCGATTATATATTCCTGAGAGGATGTTGCAGCAACAATTCTAAGCAATATCAACGGATAGATAGTTAGCATTTTAGTTCGGAAAGCCGATTCCTGTAAGGGGGTAACATGGAGGCAATGGCAATTTCGAACAACCAAGACAGGAGGGATACATTGGAAAGGGTTCTTGCATTGGTTATTGGAAAGAAATTCGAAGGAGGGGATTGTTTCTTTTGATATGGCCAAGAGAGATTGGTCGAGGTGATTTTGCTGCCCGAGATTGAGCCTCGCAATGCCGTCACAAGGCTCGAACTCGTCGGAGATTGGTTACTTCTGACTACTGACCCTCACAATGCACGCACGAATCCTATTCAACCAGCGTTTTCACAAGTAGAGAGGTCGCTTGCATCCACTTTGTTAATTACCGTGCCTTGCTCGCCGTCGAAGCTTGCGCTTGTTTAAACAGTGTTCTACTTTCAAGGGGATGCGGAAAGTATAATAAATTCTCCAACATATATTGAATTGATTCAGCATTATTCCACAGTCAGTAAGCAGATTTAGCTATGTCCTCTAGTAGGTGCTGAACCTGAACCTTACGCTTTTTGCCCGACTTATGGTTAAAGCTTTGTGGAAAGCTACTTTTATAGTTCTTTGTTAGAAACATGTCTCTCTCGTTCCACTGCAATCGAATCACTAGATAAGATTACCGCGTGCTTGCCTGAACATACACAAGATTATAGACGAAAGTTCACAACACAACGAGACCCAGTAAATTGTTGGTGAAATTACACGAAATCGGATCGGACAGCATTAGCAAAACAAAGATGATTGAACGGCCATTCATTGGGCAGAGATCTAACCCTAAATCTGGAGAGGATATAGTACTGAAAGCACAAAATGGATAATGGATGAAAGCTTCAAGAGTATGTCGTCGATAATATCCTCGGGGAAACTTTCGGCCATTTAGTTTCGGCAAAACTAGCCTGTTCATTGGCAGGTTTTTTCGAGTTAAAAGATCTCTCATTCATAATAAGCTTCTCAATCTTATGCTGATGAGCAAGGCCCGTATGAACGAGTGCTTTCAAAGAACATCACGCAAACGATAAATTCAAACCCAAAGAAGAGCTTACTCAGAGGGGATCACGGATGAGGTCGATCGGGTCGGCAATGGCCGTCGGTTGGCTCTCTCGAGAGGTCCGAGGCCGTCGCCGGGCCAGGCGGAGGGGGGATCTCGCCAGGCGTGGGCGGCGGTCGGGCGTGGAGTCCAGCAGCTGGGCGGGGAGGAGGCAAGGCGGAGAGAGAGCGGGAGTGTGAGGTTGAATTCCACGAACCCTAGAAATTGGTACCGACGAGCTTCTTTCATTTTATATATATATATATAGACATTGTGCATTTCCCATAATATCCTTAACATAACAAGGAATCGCTTCCTTGCATCGAAGGGCGATAACGTACATTCACAAACCTTATCTCTTTCTTTCTCGTGGAAAAGTATTTTGATCACACAAGAGGGGCATGCTAAATATCAAAAGGTGAGGCAAACCCTGATTTACACAATTCGCATCACCCTAAGCTAAGATAAAGTATAAAACTGTGGATCGGTGAGTTAATCGATGGTTCGTAGAATATTTTAAAATTCGAAATTAAAATTTACTAAAATAAAAGTAAGCAATTTTTTTTTTTGTATTTTCTTCGAATAAAGCATGCAGTAAAAAATAAGCGGAATATCATCCACCAAAGATAACAACAATTCAAAATTGGAAACATTATCTTAACTTAATATTTCTATTTCCTAATCTTAAGGCTTAAAGATCAAGATAAATTTTATAACCGCAATCCATCTAAAGGCTTATAGACAGAATCAAAATATCGTAATTCGATGCGGATTAGGATATAAATTCCAATTGATATTGTGTCTATCGCTCAAATATGCAATGTTAGGTAACAATAAGCACAAAATAAGCAATAAAATATCCAAATTGATTCGGATAAGATTTTTACCTAAACGCGCAAATAAGTTTCCAAATTTAGACTTCAACAGCATAGGCTCGGGCTACAGTGACCGCGGTGGTGGCTTAATTGGAGTCGCGACTGGATGGTTCACGAACTCCCCTGAAAAATCGATCGTTTAACATTTTTTTATCTTACTTATGAGATAGAAGAAGCAGAAAATTCTAACCTTTCTATTTTATTCGAAAAAAAAACTAGAAATTGTAATCATATACATATAAAATGACAGCAATGGAATGCCAATCCTTAGGCTTCTATTTCTTTGATCAGAAATTCAAAACGAAAAATAAAAGAAGAAAAAAAAGGGAAATCCATTCCCTCATGGGAATGAAATTCGATTATTTTGTTTATTTCTCTTTCACATTCAGATGAAGAGATGAATTAATATATTTTTTGTTGGATTTGATTCCGTCAGGACTGACGGCGCCCTGTTGGGAATGAAATTCGACTATTTCATTTGTATCTCTTTCCACATTCAAATGGAGAGATTAATTAATGTATTTTTTTTGTTGGATTTGATTATTGGGAAAAAATCAATATACTTTTAATGTCGAATCAGGATCAACTAGGACATATACGATGACGTTCTCACGATCAGGGTCAGGAAAGTAACTCCTCGTCGCTGGGCCGAGCAGCTTGTCGGTGTGGGACGGGGAACCACGGCAGCTGGACTCGAGGGAAACAGAGCAAAGTGCTCTGTTTCCAGAGAGAGCAGGAACAACACCAGTCAATCTCGGCTGGTTCGTCGTCGGAGCAGCAAGGACCGGACGTCATCGTCGGCCGGCCACGGTGGCGCAGAGGCACCGTCAGACTGGATCAGCAACAGCAACGCAACAAGGAAGGCAGCTCGTGATGGAACGAAGCAGCAAGCGGCGTTGCCGGTGCATATCGCAATAGCACCATCTGGTCGTGGAATTGGGAGGAAGAAGAAGACGGCTCTCTTTCACCCTTTTGGCTGTCTTCTATGGTGATCGAAGCCCGCCTCCGCACAGCGCCAACTCAGCCAAATATTTTCTTTTCTTCTTTGCATTATTCACCCACTTGTGCCCTTAAATCAAAAATACGTTTGAAGATGACACGCTTCCTGCATGCTATTCCTTCCTTTCTTTAGAGAGAATACTGTCAGATGCAACTGATTTCCTTCCCTCTTTAGTCTTCTATTTGGCCGAAAATGTGACATTTCTTTGTTGCCTCTGATTTCAACAAAGTAATGCGATATTCGCTCGATAACATGTGTGCTTCAGCCATGGTGATTAAGGAGAAAACTATAGAAAAGCTTAGCCCAAATTTCTATAGAAAACTATAGAAAAGCTTAGAGAAAACTAAGGAAGTTGGACTTTCAGAAAGATATTTCGATATACAATGCCCTTTTCCATGTGAATATTGTTATCTCGTGCCCAAATCCTTCCTTCTTCATCGATCTGACCATGCCGTGGAGAAGAATTCTCCAAGTCCACCAAACTATTGGCCATAGCATGGGCTTTCGGCCAATTTTTTTTTTAGCTCTCGCGGGCTTAATTCAATTAACTTGATTAAGCACAGAACTATTCAATCAAGTTTATCCAACATAGGCCCAATCCAATGCATTGTGCAATAAATGCTCCTACAAACTATATGCCATGTAATTAAATTATAATATTTTTATTTAGGGGCTAAAATTCAGTCCCTGATTTTCCATGCAATTATTCCCAAATGGTGCACCAAAATTTAGGTGTCAACAGACTCCTTTGTTGAGTCTTGGATAGGAAATTGAAGTGACGAGAAAATTAAAGGTCTTTAAGGCTGGGAATAATCGTGCCAGACATGTAATGATACCAAAAATATCAAGGTTGATAAATTTGAAAAACTGATGTTCTTTGATTGATTGGCAGTTGTACAAACTATAATTCAAGTATTTATATACTTAATTTACCGATACCAAATAATTACAAAGACATTAAACTAATTCTACGTTTTTCATGCAATTTAGCAATTATTCTTGTGTCTGGGATCGTCAATTCCACCATCTATCGGTTACCCTCCTTCCGTCGACGGTTACTTCCTTTGACGTTACACCCAAGTTTGTCGATTTCAGTACTTGATGGTTACTTCTCTGACTATTGCATCAGAACCAATTGTTTCCACTGCCTAATTAATATGTCTCTAATAGTTGCATCCATATCAGTTTCCGTATGTTATATCCGACTTCATCGGTTCCGTTACTTGGCGGTAATTCCATCTCTAGTTCATCGACCGTTACAATGTGGCCCTTTCTCAATTAACTCAATCTTGCTTTGTCAACATTTTCCCTCTAAGATTTGGTTATTTTGCCTATATATCTTGTAAGCTAAAACTAGTTTCCTTGATAGCCAACTGAGTTTGCCAACTAAAAGCTTTCAACACTTGCCAATTCTTACCTCTATCACTTCTCACTCGATCTTTGCCAACCAAGATATCAATCAAGGATGTAGACAACTTTCCAGTATCGACATATGCCCTCTTTCAATATCGACGTATGCCCTCATTTTGGAGGGAAAGGACCGGACAAAAAAGGAAATATTATACAATAGATTTAAATAAAAAATTGTTCTTTGTAAATTTGGAACAAGAAAAAAAAAGTCTCTTCAACAAATGTTTTCATGTTCTCTTAATCAGTTACCTTAAAAAAGGTGTGGTTTTAGTCAAAAAAGGATAGAAAAGAAGTCTCATCAATAAATTTTTTGACCAAATCGGCAGTTACAAGGACATATTGGCACGGTACCTTAAAAATGGGCGTGCTCGGTCAAAAAGTTGTGAAAACAGCACCGTCTTAAATTAAGAAACCTATAGATTGGATTTCTCTACTAGCTCAAACACAAGACGTATTAAATATTCTCTAAAAATTAGGTCACCGACAACTATATATATTTCGCGCAATCCATTTTGCCCTTTTTAAGAAAGAGCCATCTATGTTTACCCTTTTAAAAACAATTATTATGTACCCTAATGGCAAAACTTATATTTTACAAATCCGATTCGTTCTCAAAAAGATAAGTTCTATATTCACGCTTTCTACCAAATAAATCACACTTCCGTTTGCTTGGGTGCATTTGTTTTATAGAAAATATACCATTTTTGGAAAATACTTTCCAAGAAGTCGTTTTTCAAGAAAATGAGTTATTTTCCGATGTTTGACTAAAATCTAAAAAAAACTTGAAAAGTATTTTCAGTTATTTGGTGAGGAAAATTTAATGGTAAAAATTATCGAAAATTTTTGTATTTTTTAAATTATTTTTATTATGGAAAAAGAAAGGCTGGCAACCGCACGGGGGAGGAAGAAGGAAAAAAAAGAAAAAAAAAGAAAAAAATATTAACAAATTCAAAATGAACAACTCCGAAAAGTATTTTTATCTTCTTAAATTAGAAATTTCACTTTCCTAAATTTATATATGAATATTTTCCTTGACCGAAAGGTATTTTCTGCTAACTTATCATTTTCAGCGAATCAAATGTGTGAAAGTCCGGAAAACGAATTCCCGGAAAACACTTTCCCTCATACAAACGCACCATTAAAGAATTAGCCCTTGATGTTCTGGGCGCCTGAAAAAAATAATCTTAGACAAGTGAAACAATAAAAAAAAAAAACAAGACAGACCATTTAGCAAGTGATCAGGAAACAGTGGATTCATATGCACAATTTCTTATTCTCAAGTGAAGAAGAGTTCTAGCTTTGAAAAACGGAAAGTTGCACTGAAAAGTTTTCACAATATACAAGAAAAATGGTATAAAAAGGGAAAAGACCCGTATGAAAATAAGCCAAGCATATCAAACTCGACAGGATGGTAGTAAAGATATTTGGTATGAACTACCAAAATGAAGGGGAAAAACTAAAAGAACAGTTCTTCTGAAACTAAACCGTAGTACAGATGAAGGAACAGTTCATGTTGTTTCACTATGTTCGTATAGATAATTTGTTTATATTTCTTTCATTATCAAAAGATAACTTTGAACGACACGATCGAATTGATCTTCCAAAAATGATTAAAAGCGGTGTTATCTGTCATTATTTAAGTTATAGTTCCATCACATCAAGTCTGTGATATTTGAATTATTTCTGTCAATAATAAAAAAAATTAATCAACTCAGATAATTATGCATTCATGTACTAGGTCTTCATAATAAATGTTGCCACTTCCCACCCAAGGAGGAAACTATCACATGAGATGCAAAGAGGAGTCCAGATTCTTAGAAACAAGTATAAAGAAAAGGACATAAATCATGGGGAAGAAGTGTCTATAGAAATTCAAAAAAATCAGCCGGGTGGTGGGATGCAAGTCAACCAAATACCCAGCCTTATAAAGAGTATAGATATTGACTTAATTTGACATTAGTTTCAACACAAAAAAAAAACACAAAATAAGCTACGATAGTGAGAGCTACCCTTTTTGTCATTTAAAAACGAAAGAAAAAAGGTTCTGAATCTTCACTTAAGAAATCAGGGAAGGCCAACACAGGGTCCTTTACCTGGACACAAAAAGACAGAAATGATGATGATTCCTTCTTCAAGCTGTCTCGAATAATTCCATATATCTTCTCCACCTACGCTGTAAGCTGCTGCCGGCAAAGCAAAGCAGGATACTTGGCCTCAACATGGCGAACTACATCATGGCCCCCCACCAGAAGGTTGGCAGAAGAACGGGAAGAACGGAAACCCTGAAACTCATTATCAGAAAAACTATGACCCTATCAGTTTCCCTATACATTACCTGAGTTCAAAAACAGCATCTCTATTATTTCTCAAAAATTAGACAAAATGAATCAGAGATTCAAGTATATTGTCGTGTCCTTCCATCTTACCAATTCTATGTTAATTTTTAGGAAATATACGATAGAACATTGATGCTTTAAGCTTTACCAAAAAAAAAAAAACATTGATGCTTTAAGTGTAATCAACCCTAGATTACCCTTCTCCATGCCAAAATATCTAGAACAAGATATCATAAACAGGACCAAAACAGACACATATCATAAACATGATAAACTGATACACAAGAAGTAACATCCCATTACCTGTGTCATCCTCCCAAATAGCGACATGGCTGGGGAAGCCTTCTTTGTTGGAGTTCCACCAGCTCCACCAGTTTTTTCGGTGGTCATAAAGGTGAAATGTAATGTAAAGCTAACACAAATTTAGTAACGTTAGATTGACCTGGTTCTGCAAAAAATCTATATGTTCATTATTATCCTGGTTCTGCAAAAAATCCAATTCCACAGTCCACGAAATTAAATTACAGTACAGTGAACCTCAAGATGAACTTTATCCCTCATTGATCAATGGAAACCTAATCTTTGAAATCTGAGCGTGGCTTTTACAAGCTAAAAGGGATAACCAAGAAGCAACAAATTAATACAAATAAAGTATATTCAAAACCCACATCAAATATATGAAACAGACAAATCAAAAAGATGAAAAAGTAGATAATCTGTCCCCTTCTTAAAATTTTGCAAAGCACTTATCAAGCAAAGAAAGCCCAATTTGATCATTGACTAGAAAATATGAGCAACTAATGGATAAATCACCTCTATCGCAGATCCAACCATCTGAATAAGCCGGTCAAATACATTAGTTCTGTCCACTTCAAGTGATCTCCAGTGTAAGAAACATTTGTATATGGTGAATGCAGCAACTGGCACTCCTTCACTAACACCGAGATCTTGAGTCATGCATCTAATAAGGGCAACAACATTTTCCTGCGGCAGTCAAAGCACAGACATAAAAATTAACCTAGACTTGACATTCAAGGGAAGAAAGGGACGAATAAATCTCAGATTTAGATTGAAGGGGAAAAAGAAGAAGCTGAAGCATTAAGTTGGATTTGTTACTCTGAAGTTACATGCATGCTGCTTTTCCACGAAGGATCTCCTCAGTTTGTTGTCGGACTCTCCATCACATTTTTTTTGTGGGAGTTGCACTTTGTGGATCCTGAATAATACAGGTTCAGTTTCGTCAACAACAGATCGAACAATCCACTAACAAATGCACTTAAGAAAATGCTTGGATCTCATATCACTTACATGATGACCATTTTCCCATCGCTGCAGATCATTTGAAGGAAAAGAATCAATTAAAGTTCCACTAAGGAAGCAACACACGCTGATTACTTACAGAGGCAAAATTACCTGATCTTTTATTGACTGCTAAATGTTCTAACATTTTCTTGACAGGTGCATTCATTAAAGCTAGCTGCCATAGAACTTGCTCATCAGCTTCCATATCAGAAAGTTTCTCTTCAAGCCTGAAAACATGATCACCCAAAGAACCAACGAGCCTTAGTTGAACATCTAAACGATCAAATTCCTATTAGCACATCTAACAGATAAAGAGAAGGAGCCAAGGATGCATCTTTAAAAATATTGAAAGTGGAACAAAATATTAAGCAGAGACCTCTGCATGTTCATCTTCAATTCAATTATATTGGATTCAGCTTCCAAAGCTTGCTTCTATCTCTCCTCACTAAGCTTGTTCCTCTCTTCATACTTTCTCTCCGTTTCATCAATCTTCTTTTCTAGTGAACTCACAACAGCCTGCAATGCCCCAATGTCTTATTACAATTGAAGAGTCGAAGAACTTTTACTACATGAAATGACAACCATTTAACTTAACACTCAGAAGACACAATGGACATCCATACTAAAAAGTATTTAGCAACCTAACCTTGAGTTTCTTATTTTCAGCCGCTAGCTTGTCCATCAATTCATGATCAACAGCTGGAACCTCCTGAACAATGGGTTCTTGTTCAGCTTCTTTTTGTGCAGCCTCTTGTTCCTTGACCAACGTGGCTTTCATTTCTTCAAACTGAAGTTGCATCTCTTGCAAAGCAGACTTCAACTTCACGTTTTCTTGTGTTTTTGCTTCCTCAATGACAGCCTACAAAAAAATCACCAAAAGAGAGAGCTAAAAACTATGAATGTATCCTTACCAAAAAAAAAAAACTATGAATGTAGGCGTGAAAGTATCTTTCACCACAATAAAGAACATAAGATCCATTTCTAACTGCATCCAGGGAACTCTCCTCACACTATTTCAATTGTCGGGATATTTGTCAAAAATCATTAACCTCCATTGGAGAAGCTGTAGCATGCTGTCAGGAGTTACTCAGTAGAGAGAGAGAGAGAGAGAGAGAGAGAACTTGATATACGAATGCACAATCTAATTTTAAGTACTTAAATTAGGTGATCTACTTTATCCCAAATGATGACCACATCCATTACACCCTCGTACCAGGTTCCCTCTCCAAAATTTCACCATAACAACAGGATGTGCATTTAAAATATTCGCTCTCCAAAATTTCACCATAACAACAGGATGTGTGCATTAACAATATTCCCTGTCAATCAAAAAAGAGCAATAACACATTATGCATCACTCAAGGAATCATCTCACTCTCATGCGCTTCTGCAGCTGCAAATGCCAGGTTAGTTCTTCAACTTGCTTTTCCAACATAGTTCAGCAGTTTGAAGACCACCAGTCTCTTTAGCAGCCTGAATTAAGATAAGAATGAATCGATGCACCATACACAACTAAAAGGCGGTTGGCACATAACACAAGATCACTATCAAATGGCTCAGGAATCTCTAAAACTCTAGATAATTCTGGCAAAAGAAAGAAGGACCCATCTCTAACCTAAAGGATTTGTTGAGCATAGATATCAATCCATAGTGGATTTTCAAAAATTTCTCTCATATAAAAAATCTATTAAAGAAAAGATTGACCAACTGACACTGAAGCCAATGATGAAACCACAAAAGAAGCAAGAGTATTTACCAACTTAAGTTTCCGTAACTCTCTCCTGGCAACCCTTCCTCTCCAGGCACATTGTGTGGCAATTGCTGCTTTCTTTAGCGTAAGGTAATAAGCTCGGACCAAATATTTCCGACAATGACTCTGAAATAGATATCAATTGCTTTTAGTATAAAACAAGCATGAATTAATAAAAGGAAAAGATTTAAAAAGAGGGAAATGTCTATCAACATGCAATTTCTCAAATGTTACATACTACAATAGACATAAGCAATTCAAAGATGGGAAGAGACCAATTGAACTCTTCAGAAAATCAAAATGACAATTGTCATGTCCAACTATAACGAAAATTTCCCTTATAACTCATGATAAATTTTTTTTATTTTGGAGACACAATAATTGGAGAACCTAAGTCGATATTGCTCGGATGCACTGAGAACTAAAGCTTCTAAATAACAAGAGACCTGCAATGAAAACAACAAAAATAATGGCCAAGTTTTGTGATACCCAAACGGCGGATTAAGAAATTCATGCTTCTTAACCTCACATCATATAGTGAGAAGGATCTTTTTTCTCCTCACGAGTAACACAAATTATTCAAAGAAACTTTTATTAAAAGCTTCTGGATTACTTAGAAAGCAAAAAGAAACAAAGAAATCAGAATCAGGAAGCATCTATCAACAAGAAAAAATTAATTGCGCCTCCTGGGTTTGCGTCAGGTCAAAATAAAACAAAGAACTGCTAGTCCTTGCAGCGATAAAACCGCTTCCTGGTGACAAAAGGGCTGCACTCATATTATGTTCAAGAATATATCAACTTCAACAACTCAGTAGGTGCATTTACCTGAAGAATAACAGCAGCCCTTGTCTGCTTTCTCTACCGCAACTCAACACGGGCAGCCATCCCACGTATACCAGTTTGAATAGAGAGAGCAGAAGGGTACAAATTTTTGTACGCTTGCCTAGCAAGATACATGCGCCAAACTCTGGAACATCAAACAAGAAGCTTCTCTTCTCATGTTTTCACATCTACAGCGTGCAACTCTTCCTACAATCAGCAAAATATTAATGACAACCAACTTATAAGTAAATCAATGGACCATTAGAAAAGAGCATTTAAGTCTTTTAGAAGCTTATTCTTTATACCTCTTGACATTTCTTGGATTTGGATTGCAGTCAGGCACAATTGGATAAAATTTTTGCGACTCAAATAGGAACGAAATTTTCTTTGTATAATACAAGCAGATCTACCGAGGACCTCCATTTGATGTGCCTGCAGTTCTGCCACCTGACGTGCTCGAGGAAACACTTTTGTCTTGCCAACCTATTAATAGAAATTCCATCAGTGTCGTGATTGTTACACCATAGCAAATTCGGTCTTAATCAGCACATCTATCGGCTGATGATGAAAATAAACCACATCAAAGGAATAAAAATGAGACCAGAAGCATATATGATCCCTTGATTGATGGTCCGAGACGACTATGGTCATGCAGACTAGTTACAAGAATATGAGGGAAGTAAGCAATGCCCTCTCCAAAAAGTCAAAAACTTAGAAGATGGCACATCACAGAGACAAACGTCACGAACCTGATAACCATCAAGGTTCACCCTCTCCAATATCTTCTTGCACACGGTGATCTCATCAAAGCTACCAGCACGTGGATAACAAATAAGTATGCATTGATGAATCAGATATGCAATAAAGTAAACTAAGGCTAGAAAACGAACAAAAGAAGGAAATAATTTCACGGAGATGTCAATAAACTGTTATCCACCTTCCATTCAGAGCATCATGTGCGAGGATGCCAAATCGACCAATTAACTCATCGAAATTCTTCCTCGTAGGATATCCCGCACAGCTGATCCTAATTGCCTCCATAACTCCCTGAAAAGTGTACAAATAAATCGAAAGCCATTCATAGTAGCATCTGCCTGTATAAGATAAACAGACAAAGAAAATGTAACACTAACCCCACAGCGGAGTTGCTGCAGGACATTACTGCTTTCAAAAATTGCAGGCTCGAGAAGATTATTTGGCTTTACGCGTCGGATATAGTGGGGCTCAGTAGCACTGAGCATTGCGTTTCAAGTAAAGCTTGTAATTGTTGCTGCAGAGAAGACACAGCAAAGAAACATTAAGGAAAGCAAAACACCAAGAAAAAGACATTAAAACTCCCCAGACCAGTCAGCAAATCACACCTTAAAGCGAGCACCTATAGATGAGAATTTAGATGAGTTGGAAGATTCCTCGGGTAAGGGTGGTAACAAGCCTGACACGAAGGTGCACTTTGACGCAATCAGGAGAGCCTGATGCTCTGCAACACCATAATCTTTATTCTTGTCCAGGAAAAGCTCTGTTTAGTAAGTAACCTGGCAAGGAGATTTTCCACAAACCACAACAACCATTTAGCATCTACACGCCAGCAAGGATCTGAGAAAGTGCTAGGAGGGGAACTACAGAGTAAAATCAGGAAAATAAGACCTGCATATCCAATGAAGTGCTAAAAATATACTCACATCACCTGCATAATGGCAAATGGTGAAATCGCTCGTCGACAATTTTGGTTTACTGAAGCGCTTGTGATCCTTAAATGTCTGGTAAAGTTTTTCCGCAAATGTCTCATGGGTGGATTTTGGAAACACGCTACAAAAAATTCCAAGTTGCAGTCAAGAGTCTTAGATGTAAGAAGCTCCATTGATAGCTGCAACACGAGACAATTTAGGGCATACCAAGCCACATCCAAAAGAGCAATGATGCCACCAGGTTTCTGAAATTGCAAGGAATAGAATAAACAAAAGGAGTATGAATTACTCAGATCAAGAAATTTATTTAAGCCTTATGATAAATTGAACTCAACAAAGAGCAAAGGAAAGAAATTTAATGACAGCAGTGGGAAAAACCGGAAAAAAAGTTGTAATGGCTTAGTTTCAACTGTCGCATCTCTTAACAGTGGATGCTCCTGATTTTAGCCATAACATGAGATTCATGTGAAAAACAAAGGAACCGAGGACCCTGACTAGAGAAACTATTTAGAAGTTTGCCACTCCTATGGCTTCTGGATATTTACAGCAATAAGCCACCACCAAAAATTCAGATTACACTTAGTTCAGCTATTCCCAGGTCCCTATTTTCAAGCTCGTCTTTAATTGGCTCACTCTTGTTAAAGGAACCTAGCCTCCATTCAGCCACGATGCTGTACTAATATATAATTTCACTACTTCTCTAAAAAAAAAATGTTTACTGAGATGGATGGCCACTACAAAACAGACATTGTTTTGTCATGCCCGACAAGTCCATTGATAGTCGCTGATTGTCAACTGAGATCATTCAAACAATTTTGCATAGAAACCACAAATACTACATTACTTACTATGAAATTGAGAACTTGTTGACAAAACAGTACATAAGAAAAGAACTCCCTCCTTGTTAATTCACACAAATTTAAATAATGGAAAAATGCCGCACAACCAACAATTTTTGTACTATAGCAACACCTACGTATCCAAACACTGAGTATATAAGTAGCGTCTCCATGAACTATTTCTCGCAAGAAAAAGTTAACATACCTTTTCTAATAGATCAAGGACATCTTGATTATCAATGAATTCTATGTAACTCCAATCAATTTCTTCCCTTGTATATTCTTCTTGCTCCATCTTAAAAACATGCTGAAAAGCAAGAAACATTGGCATCATGATAGATTGTTGAATTACAAGTAGAAGACATTTCAAAAGTACTTCTGGGTGTAAATTTCATCCATTTGGTCACTGAACTTTAGTGAATTTTGCAATCAAATAATTGGATTATGATATCAATCACCCCCACACACTAATTTTCATTTCTTTGCAATAGATTCACTTGGACCGAAATCCAGACAAAAGTCCAACAATCTACAGATGTGCAGCCACGTGGCAATGAAATGCCTTCCAAAAAAAAATGGCTATTTGTCCACAATGTCAGCAATTTGCCAGAAAACTGACCAGATTTATGTCAAAGTGCATCAATTGCCAAGAAAAGAAAACACCATTGCATTTGGTCAAAATCAAAGTTCAATAACCTAATGGCAAAATCCACAAAAATTCAGTGACCACCACTGAAAATCACCCACATTTCTAACAAGCAACAGCTATATATATTCCATTCAAAACTCGACTGAAATGCTGTCGCAGCTTTTCATTTGTCAAGTTTATGCAAAATTGCTCAAAGCTGCGAGGAACCACAAAAAAGATGAGGTAAGCATTCATGGAAGTCAACATCAATGCAAAAGAAAACAGCGAATGTCTTTACAGGAACCAAGAAGTATGGAGCAGCAGCTTATGATCAATACTAAAGCCAGAAATTTCCTAATAGAACTACATGAAGTAATATCATCTTCACTGAAGATTTGTACAGTAACAAAAAGGAATTACTAATGAGATCCACAGAGAAAGAATGTTGCATTATTAATGTGATTGTGGTGATAATATGTGAAGTATGACCGTTAGGTCAACCGGCATTATTCGTATATACCCCAAATGGGAAGCTTTATAGCGTTAATAATCTCGGTTAAATTTTCCCAGGTGAAGATGAGCACAGTCAACCAACTACAGCTGTGCTAGACACGATTTTGCTTACACACACCAAATGAAAAGAAATAAGATTCAACGATTAGCAAATTGACCCAACATGATATAAAATGGCAACTTTTGTTCAAACATCTTAAGGTTAACTACATAAATGATCAAAATACAAAAGCGTACCGGTAAAGCACCTGTTTGTCTTGAAACTCTCAAATCCGTAGATATCCAAAACCCAAATTAAGAACTTTGAATCAGGATCTTGCCCAATCGAGCTATTCATCATGTTCACAAGCCTAAAGAATTCAAGAAAAGAACATTAAAGAACAATAGTATTTTGAGGCAGCATTGATCTGTTTATAAAAATTTTGCTAAACTACACATGAATGTTATCACAACACACGATCTAAAACCAATCTTCATCGGATAATTTCCTATAGCATCTTTATTTCCTTGAGTCACACCAATAGTTTCTAGCATTTAGCAGTTCCCACAACTTCAAAACTTATTTCGTTATGGTATCCTTACTACCTTGAGTCACACTGAATATTTTTATCTAATTTAGCAGTTCGAACAATTCCAAATTTCCTTTACAATATTGCATGACATCATTAACCCTGGGTTTAAAGTTACAAAATTCTACAACAGGCATATATCATCTCCTATTAGAGAGGGTGTCAATGCGCATATTAAAGAAATAATTGTCCTTCCAATATGCAATTCAATTTGTTATGCATAAAACCTAGAAGTATTCAATATCAAAGTTAAAAGCAAATCTAGGTAGAAAGAACAAAACTACAGAAAAAGTAACTCCCCACGAGGTATGGCGTGAGGCCATCTAAATTTCAGAGAAGTAAGATTTGCCCGAGAGAGCCCAAAAAATAAATTTAACACAAAGCAATTATTTTGAGTTCTGTTCAAGGGATATCATTAATAAGAAACAATCAAAAACCGATGCCACTTTTCTTAAAGTGAAATTGGCATCGTTTGCTTCTCCTACTCAACAAAGAATATGTGTACACAGCTGACAAGACATGACAAAGATGTTTAGCTTACAATGAGATTAAAAACATACCAATCAAATAATCTCTGTTGAAAGCTGCAGCCTCTGGGTTCATCCATTTTGTTATGGACTCATCACGTGTCACAATCAAACGTTTGCACAAAGAATCTTCAAGAGACTTCTCATCACACCTAAACAACAACTCCGCAGCATCTTGGCGCTTTCTGTTTTACCAGCTCCACTCTCTCCGCTTACTAAAATGGCTTGCTTATTGCTTCATTGATCATCTGTCTGCATAGACAGACATCATCAGAAGTCTATCAATAATTGTACAGCATGACAAATGGTCGAACAATTACCCGTATGCAGAATCTGCGACAGCAAATGGATGAGGGCTTAATTCACCAAGAGCAGCCCCTTTATAATGTTCCATCATGTAATTGTCATATAAATGAGGTAACATCCGAAAAGGGTTCACCGCAATCAATATATTTCCCATATAAGTCTGAAAAAATTAAACATTAGACTTAGTCTGCAGCAACAGACCTAGAGAGAATGTGCTCACTCTTACCTAAAAACAAAGCAAACTAATATGTGAACCCTAGATGGAAACAATTAACTGTCAATGCAAATGCTAAAAATGCCAGCAATCAACTGACTACTAAAAGAGCAGAATCGAGCAGCAAATGCTAAAAATGCCACCTTGTAAAAGGTTCTACAACACATGAAAACTCGACAAAAAGATTACAATGCAATATCAAGTTATCCTCACATATATCTCATCGAGATCATATCTGCATCTTAAATTATCCAAAACCCCAGGCTCATGCAGATAAGCAAGCCTCATCATATCATCCACGCCGCATTGAGGAGCTTCAGTATCTTTAGCATAGACAGTAGAAGCATTGGCAACAACCTAGGATGCAAAAAGCTAGGTAATAAGCACATTATCCTGCCTTTGAGATGGAATCATAAAGATCGTGACGAAAGAGCAGAACCGTGAAGGAAACAGGCCACGGATGCTTCCCTACTAAACAAACATCATTTGATCAAGGATATCACGGGGACAAATGAAATCACAAGAAGGCAATATCACCATTGTTACCCAGAGCATGTGAACAAGACTCCAAAAAAGGCACCCTCATATTTAAACACTCGCATTATAATGAACGGCCTTGAAACCCAACATAATCACACTTCCATCTGGATAGGTAGGATGATGTTATTAAATGTATTGGACAAATGACAGGTCATGCGACTATAAAGTCTGATTCTCCTCTCTTTAAGATAGCAATAGATGAAATTAGTTTTATGTTTGGAGTGAATTTTATACCTTTTTGAGTTACTAATGTTTTCCTTCCAGTTGGACTTTTACTTAATTTCAAACACTGGCGTAAAAAAACATTCGCACTTAAAGTCATGTAGACATTCTTCTTGATCTCTTAAAACTCAGAATATCCTGTTATTCAGGGCAACTTATTTTTGAGTTCTTAAATGGTCCCAAACACGTCTTAAAATCTATGAATTGATATGTTGCCTAGAAATGCGGATAAAGCTGGACTACAACAATCCTTTAGAACATAACTTAACAGTAAAGTAAACATTCCAACAGAAAACATCTCATAATCATGCAAGATAATTCTATTCTGTAAAAAAATTAGTGAGCTTTTTTGCATAGCATCACCCTAATGAGCTGACTCTCATCTGACGATATACAGCAATACGACATAAAATCTATATCTCGTATGGAACACAATCAATCTCACCCATATAATCCTTACATGAAACAATTATAAACACATGCACAGTAAGGACACTGCACAATATAATCACAGCTATTGTCAACAGACACATTACTGAACTTACCAAAATAACATCCATCTTGGCATAAAGCAACTGAAGTACCATTTAGATCCTGAAAGCCAAATTCTTTATGAATACTTGTGCACTTGAAGAAAATAGGAGAGAACTAATTTAGAAGTTTTAGTGAAGAAGGGATATGACAAAGGGAAAAGAAGTGCAGCTAGTAGTCCTACACAGACGGGAATCACATTGGTAGGAAATCCTCTAGTAGGCACCTAAGCAATCACAGATAGTAGCACAAAGTTACCAAAAAGAAGATATCATGACACGTCCTCCGAGTTTGTAAAACAGAGTGTTCCAGTTTATTCATCTTGAACACCCACCTCAATTACTGCCAGACACCACCCACCATCCCAACGATTGCCAGATGTTTTCACGTCAATAATATTTTCTGAAACTCATCTACAGTTATAAAGACTCCCAGACACTCCTCAATCGGAACGACCTGCAGTTTCTAAACTGTCTCTAAAGATTGGTTGACGAATTTAAAAGACAATTCTATCTTGATCATCTGGAAAGCTAACTAGGCAGACCAAAATCACAACTCCGATACCTGGAATAAGACCAAAGATAATCCTCTGTTTGGCTAGTCCGAAGGCAATTTTATGCCACCGACACAAAAGCACAAACTAAAACACAACTAAATCATAAACCACCCAAAGTGAAATATGGCAAGATCCTTTCCCAGACATATGTCTTCTGATCATTTTGACTCACACACAGCTACTTTTTTTCCGTAGATATGAATTTCTAATTTATATAAATTCTTCGATGCAACACAGAAGCAACTCTAATTGAATCAGCTCACAATCAGTCTATCAGACCTAGTCCAACCATCACCCAGAAAGTTACGAATTAATCTTTATTATAGTATCCCCTGGCATTGGTGAAAAAGCCAGTTACTAGCCTCACAAAAAGCATGCCGTCCAGTATTTAATCATGACTTCAAGCATCTTTTCCCTGTAACAAGCATTTTCTGCACTTGCTCATGCAGAAAACATAAAATGGAAGAGGAGCAGATTCACTTCATCACTCGAATCAGGCATATATGCTCTGGCCAACAAAAATCTGGCATATGTGCATCATTTCAATGGGAAGCTAAGACATCAGGTAAATTTTGCGTAGTTCTCATGGCGTTCGCGCGGTCTAAGCACCAGACTAAAGTACATTACTGGAAACAGAAAACTTGAGAAACAACACAATAAGCATAAGAAAACTGTCAAGTAAGCGACACTAAACAAGTACACACAACCAAATCATATACAGGGAATCTTGCAATCAACCCCCCAAAAAAATAAAAATATATATATATAAAAAATTTTTTTAAAAGAAGCAAACGGTGCTTGATAACACCCTGCTTTCATAAAAAAGCTGGGAAAGGTAAAACCTACCGTCCTTCCTGATGTCAAGTTTATCTTTATCTCTTTGCCATTGACTTCCACAACTTCAGCATCTATCCAGGCTAGCTCAGGATCCTCCACCCATACAACAGATCCAACCGCTACAGCCATTGAAGCAGCCTGTAAAACAGTAAAAACACTTATAAATGCACAGATTGGTAAAACAAGTGCATCGTTCATCAACTTGTCTAATACAGAATAGTCTCAAGCATGCATGACTGGGACTGCAGTTTTATAAAGATCCCATCATTTAAAGGGTGATCTCCAAAGAGAGCCTGCACGCAAACCGATGCAGAAAAATTTCATCTTGAGGAAGAACTGCTATAGCAATTCCAAACTAAACATGTATTCATGAAGTACCAGATGCTTCGCTCCATCTGCTAACAAAGAGGGGACACACATTTGCCGGACATAGTTTAAAGCAGCTAAAGTCGTGACAAATACCATAAATATTTCAACATAGTCAATCATTTCCAAATAGTTACTCTGCCCTAGAGTAAATGCAATTTTGAGCTGAACCTTTCATCATTGCAATCAATCAGAAACAAGAAAATCATCTTCTGCCGAACCATATAAATCTCTGAATCTCTGCGGACGATACAAATGAATAACATCTCAGCAAAACCTCCAAATTGAACAGCCTTGAACTAAAAAAGGGGAAAAAAAAATCAACTTCTGTATGCGTTGATAGGACCAGATTACTACTAATTACAAATGTTAACTGGCGCTGACAACATCGAAAGCACAGAAATGGGAAATATGACTAACAAATACCATTGCTGGCGAGATTCAACTCGACTATGGATCCAAGTACGAGCTCGCGAGTCTCAACTCTGTCACCAGCAACGGCCGCTCAATGCCGTGGACACCTTAACATAGGCCAATCTCCAAAATAAACGCCCGATGACACAGAAAAGAACCAGCCTTCGGCGTTACAATAGAACAAACCAATCACTCGAACCGCTCCAAATCAATCTTTTGCCAACTGCGAACACTATGCTGCTGTATTTGCGCGCCTGCTTCGTCGGTAGCGGAGTTGCCTCGTTGGGTTTTCGTGCGTTTGTACGAGAATGGAGGTACAACAGGAATCGGAGAGGAATGAGTCAGAAATGGGAAAGTGGAATGTCGCAGATGACGACGATGCCAAAAGGGTCTTCGAGTTTTCTTCTTCTCCTTCTCCTTTTCTGCAACTATCGTCCCCTTCCCCCCCGCTTATTTCCTAGCGGTTTCTCCCAGTCTCTCTCCCCCTCTCTCTCTCCAGACTCCTCCGTGGTTCTTGTTCGGATGTCAAAACAGCGCGCACAAGCACAACAACCTGAACGCGTTCCGGAATTGCCCCTGGTCTCTCGTTTTATTCACGGATTCGGCCACGGGAGCTTTTGATCTTCGACTTTCCTTTTTCCCCCCATGTTTTCCGATATCCGATCTTGTTTATGATGGGTTACAAATATGGACATAATTTGCATTTAATTTTATTGAATTTGTATGTGAAGATGCTCATTATTTGTACACCATCTATAAAGACATGATAGGAGGGAGTTCTGCGCTTTTTATTTTATATAAAATGATGTTTGATTCTTCCACCATAGCATTTAATTGTCCAAGCTCTTCCGACCGTGCTCGCTAGCCAAGATATGATGTCAAATCAAATAAGCTGTAAAGTAACATTGAGTTTGATAAAATTAGTAGATGAAGAGAATATTTGGTATAGTTTCACTGCAGCTTCAACGATGAAAATAAGCAATGTGACTATTATAAGGTGTTTGGCAAACATTCAAAGCTACATTACGTTCAAAGTTACGGCCGTTTCTAAGAAGCTATCTCACCCAGTTCTAAGGTACTCCAAATTTGAAATGTAGCCAGCACTTCATGATTACAGCAAAGCATGGCTCCGCCCCACTAACAACTATATTACTCGGGGTCTAGAATACGAGACGTATTAATATGAGATAAATAAAAAAGGCGGGAGAAGAACATTAGTCATGCGTATAATCTACACACATATTTTAGTGCCTTCTTTCACAAGTCTTTAACTCCGTATAGATATATGTGATTTGTTATTTTCATATGTAAGATAGCACGACCAATGAAGACAAATATCAAGTGGCATTATACACGTTTAAAGGGATTTCTTAAATATTTGAAAATTTCAAAGTTCAGAAAATTATTTAATGAAGTGATCTCGTTTTTATGGAATCAATAAATTTTATTGTAAATCATATAGAAATTAGTTATTGCAACACAATGCAAATTATTTTAAAAAAAATACTTGATAAGCACTTGTGATAATTAGATGAGAGCGGAGCATATTATAATAGGACAGAGCATCAATAATTACAACTTATAACAATGTCAAACAGACCAGTATTTTTTTTTTTTTTTTGGTAAGGTCAAACAGACCAGTATTATAGAAGGGATTTTCTGAAAATTGTATTCTCTTTAATAAACACATAGTAGCCCACATAATGAGTTAGGCAATACATCAAAGTAGGAAATAATTACGTGTGAATAGCTAAAAGTAATAATTTTCCAAAAAAAAAAATCTCAAATTGCTTTGGTCAATTTGTTGTTGTAACTTCTATATCTAAAGATTTCCTAAATTTAAATAATTTCGAGCTATACAATACTAATTGAGAAAATTCATTTGACTCTGGAATAAATTAATTTCTCAATAGAAAAATATATGCCAAAACTTGGGTGTATCGTACATAATATCACAAACCTCAAGAAAGAATTTGACAGTATAATACTTAGGTTTCATCAATAAATTCAATGAAAATATTATACATTCTATTAAGCGAATCAATGTTGTACAGTATTAAAGAACGGCGAAAATTGTAATCTAAAAACAAACTAAATCTCTGACACTTAAATCACAATATGCTAATCCTTAACACTTTTCGATTTCAATTTTAATCTTTCTTATCTTCTTATTCTATCAAAGAATAAGTTTGTTTTACTAAAATGAAGATCTTCAAATATTTATTTCTTAGCATGACTATATCTTAAAAAATTTTCCTGCCCCGCGTAAAGGGTATGCTCTTTTGTGAATATAGCAGAAAATATGAATATAGCGTGTGAATCTCTCCTCCCAGATCAGGAAATGTTTGGCTATCTTTCAAATGTTAACTCTAATTCATTCCCTTTAGTATTTTTTTTTTATTGCTATTCTCTTTAGTATTAAAATGGCGTGAATTTTAAGGTCATTCATGACATCTATTCAAAGAATGTGGTATTATTAATGAGTTATCCACTCGTATGTATGTCACTTTAGTGTGATAATTGCCCAAAAATCCTAAATATACTCTACGACACTCAATTTAGTTCTAAACTTTCGGATGCGTGCATAGGCGAGTGATTCCGAAAAAGGAGACTTTTTTGGGTGAAGTGTTTGGATGGGTGTGTGTGAAATGGTTGTCAAATGGGTAGAAATATGAACTTAGTATAGATTATGATCATTGCCAAGGTATAAAGGACATGCCACCAACTGAGAATGAGGATCGGGATCGACAAAATTCACCACCAAGACTTATAGGACAAACCAGCAGCCAATGATACATGATTTCGGGATAAGAGAAGCTCATCACTAGGGCCTAAAGGAAAACCACCGACCAATGATAAAGTACTTATTGGTTCATCACCACGGAGTAATCCACACTCCAAGGATAAAAAAATCAGAATATGAGTTATCCACTCTCCAAAGCTATTTACTCACACAGAGGAAAATCGAATGTATTTTCATTCAACAAAGTCTTGTCTTACAATGGAGAGCTTACCTCTAATTATAGGAAAGACGACGGCGTGGGAACTACTGAAACATTAAAGACGAGGAAACAAGATTGTAATTGAAGACCTAGGAACTTAGAACTTTGACTGTTGAAACTTATACAACAATAAAAACCGGTAGGAATTAATAAATGCAATTAAAGACTTGGTAACTAGAACTAGCATTAATAATACGGAGACTTGCAATCATTACTCTTTTATCTCTAAAATTCGTCCAACAGCCTTGGCCAGCAAACAATAACCTTGGAAATTCAGCAAATAATTAAGGAACTTGCTTAGAACAACCTCCCATTGATAAGTTGTTGGTTGGCTTCAAAATCGGCAGCTTTTTTAGGAATCGGTAAGTTATTAATAGATAGCCTGGTTGATGGTCTTTATGCCAATACCTTCCTTCGGTAAACACCAAAGCAAGGTATAACCGAAATCTTCCTTGGCCCAACTGAACAACGATGGTGCTGAGTATGTCATTAGAGTTAAGTCGGACGCTCCCACATCACTTTTCAATTTAGTCAAACCTTTTAACGATTTTTCAATATAATCTTTGTAGAACTTTTAACCGAAAATCACTAATGTGGATGCCAGTGGTTTACGTGGCATAGTCAACACCGACATAGACAATTTTTGCAATTTCTTTTAATTTTTTGAATTTCTTTTTCCTTTTTCTTTCTTTGTTCTTTTTTCTATTTCCCTCCACCGGTATGCAACACTCTTGTTGGCCACAGGCGAAGCCTTGCTGACCACAGGCGAAGCCTTGCAAGCCCTCACCATGGCTTGTGAGAACATTGTGCCGTTGCCATGTCTAGGTAGCCCTCGCTGGATCACGGCAAGGCAAAGGTGTCCTAGCCTCATTAGTGTTCGGCAGCCTTCGCTAGTCATTATCAAGACGCATGGAGGGAAATTGGAAAAAAAGAAAAAGGCAAAAAGGCGAAATCCAAAGAATTACAAAAATTATAAAAATCGTCCACGTCAATACCTGCTATGCCACGCAAGATGCTCGGTGTTCATGTCAGTGATTCCTGATCTAGACAGAAGGACTACATTAGAAAATTATCAAAATATTTATGATTAAATTGATAAAATTGAAAAGTTTAGAACTGAATTGATTGCCGTATAATAGGCTTAAGACTTTTTGGATAATTTTCCTCATTTTAGTTGATTAGCTAAATGTTGATTCTAAACTCTGAGTATTAGGACTCAATCATTATGAACCACAATAATTATGACCTCACTCACAATTTTTCGACTAAAAAAAATACGAAGTTAATATTTAGAAAAGAAATAAATTTGATATGTTTGCACATATGTTATTAAAAGCTGATTTAGTATAATATAATATTTAGGGATAATGATACAAACAATCATTGAACTTTTGTTTTAATATGCAATATGGTCCCTAAACTTTCAATTTGTTCAATGTGATCCCTCGACTTTTGGTACATGTTCAATTTAATCCCTGAACTATGTGAAAATATTCAATATTGTCCTTTCATTAATTCAAGTTCATGAATAACATTGAACATTTTTACGTAGTTCAGGGAATAAGTTGAACATGTAACACATTGAATAAATTAAAAGTTCAGGAACCACATTACATATTGAGTTACAATTTATGGATCACGCTGAACAAATTAAAAGTTAAGGGACCACATTGCATATTTTGCTAAAGTTCATGGACCACTTGTGCCATTTTTCCTAATATTTACTAAGAAAATTTTACTTCGGAAAGGACATTATTAATTTTTTTGGGTCACTGTTATTTTTGCGCATAACGATTAAACAACGTAGTGTCCGATGATTAATCGGATAGATATCCTCTACCTCCATTTGTGCCCCTACTCGATGATTCAATTATGTTCCTTGGATTATTACCAGTTATATTCAAGCTCTCTTTTTTTATATTTTAGTCGATGCTCAAGCAATGATCAATGCGAGAATGATTAATTAGTTCTAGAATTCATCTCTCCATATGTTATCGATTGAAATTCATTGAGACACTGTGCGGATTAGCGATGAAGGCTCTTCATCCGCTATGACGAAGGTTCACATTTATTGTGCATGACACGAATAAGGTTTTCCATTTTCAGCTCTTTAAATGACAGTACTATCCCCAATACGGTCGATGTATGATTCTATATTCTATATGCAATAAATGTTGCTTGATGCGACCACGGTCGAACAATTTATAAGGATTGATAACATAGACGTAAAAATAGAATTGCTAATCACCAGGCTTATAATATGAGTTGATTAACCGCACTAATCCCCGCTTTTAACTAAAGCTCCATTTGTTTTCCAAAAAATATCTCTTGTATCGCTTAAAATAATTAATCAATAAAAAATATTTTCAATATCGATAACTATTTATGTAGAAATATTTTTGTTGACGATAAAAATATGTTTTGTTCTTTTATTTTTCTAAGCGATGCAAATGATAATTTTCAAGAAAAATATTTTCTAATCATTCATTTTTTGCAAACTAACGGAACCAAATCTGAACTCGTGAGTTCGATTCGATTCTGCCACACACTAATACTCGGATGAAATAACAATGGCATTCACATAATTCTAGCAAAATCAATGGGCAATTTGCCCATCCGATCCCACCATTTTCCCACATGAGTGAAACGCCGCCAGCGGGACCCACCTTGCATGAAACCCAAACCGGAAACACTAAACCCTAGACTCAAACTCGAAACCCTAAACCCCAAAATCATAAACCCCAACCCCTAAATCTCTAGTCCTCAAACCCTAAATTGCAATTTCCTCAACCATTCCCCGGTATTTGCTTTGTCTATGAGGAGTAATTTTCTTTATATTTATATTAAGGTCATCCGATTCTATATCATAATATATTTTGATTCCATTTCTAGTCCTGTTTTATCCAAATATAAATTGTTAAGTCTCAACTAAAAATTTTATAATTAAATTAAAAAAATGGGAGTAGAAAATTTTTAGGGTCATGCCAAATGCATATTTGTTCCTTTTTTTATTTTTGTGCTGTTACCAAACGTATTCTTTTGCTCTGAAACTCATCTAAGGAATAGAAATATAAAAAACTATTTATGAACAAAAATTATTTACGGAAAAGAAACGTTACCAGATAGGTACGTCAGTTAATTTTCCCTAAACCTTAAACCCCAAAACCCTACATCCCAAAAACCAAACCCTAAAACCTCAAACCCTAAACCCTAAACCCTAAACCCTAAAACCCTAAACCCTAAACCCCTAAACCCTAAACCCCAAAACCCAAAACCCTAAACCCAAAACCCTAAAACCCCAAATACAAAAAACTCTAAACCCTAAACACAAAACCCAAACCCTAAAACCTAAACCGTAAACCCATAAACCCTGAACTCTAAACCCCAAAACCCAAATACGAAACCCTAAACCTTAAGCCCAAACCTTAAACACTAAAACCCTAAAACCCTAAATCCCAAAGCCCAAAATCCAAAACTTGAAAGCCGAAACCCCAAAACCCGAAACATGAATTCCTAAACCCTAAACCCCTAAACCTTAAATCCCAAAACCATACACCCCAAAACCCAAACCCTAAAATCCCAAACCCAAAACTCCATATACTAAAGCCTAAACTCTAAACCTAAAACCTTTAAACCTCAAGCCCCAAACCCAAATCCCTAAACCCAAAACCCTAAAATCCCAAACCCAAAACATTAAACCCTAAACCCCAAACCTAGAATCCTAAAACCTAAACTGTAAAATCTTAAACCCTAAACCCCCCTAAGTCTTAAATACCTAAACCCTTAACTACAATTTTCTCGACCACTACCCGATATTTGCTTTTTCTATAAGGAGTAATTTTCTTTATAATTGTATTAAGGTCATCTAATTTTATATCATAATACATTCAGATTCTATTTCTAGTCCAGTTTTAACCACATAAAATGTTAAGTCTCCACTAACATTTTTATAATTAAATGAAAAAAATTGGGAATATAAATTTTTAGGGTTGTACCAAACACAATTATGTTCTTTTTCTATTCCGGGAATAAAATTTTTATATAGTTACCAAACACGTTCTTTTGCTTAGACACTTGTGTAGAGAATAGAAATAGAAAAAAACTATTTCGGAACAGAAATTGTTCCTAGGAACAAAAACGTTACCAAACAAACCCTAAGTCTAAATTGATTTTATCAACTACAACCTAAGCTAATTAGTGTCTAAGTTTACTAATTGACTAGGCTAAGAAATCTAAACTAAAGCTTGTTACAAAAAGTTTAAGAATGGCATGGACATCGATTGACAACTGCCGTTGTCTTCAATCGGCCAACTTCCTCCATGGGTGCCACCATCGATCACCAATCATGGTGTTGGTTCGCATTTGAAGCATACATGCAATCAATTAACGCAATCAGCAAGTTTCCTCCAATCAATCATAGCATGGCCGCGAGGTTGGCCTTTGATCTCATGCCATCCGATTTTTGCAAACCACCTACTAAATTGACTAATGATTCAAACGGTGCAATTAACAATTAATAGCCCCCGCTTACTTGCACAACGCAGAAGGCTATCATCATCAAGCCCTTAATGTCTAGTCAACCTTCTAAACTACCCGTCGAGAAACGAGCATTCAAAATGTAGAACGTGTCTAATTACTCGCGTGGAAAGCCAAGTAAAGCACACAATTCTGCAAACATGCTAACGATCAATCCACCAACCAAAGGCACGAAATCCACTAAGGACACGTTTTGTAACGTTTCGATTTCTAAATTCTTCTAGTTCTTTTGTTTTCAGAACAAAAATCCATTTGTGTAGGTGAATTAATTTTTTTATTTCCCGAAATAGAAAAGTGGCCAGAGAATAGATTTAGAACAGAAACAAGCAATAAAAAAAAATCTACTTTTCTATTCCTAAAAATAAAAGGAGCAACAATTTGATAAACCAATAAACTCCAAAACCCCACCCCAAATCCTAAAACCCCCCAGAAACCTGAAACCCTAAAATCGAAACCCGAAACCTAAAACACTAAAATCGAAACCCTAAACCCTAAACTCCAAAACCTAACCCTTAAAACCCTAAACCAAAAACCCAAAAACCCAAAACTCCAAACCCCAAACCCTAAACCCAAAACTTTAAAACCCAAACCATATAACCCTAAACCCACACCCCAAAACATGAACCCAAAACCCAAAACTGCAATTTTCTCGATCACCACTCAGTGTTTGCTTTGTCCATAAGGAGTAATTTTTTTTATAATTAAATTAAGGTCATCCAATTCTATATCATAATATATTTTGATTCTATTTCTAGTCCAGTTTTATTCAAACATGAATTGTTAAGTCTCTAATGACATTTTTATAATTAAATGATGAAAATTGAGAATAGAAATTTTTAGGATCGTACCAAACGTATTTATGTTCTTTTTCTACTTCGGGAATAAAAGTTTTATGTAGTTACCAAATGCATTCTCTACTCAGAACTTCGTCCAGGGAGTAAAAATAGAAAAAAGCTATTTTTGAATAGAAATTGTTCCCGGAGCAGAAATGTTACCTTGCGCACCTAATTTTCTAACCAATTTTCTAATTTTTTTAAAATTTTTTAGAAATAAATTAAATTTATTTTTTTTATCATTTTTAATTCCTGAAACGGGAGGCTGGCTGGTGAGCCCAATCCGAATATGGGTCTGCAGATAAATAATAGGCTGATTTCGTCCATAATGGATACAGGGTTTTAGGCTTCGTATGTTCACAATGGAAATTGGGCTTCGGGTTTTCAAATACCGGTTCCTTCTGCATAAGATGTTCTTGACCGGTCGTGTTGAAATAGAAGTCTTTTCTTTTTTTTAATTTAATATAAGGAGCCTTATTTATTGCATTCAAATGCAATAAATAAGACTCCTTTATATTAAATTAAAAAAAGAAAAGACTTCTATTTCAACACGACCGGTCAAGAACATCTTATGCTGCACCGATACGCGACATGCGACACGACACAACACGACACGCGACATGTCAATTCTCAAAAATACCATTTTTCGACACGTTGAGACACGTATATTAAACATATATTTTTAATAATTAAATATACCATAATGACAAAAAACAACTGATTTATTATAACCCATAAAATCATTAAGTTCCAATAAAAAGATGAACTTGACTAGTTTAGGTTCCGTAAATTTATCCATCGAAAGAAGCACGTTTACAAATTCAATTATGAAAACAGAACATATGCGATATGCAAACTTCTCCTCAAAATTCATGTTCTCATATTCTAATATATAACACTATCTAAAAATGTTTGTCCCATAATGGGACATATCTAATAATAATCAGGCTATCACAATTATAAAATGACCTACCACAGCTCTTAATAAGAAAAAAGACGCAGTCCACCACAATTCATTTCCTCCCCATCTGACCTCCCTATAGAAAAAAAAACGCAGCCCATTCATCTGACCCAGCCCACCACTTTTTCCTTTTCCCCCCAACACACCCACGCACGCCCCCCCTTCCCCGACTTCTCTTCTTCCCAGTTCTCAGCCACCACAATTTCTTTCGAAACAGAGAGGTGTACCTGCAGCCACCGGCGAGGCGAGCGGCGAGCGGCGAGCGCGGCGGCACGATCGGGAGCGGGAGCGGTAGCGGGAGAGGGAGAGGGAGCGGCGAGCGCGAGCCGCGAGCACGACCGGCTAGCGGGAGCGGAAGCGGGAGAGGGAGCGGCGAGCGACGAGCGCGAGCGGCGAGCGGCGCGGAGGACGGGAGTTCGTCGGTCGAACAGAGGCAATCGTGTTTTAGCCCTAATTTGGAGGTGGACGCCTTAGATGGAGGGAGGGAGGGACTCCAGGCGGAGGAGGCTCGCCAGCCCCTCTCTGTTCTTGGTGATGAGGGGGCGGGGGCTGATGCTGTGATCAGATCCGATCTATGGCGGCACAGATTAGTTTGCGATTCGGTAAGTTTGTTTTACGAACCCTAGATCTCGCACTTTCATCTTTGCCGTTGCTTTTTTGTTTTTGCATTGGGTTAGGGTTTTGAAATTGTTTACAGTCTCAAAAGTTTTTGTGCACCGTTTGTACTAATATTTCTTCGTTCCTTTTTCCCTATTATTTCTTGTTGAGAAGGCTGATTGTCATAGCCTGAAGAGCCGCTCATTCTGAGCAGAACCCCAATCCGGATCATGTGGATACGGGCAGCAGAAGCTGCTTGTTGATGATTGGACTTCTGGCGCTGTGAATGGAAAGGAGAAGAATGACAATTTGCCTTCTAAAATCGAGGCTGATGTTGGTGATTGTACGAGGTTTGGAAGTTCCGGCGTGGACCTCAAGTAGATCGAGCTTTTTCGCAACAATGTGCTGCCATTTTAAAGAGCAATATTTTAGCAAATTATTCCTTTTCACCTAGTATCCAATAAGGTTTGTCTTCTCTCTCCTCTGTATCGCTATCCTTCAGGGGAGGTTTAGAGAATTATAGGACTCTTCTAACTCACTTGCATGTATGTAGGCTCGTTCTTGCTGCGATCTGAGGATGCCGATCCTCTGGCAGCGCGAACGAGTTTTGTCGTAAAACCATGATAAGGCTTCTGTGGATTTGTTTCCCAATAACTGCGGTGCCACTTGGGGCAAAAAAAGAAAACATAAAGTCCTGCTGCCATTGATTGGCCTGAGACAGTGCATTTTACAGTAGTTTTTTCGGTGGTCATAAATGGTGAAATGCAATGTAAAGCTAACACAAATTTAGTAACTTGTTTTATACGGGAATGCTTTCATAGCAATAATACTGTGCTAATTTAGTTCATGACTACCAAAATTTATTATGATTAACGTGCCAGTCAGTACATGAAAAGATGTTAAAAAGGATATAGCATTGGCACACGGCATGTGTGTAAACGAAAGTAAAACAATTACTAACAATGGGAAGTTCACTAAGGTGGACAGATGAGAACTTTTGCTGGGACTACATGCCCTTCACGAGTGCAGCATTAGGCACTTCCATTAATCACTTCATTCTTGTACAATGATGGATAATTTTTGTTAACCAGGTTATTTTGTTGGCGTAATAATACTGATGCGAAATCCTGATCGATCAAATGAGTCATTAATTCCAAGCAAGTTTGGCTGTCAAGTTATGATATGAGACCTCTTATTGATTAAGCTAACTCAGTGGGTAGCTGGGCAACTCAATTTCCCAAGATATCCCTGGTCTTGTGAAAACTCTTCTTTCCTTGACAGACATTCTTTCCACAAGAGACTATTCTGGTGCCACGCGATAGGTCTGAACTTTATTTTGGTAGAGAGAACATGCGAACCTTTGTCACTCCATTTTCCATATACTTCAGATCTGATCGTCTGAATGTAATCCCCAAATATGTCGTAGTTGTTTTTGTTCGCTATGGATATTGGAATTAGAACAGTTATTGGAATTTCATTGCTGTTCCAACAACTCGTATTGTGGTGATTAACAATTTTGCCTTCTTACAATGCAGAAAAAGCAAGTATTGGAGCTCAGATCAGAGCAGCAGAAGCTGCTAAGCGAACGAGAGCAGAGGCTGAAGCCAGAAAGCAAAGGGAGAGAGACAGGGAAGCTGCTCGAATTGCACTTCAAAAGGTTTTACTCTTCAACTTGTTTCTTCATGGGTGGTCAAAACTGAAAAGTATTTGTATTTAACACTGATGCGCGTGAAACTGTTTAATTCTGCGTTCAGATGGAAAAGAGCTGTGTCACATTGTTTGCTGATGCTGTTCTTGTGGTCCTTGTAGGACTGGTTGTGAGCAGTGTGGTTCTTCGTCTTCGCCATCCCTGCCCTGTCAAAATTGGAAATTACGCATTGGAATATGCAGGGGATGTCCATCAACTATCCTACATGGTTATCTTGATCCAGGTTTGAGATAATTCTACCAGCCCCTCCAAACGTTATTGAAAACATATTAATAATAACTTTATATTTATGGCATTATATTCCTTAAATGCACTGGAAAATCAGTAGTTTTAGGCACTTCTAAAGAAATCTGAAGAGGAGGAGAAAAGAACTGCAAATGAAAATAGACGATGAATAAATAATGTACCTCAAATGGAACTTTGGTTATGGGATTCAGATCACCTTCCGCAATAGCTATTGCCACTTGTTGCTGCATCAATGTATTTCCAGTTAAGGTTTTGTCTTATTGTACATCATCCATAACAATCTATTTTAATAAGTTGAACATCTAAATTAGTTCCATGAAAAGGATATGGTCCTAGGAACTCCATATCATCATCAACATCATTTGGTAAATGGGATAGGTGTACAATGTCTCTTCTTATAGGATCATAGACCCTTTGATGCTGAAAAGTCAACAGGGCCTTTAGGAATGATTCTTCAAAAGTAGGCGGAACTTTAGTGTTGGTAGTTCTTATCAAGTTCTCAATCACCTGTATCCAAAGAATGCCGGAGTTACAAAGAAAGAGAAAAAAAATTATTTGATGATTGAAATCCTGTTCTATAAGGATGTATAACTAAATGTATACTCACTTTATCATAAGTTTTGTGTTTTTTGATTTGTTGATGCGCATTTTCCAGGTTAAGATTAAGTTGTGGTTTGTAATAATCGCACCCACTCAATACTCATCTCGAGTACCATTTGCTCAGTAAATCCTTCAAAGTCTTCGTTGTTCTGTAGTAGAGTCGAGTACTTGAATTTCTTCCCTTCCCCAGACTCTTCCATTGAGAAGATTATCCGAAAAATTAAACATATACAACCACAGAAAACACTCAATAAAGTGGGTCTAAAAGGCTACAGTTTGCTTAGGGGTTGCGTGTGTAATGGATAGGATATAGCAAGAAGCAGCTATAGGATAACTCACTCTGGAACAGCCAAACAATATTAGATCCGCGTCATCTGTGATCACGGCATGAACCCGTTCATTTTTTGCTAAGAATGCGAGTTGTGCGTCGGCCTCATAAGGGGTGACGATGTAAGAAATTTCCCTCTCCTTTAAGATTTGCCGCATGCAATCGTACCAATCAAAATGCAACAAAATCATTTGGAATGATACTTTAACTTTAACCACACATTGCACAAGCACGAGTATTTTTCATACCTTTATGAGCTCGTATGCCATGAATGGTGCGACTTCTATGGCTTTTTTATAACTGTTGAACGCTTTATCAGTTTTTCCCTCTGACTCAAGCTTAACAGCATTAGCAAATTTTTTTCTCTCGACCTGTGTAAGCAAGATTGTTAGTCCTTGAGTGACTCTACACATGATTGTAAACTTAGAAACATCTGAGAATTTGCTCAAAGCCAATAAGATAAGTGGACAAGGACAAGTGGACAAGTGAATGCGCTAAAGATTCGGAAGAACAACTGAAAATTTTGGGTTTGAGTTCAATAGTAAGTGATTCTCCTGATGAGTTATAAAAACATACCTTGCATGCTTATGCAATTACTCCTCCAGCATTATGCAATTACACCAATTCTTGTCTTCGATGGAGATATCCTCCTGATGAAGATTGACGAAAAGAAAAAGTGTGCAAGGTATGTTTTTATAACTCATCGCAGAATCACTTACTATTGAACTCAAACCCAAAATTTTCAGTTGGTTTCAATCTTTAGCGCATTCACTTGTCCACTTGTCCTTGTCCACTTATTTTATTGGCTTTGATCAAATTCTCAGATGTTTCTAAGTTTGCAATCATGTGTAGAGTCACCGAAGGACTAACAATCTTGCTTACACAGGTCGAGAGAGAAAAGACTTGCTAATGCTATTAAGATTGAGTCAGAGGGCAAAACTGATAAAACTGTTCAACAGTTATAAAAAAGCCATGGAAGTCACACCATTCATGGCATACGAGCTCATAAAGGTATGAAAAATACTCGTGCTTGTTTAATGTGTGGTTAAAGTTAAAGTATCATTTATGATGATTTTATTGCATTTTGATTGGTACGATTGCATGCGGCAAATCTTAAAGGAGAGGGAAATTTCTTACATCGTCGCCCCTTATGAGGCCGACGCACAACTCGTATTCTTAGCAAAAAATGAACGGGTTCATGTCGTGATCATAGATTACGCGGATCTAATATTGTTTGGCTGTCCCAGAGTGAGTTATCTTGTAGCTGCTTCTTGCTATATCCTATCCATTACACACGCAACCCTTAAGTAAACTATAGCCTTTTAGACCCACTTTATTGAGTGTTTTCTGTGGTTGTGTATGTTTAATTTTTCATATAATCTTCTCAATGGAACAGTATGGGGAAGGGAAGGAATTCAAGTACTCGACTCTAGTACAGAACAACGAAGACTTTGAAGGATTTACTGAGCAAATGATACTCGAGATGAGTGTACTGAGTGGGTGGGACTATTACAAACCACAACTTAATCTTAACCTGGAAAGTGCGCATCAAAAAACACAAAACTTATGATAAAGTGAGTATACATTTAGTTATACATCCTTATAGAATAGGATTTCAATCATCAAATAATTTTTTTTCTCTTTCTTTGTAACTCCGGCATTCTTTGGATACAGGTGATTGAGAACTTGATAAGAACTACCAACACTAAAGTTCCGCCTTACTTTTTGAAGAATCATTCCTAAAGGCCCCATGACTTTTCATTCAAAGGGTCTATGATCCTATAAGAAGAGACATTGTACACCTATCCCATTTACCAAATGATGTTGATGATGATATGGAGTTCCTAGGACCATATCCTTTTCATGGAACTAATTTAGATGTTCAACTTATTAAAATAGATTGTTATGGATGATGTACAATAAGACAAAACCTTAATCGAAATACAAAGATGCAAAGAACAAGTGGCAATAGCTATTATGGAAGGTGATCTGAATCCCATAACCAAAGTTCCATTTGAGGTACAATATTTATTCATCGTCTATTTTCATTTGCAGTTCTTTTCTCCTCCTCTTCAGATTTCTTTAGAAGTGCCTAAAATGACGGGTAATTTTGTACTTGAATCGCTGTGGTTGAGGAAGAAAGCATTGCAATGAAAATGTTGCATGTCTAGTCAAGAGTCAGTTGAAGAAAGGCTGCGGCAAATCCGATGAAACAAACTTGACCAATTTCTAAGAGGCTAACTTATCGTAGAAGTACTTCCTAAGCATCCTTATTGCCAAGAATGGGGAATCGGTAGCTAGTTGCTAATTTAAGCCCCTATTATGGAGATACAAATGCCGTATTGCCATACACAACATTTTCTATTTAATAATAATGAACAATTCTAAATTAAGGCGGTAATTTTGTGTAAAAAATTCATGCCATTAGTAATTTTTAAGTAATTTTTACAAAATCTAACTAAAATTTGATCACTCAAAACGTTTCCATTTGACGTCCAATTTACTCGATTTTTGCACCTACGAAAAACTCATTAGGTGGACATTGGCATAATGCATCCATAATGAAGATATGAATATGGAGAAAATATGGCATAGTCCCAAAACTCCTTGGGACTTTTCTAAATGTAACTATTTCATTAATCATGGATGTCAAGAAATCCCTACTTAAATCTACATCCAAAAGATCACTTTTACTAATCAAATACTTATCGAATCATAATGTGTGGGAATGCCCTTTGAACCCTATCTAAGTGATATGTGGGCAAACCATCTTTGCATGCTAAACATAACTCTTATCGAAAATAAATGTCATTTCTAATTTTCCCCAAGAGCCATGCAAGTAGATTAGCCACTGATTAGTAAAAGTGATATATTGGATGTAGATTAGCCACTGATTAGTAATAGTGATCTATTCAATGGAGATTACAGTAGGGATTTCATTGCATCCATGATTAGTGAAATTGTTACATGTGATCTATTAGATGTAGATTACAGTAGGGATTTCATTGCATTGCATTCATGATCAGTGAAATTGTTACATGTGATCTATTAGATGTAGATTACATTAGGGATTTCATTGCATCCATGATCAATGAAATTGTTGATGATGGATGCATAGAGCAGGTAAGCCTTTAATAAAGTAGGCTATGGCGAATCTTAAGAAACAAACATGGCCAATTGTTGAGACGCTAACTTATTGTGGAAGTACTTCATAAACATCCTTATCACCAAGAACGGGGAATCGGTAGCTAGTTGTTAATTTAAGTCCCTATTATGGAGATACAAATACCGTATTACCATACACAACATTTTCCATTTAATAATAATGAAAGGTTCTAAATTAAAGGGATAATTGTGTAAAAAATTCATGCCACCAATAATTTTTAAGTAATTTTCACAAAACCCTAACTAAAATTTGACCACTCAAAATATTTCATACTCAATTTTTGCACCTATGAAAACCAGTTGGACATTGGCATAATGCATCCACAATGAAGATATGAATATGGAGAAAATATGGCATAGCCTTGTTGACACCTAATCGTGACGAAACCTGATTCTCAACCAAAAAGAGCCATTTAGCATTTGAATTAACATTAGCCATTTATTTTCTAGCTTTTTGCATTTTAATTTCAAAAAGTCAAAATGTTGACTTTTGAGTTGACTTTTGGTCAAACTTTGACCAAAAAGTCAATCCAAAGTCAAATTTTGATTTTTTCATAGAAAACCCTAAAATAATGTCAATTTCACTTTTGCATTATCAATTTTCAAAAAACATCAAATTTTTTTTTGGTAAGGTAAGAAGTTTATATACTTTTCAACGCTCTTCATACAAGTGGTCGTATATTAAAATGTTGACTTTTGATCAACATTTTGTCCAAAAAAAATTAAAAAAATTTTAAACCCCCAAATCAACTCCTTTTTACCTTTTTCACTCAACTCCTTTTTACCTTAATTTCACTTAGGCATCATTAATTTTACAAAAATCGGTTTGGAATCAATTTTTCCCCAACTTGTAGAATTTGGTTCAAATCGACCAAAAATGGAATTATTTCATTTATAGTCATTTTTTAGGATAGTTTCCTTCACAACATTTGATCCAAAGATTGTCTTACATTCAATTTTCAGGTCAATTTTAGAATCCCAAGCAAAGGGTGAAAAGCCCCCTACTTGAGCCTTAATTAGGGGATTTGGTCGATTTTGCATTATTTGCGCAATTAAGTCGCGGATGAGATCAATTTCTTATAGGCAACTCAAATCCAAAATCAATTTTGGAAAATTCACATGAGTTTGAGTCAATTTGATCAATCAAGCTAGCTAATGACTTGCAAAACCAAGCTAGATTGATCCAATTGAGGTAATTCAACTTGACCCACTCCTATCTGGGGTTTAATTTGATGAATTGAGCTTTAATTTGACGGTTAAACTTCAATTTCCTTTGGGGGTTTAATTCAAGCCAATGTGGAAGTCAATTGGAGGTCCTTAGAATGTTTTAAATCCATTTTATAGAATCAATTGATTACTTTTTCAAATCAATTGGATTTAATTGAAATCAATTTTATCAATTGAGCCTTACCAAAAAAAAAATTTTATCAATTGAGGACAAAAATTATGAAAATTGCATCAATTGATTGAAAAGCCCCAAATTTATGTGAGACAACTTAATTGAGATGAAATAGGCATCACCCATGATGTAATTTGAACAAATTCATCCAATTGAGATGTTGGAAATGAATTTAATTGGCTTTAATTGATTGGATTTTTTTTTGGTCGAAATTTGATTGGATTTGAGTTGTTTCACTTCAACTTAATCCGTTCTTTTGACAATTGGGTAGATATTCTTCGCAATTGGGTCCCCAATAGAACAAATTGGACTAAATTGCATAAATATCTTGCAATTGAATCGGGCCAAACCGGTCCAAGCCAGTTTGAACCGGTCCGACCGGCCCGACCGGCTATTTTGGCCACCTCGAGCCTTGGCTGGCCACCCTATCATTTTTCTTACAATTACAATCTTGCCCTATGTGAAATTACAAGATTGCCCTTATTAGAGAAATTACTTAGGGATTAAGCAAAAAATCTCAACTATTCATTTGGTATTCAGTCTTGGCCATCCACATTGCCATGTCATCATTCCATGTGATTGAATTTCAATCAATGTGATTTAAAAAATCTCAAATATTCTTTGATTACTTCAACTTTATACTATTTTTGTAAGTTTGGGAAAGGCAGAGGAGTCCTGATAATGATAAGATTGCTGAGATTTCATTTTGGCAAATTTTTAAAAGGTTTATGACTCAATTGTCACAGTTAAATGGTTGGGGACTGAATTGGTAAAAGTACAATAGGTTTAGGACTTTTTAGATAATTTTCCAGTTTTGCGTGCAAGTCCTATTCTCTTTCTTCCTCATAATGTTTGCCTTAGAAAGAAAAACGGAATGAGTTGTTAGTGTTGTGACTCGGCTTGGTCAAAAGTGTCTGAATCAATGAGGAATAATAGATCATGAGGATGGTCGGTGGACCCCAACTAAATATGCCTGCCCATTCGATAGGACGAGGCGAAAGTCACATGGCCTTTTTGGGATACCCTCAAGGAACGCCTCCCAAAAGAGGGACTTTACGTTTCGTAGCCAACCAAAAGGTCAGCAACATTAAAATGAACATCAAATCACAGTGAAATACCAAACCAGGAGTCAATTGACAATTTAATATCATCTACATAAATTTTTACGTTATTTCATAAGTGCCTAACTCCATATACAATCATTTTCATTCTATAACTATTTAAATTCACCTCCTAAAATAATCAAGCCACAACTTCCTTCGTTCTTTTTTTTTCTCGCACATGTAATATCTGCCTCTTTTGATAGTGAAATAGGAAGAATATGTGGCGATATCTTTTCCTGTGTTTGGAAAATTTTGAAATAGAAAAGAATTGAAATCCAAATGGTAAAACATAGCATGAAAAAGAAATGTTATTTCAATTATTTTCGAACAACAAAACTACAAAAAAAGAAATAAAATTAGACCTAAGATGGCAACTCCATTCCAATTCTCAATCGTCTTACAAAAGATGGATTACTTTTTGTTTTTATATTTATGATCTCACTCCTCTCTTCTATATATATGCGTATGTGGTACTCGCATGGATCGAACCTTAGACCTGATACCCTCCAGTCCCATCCCCCAATTCCCTTACCAGAAGGGTCGCATATCTATTGGCAAAGATGGACCACTTCATGATGTGAGCTTTCCTGTTAACACCGCATTGAAAGGAAATTTCATTCTTCGGCGAAAGAGAGGCTCAATCAATCTCCCTAGTCATACAAACATAAAATAAGACCACCGGCTAAAGGTTTTCCTGGCATGAACAAATTGCAGCAAGAGGCGTGATGCACGTCACTTCGAGAGATTCCAAGAAAGGCAAGAGCAAGGAAGCAACATTAAGACGCTTGCTTCGGCGTTTCCTACTTGTCTCCTCATCCCACGTGAAAGGAAGATGAGTTTGGAAATGGAGGTGGAAAGGCAACAAAAACCTCAAGATTCCCCATCTTTTTCAAAACCAATAATGAAAACTAGAATGATTGTTCCACATCAGCTAAACTTCAGTTCAGAGTGTGATGATACTTAGCGGTCAGCATAACAACAATTATGCATTCAAACAAAAAAAAACATAACAACAATTAGTTTGGTGGAGATGTACAGAATATGCTTAACTAGGTGCAGTAGGACTATTTCGGCCAAAAACTTTCAGGCCTTCTATTCTAGTATGTGACTAAGTGAGAGGCAACTATAGACACCATACATGTACTGATATAGTATTTATCTTACAACAGTATCACGGTTGCAAAGGCGATTCCATGATTTCTTTTGAAAGAATTGAGAAAGAGCTTTTTTTTTACGAACAGAAAGATTTTGTTCTTTGTGGAACAGCATTGATGAGGAGAGAGGAGATTCAATTTGACTGTAACAACATTCTAAGAACAAAGCCTCCTTAGCCCAGACTCGGTTACTTAAACAGCTAGAAAGGAAATTGTAGGAGCCGAATCTCATGGAGTTACCTCGTATAAGAAGTATCGACTTTCATGTCACTTTTTTTCCCACAGAACTGGTAAAAGATTCTGAACTTTACGACCAGTAATCATCATTATGGAAAGAAAAACCATTCAGCATGGTGTGTACTTGGCCTGTGCAAGGAAGATCGCCAGCTGACGTTGAATGATCTGGCAAAAAATCATGAAGCAGGTAGAAGAATCTGCATCCGATGCCAAAATTGGGTAAGTAGTAATTTATAGTTTAATCCTGTTCTGTAGCTATGGGTTGGGAACTGAGGAACAATTATTTCAGCTTCATCATTTAGTTTCAGAATTGTTAACTAGCCTCCATTTCTGCAAGAGAAATGAAGAGACTTACTAATTGACATTTTCAATGTGCATGCTGTTCACAATTGAAATGTCAGCTAGCAGCCATTTAGATCGAATCACCTAGGCAAACAAAATCATTGTGTATGGATTAACTGGAAAAAGGCATTGGTTAAAAGACTAATTCAATTTTATCATAAACAGTAGTGGTTCATATACCCTACTATAATGTCTCCACACAGTCACATAGCATATTTGCAAAATTTGTAGGAGTGTGAGCTTATTATGTGTAAATACTAACAATCAGTTAAGCAAATTCTATTAAATAAGTTTATATGCAAATATGATTGCACAACAGAGAATGCCATTTAATAGGTTCTATTATAAAAGAAGAAAATCTATCTTTATCAAAAGAAAAGACTAATGTACATAAATTCCGTGATTGCCATGTGGTGCAGTCACTTGCTTCCTTTCTAGCCACCATCATTTTTCAAATTTGCAAGAAGATAAGTAACATTTAAGTGTCGGTCGAAGAAATAGTCTCCACTATAAAGTGAAGTCTTCCATCACTACAACCAATCTATGCCTCATACCCCGTAACTAATTATTTGTCAATTTTCCATCTCAGTTTGTTATGAGAAAAAAAAAATTCAGAGTAATCAAAACATGCCTCTTCAAGTTTTTCTATCTCCATTATCTGTTGTATTTGTTCAGCAACACTTTCCTGTAAACAGAGATAAGTTAGCTAGTCTATCTCATGCATAATAGATGGTTGGGAAAGATCACAAATCAGGAAAACAAACCACATTGCTTGCTGCTTCAGCTCCCAGAACGTCAAAGTCCATTTCTACCTCAATTTCAATCATTGAAGATATCTGACAACCAAATCCAGTAAATAAGATACTAAAGAATGTATATAGGCTGAAGTTGGGTGGTGAGAGACTAATGCGATGAGGTTTTCCAAGTCCTACTCTTGCATGACTTTCAATTAATTCAATCCGTCCCCTCAATGAGTTTTCCAGGCCTTCTTGCACCCTTCTGACTTGACCTTTCCATGCCCTGAAAAGGCAGCAGGTTACTATAAATTCGATGTCCATAAAAGAAGCAAATACTGCCTCAACATGTCAACAGAGAAATAATACTATGAAACATGCAAACGACAATGAGCTAACTAAAGAATCCATTTTAAAGAGGTTTACCAGTAAGAAGGTTCTCCAATAGCATAAATCTTGTTTTCAAGTTGACACATGCAAGCTAAACACACTGTTCTGAAACTTCTCACCATCTTGTCATTTCATGTAAACAAAAGCAAAGAAAATATCTAAAGTTGCCGATTGAACTATCATAAGTCATGGCAAAGTGAAAGTTAGATGATTAGAGTTCCAGGAGCAGCATTCAACTGCCAGGTTTGAAATAATTGGCAGCAATGGAAATTCATGCTTGAGATTCGCTTCATTCAAGATTTGAAAAGATCACATTGCTTAATGATCCTTTCTTTAATTGCCAAAGAGCTATGAACCTACTATCTAATAGGATTGACTCCACACTTTGAAGACATGTTAGTTGCCCACATGAAAACTGATAAACATGGAGTTAATTGAAAATAGAGAATATCTAGGATATACAAACTGGAGAGTGAAGAGGATCTTTCCATGTAAAATCACTCATTGACTTCGCAGAGTAGCTAAAACGGTAATTTTAAGTTGAACGGTCAAATGCCAGGTAATGTGGAAGCGACGCAGTCTGAATCAGGGGTTTTCAACAAAACGGAGAGTTGACATTACAGGTTTACCCCCCATTTCCAGTTCCTCTCTCAACAGCAGGAAGAAGTTGCATTTTTATCAATGCAAAATGGTAGCTACATTGAAGGATTATACCTCTTTTTCAGTAGCTTGTTTCAGGTCTCCGATGCGAGACTGGAGTATGGCATATTGAGACAGAAGTTGCTGCTTGATTGCAGTTGCATCGATTGATCTTTGCAGAAGCTGACAAATGACATAATGGATGACTAAATATGCATAGAACTAAGCTTATGTTAAAGGCAGATTCAAAGCAAAATGTGAAATCATATGACTAGAATTCTTGGTAATTATTACTTAAGGGAAAGTCTGAGCACGTCTAACAGATCTGGACAGAGAGGTTAATTGACTTTGATATATAAATGCAGCATCTGGTACTTGGAGCGTGAGCAGAGGTATCAAAGCAAACATGCAAGATACTTTAGACCATGATGACTTCACACAAGAATATCCAGCACACTCTAAAATCTAATAAAAAAAGTACCTATTTTCATGATTCAATCTGACAACTTTTATATGGAACTGATAATTGAAATACTAGGCAAAGAATTATTGACGTCAAGAAAAAAGCAAAATTTAAAAATGTTGCTGCAAAAGAAATTCAGAAGTGAAACTACACGGAATATGCAAAGTCCACTCGCACCTACTGCATCAAACATTGTGATAAACTTACTCTGTTTAATTGGGGAAAAAACAGAACATTTAAAGTAGCCTCAACTGTGAGAGATGCAACTGCACCAACTGAAAGGAGCTGAGGCAAGCTGGGATCAATAAATCCAGATGCAGCATCTCCAGTGGCCAGCACAGCTAGAAGTGGAAAAAGGACAGACGGATTGAATAACAATGAATTTCTGTTTCCTTTCTATGTGGGCATCTGTGTTTTGTGTACGTGCACTTGTTGGCATCTTTAGTTTGATGGTTTTGCTTGTTTTTTATTGGGATTGGTGGTTGATCGTGTTCTTGGGATCTTTATGTCTGCCATAGGTAGAAAATCTCCTGGTGTGGAAAGTAGTGGTCTGGATTGGTGGGTGCCAGACAGTTCGGGATGCTGTCAAATGGGTCATGCAAAAAGTCTTATGAGATTAACAAAAGATGTTTTTGGAAGGAGAGTGAGATCAAGTGAACTGGGTGTCTGGGGAAACCTTTATGGAATAAAATGGAGCTTGATTTGCCAGTGGATGTTAGGGCATTGGCGGTTAAGTCCTGGATCAGACGGTTTTCTGCATAAGACATAAAAAAGGGTGTCTGATTGTTTTCCAATTCATATAAGGGCATGATAAGTGTTTTTAGGAGTGAACTTAACAGATAGCCGAGGTTGCTAACCAATACTTATGGATCTCCAAGGAGCCAAACTGTTGAGCAGTGGCATTGGACTGTGAACATATGTGGTATGTGGATTCTGAGCAAGGATGTGTTTGTTGTCACTTGGTGGATAAGGAAATCAATCCCCCGATTCATGCTTGAACCTCCATGCTGTTTCTGACCCCCTTGATCCAGGTCTATCAAGGGCCCACCACACAGTTTATGCTGGTATCAGGTTGAGTGCTCGATTTTTGTTCAAATTTGATCTCAATTGTGCTTTGTCTTTAGCCTATCATATGGAGTAGACAAAAGAGCAACAATTGGTATGGAGAAATGGATTGAATACCCAAAAGAGGAAAATATAAAGATGGACAAAGGAGTTAAATTGGATATTTCAGTTTTCATATTTGGTTAACAACCTGATATTGGAGTGACATGAGAATTCATGAATCATACTTGAGAAGGTGATTCCCATTCAATGTCCATTTCTATTTAAATGTTATCACAATAAAATGTTTGAAATGGTTTGTAGCTGTATAATGAGCTATCATGCCTGAAGATCTTAAATAGAACTAGACTCTCAAGGTCAAAATCACCATCATGAGTCGATTCCAGACTCAATCCTCTTCCATAATTCTATGAACCCATCAACAAGCCTCTTCATTCTAAAATGGATCCACCTGGTCAAACAATCAGAGAAGAAAACTCAGGGAGGATGACCACTGTCACCCTACAAACAGAAGGGCAACACTAACATTGACAAAAAATGGACAAGGATTTTGAATATCCATAAAAGCACCATACATTGATATTTTGAACTTTGGAAAGGAATAGGTATCAATCTTTCAATTTTGTCCTAACCATGACTCTGCACTTTTTATGCAGCGGCTAGAGAAAGTTTCTGTGAACTCAAACTATTGGCAAAAAGGCAAGTATACTTTTACTGTGTAAATCACAATGATTTATCCGATTCTAAAGATGCAGCACATCTACGGTGGAGTCCGCCTACCATTAACTTGTCTAGGCATGCTTAGTAAGCAATGTTTTGAAAAAAGTATAGAACTTGAAGTTATCTTCTCTATTGTAAATGGCATAATCAAGACTAAGAATTGAACTTTGGTAGCATACTTGAATACCATCTTGGGGTTGTGCAACAGTGACAGCTATCATACAACTTGGACATCTCACAACCTTTACTTTTTCTCACCTTCTTTCTGAAAAAAAATTCCATGGTCTGCAAGGTCGGCAGGAAAACTACCGACAATTATCCAAGTAATAGTTTTCTAAGGCAAATGCATGTTGTAATTGGCAACCAAAAGAGTTTTAAATTTTAAAGCAAGAAACAGTAGGATTTTACCACCACACCAAGAAACCCCTACTTGGCATATGATATCAATCACACTTAGTGCATCAGAAACCCTTAGTGATGTTGGACCTGGCCATCATCAAGATATCAACATTAGATTCAATGAGTCACATTTCAATGACCTCCACTTCATTCCAGTTGAATTTCCAGACTTCCTCCTACGAGCCAAGCATATTCATTGCCCCTCTCTACAAGAAATTATCTAAAAATGTTTCTTCCCTCTTTAAAACGTGGAACAGAAGAAAGCACCCGCTAAGTAAGAGAAGGAAGTTCAGGTACTAGTATCAACCAGCAATTGCAATAAAGCATTGAGCACTTCACACGTTGCGATTATTGAGGAACACTCAGTTCAGAAATCAGAACGTCGAAACACCATGTATATGAAATAACAAGACACACCTTGATCAAAAGTCGTGCGCATGACGTAGAACACGGACAGAGTTAACCCGAAACTTCCAGGTCTTTTGTTCGTGAAGTTTTTGTTTGTGTTTGAACATGAAGAGCGATGGGGAGAGAGAGAGCTCCTTCTTGGGAGGAGGGAGAGAGAACAAGTGATGGAGATAGAGATGGGAGGAAATTTTCAAAATCCCTTAAGTGGGACCCATTTTGGCACATGTCGCACACCTAATAAACTTTCTCAAATGAAGTGGCGAGATAGTCCTACACAATATTTTCTCAGAGAGTGTGCACGTAACGTACATCTTCGAGCTCCATTTATACATATATATATAGAGAGAGAATGTTCAACTTCTCCTCCTTCTCCAGCTACTTCTTTACTGCTGCTTGATGTTTAGGAAAAGATGTTTAAGTGGAAGTGGAGGTTGGGGAGGATTCCCGAAAACTTTTGCTTTTCTCCATCCTGAACAAATCGCTCCAAAAGGGTGATGGGGGTTCTGTCGTTTTGGACCTTTTTATTTTGTGGCAACGCTGACGTGGCGATGACTTTGGCCGTTCCCTCCCCTCTCCCGTCAAAATATTATAAGGAAGAAGATGACGATACGATGAGATGGAGATGGAATAAGCATTCAGAGAGTCTTACGCGGCGCGACGGGTTGTATTTGCCCATCCTGGATTATTTTAAAAATTCAAAATAAATTAAAGGAAAATTTCTTGAATAAAGAAGTCTTTTTTCGATGGGTTCCCACGTTTAATTGCAGGTGACAAGCCAAACATTTGTACGTCTATAACCTTCCCTAGGTTTTCTTGACAACTTGAAGATCGTTTGACCAACTGGTAAATTAATTCAAACAAAATTTTACGTTTCTGGAGGTTGTTGGATGAGGATGTTCTTACTTCAAAAAACCCCAAAATAAGCTTTATATCCCTAATCCAAACCCTATTATGGATTAATTGATATAAAATATCAAAATTAAAAACTGCTTTAAAATTAAAACCCAAAAAATTGTTAAAAAATAGAAAAACCAAGTAAACGGTTTGAATCGCTTTACCATCCTAGTTTCCTCAGGGCCAAAAGTTCTGAGTTTTGTTTATTATCAAGATTTTAAAATTCTTTGAGCTGAATAAGCTCTTGAAACCTATTGATATGATTCAGTGTATCATGCTTAAGAAAACCAGGGGAGGGCATGCAGGTCAATAGGTCGTTCTAATTTGCTTAATAGATCCATCCATCATTATCCTCCATGAGGGTTTGTTGCCTGAAATTGGAATCAATTTTCAGATCAATAAAATTCATACACTTCTCATTTCATTTTAATGTGTCTCTGAGCATCAGTACACACCTACCCCTTGCCAATGAAGAAAGGCTAATTAGGAAAAACGGTGATCCACTATCACAGCTACAACGACAAGGACTAATTGTAGCATCCAGTTCAGCACTGAATCTTTATAAATGGAGTGAGTTGGAAGTTGCTCAGTCAAACCTTGTCACATCGTGGAGTGTCATTGGCTCAAGAAGTTGCATGGTATTGGTTATATGAAGACAAGAGTGAACATGATCTACCCATATACAGTATGGGGGGGGGGGGTAATTTGTCTTGCTTAAGATTACCAAAGCAAGCAAATAGTTAAATTATGCATGGAAAAAAAAATGCTCCTAGCAATTTATGATCCTACGGCATGTGGGAGTGGGGTAGCTAAAAAGGTACTCACATTCCGGAGTACTACATCATATTGTGATCTCAGGACAAATTACAACCTTATAAGGATAACAACTTCATGGGTTAAACTATCTTTCCTTAAACTGAAATTATGCGAATGTTTGGGATTTGTGATGTTGAGTGTCATGACTTGAGGGCATGACCTTGGTCTTAAGAGACGGAAAAGTATGTTAACAATAACTTTACGCGAAGATTTCCATAATCCTCACTTAGACAGGATCCTTATCTGAAATTTTATTGGCTAAATTTTTACACAGGATACACTGTCTCAGAAACTTCACTTTGTGATATGAAGTAAGATAATTGACCTGGTTTTCTTGATTAGGTGCCAATAGGTACTACTGCATATGCATGAATGACTCTCTTGCACTTGGCGGTGGAGGCAACTTTGCCTTGTCCTTAGATGGAGATCTGTAAGTTGTCATGTTTACAAATTTCCATTTTTCCAATATCGGAGTTCGGTCCATTTTAATCATCTTTTTTTGTATCCTACTATGAAAAGGTTAAGTGGAACAATTGGACCCTGTGAAACATTTGGGAACTTGTGTTTGGCTCACAGCCCAGAGTTTGAGTTGAAGAATGTTGAGGTAACAAGCTAAAATCTCCATGCCTGCCTTCAGATGGAGCATTTGATTTGATGCACAACCTGCAACTTTGAATTCATCTTTCAACTTGCGCTTTTTAGACAAGTTAGTTTTGTCTGAGGAGGTTGATGACCTTGGTGCATAAAGGTGCATGAATAAGCTGTTGAACTCAGTGTGTGGAAAAATCAAAATTGAATTCATATTGATAAGACATCATGATGATCCTGCTAATTAGATTGGCTATCTGCATGGAGTGGAATGCACTATGAACCTTGTCTTGCTTTAGATTTGACATTTTATGCGGGTCATACCACCTTAAAGAACAAGGCTTTAACAGAATTGCAAGTTCAGCTGCTAATGTTCACATGTCATCTCTATCCGTGGAGATTAGCCTCTACATTTCATATTATCAATCACATTGTCTCGTTTGTGGTGCAGTTATGGGGCTTCATTCACTCATCATGCTATACTACATGACCGGAAGTTGCAACCAGGCCTGCTTGTGTCATTCTCGTCAAATTTCATTTTTTTTTTGTTTCATTTTTACCTTAAACATCCACATCTATCCTCAGAATTATCTGGAGCCATACTACCAATATTACGCCAGATAGGTCTATTTATTTTAGTTGGAGGCACCCTTCTAGATATGCGATGGGGCCAAACGGCTGATTGTGCCTGTCACTTAAGATTTATTCATGTTTTAAACTCATTTCGACTTTAAATTAATCTTGGATGCAATTCTTGTAGAACTTCTGACTCGACCTCAACTTACATAAGTGCAAGGAATTTTTGTGGGTGCGCATGGTTATTTCTGTTGTCTGTTTTCTTCATTGTGTGGATTAATAGAGAAGAAAAGATACGTTTCATAGTTTGATCACATCGCAGGGTAGTATGCCTGAGTGGTTCTTGGATTGGCAAGAGGGAATTCCACTTGGAATCAGCAATTTGATGGTAAACCATAGAACAAGAGACCCATTACAGCAAGGTACACTGAGGAGCATCTAACTCCAGGAACAGAACAGACGTTCAAGGTAAAACCAATGAGGTCAAAAGCTACCACAATGAATGCAAACTGCTCTATAGACATTAAGGTGAAATGGTGTCATTCAGGCTAAACCTTTCGCATTTACGCAAACAACAAACTGACAAAAGCACAAAAAGAGAAATTATGCACGTCTGGTAGATTCTGATTTACATCATGCGGGATATAGCCATCACCAATTCTTTCGACAGATAATGTGCAGTGCTCGGAATAGCAATATCACCAGTTTCTTTAATTGGAGACTATACCGTGCTTTGATGCCAATATTATGCTGATCAAGCTGTGCGAGTGGAGCCCGACTAGAGGATAGGACATTCCCGAACTCTTGTACGGCAATAAGTGCTCAAGAAAGCAAAATTCAAAAAGAGAGAAAAAAAGGGAGTGATAATCATGTTAGACATGAAGAGCCACTGATGTTAACTTCAGTTGTACAAGATGGTTCATCATCACATTCAGTTGGCACAAAAGCTTAAGTGCGCGAGTATCCACATTCCGATCAAGCACATTGTAACTCAAACTCTACTTGCACCAGAACCGCCAAGATAGGGAGAGACAACAGTTTCCAAATAGATAGCGTGATCAAAATCGCCGTCCCTCGCTATGGGATAATCCTTGTAAGTATTATCCTCCGGATTGAACAGAATCATCCGGTCCATATCCATTCCACAGACAGTCTTTCCGCTCTTTGTGTACGCAAGGGGGCTCTTCGAAAGGGGTTTATTCCAATTTATAAGTTCGAGAGGGGTTTATCCCAATTTATGAAGGCAGGGATGCAATTGACAGTGAATAATTTTGTCCACAATCCTCCTCTCCTGTGCTCAACCGTTATCCATGCCTCGATGCGGGGATCAACATCATAGTTGTATATGAAGAGACTGGTCCCGTGAATCTCGAGTCCCTGGAGAACTATGTCCGCATCGACTTCAGGGACCGGGGGCTCCCAGTGGAATCTCTCTTCTGACAGATCAAACGACATAATCACACTCCTCAGTTTTAGGCTCTCGTCTTGGACGAACCAGTGCAAGGCCCCGTTCCAATAAACTCCTTGGTGGGAAACCACGAGATGGCTCTCTCTCGAACTCAACTTGTATCGTTCTCCAAGAACCCGACTTGAGCCACATCCCATTTTCCAATGACGAGGCCCTCTACTACTTTGCAGTCAGCAGATCGAGAGTCATATCCGAATCCATAGAATACCTCATATTCTCCATCAGAACTGAAAATGGGCAACTCCCTATACTCCCTGGTGGTCGGGTTATATATCAGAAAAATCCCGGGATGGGGACGAGCAAACATACCAAGCTGTCGCAAGACTCCACGACGCAGGGCCTCCAGGAAGGTTTGATCACGAGGTACCACCACACGGCGACCCTCGCCATCGCCACCATCAAGCACCTCGTAGTCTACGAGCTCGAAGGGGTTGAAGTGGCCGCCGATGATGATTCACTGGCTAGGGATCAAATCCCCTGCCTTCAGCCTCTGCAGGTGCAACTTGACGAAGCCTAGGTCGGAGATTAGGGACCGCCACCATTTGCAAACGCATTTGAACCGCCCCAGCGACTTGGCCGGCAGGTGCAAGAGAACGTTGATGATGATATCCTCGGTGAAACTTTCGGCCATTGTTTCGCCAAAAAAACCTGTTCATTGGCAGGTTTTGAGCGAAAGATCTCTGTTGCTAGGCTCGTGATGAACAATTGTTCGGCAAAAGTCACGCAACAGCAATTCTAAGGCAGAGAAGCTTACTCAGGGGATCTCGGAAGAGGTCGATCAGGTCGGCAATGGCCGTCAGTTGGCTTTCTTCGAGTGGTCCAATGCCGTCGCCAGAGCAAGGCGGAGGGGGTCCTTGCCAGTGTCGGCGGTGGTCGTCGCGCGGTGGAGCCCAGCGCCTAGGCAGGCGGAGGGAGGAGGGAGCGGGCGGGGGTGCGAGTTTATCAAATTCAAATGGGGCGTATTCACACTTTCCTGAATTCTGTGGAACCCAAGAAATTGGTACCATTGAACTTCTCAATGATTTACCTATTTGTAGATGCTCTGTGTCAGCATTGCCTGTCATTCTTGTCCTCGTGCTCAAATTAATATTAATATTGAAAAGGCGTAGGCCTTAAGTGTAACTGGTTTAGCTTAGTCATTAAGAAAAAACATTCATCAGGCATCACAAAGGTCACGCATACACATCCTCCTCTTTTACTTTTTTTCTCATCTTTTTGTGAACAGAGTGATGCATGATCTGTTTGTTGTATATTCTAATTTCTGACTATTGACTGACTCAAGGTTTGTATACTCGATTTACTTGTTACACAGGCCAGGCCGAGTTCTAAGGAAAGAAAGTCTCTCTCTTCGTACATTTCGTATGTCATTCCAACTGGCAGATTTGATGGACTCTCAGATCAAAGAAGTGCGAGCAGGATGTCAACCCTCGCAATGCTGTCATGAGGCTCGAACTCGTTGGAGATTGGTTACTTCTGTCTACTGACCCTCACAATGCACGAACACCAGTGAAGAGGTCGCTTGCATCCACTTTGTTAATTACCGTGCCTCACTCGCCGTCGAAGCTCACGTTTGTTTAACCAGAGTGTTCAACTTTCAAGGGGAAGCGGAAAGTATAATGGATTCTCCAACATATATTGAATTGATTCTGCTTTGTTCCTCAGTCAGTAAACAGATTTAGCTATGTCCTCTAATAGGTTCTGAACTTGAACCTTTATAGTTAAAGCTTTGTGGAAAGCTACTTTTACAGTTCTTTTGTTAGAAAAGTGTCTCTTTCGTTCCACTGCAATCGAATCGCTAGATAAGATTACCGCGTGCTTGCCTGAACATACACAAGATTATAGACGAAAGTTCACAACACAATGAGACCCAGTAAATTGTTGGTGAAAATTACCATGAAATCGGATCAGACAACATTAGCAAAACAAAGATGATTGAACGGCCATTCATCGGGCAGAGATCTAACCCTAAATCTGGAGAGGACAGAGCACTGAAAGGACAATGGAGTAGTTACTAAAGAATGACCATATCTTATAATAGACTTTCAACACTCTTTGTTTCTTCTTCAAAATCCACAAGATCATTCAACAGCTCAAGATGGCCAAATCTCCCCAATAAACTAAACTCTAAAAGAAAACGGTAAGTCCAAATGGACCAGAACAACTCTCAAAAGGCTCTAGATTCCTGATGGCTCACTGCCAAGATAAGGAGAAATAAGAGTTTCCAAATAGAAAGCACAATAGATAAAGCCGTCCTTCCCTATGGGATAATCCTTGTAAGTATTATCCTCCGGATTGAACAGAATCACCCGCTCATTATCCTTCTGAAAAAGTATTTTTCCGCTCCTTGTGTACGCAAGGGGAATATTCCGAGAGGCAGGCATGCAATCAACACTGAGCCATTTTGTCCACGATCCTCCTCTCCCGTACTCATCCGTTATCCATGCGTCGATGCAGGTATCAGGGCCGCTGCTGAATATGAACAGACTGGCCCCGTGAATCCCGAGTCCCACGAAAACTCTGTCCCCATCGACTTCAGGGACTGAAAGCTTCCGGTGGAATTTCTCTTCCGACAAATCAAATGACATAATCGCATCCCCGAGTTGTGTCGGGCTGATCCAGCGACGGACGTACCAGTGTAAGGCCCCGTTCCAATAAACCCCTCGTTTGCCAGAAACCACTAGATGGCTTTCTTCCTCGAAGTCGAGGAGTTCATTTGTCCAAGAACCGGACTTAAGCGAGAATATTTCCACCTCCCAATCTTCATCATAATCATCGACCATGCCCTCTACTATTTTGTAGTCATCAGATTGAGGGTCATATCCGAATCCATGGAATAACTCATGCTGACCACCAAACCGCGATTCTTCAGCAAGATCGGAACGGGGAACTCACTATACTCCCTGGTCGTCGGGTTATATATGAGAAAAATGTCGTAGCCAAGAAAACATACCAAGCCATCGGAGGACCCCACGATTTGGGGCTGCAAGAAAGGTCGGATCGTATGAGGTAGGACAGCGCGACCGTCACTGGCGTCGTCGAGGGCTTCGCAGTCTATGGTCGCGAGGGGGCAGCAGGTGCTGCCATCGAGGCAGCTAAGGACGCTGCCAATGATAATTCTCTGGCTAGGAATTAAATCCCCAGCCTTCAGCCTCTGCAGATGCGACTTGACGAAGCCCGGGTCGGAGATTAGAGACCGCCACCGTTTGCAGACGCACTTGAATCGCATCAACGACTTGGCCGGTAGCCTCAAGAGTATGTCGATGATGATATCCTCGGGGATACTTTCGGCCATTTAGTTTCGGCAAAAATAGCCTGTTCATCGGCAGGTTTTTTGAGTTAAAAGATCTCTCTGTTTATAATAAGCTTCTCAATCTTATGCTGATGAGCAAGGCCCATATGAACGAGTGCTCAGCAAAAGTCACGCAACGATAAATTCAAACTCAAAGAAGAGCTTACTCAGAGGGGATCACGGATGAGGTCGATCGGGTCGGCAATGGCCGTCGGTTGGCTCTCCCGAGAGGTCCGAGGCCGTCGCCGGGCCGGGCGGCGCCGCGTGGGCGGCGGTCGCGCGTGGAGTCCAGCAGCCGGGCGGGGCGGAGGCAAGGCGGAGAGAGAGCGGGAGTGTGAGTTTGAATTCCACGAACCCTAGAAGTTGGTACCGCCGAACTTATTTCGTCGTCGGCCGGCCACGGTGGCGCAGAGGCACCGTCGGACCGGATCAGCAACAGCGACACAACAAGGAAGGCAGCTCGTGGTGGAACGAAGCAGCAAGCAGCGTCGCCTGAACATGTGAACTTCAGCCATAGTGATTTAAGAAGAAAACTATAGAAAAGGTTAGCCCAAACTCCATGCTCTGTCCGCTCTTTCGCGTGTATTTCTCTAAGGAAGTTGGACTTTCAGAAAGATATTTCTCGCCCTTTCCCATGTGAATATTGTTATCTCTTGCCCAAATCCTTCCTTCTTCATTTATCTGATGATGCCATGGAGAAGAATTCTCCAAGTCCACCAAACTTTCGGCCATAACATGGGCTTCTGGTCGATTTTGTTTAGCTCATGTGGGCTTAGTTCATTTGACTTGATTAAGCACGGAACAATTCATTTAAGTCCATCCACCGTAGGCCTAGTCCAGTACGCTGTGCAATAAATGCTCCTACAAACTATATGTCATGTAGTTTAATTTTAATTATTTTTGTTTATGGGCTAAAATTTAGTCCGTGATTTTCCATACAATTATTCCCAAATGGTGCACCAAATTTTAGGTGTCAACGGGCTCTTTTGCTAATTCTTGGATAGGAAATATAAACGATGAGAAAATTAAAGGTCTTTGAGGCTAGGAATAATCGTTGCAAGACATGTAAAGATACCGGAAATATCAAGATAAACAGGTTGATAATTTTGAAAAACTGATGTTCTTTGATTGATTGACAGTTGTACAAACTATAATTCAAGTATTTATATACTTAATTTACCCATACCAAATTGTTACTAAGACATTAATCTAAATCTATGTGCTTCATGCAATTTAGCAATCATTGATGTGTCTTGTTGATTCCACCACCTAACGGTTATGCTCCTTCCATCGACAGTAACTTCCTTTGACGTTACACCTAAGTCTGTCGGTTTCAATACTTGATGATTACTTCTCTAACAATTGCATCCAAACCAATTGTTTCCACTGCCTAATTAATATGTCTCTAACAGTTGCATCCATAACATTTTCCATAGGTTATATCCGACTTTATCGTTTCCATTACTTGGCGGTAATTCCATATCCAGATTGTCGACCGTTACAACGTGGCCCTTTATCAGTTAATTCAATCTTGCTTTGTCAACATTTCGCTCCAAGATTTGGTTATTTCACCTATATTTCTTGTCAGCTAAAACTAGTTTTCTTGATGGCTAACTAAGTTTGCCAACTAAAAGCTTTCAACACTTGCCAAATCTTACCTTTGTCACTTCTCACTCGGCCTTTGCCAACTGAGATATCTATCAAGGATATGGATATTTTTTCCATGTCAACGTATGCCCTTTTTTTAAAAGAATCAAATAATTTTTGGTTCTTTCAAATATCTGCATTCATGACCTGCAAATTGAAGTGTCGTGCATTCAATCATCGTCCTTTTCATATTAAATATTTTCACAGGCACAATCTGCACGCGCCCTATCAGATGACATGTATTGAATTCATGGGCATGTATTGAATTAAAGGTATTTATTCAGATGACATGTATTGAATTAAAGGTTGTGACTTTACATATGCTTCTTTACAATCTGAATCATCTTCAACCTTTCACTCTCGAGCTTTTCCATGGCAGCCACTACTCGAGCTTCAGCATTCTCCCCCGGGCACCCTGAAATGGATGCCCCTTGGTTTACTAGTCTCCGAAAGTTTAGGCGAAAAGGTAAGCTTTCACTTGAATTCGTGGACAGGGCCGACCAACCAAATCAATCTCGGTCCTTATTTCATATAACCTCCTGTCCGCAGATCTTTGATCGATGTTTTCCTCGCCATCACGAGGAGATCCTCCCTATCCATCAGGATTTCATCTATAAACTGAGTGTGGTCGAAAATAAATTATCGACTCGTGGATTTTCCAGCATCCAATGAATGATTTCTTTCGGTGGTTCTCGAGGCTGAAGCCTCACATGCTGCCCATCAGGGAACAGGCAAGACTGTATTTGACTTTGGAAATCTGTTGCCTTTAACCTCGATTTGGAATATAGTTTGATAGGTTCCCTCTGCTCTTTCTAGTCTCCTTCTGCAAATTGCTTTTCTGTGCAGGCCGGCAATTGCAGGAGCAGCCGACACTATCGAAAAAATGTGAACTCGGAAAGCTACAATTGGAATAGGCGACGCGAGCTATACATTATTGGAAAATAGACTCGAAGACTCGTGATGCGTAGCTTGCAATTTTTTGAGGTCGATTTTGCAGTTCTTGTGAAACTTCTACTTGGAGCTCAATTCTATATAAAGCGCATGGTAAATTCTGTTATCAGTTCTCTTCACCGCGTGGTTTAATAGAGAGGACACGCTACGTTCGGTGGTTTAATGACATAGCGGAGTAATTCCATTTGGAATTAACAATTTAATCATAAAAATCAAATCACAGCAAAACAAGATATCAATAAATACAGCAAGGTATTTTAAGAAAGTATCTAACTGAGGCACAGAACCAAAGTAAAACTAACGAGGTAAAAAATGATCACAATGAAAGTAAACTGTTCCATGGACATGGTTGTAAAAGGAGGTCATCCAGGCTGAAACCTTTCGCATCACGTGCAAGGTAGCGCAACTTCTTATGTGGACTTCAATTAAGTAATTCGACTATCGATTAGGAAACGGCAATATCACCAGTGTCTTTAATTGGAGAGACTACACTACGCTTTGATGCCAATGGTATGTTTCTCATGCCGTGCGAGAGCAGCCCGAACATAGGATGGGTCATTCACGAAATCTTGTACAACAATAGTATACACGACTTAGTGTTCAAGAAGGGCAAAATTCGAAAAGAAAAAACAAAGAATTGTAATCACGTTAGACAAAGGGCCGCTGAATGTTAACTGCAGCAGTACAAGATGGTTTAGACTCTAATTCAGCTAGTACAAAGCTAATTGCGCAAGTTTTCCGGTCAAGCATAATGAAACTCAAACTCTGCTGTCTCTCACAAAAGCTGATACTACCCGCTCGATGCGATCCCAACACTTCATGATTCCATAGCACTGTCCTCCGAAGGCAAGCCAAAGATTCGCAAATTGTGATCCATCGATCCAACGGCAATGTATTTTGAATCCGGACCAAACTTAACGGAGGTCACTTTACCTGCAACCGCGACCACAATATCAGTGGGGGCCATATTTAGACACATACACGCAAGACTTTAAAGAAGAAAGAGGAGGGGGAGGAGGAGGGGGAGAGACGACCTGTCCCAGATAGATCAGGGAAAGTCTTGATACAATTCCACTCTGATTTTACACTGGCAACTTGATATACTCTGGCAAAGCACAAAATTGAAGTTATTTCCCAAAATAGCTGGCGCTAGTAAACGAAAGAGGAGGGAAGTCAGAATAACAATAGCTCCTGATTCCAGACATGCATTTCCATTGGACAGAAAAATAGAAGAACACGAAGTCACTCGATCTCGAATACTTAAAGAGATAAAATAATCCTCCTATCAGTGCATAGGGTTATGGTCCTCACAGAGAAACCATCGAAAATTCATTGAAAGTAGAGAAATTTCAAGAAAAATTCCATTTTTTAATTTCCCACTTTTCTGAGCACGCATTTGGTGTGATTCTTTTATAAGCAAATTATCGAAAACACATTGCTTTCCAATTTGTCAAAAAATAGTTTTCAGCTATCAGAAAAGTTGAAAGCATGTGAGGCTAACAAATACAATGAAAATAAAACAGGTAAATATTCTGTAAACAAGCACAATCCTATATTACCTTATTATTTCACAAGTTGAGTACAAAATCTACCATATAGAAACTCACCTTATATCTGAGCCGGAAAGTCCAAGATAGCATCCACTATGATCAAATTCAACTGCAAAATAGGAGAGAAACTCGGTCATAGTTACTCTTTGCACTGATAATTCACACACACTGACCCAACCCTTCTCCCCAACCCCTTCCCCTCTCTCTCTTTTCTTTTTTTCCCCCTTTAAAAAAGAAGAGAACATAGAACCAATCTTCTTTGAGGGAGTTCAACACAAAAAGTTCAGTCTTCAGAACAAATCCAAGCAAAAAGGAAGGCATCTAAAGCTCACCGCCATCCCAGATCTACTTTCACTACAACAAGCAGGCCTAAGAGGATGTCATACCAGAATTTGTCCCCGTGTCTTTGTCATATGCTGAAAATGTGCGAAAGTTCTTCAACTTCCGCAGATCCCACAGCTTAACCCCATCCTGAGCTGCAGTCTATGAAATAAATATCTAAGTCAGATGGCATGTCTAAATCTCTGTTGATAATAGAAGAAAGATCAGAGCAACAAGTACCGCAAGGAAGTATCCATTCTCAGAGAAAGATATAGCAGTAATTGCCCCGGTATGCCCAGAAAATGTCGTTACATTTGCCTGTTTCAAAATGAGAAACAGTTGCAAAAGCATGTCACCAACCTAAAACGGACAGGAAGAGGAACAACAAATGTGCAAGAATGAAAACATGAGCAGCAGGCAGAATCATGGAGGCAATTGACTTAACTCAAAATGATTGAGCATGATTGTTGAGCTATACCATGAAAAAAAAATTTACTGGAACATTCCGGTGAATAAAAAAATGAGGATGCCAGTTAAATCATAGCATATGGAGTTCTGCCAGTTAAAACTTCCCCTTCTTTTTCTAACTGCATGCCAAATTGGCATATAGTGACTAAACTAACCAGGAGGACCAAAAGTTGAATAGACCATGGAAAACCGCACATCCAAATCGTCAGGGTGGGATGCAAGATTGGCATATCATATTCCATACTACATGGAAGTATGAAGACTAAGAAACAAATGTGGTGAAAATGCCCATTCAACTCAAACTGTAGACCGGGAAACAATTGTGGACCCAGCCAAAGTAATAACATTCCCTTTCCATCTCAGACTGATTGTGAACATAGTACCTGTGTTTTTACATCCCATATTTTAACGTCAGCATTTGAGGTGCCAGTACCGAGGATAAGACCATCGGGATGAAAAGCTGCAGATGTATAACCCTCAGATCCTGAAGCGCCTTCAACCTGCAGAATGATGGAGAATAAACAAGCAAGGATGATCTTAACATATCATGTGACAAATGAGAGCAGAAAACCTAAACCATTCATAATCAAAAGCACTTCAGTATCATGACCTAAAAATATTGTAGCAACACTGAAACTATCTTATGCCTCAGACAATGTTCTCAGAATATCATATTTACTCAGGTAATGGATTCCAAAAGTTAAGGAAAGTTGTTCTTAGACTATTAAACAAGGAACATTCTTTTAAAGTAAATTATACCGTAAACTGATGTAAAAATATGTCATCAGCTTTTTTTGAACTATAAAATCTGTATTAATATGGATATATGAGTTGCAAAAGCACTGTAAGTGCAAAGCAAATGCAGTTTTTGTTGGAGTCTTGACTTTTTTTCTGCTCAATCATTATCTGTATATGTTTTTTTGCCTGAACATCCATTACACATAATACAACTGATACAAGTTTTGTGTCGATGTACGTGTAAAATTGTGCGAGCACCCTCACACACACACACACACCTAGAGAGAGAGAGAGAGAGAGAGAGAGAGAGAGAGAGAGAGAGTTTTGAAACCTGAGTAAGACATAAACCAGTTGAAAACTCATAAAAGCACCATGTATTGTCGAGAGATGCTGTTGCGAAGTAGTTATTTGTGGCATGAACTGTGATTGCTTGCACCTGGAAAGATGAATAATTACATCACACATTAATCACAAACAGGGGATAAGCAAAATAATCTTCCCAACAATGGATTTTTCAAGCAAAACTTTTTTAGGACATAGTTGCGCAATCTAAAGTAAATTCCAGACTTCTTTTGATACTTGCTAATGATATCTCAAGCATTTTCTCGGTAATAATGACTATCATCAGACACCAAATTGACATCCCACCAGCATCCACGGTCAAAACTTGCAATTACTTGAAATTGATCAATATTAACTACATGATGCCAGCAACATAATTAGATAGTTCCATCCCAGATGATATCGGAAAAATTGTCAGAAGAATAAGAAAGCCGCTTCCACAATCAAGAATTAGTTCTTTAACATTAGCTCAAATGAAGTAACATTGAGATAAGCAAATTTGAAAAGCCAACCAACAGTACAGTAAATCAACAATCATGCAACACAGCAACAGACCAACAACCATTCTTATGCTGATAGACAATTTTCACCACCAGAATAAGGATTTTGAAGAAAGAGGATGTTCAAAAAGGGCAGGAAAAAAGATCACACGTATCATTGCAAAAAAGAGTAAAACATAGTTTGCAGTTCAACTCATTTTTAAATTAATAAAAGACATGCCTATAACAAAGTTGCTCAAAATGCATCATCACTTGATTTAGTAATTACAGTCTTCACAAGAATTATTATCCAGAGAAGACAGATGACGTTGACAGGAACAAGGAGATTCATTATTGTGTACAGATTTTGCAGTCCAATCGTGAGTCCTATAAACAAAGCTCTAATTCAGAAGGCATGGCAAATTTTTGCTCAGTCTCAAAAATTCAAGAAAGTGCAAATTTTGAGAAGTTAGCACAATTCATTCCATGCTAAGAAGATATTGTCCGGACTCAAAGAAGTATCAATCCTATTGAAAGGATAATGGGAAGTAGATTATCTGATGAGTGGTGTTTTGTTTTCATATGTAGGATGTGAGCATTCTCAAATACTTTTGAAGGCTTCTCATTAGCAGCCAATCAGGTGCTTGGTATCACATTGCAAGAGGGCCGATCAGTAATAATATCTCCTTTTGGGTTTGGTCTATTGGTTTAAGGAAGAAAGGTTCAGTTATCGGTATTGCAATGCTTTGTGAAGAAACCAACCTGGACTTATCTCATCGAAACTCACAGTTTCGAGCAAAAAAAATTAAGAACTTGACTTGAACCACTGAAAATCTTTGGTTCAGAATAGGTTTTCATATTTTATAATATCTCTTGAGTTTAAACAATCAGGCAAAACACTTCTAAGAAATATGAACACAACATATAGACAGAAGCATCATATCCAATCGCATCATAAAGAACTAATAAAGGAATAATTCTGTCTATTCATTTCTTCTTTTACCCCTTTCCATTAACCTAGCATGAAGATCGAAGATCCATCACTAACCCAAACCAATACCTAATGTTATAGCTATAGAATAGGCACGAAAGTGTGAGTATCCCCTGTCCTTCAGTTGTTAGAATAAGCGAGAACAGGTGTTGGTTATACTAGATCATAGTAGTAGCCAAAAAGACCAGAAATTTTTCTTTTCTAAGCCCTTCACAGGCTCTTCAAGAGTCTTCCACCAGGCATAACGTTGGGGAAAGCTCCGAGGACATACCTATTGCCAAATGTACGATACAGTTATTTTTTAAAGGCAAATTGTGTGAGCAGGAGATACGCAATTCAGGTGATGAGGCATGCACAAGCCTCCACAGAATCCCTACATATTACATTTTGAGAAACCCCAAGGCACTCAAGCATTGTAGTACTTGGCAGTAGTGTCTGCCAATGACCTCATTATGGCAGAAATTAAATATATTCAGTTGATCAATTAGAGCTAATACATTTCACTTGGCAGATGAGAAAGGCACTTATGTGCAGTACATTGTCAATCCACTTCAATGAATTAAGCTTATGTTCTTATTATTTGCATTTCTTTCTTAAACCCCTTCCCTCTAAACTTCCAAACTACTGAACTGTCGAACTCTTTTCGAGGAAACTCCATCATATATATCTATACTAATGGTAACATTATTTATCAGATGGATGTATTATACTGAAAATCAATACCAAACTTACAAATGGACAGTAGACAGCTTCATCATGCCCCAAAAATTGTGGCAAGAAAACCATTCAAAGAATCTCAAATCCTCTCATAATTATGCCATGCCTTTTCTCAAGACTTTTTATTCAAATGCACAACTGCCTCAGGAATAAAATCATTCTACCACTTGAAAATAATAGTCTTAATTAGGATTAAAACAATTCTGAATAAAATTTCCCTCCAGAACTCCAGAGTTCACAGCACGTCCACAAGTACTAAAATTTACAAATCCATAGTCTGGGCCTTATTTAATGATCTATTTCTGGAAAAGAATGATGAAACCCGTCCAAGAAACACATTTAGAAAGTAAGATGTGTCAGTGGCATTGTCACCAAAAATGGTACATGAATAAGATTGCCCCCAGTCCCATAAAGCCATCACCCTAAATTAAGTTCTACCAGATACCTCCATCTCTATAGCACTATAATGTAAAACACAAAAGTGAAACCATCTTAGGTCATCCTTCATTATCTGCTAAGTTTACTATAGCATTAAAACACCACTTAATGAAAATATACCCAACTAAAAACCTAAATTCTCACTGGAAATGGACAAACCTTAGACAACACAGTTTAAAATCAATCTACTGGGTGTAACAAACTATTCAGTTCAACCACTAATCCTCGCATGACTGCAGCAAAGAATCTAAGCCAAGGCTACACTACAGTATAACAATGTTCACACCATCATCCTACTATTCGAGGCAGAAACATGTCGAGGCACAAACAGTTAATATTGCAGGTATTCTTCATCAACCTGACAAATATTCCCAAAAGATATGCACTTACATCAAAACACTAAATCAGACAATGCACAAGATAAATTACCATGTTCGTAAGTAAGCTGGCAGACAATAAGCTGCACAGTTCAACTGCACGTGAATGATGAAGAAATTACCATCACTGCGCATCAAAATCATGTCTTTGGTTCCCAATGAAAGATTAGATTCTGATACTTCTCTAGACTGCCTGTGTTTTAAAGCCTCATCACTGTATCTAAAGCTATTTTGACTCGGTACATGACTGAACAATACTAATACAAGAAGGACATCCATGCTTCAGATAACAGGAAAAATCATTGAGATAGTTGAATAAACCAATTGAAGCAAGAAAACAGGCAAAAGGATTTCATACAAGCAAGAGACATAAAGTTTACACCAACAAAACATTTTTCAGCTACAAATAGGCATGTTTATGACTACGACCAAGACAGATGTGACACGGAATCTGTTTTTCCTTATCATAGTTGAAAGCAAGGTATTTGATTAAGAAAAGCAAGGCCACCGACAGTACCTCAGCAGCATGATCTTTCAATACATTCCGACAGTTATAGCTCCCATCTTCAGAACCTTGCCACACCCGCACAGTCTGCAGATCAAACACATAGTCATCTAGAGAAAGTACAACAAAATTACAGTAGTTACTACTTAAACAAAATATTGCAATCATTACGGTTAGAATGAAGAGCACAACGTATGTGGAGCCGACCACATGCAAAATGGAAGATGTTCACCACAATTATTTATTTTCTCCTCTTTTCCCCTTCCTTTTCATAAGGGGGACTAGAGTAAAGAAATGCGGAGTTCTATATGAAGAAGATTCACATGTTCAGCAGGTTAGTACGTCAGATGAATAGTACATACCACTAAAAGTCCATGTTGTACTAGGGACAGAAGAAAAAGATTCTTCAAGAAAAGAGTTCCAAAAAATCCAGAACTGCCAGACATTTTTAACATCTCGTGACACCCTTCTGAAGGGGAAAACATACATTCCGGCCTGTAGGTCGATAAATCCGATAGCAGGATGCATAATGCCCAATCAATTCAAATCATCCAGAAAACAAGGAAGAATCATTTCTATCAAGCATAAGCAAAGAATCGGCCAAGAGAATCTTTCATGGGCATATAATAAGTTTTATCTATACCAGGCTCCTAATTATTGTATTGTACAGTTGATCAAACATTTACAATAATCACAGAATTTTAGGGAAGAAAATTGTCAAGTCATTCATTTTAAAGATTCACCCAGATCCAAACAAAAAAACTTTTGCACCTTTTCTTTGCTCTGTATTTTCAACCCTCTTATTACCAAAAAAGGCCACTGGTCAATACACATGTCTCCAACCAAAAAACAAAATGCATGTGTCCTCCACAAGCAAGCTACAGCAGTATTTTGATGAGACAATTAAATAAAAGAGCAAATAAAAAGGTATTGGCTTTTTAAAGCATCAAGATAATATAATATCTCTGAATCTCCAACCAAAGACAGCTTTGAATCCCCTTCCATTTTCTCCTCTAGCACACTTGGCATTGATAGCGCCATATCCCTAACCGTATTATTGCTGACCAAACAGCAATGTCACAATTACTGTAGCATTTCTCCAACTTAATGCCCAAGTCCAAGCCCTAAAACTCAAACATGTCTTCGTTTATTTCATCTCCTCCCTCATCCTCCATTATTAACCATATACTTGCTCTTTATTTTAACACATAACCCTAGCTTTGTGAATATTATATGCATGAAGGACGGAAAATCTGAAGAGATAGTTCTGAAAGCAGCTTACCTTATCTGCAGAACCAGTTAAAACCAAATCACCTTGGACATCAAATTTTACACTATTAACCTAGAATAAGATGCACAAACAAGGTAGAAGTCATTTGACGAAAAGAAAAAGAAGACAATCGCCCCCCCAAATCAAACACCCACCCCCAGCCTGAAAAAAAAAATAGTAAAAGGAAAACCTTCTTTGAGTGCCCTGATAGTGTAGACATGATCTGTCCAGATGATCGATCAAAAAGTACAGCAGATGTGTCGATCCCACCAGTGGCAATGATATCCTGTTCATAGGAAGAAATGCTTCATTAAAGGAAAGCAAATAACTTCGTGGAAGAACATCATTAGCAAGATGATATGTATATTAATTAAATTGCTGAAGTATCATGAGAGGAGGAATCAGCATTGCCAACATAAGAGACGTTTCGAGTGGTCCTTAATAACATACTACATACGGTCAGAAACATTTTCAGGTTGCACAATTGACAAATCACACCCGATTTTCCAATTGTAACTAGAAGTTAGGCTTAGCAATATATATCAAATTGGATTTCAACAACTTCACCATAAACTCTTCATCATCCAGAGAAGACTTGAATTCATTCTGGAGAACTATTAATAATACAAGACCAATAATGCATATCAAAGAAACAAGAAGAGAACAGATTCAGCCCTCAAAATTTTCAGTTAACAATCAAATTATAGAAAACACAGACCAAACTAAATCAACAAATTTCTGTTTTTTTTGTGTCCTGTTCGGTTATCAAAACCAAATAGTTTAAAATTTTCGGATTCAGTTCACAGGTCAAGACTTCAAAAGCCTGTTACAACCAAAAGAATTATTGTTGCAGCAAACAATAACATGACTTCTATTATTTTCCATTGACAGCTTAGGCTTTAGTATAAGCCGCCCTAATGGTCTGTGGTCTCTCATCTTTCAAAGAAAAGGTCAATTTTCTGACCAAGTAGTATTTCTTACACTGCAGCTCTCTTTCTGTCTCTCACACCCTCATCGAAGCTGCATTCATACCATAGCTTCAGCTTTGCTCTGTGCCCTCTCAGCAGATTGATCAGATTAAACAACAATAAAAACTAGAGAGAAGGGATCTGCCAGCGAGTTGAAGCCCTAAACTACTATGAAATCTTATTATGTGCATTGATCCCATGTTGGGGCTATTCTTGTAACAAATTCGATGACTCCAGGAAGAAATTTTCCAAGAGGAGAGATAAAGCAGAATCACCAAAACTAAGTGTAAGGTCTCTATCCGTTGATCTACAGATGAACAAAATCTGAAATGATCTGAAGATACAAATTGCTTGAAACAAAAGTTTTTCGTATATGTTTTATCTTTGGTTCTACATTATTGGCTGCTGCATTCATCTATTTTTTGTTCATTTTCCTCATTCATCTGTCAAACCAGAAAACAAGATGTCATATTCATTCTTCCCAGCCAAAAGGTTGAAATCAAAAGCCATACAGGACAGAATCATGGTTCTAGTTCAATTTGATTTTGATTCTTCATCTATTTGGTTTGCTTTTAATTTGTAAAATCAATACCCAATGGATCAGCTTGTTATAAAGTCAAACTGAAACCTGATTTGAACCGTTTCAACCTGTATACCCCTATCTATAAGTAATCAAGCATTTTTTTTATAAGCTTTGAGTTGCACTGAACAACGAAAGCAACTAAGGTGTTGATAAAGCTTTACAAGCAACTCTGAGTTTCTGAAGTACCTTTGCTACTAAATCTACAAGAAGACAGATGAAAGGTCAAAATCCTAATATATGTTTGACAACCATGCGTTACATTATCAGCACATGAAGCACACAAACAATTGAAGCATTTTCAGTAATAAAGTCAGCTACATTTAACAAATTCTGGATGAAAAAGGAATATTTAGAATCACACCTTGGAATGACAAATATCAAGAGATGTAATGCCTGGTTTGCCAGTTTTGTGCAGCGGATAACTAGACAGTTGGGTGTACCTCTCCACATCCTCGACAGGAGCCAGTGTAGAGGGAATCTGACAACATTTAAGGTCAGTTATAGATTCAGAACATATGTAGTAACCATGAAACAGAAGAGAAAATGAAAATAAAAAGCAGCCACCAAAAGCAAAAAAAATGGCAAAATTATGGTGTAAAAAGTAAAACCAGAAGGCCAAAAAACTGATACCTGTCGCTTTTTCCGCTGTTGAGAAAGTGCTAAGTTACAATCCGTTATCTCAGCAATGATGCTTGCAGAAATACCGGGTCGCATTTTCATCCCAGCATAGCCTGGCTCTTCATCTAGAGAAGCTATGACATACAAAGAAAACTAAAGTAACTATTTGATCACTGATCAAATGTCAAAAAGCTATGCAAGACATCAAAAGGAAGAACCTTTTCTCCCATTGCTCAAGGCAGGAGCATTCACTGCAATATCAGAAGATGCTGTCATGGGTATCTGTCTTTCAGCCTGTGCAAGTAATGATCGGGCTTCATCCCTTTCCTTTTTAAGTCTTGCAATAACACGGCAAGCAGCATCATGCTGCAAAAGTGACAAAGCAGGGACAATTCCATGAAATTAGTTCCAGATGAGTTTTAACCTATATAAAGTTTAAAGTAGAGAGAAGGGGTCAAAATTAGAATCTACACAAGAGAACATACATGACCCTGAAACAAGAAGAAACTTTGATGATTGGAAACTGTAATTGAATGAGTATATTGCCATTTCATCTCTCAACTGTAAATCAGGTTTAGTGAGTGTCCTCTGCTGAACAAATGCATTTTTTAAAGCACAACATTCATGAAGAAGCCACAACTTTTATCAGGTGAAAGCATCAAAAGAGACAATAGTCAATTGTGGTAACGCACTCACTGTCTTTTGGATACTTCTATAATTTCTATCATGATAACACCATCAATGAAAACTAGTAAAGTTTGACGAACCAGCACATCCAAGAATCTAATTATTATATGTATGGTGGATAAAAGAACATTGACACTCTCAAAATAATGCATGATTGGCGCTATAAGTCAAATATCTGGTAATGATAGTGTTGTAAAATGCCTGGTACAATGCATTTATTAGTTCACAAGCTGTGTGCAGTTGTTGTTCCAGTGCAAAGTTGGAAAGCATCAAGCTGTCCCATTCCTATCAGATAGATATAAAAAGACTGTTAAAAGCACAAGCATTAGACAAAAGAAGTTTAAGTATTCACTGCATGCCAAACAAAGGAGTTGGATATAGCAAAACAACAGTATGTTGTATTTTGAAAATGCATTTCCATGCAGGTATTCTGGCAAAAATTCTGGGCAATACGATCTGCACTTAAAAAATAAATGTGTAGTAATCAAACACAACCATCAGAACTTCCATGAAAGTAGCAGAGCATTAAAAATTTTTTAAAACATCTAAAATTTTTCTCTCCAATACCTTTCCCAATTTTCCCACAGGGTATATATCATCCATGGTTAATCTTAGTTGTTCCCGTAAAATGAATGCATATAATAAAATTTACCCTAAATGATCATGAAAATTTCAAAACCCTATTCTCACACGTATGAAGACATCCGTGTAAAAATTTTATGCATGAAGACCATAAACATCATATAGAACAAAGGAAAAATCCATAAAAATTTACCATTCGCACATTTTAAATAGTTGAAAAAATGCTTGTTTTCAAACCATCTTCATTTTTAAAACATGAAAGATAGTCTAAAAGGGCCCCGCGAAAAAAAAATTTCCACCAAAAAAAAGGAACGATTACCTTTCCTTTCTTATATCAATAGAAGAATGCAGAGTCCATGCAAACTTGTAAAATTTTATTAAATCCAAATAATATTCAGAAAAACCTAATTAATCTATAAATATTTTGATTTGTATGATTACTAAAACTCTAAATGCAATGACTTTTTTTTGAATACTCCACCTGTGCATCTGTCTATCCAATGGCACATGCAATGTAAGAATGACTTTGCAACCATCAGAGAAATGTCACTACCTATATGCACGTTCCACTACTGGCTCAATTGCATAAAAAGTTTTGTAAAATCTTTTTTTAAATTTTTTAAAGACCCAAAATTTATTATTTCCTTCTCTCCACTGCGCTCTCACCAATTAAGACGAGCAAAAGAAGCACAAATTCATTATAACCAAACCCCAAAATCACCAAGAACTTATTTAACAAATGAATTTGCAATTCTGCTGATTGCTTTGTCGTAAACTAATAAAGGGACTGTCACGGCTACCCAAAATTTGTTGTTGCTCTCTATCTCATTCCCGCTCTCTTATTTTGGATGTTTGCTTCTAAGATGTCTCTCCGTTCCATATCCTTGTCCACCTGTATATTTATATATTTTCCCCAAATATTTACAAATTATATCACACCTCTTTTCACCAATATCAAACCTTTCCGTTTCGTGAAGTGATTCCAAATGTCGAAATGTAAATTCTCGGGACGACCACGAAGATATTTCTCATCAATTGGCAAAAATATTGAGAGCGAACACCAGAAAAGAAAACTGAGGCGCTTTCTTGTGGCCGGACTAAATCGTCGAGACCAAACCCCGGCTCCATGAGTCGCCGGAAAACCTGCATAAATTCAGCGGGATAATAAACAGAAAAAAAAAAAAGGATCAAGAGCCCAGATCAAACACCTCGGGGGCATGCACCAAAACCCCCCCACCCGAAGCAAGTACAGACGCTTCGACACACGCGGAGAGAGAGAAAGAGAGACGTACTTGAGCAGTTCATCTCGCTAGAGAGAGAGAGAGAGAGCTAGGGCTTCGGTTCCGCCACACGCGGCTTCAGGTAGTTCTTCTAAAATTTGAGAGTCTGCCGCACAGGCGAAGTTTACGCCGCCGAATTTGCCTGCTTCTGCTGCTGATGCTGCTGCTTTTTGCGGAGCGGAGGATTTCTAGAGACACTAAATTTTGTGGAAGGAGCAGCGGCAAGGGAGGAAAATTAAGGGAAAAGAGAAATGAGGGAGAAGCCAGAGAAAGAGCCGCCTCAAAAGGGCCCGCGACGTGTGGGCCCAAGTGACCCGGGCCCAAAGGCTAAGCCCGGCCCATTTGAGCCTTCGCATCTTTGCTAAAGCTGGAGCGTCTCTCTCTCCTCTCGATGCGCCTTCTCAACTCCTAATCTTTTTTGCAGATCGCCTGTTTCAGAAAGAATGGTGCGAGGAGATGGTCCTGGCTGCCGTTTGTAGACGCGCGGAGCGCGATGACCCGAGGGGGTCGTTGAGCGTGCCGGGGAGTTTCGAGGCCTTTGAGGTTTGCTTAAAATGGGAGAATCTTGAAAAATTGGCGGATCAGAATGAACGGAAAAACGATGAATGGTTAGTCGCTTGAGTGGCGGTTGCGATGAGAGTGGGCCATTAGGGCTTTTCACCTTGCCCTAGCTACGTGGGCCATCCCAGTTCGATTTTATGATGGGCCTTCTTCTTGCACTATCGACTGTATCCATACAAAGATCTATAAGAACTAGCAAATTATGTTTTTTAACCCTACAGCCTACTGATAGATATGGGTGTCAATGATTCAGTTCAATTTGATTCGGATTTGGGGCGTACGCTTGAACCGAATTGAATCTCGAGCCGAACTGAATATCATTTTCAGTTCGGATGAGATCAGTTTGGATGAGAAAACCTGATATTAGGGTTTCTCATGGATATTTTGAAAGATGTAAGAAAAAGCATTCGGTTTTTGTTGGGAATTTCAATTCAGTTTTGTTAATCGAACCGAAATAACCCAAATTTACCCGATTATTTTAGTATTAATTTTATTTCATTTTGTTTCTTTAAAAAAAAAAAAGAAAAAAAAAGAAAAAAAAAAAAAACGGATTTTATTTTGTTTTTATTCTATTTTTTAAAAGATTTTTTAAATTTTTTTTTAAAAAAAAAAAAGATTTTTCGAAAAAAATTTTAAAAATTCCAAAATTTTTCAAAAATTCCAAAAAAAAAAGCTAAAAAATCCTTCGGAATTTTTTTAAAAAACCAATTATTTTTTATTTTTATTTTTATTTATTTATTTTTTAAAAAAATTTTCAAAAAAAAAAAAATCAAAGCTTTATTGGGATGTTGAAATTAGCTTTCTTGCCCTTTTCGCATGTGTAGTGCTATGTTTAATCCCACGTCGCTCGGTTCGCCACTTTGAGTTGCACATTTAAATTAACCTCGCATGTAGTTGATTGTGCCCGTTTAGGCTTAAATATTAATTGTTGCTTCCTTTAGTTTAGTTAGAAATGGAATTTTGAGACTTCCGATTAACGATGAACATGTTAGGTGGTGAATTGAACAAGATTAGGTAAGGAAAGGGCACTAGTTAATCGATTAGTGTAATCAAGTCCCCTGTAGGCGACAACATCTACAAGGGTCGTGGAGGCGCGAAGGATCTTCTCCCATGCAGCAGAGCGGGTGTCTAATCGACCTACCAAAAACCGATTAGTGGTAGGATCCTAAATGAAATTGATTTGTATGTCAACATCTTTAATTTAAGGAAAAAGAAAAGGTAAAAGCTTGGGAGGGCTAAGAATGTTGAACTTAGTAATCCATTAGTCAAACCCATAGGCCATTCATTTTAAAATTGACTAATGTGCCAATCATTTAAAGTGGTAAATTTAACATTTCCGTAACTTTAGATGATCCCAGTCATTTTGGAATAGCAGCCAAAATTTTGATGGAGCTAAAGGCCTCCACCACCCTTATAAGCTCCTACTCATTTCCTTTGATTTAGTAATTTGTTTTAAGGTAATATGTGTAAAATCATTGTTTCATCCGGTGCCTAAGAAAACTTCGATTTCTACAAACTAATAGGACTACGTTCCTTATTTTAACGTACCGGTACTCGTATGCCCAATTCTCGTAATTGGAGAGAAAGTTTTTTCTTCCCTCTCTCCTAGGAATACCCCCCAATTTTAACGTTCAAGAGTTCAGACGAAGCAGTTTTGAGACATACTTAGGTCCAAAAATCATCGTTCATACATTGCCTCAAAATACTTTGATTTCTATTGACTGACATGATAAGTTTTTCTTTTTGAAGATTTCTCTTTTCTGGATTTAGATTAACCCTTTTAAATTCAAGAACATCTGGACATATTGAGGAGGCATCGGAGTGACATGAGCAAGAGATGTCTTTAGTGTACAATAAAATTCTGAACAAACAAAGCCACACCCGATTGGTTTGAAAAGGGCAGCGTTGGTGCATCTTCTGTCGACGGTGAAACTTTTGAGTCTCTTTGACTTCTTATATGTGGACTAGCCCTATGAATTACTTGTATATGTTGTCACCGATCCTTGGTGTAAATGAGAAATGAGAATTATATCATCAAGCTCTTATGGTTAATTCTCATATGATTCCAAAAATGTGACCGTCAAAATAATGAGAATTGTCAACGAATTTGGCGTCTCTGATAAAATCTTTCGCATCTCCGACGAAGTCTGTAGCATCACACTATATAATGCTGTCGTGAACACCTCCCTTATCAAGAGTCTGGTCTAATAGTTAAATCATGTTTGCAATGGTATTTTCTTTGGGATGGTCTCCAATAGTTTTATAATGTTGTGGCCAACAGATGCGCAGGCTCAATACATTAGAACCACTATATTGAGGCATCGAGAGTTGGAGATTCATTACGTGACACAGGGTACACAAATTTAAAAAATTCCTTGAGGACATGAGAATGAGGTGGAATTCAAAGTGCAAGTTGTTCAAGAAGATATGTGAGGAGATGGTGTGCTAACGCTCTACTCCACCACTCATCATGGATGTTCCGATCTCTTATCATTGACATAACAATATCGAAGGATTGCTGAGGATTTTAAGAACTTATCATAGGTTTTCAGTGCTCTGAAGGATGCTTTGAGCACAGGCAATTATCTATCAAGCAACGAGCCATTCCGTTTCTTTTCATGATGTTGATTGAATTGGCAAACAAGGAGGGTGATCCCTTCTTCAACGAAGCAGTAATGGCCATAAAGACAAAATTCCTCAAAAATTCCAATGACATTCTGCTTGCTTTTTTTTTTCCCATCTACTGTCTCCAATCCGATATTCAATTTAGAAGGACTCAAAACTCTCCTTGTTCCATGTTATCAATGGTGATAACATCTAACTGAAACAAACATTGGCAATGGCAATGACTTGGCACTAGAATATAAATGTTGCATACATCGATCGTTTCTATATGACGAGCTCCATTCAAAGGACAGAAATGGCACCATCACCAAGCAATGCCCAAACACTTGTATCGTCTCATCTTCGTAAGAAGAACATCCCATAGCCTTTTACTAGGTCTTCACCTTCACTGCCGAATAGTTGGAGAAGTACTTAGGATCAGATTACTCCAAATTCATTCATAGAGTTGGCGAAAACAAAGTCAGCATCTTAAATGATGAAAGAGGAGAGCCACCAGCCTTTTGATTCTTTTGCCCGTGGCTTGTGACATACTGACCCCATCGGTGTCTACGGTACCATCTGAGCCCATGTTTAGTTCTAGCCAACGGATCTCAGACGATAATAGGTATATCTTGTTTGCGAAAAGTTCAGAACTGGCAATTGGAAGGCATGATAGGTTATTGCAACAGTTGACTCCATAAGAAAGTGCCATGATCAAGAGGACAACAGGAAACCATATCATCCAAATCACAATGAAGGATATGGAACCGAACAAATCAAATATTTTATTAGACATTCTCTTTGGGTGTAATTTGTGCGTAATTATTATTATGGCAGCTCTTCATAAATTTTTTTTTCAAATTATTTGGAGATATACTCAAACTTAAATTTGGTTCAATTGAAGGAGTACTTTCATTAGTATTTCTCAATTAAGTTGTTACTATATCTAATATTTGGAAATAGATTTAGTTCAATCTTTTCTTTTTCATTTCGTTTTGGTAAAAACGGGGCCAACCGTGCAATATAAGCCCCTGCGTCCATCATCCCTGTCAAATCTCTCTCTGTTCGATCATCCCATCCGTCATTCCTGTCAAATCTCTCTCTCTCTCTTTCAATCTCTCCATGTTCATCCGATCCTTGTTGATTTAGTCCAAATATTCTTGGCACAAATGCGATCGTGTGAATCGTCGGTCTACGTACACGCCTTACACAGTTGCGTTTCCTCGCTGCCAGGAATATGTTCCCTCTTTCCTAGGAAAGACCTCAACAGTGTGAAAAAAATCTTCAAATTCCAGAAAAGCGCATCGTGCCCTTTCGCTCTCCTAGGAATTTCATCAAACGTGGAAACCACCCTTCGTGCCGCGGAACTTTCCCAATCTGGCAAAAAGGAAGCTTTCTCCTTAAAGGCAAAACGCAACACCAGCACGAGCAATCGAGATTCGATCGTAGGGCGAGTAGACCTGAACAGCATCGACATCATTTTGTCTGCAGGGGAAAGATAGGTCGAGGGATATGACCCATCCTTAGTAAGACACGAGCACCGGCGTCGTTGGGCTTGTGGCGCACCATTGAGATGGCAATATATGACAGACCGACATGACAAGCTCACCGAACCGGATGATATCGTGACGTGTCATTGCAGAGACTCGTCCATTTATTGAGTAGCCGACACGAACTAATATACTTTGTTCGGTACTTTTCTTTTAGTAGCCCATATTAGCACTTGAGCAAATAAAAGAAGAATAACTATTTCTCGAGAGATCAAAACATATATACGCATGATTTGCACGCCAGGATGACTTAATTCAATATTGGGTTATAGCATCTCTAGGATTTGATCTGAAAAGACCTTCTCCTCTTACACGGCTTGAAAATGAAGCCTGAGAAGGCACTAAATACATATGCCCTTTTCCACCGAATAATAATTGGGTTAATTTCAAAAAAGAGTATCAACTTTATCTTGAGTGACAATTTTGATTTGAACTTTTTTTTTCTTATAAAAAATCACTAATTTTCATTTAAATCTCAAATCTGGCATCCTTAATGTGAAATTTTTAAATTGTTCGGGCCAGATTTGGAACTTGAGTGAAAGTTGATAATTTTTATTGAGACAAAAAAAAGTTCGGGGTCAGAATTGTCACCCAAGGTAAAATTGATGTTTTCTTTTAGAATTAGGAATTTAAATTGGATTGATTGCAATTATTCCTTTAAGATAGTATTAAGAAACTCATTTTATATTTTTTTTCCTTTTTCAATCCCCTTCTAATTAATCGCAATTCTTCATGTGTATTTTCAGTGGCCCCACTTCCCTCTTCAACTTATTTAAGATTTGAAGGAAAAATTTGTAATCTGCGCACATAAACCCCTTCTATAGAATTATTGAAACTTATGCATAGCACTCTTCATTCCATTGATATTATAATTCACTCTCTAGAAATGTCCGATTTGAATCCTAATGTTTCGACTCCTGTTAATGGAGCAACCAGAACACAGGCACGGCATGCTCGAACGAATATCGATTCCAAGCCTGTATATATGGCAAAGACAAAAAGAGGAACAACACCATGTTCAAATGTCTAACTACAGTTTGGGAGATAAAGGAAAACAAAATTGATTCAAAGAGCCCTAAAATGCTTGTAGGTTTGCTTTTTCGTCTCTCGAGGGTACTCATGCACTTGGTCTCTCTTTTGTGCTGCGATGGGAATAAATGGAAATTCGGTGCGACGTATAATTTGTGCGTCGATTGAACACACTTTGCCACTTGCTGTCCTCCTATTTGCCCCCTCCTCACTTTTCCTTCATCCAACAAAAGGAAGAAGCAGCAGCACGGGAGCATTTATCCAAAGCACAGAACTTCATGTGATTGGAATAAGGCTAGAAGTCAAATATATGAACATGGCAAAAGTTCATGTTATGTTTGTGCCGTGCCGTGTCTTTTCTTATCGATATCATGAGAAATTTGTTATGTAAAAGAGGAGCAATTGTGTTGAGTCCGTTAGTTTCAAGTTAGCTGTGATATATTCGTATCAGTCTTGGTAAATTTTTGAAGGCATCGTGCTCATAATCGCACCTTTGATGTACTGCAAATGAGCACTCACATGTGATTCAAGCAAGAGGCCAAATTGGTTCTTTCTAGAAAAAAGTGTTAAAGATGGCCTTAAGATCTGTTGATTCTTGCCCCCGAGATATTAGCCTGCCAAACCTTCCATGCTGAGAGGATAGTCAGACAATATTTTTCCCCATCTTTTTAATACTATTGATAATAAAAATCACTACACAGTTTATGAGAGTTTAATATTTTTGAGGTGTGTTTGTTCGAGGGAAAGTATTTTTCGGAATTCGTTTTCCGGATTTTTACCCGTTTGGTTCACCGAAAATGATTAGTCAACCGAAAACACTTTCCGATTAAGAAAAAATTTCATATATAAAATTAGGAAAGTGAATTCCCCAATTTAAAAAGGTGAAAATTTTTCCGAAATTTTTATTTTGAATTTGTTAATATTAATTTTTTTTTTTTTTTTTTTTTTTTTTCCTTCTTCCTCACTCTGCCGGTCGCTGGCCGGCAAGGGCTGCCTCAGGTGAGGCCAAGGATTGCTAGGATCTGAGGTCGAGCTTGCCAGATCTTGGTGAGCTCGACTCTCTCCAAAATTTGGCAAGGCTTGAGCTCGCCAGCCTCGCCCAAGGTTGGCCGGTCAATCCCTCACCGGCCGTTACCAAGGCTTAACAACCAGCGGAGGGAGGAAGAAGGAAAAACAAAAAGAAAAAAAGAAAAATTAAAAATTAAAAAATTAGTTAAAAGTTTGATTTTTTTTTTTGTCTAAGATAAAGTTATGAGATTGAAATCATTTTCCAAATGAGATCTAAACACCATAAAACTTTTTTGATCAAAATCACCAAACAAAGGAAAATGAACCATTTTCTTGGAAAATGAATTACCGGAATAACATTTTCCAGAAAAATATTTTTCAAAAACGTTATGTTTTCCGTGAAACAAACACACCCTTAAGATATATTATTTGTATATTGTTGCCCTTCTTATAGATAGCTTAAGGTTCCAGCAGAAAAACAATATACTCAATTTAAGTTTGTATCTTTATTGTTAATTATTATATTTTACCTATAGTTTTACATTGGCAAATTTGATGAGGTTATACAACATCCCGATCCGTTCTACATGGGCTTAACTCCCACAAATACTTCAAGGAATCATACAAGGTGGTGATCAATAACGAATCACTTAAGAGAACATTCCATAAAAAAAGGATATTCGCTCAAAACCCCCAAAACTTTGGTACAGTTGCATTATAGCCCCCGAATTTGAAAAAGTTATTGGTTATTCACTTAAACTTGGGCACAGTTGCGCAAAACCCTCGAACTTCAAAAAGTTACATATTGCTACTCTCTTGAACTTTGATTTTGTTGTCAGTTACTAGTTTTTCCGTTTGCGAAATTACCTGAAAATGGACCAACTCATCTTTTTTGACCAAACCAACCTCAACGAAATTTTCTTAACTTTATCGATCATGCATCCTCTCTATTATCTTAACTTCATTAACCATTTACTGGGGGATATTTAGGTGAAAGCACGGGGTAAGTGCATTTTCTGATTCTAGAAAGAGATAAAACAAGTTTGGGGGCTATGGTGCAACTGTGCCAAAGTTCGAGGGGTTATTTATGACTTTCCATGGTTCGAGGACACTTGCACACAGATGCCAAATTTCAAGGGAATTTCGATTATTTAAAAGAAAAAACCATACATGTTGAACGCATTTTTTCCATGGCCAACGAACATAGTATACATTAGAAGCACTTTTTAAGGTCTATCATTGACTGGTCTTGTTACTTCCATGTAGCCCAAACATAGAACTTGCCGTATCCAAGTCATTCACTTGATAATTATGATTAATTGGCCCGTGGCGTCTTTTTTGTACCTATTGAGAGAGAGATAGAGAGAGAGAGATGGGCGGAAACTTGGCAATGGAAAAAAAACCGAAAGTCGGCTAGGATCAGGGGTGGGAAAAAGTCCGGCTAGGAATTGGGTTGAAAGGGTCGTTCAACCCAATAAAGAATCCGAAAGTCGGCTAGGAATTGGGGCGAAAGCTTGGCAGTGAAGGGGATCCAAAAATCGGCTAGGAATTGGGGCGGTGGCGCAAGGCTCGGTCAACCCAGTTTCTGTCCAAGTGCTGAGCGCTGCGATGGGCCGGGCCACGTCACTGACCGGCGACACACGTGTCCGACAGCCCTCCTCACCTCGCTCGTCACATCAGCAGGGAACCAAGGTGTGGCCCACCTTCGCTTTCGGGGCTGACACAACCCCCCGAGTGCCCAGCTGACAGGTCCGTACGGACACCGAACAATCCCGTCTAAAACGCTGTATATATTTATGTGCAAAACCAACAGACTTTTGACACCCCATGCCTCCCTCTGCCTCAGCTAGCTAAAATTAACTTGCTTTCTCTCTCTCTCTCTCTCTCTCTCTCTCTCTCTCTCCCTCTGACACATACACACATACAGAGACGCATACACTTTGTTCAGATCGTCTTCGATGGAGCTTTCTCCTTTATTAATGGGGTTCAGTGAGCACCGTCTGGAGCCCACGAAAGGTGGTGATCATGAGGAGCATGTGATCGCGTATTCTTCTTCTTCTTTCAGTGCCATTTGAAGAAAGGGTCAGTTCATCGAAATCTTGCAAGTTTCTTCGTTGGGTTCTTTAATCATCTGCCGATATCTAAGGATAGGATGCTGGAGGACGTGCTGCATCCGCCTCAACAGCTTCCAACTGTAAAATTATTCTTTTTCAATCTGAAACCGTCTCTGTTCCTCATTCTTTTCTGTACATACACACGATGCATGTGCGCATTGCGTTTCATTAATCATGCAATTTTCTCTGCAAACGAAAGAGGCAGGATTTTGATTGCAAGGCCTGAAGCTTTCTTCCGTTGTTCTGTTCTCTTTTCGGACATGAGTTCTGGGTTCTTTTTTCAGGCTTTGTTCAACAAATTTCTGTTGTTCAGACACGGAGTTGCATCTGTTGTTCTGCAGGATGATATGTCGAGCCCGTTAAGTGCTCAACTGTTAGAACTTTGCGACCCCGAATTATTTTCGGAAAGTATACAGAACTCTGAGATCACATCGTGTTCAAACTGCTGCTACAAAGATTGCCCTGATTCCTCCAAATTTTCTTTACCCGAAGATTCGCAAAACTTTGGTGATCTCCTGCAGGAAGACTATGGAATCAATACTAACACGATGGCCACAACTCCAACCACGACCACAAGTAACACCACGACTGCCACCACTATTAACTATAATGGAAATCAAACAGCCATCTTTGATCCGCAAGAAGATGTCGATAATGATATTTCTGCTTCGATTGATTTCTCTCCCTCCCCTCCATTTTCGGTTTCCCCATTCGTCTGTCCTCAACAAGACCACCTGATGATGGATTTCCCTTCAGTGCAGCTAACAGATAAGCAACTTCCACTGACCAATAGCACTGATAGGCTACCGAATTTTACTCGCGAAACTATGTCGCCGTTAATTGGCCCTCCATTGATTGCCTCAGTGTTCAAACATGATTGCTTGTCCTCTGTGCCTCCATATATTCCTTTGGACCCCGCATCGCCTTTGTGCTCCTTCATTGGCCCAATGACGTACATGCCGGGGAATATGACTGGCACATTATCTGCAGATATCTCGGGGATCTTCTCAGGAAGTGTTCTGATAAAAGCAGATTTGGAAGCTCGAGATTTGGATTACCAGGCTGACAATAACGGTGGAATCTTTTGCTCAGATCCGACACAGGTGCTTATTCCTGAGGACATGCAGGTATTGACAAGATTTTACAGCACATTATACTTCATTTTGAATATGAAGTTTTAAAGTTTAATGCAGTTGGTACGCTCATGGCATTAGATCTCATGTGCTATTGTAGCATTCGTGGTGGATTAGAACAAATTCTCATGGCTTTGTGTCGATTTGATACCATGTAAGGCATTTTGTGCTGAGAGCCAAAAGCTGATGAATGGGAATTCGAGTTCTGCACCTTTCGCAACAGATATTTCAAACTTAGAAGACTCAACTTACACCATAAGAAAGCTCTCGGTTGAGCAGAGGAAGGAGAAGATCCATCGGTATATGAAGAAGAGGAACGAAAGGAACTTCAGCAAGAAGATTAAGGTCTTCATTCTCGTCTTCTCTCGCATTATTCATGCATTAGCTTACCTTTTGTAGGAGATTAACTTTAGCTGAAGAAACATTCCTAATATCTGCAGTATGCATGCCGCAAAACTTTGGCAGACAGCCGTCCGAGAGTGAGAGGGAGATTCGCAAAGAACGAGGAATTCGGGGGGAACTCTAGGCTTGCTTGTGGCCATCTTGAGGATGATGAAAAGGATGAAGTGAGAATAATTTTCCTGGCAATCTGTGGTTCTAAAGAAACTTCCCAAGATCAAGCGATGCCTTGCGAATTGTGATATCTTTGAGGAAGACTAGAACAAATAAATAATCATCACAAACCTGTTAAATATCCGGTCCTGATCATATCCTATTCGTAATATATATATAACACCTCCTTGGCTTTGTTTCAGGTGGTTGTGAAAGAAGATGACATGATGGATTCATCAGATATCTTTGCTCATATCAGTGGAGTCAATTCCTTCAACTGCTCAATCCAATCTTGGATTTGAATGGCCAGATCTTACAGACCCAAGCAATTCCATTACTCAGTTTTGCAGGACTCGGTGAAGCCCGGATCTCTGTTTCTGCAGACTGGTCGACTAACAAGAATTAGTGGATTAATACATGAGTCAGGATTAATTAGTATGACAATAAGAATTAATGTACTTTTGTATATAAGATCTGTATGTCATAAAGAGTATCGATTGGGAGATTTGGACTGTGTAGACCTGAAACTGGGAAGGACATGATCACCAATTGGATGATGAAGAAACACAGCTGATGTAATTATATTGAAAATATATGTAGATACATAACACTATATTCACGGTTACATGTATACAAAAAAAGGCAAGAAAGTTAATTTTGACTTCTTAGACAAAATCGCGTGGCTTGTTATATGGTTAGATGTTTTCCGAGACAGTGAACTCTCTTCTAGGAGACATTTCTGTTTTACTGTGGATATTGCTCAGCGTTTTATGAATTCAAATTTCGCGTAATTTCACGTTTGTCAATGCATAAATACATTCATGTAATTCGATTCGTTGTCCCAATGCTTCGATAAGCATTCTAAAATTCCCAGAAAGTCATCATTAAAATTATATCAATCTTGCACAATGCTATTGTTCCGTTCCCAAAAACAGGGATCCTATTTGGGCCGATAAGTTTCGATAAGTGTTGGTAAATATCGAAACATTGTTGGTAAAAGTAAAACTACAGTGATTTTTTTTAAAGTTTAGTTATTGTTTGTCACACCCCAAACTCAACAAGAATAAGGGCATAACACGACCATCCTTTCACCAAAGGACGTAGCCTAAACATCATCAAAACTCACCTAATATCATAATATATGCATCCACATATATATAGATGATACAGAGTTTATTTGGTTACAATATCAGAGTTAACTACAATTCATCAAAAAGCTAAGTACATAACCAGAAACAAGCTAATACATTAAAAGATCGAAAGCTCCACGTCGGGTTTCTATTTTTTTCCCTCTTCGCATAACTCCCTCTGTTTCCACTAAAAAAATGTCCCCACTATCAAAATGTCCACTTTGATTAAAAAAGAATTTCTCTATTGTGATATCAAAAATTCATATCCGGAAACCGAGCCAAGTTTCCAAATCAGGGTTCCAAATTCGACTGAAAAAACATCAAAATTTACAAGTATGGGAAACATGATACTGAGACTCTTCAAGTAGAAATTACAGTAAAAGAGAGCCAGCTTTAAACTACCAATTCAAAAGGCCCGAACGTTTTCCCAAAAGATCGGGTCGGGCATCCAAAGTAAACTTATAAAAATATTGACTTCCTAAACAAACCCACAATCTCCTCCACCTTCACGTGACTCAAAAATCTGACCCTCGTTGTCATCTCCATCTCCGCTGCAAATAACACATAACTCTCACTCAATTAATCGAAAACCCCATCGAAGATGCCAAATTGTGCAGACCAACGCGGCTTACCAGAAAATATTCCGTGGCCGGTTAATTGAGGAGGCTTAGATCGGGGATCGAGTCAAATAAGTGCTGGACTAAGCCGTGGAAGGCGTGGGAGGGCCAGAGGCGCTTGTTCTTTCTTGTCGAATACTTCTCTGGGGTAGTGGCGGCGGTGGCAGTTAGGAGGAAGGTGAAGGTGGCGACGGAGGCTAAGGAGAGCTTGTTGAGGAACGTGAGAAAAGAGATGGAGGAGGGAGGATTTTCCTATTTAGTATTTATATTTAATATATTTTGGGCCATTAGGGTACTCGAACCAACCCAAACCGACCTGAACCGAATTGTCAAGAAATCCATTGTTTCTCTCATTGCCCGAACAGGAATGATACCTGACCCGAAAATACCTTTTTTTTCGGATCGGGTTAGATTTTTCAAATAACACATAACTCCGAATTACGAGCCCTAACCCGGAAAATATTCCGATTAATTGAACACGAAAATCTAGGGTCACATAACTTTACCCAATCGGTTTTTTTTTTTACGTTCTGAGTCGAATTGATTTTTTTTTTTTTTACGAATCGATTTAACGAGACTCCCACGGTGCAAAGCCCTCTTCTCTTTTCTCTTTTTCTTCTTCCTCTTTCCTTTTCTCACCTTTCTCCTCTTTTCCTCTCTTTTCTTATGTTTCTGTTCGTGGTCTTGGCTTCTTAAAAGGAGCTGAGCATCATGTTGCTTCTTTTGACTTTTCAACCATTTTCCTTTTTTTTGGACCCATATTTTACATTGTTAACTTTCCAATACTTTTATTAAGTTACAACTTGTTTTTCTGAAGAAGTGCAAATTAGCAATTTTTATACTACTTACCCATTTTTATTTGCCTAAATTACCAACACTTCAATTTTTCTAACTCTTATATGAAATTACTAACCCAAGTTAGAATGAATTATCACTTTTGTCCGATTAAATTACCAACACTTTGATTTTTCGAACTCTTATATGAAATTACTAACCCAAGTTAGAGTGAATTATCACTTTTGTCCGATTAAATTGCCAACTAGTTTTTGGTTCCAACTCTAATTAGAGTTACTTATGAATAATGTCTTATTGTTTTACTAATTTACCAACTTTCTATAAAGTTAAATTTTTTTTTTTTTTTTGGTCACTCTGCTCACTCTTTTTAGAGATTACCAACCTAAATTATCATGACTCACAAACTTTTCTCGCATTAAATTATCATCTAGTGTTGCATTACCAACTCTCATTTGAGTTAGGTACTTACTGAGATTTGTTCTTTTTTTTTTAATTTGTCAAATTTTTATTGTACAAACTTTTATATGCATTGCTTAGCAACGTGTTTAGAAATTAACAACCTTAATTAAGTTGCATGCTGATTTTACTCTGATTAAGTTATTAACTAGTTATAGATTACCAACTCTCATTTGAATTACTTAGTAAGTTCATTTTCCTTTTGATTACCAAATTTTCTCATCTTTTAATAACTTTTATTGATCTCTCTTAATTATGCCTTAAATTTATCAACCCTTTCGAGAAATTACTAGGTTTAATTTAAGTAATTTATCAACTTTTTCCAATTAAGTTATCAACTAGTTCCAGATTATTAACTCTCATTTGAGTTGGATATAATGTTTATTTGATTTTTTTAATTTATCAAATTTTCCATTAAGTTACTTGTTTGCGAATAAAATTGGTAAGTCACCAAAAATTGTTGGCAATTTCATATAATAATTGGTAAAATCAAGGTGTTAATAAGAAAGTTAAATAAAAGTTAATAAGAGAGCTTTTCTTTAGCTGAGACAAAAAGAGTTGCTAATTTGAAAAAAATCAAATAAATATTAGCAATTAAGTGAAATAAGAGTTAGTAACTGAAAATTAATTGGTATTAAATCATAGAATCGGATTGGTAAGTCATGCAAAAAGAAACAGCGACTCAATTAAAAAATTATTAAGTTAAAAAACCAAATGGTAAGCAACTCAAATGAAAGTTGACAATCCAAAATTAAATGGTAACTTAATTGGGAAATAGTTAATGAGGCACACAAAAAAGTTGATAATTTCATGTAATAGTAGGTAAATTCAAAGGTGCTAGAAAATTAGAAATGTATTTTTGTTAGAGATAAGAAAAGTCAGTCATTTCAAACAAAAAACCAAAAAAAATATTGGTAAGTAACTCAAATAAAAGAAGGTAACATAAAACTAGTTGGTAACTTGATCGAAAAAAGTTGGTAATCACTCTAATAGAAGTTAGTAATTTCTAAAAGATTTAGTGAATTTAAACAGTTGGTAACCAGTGCAAATAAAAGTAGCAACTTAATAAAAAACTAGTAAATTTGAGAAAACTACAAATAAATGCTAGTAACCTCAAATGAGATTTAGTAATCCGAAACTAATTGATTTAATTGGAGAAAATCTACCCAAATCACACAGATAAAGCTATGTTGATAGTTTCATATATTACTCGGTAAATTTAAACTATTGGTAAGAAATGTAAATAAAAATTGGTAAGTCACACAAATAAAGTTTGATAAATTCATAGAAGAGTTGATTAATTTAAGGTGTTAGTAAAAGAGACAAAAAAAAGTTGGTAAATGATAGCAAAATTTAATAAATTCAATAACCAAATAAACATTGTAAGTAACTCAAATGATAATTGATAACCTAAAACTAATTGGTAATTTAAGCAAAAAATAGTCAATAAGTCACTCAAATAAAGATTGGTAAATTTATATAGGAGTTAGTAATTTAGACTTTGGTAAGAAAGATAAATAAAATTTAATAAGAGATAAGAAAAGTTGACAATTTGTAAAATGTTAAAAAAGAGTTAGTCTCTTCATAAAAGTATCTGTAAGTTGCCAAGAAGTTACCGAAAAATAAGGTGATTGGTAGACTTTATTACCAATGACTTTGACATTTACCAACTCTTTCAAAAATCTATCCGTATGAAAAAAAAAATTCATTTTTTTGAAACGAAAGAGTAGAGTCGTCGTTTGTTATGGGAACATTTGGAAAATTCACATCGTTATGACTGGTATTGACTGTGCATTTGATACTATGCCTGCATTTGTGACTAATCGCGATTACATCTAGTTTGTTGGTTCCATTGTTGAAAAATAGTCGAGGATTCTTCAAAAAGCCTCTTCATTTTCTAATATAGCTTGAAAAGTTGAATTAGTGCTTATAGTGCAAGTTAATTATTCTGGAAATCACCGTCAAGACTTGTGTAAGCTTTTAAAATTCAATTCTTATTCTCCTTACTTCTTTGCTTAATGAATTGTAGGAGTAGTGGTGACAGCGCCCATGGCGGCTGTTCTTCGCTAACGACATGAATTTCGAGCTTGCTACAATTGATAGTGACAGTATCGCGCTTTGATAACTACTTTATAGTCATACCGCCATTTTAAATCTTAACTTGAGATTAAGTTGTCCCATGGTAGGTTGAACCAAATGATTAATATAATCTGTGCATCTAAAATGATCGGAGACCTAGTTTTATGGCCTATTGAATTATTCTCTTTCCCTTACAAAAGCTAAAGAAGGAACATGGTGTTACTATATTCACAATAGCTGCTGCGTTTCTTCTCGAGAGAGATTGCTCATTGTGCAACTGATGTGTTTTTGCTGCAGCATTGGCCACTGTGCAAGGCTAAGGTAGAGATGATGGATGGGTCCTGGCTCCAAGGTCGGGTCAAATGTGTTGTTCAGACTGGTCTGTAACCTAAAATGCACATTATAATATTTGCGACTGGGCCGAACCAGAGCCCAAGTTGGGTGTTTCGACCATTCATTAAAAAGCCATTGCCAAATGCTTTGCAAATTACCCGTTGAGACTCTTGGGCCTCGAGGCCAGCGGGATCGTGTAGTCGCCATTGCTTTGGTGCACTCTCTTTTCTCATTTTTTTTAATGGAAATTATGCCAAAATTTAGATTTTTTGCAAGTATGTTGCTTCCCAAAATAAATGTATCATTTCGAAAAATAATGCAAAGGTTTCACTTAAAGAAAAGAGATATGTTCACCAGAAATTCTAAAACTTCAACTCCAATTGCATCTGTTGAGAAAACCTCTAGAAATTTTAAATACTAACAAAAATGTGGTTAAGCCTCCTATTTAATTTTTGGGTTAATACCACGAAAAACCCTAAACTGGTACACTAGTGACACATTTACCCCAAACTATTTTTTTGACCATAAAAAACCCCAAATCGGTACACCTGTGACAATTTTACCCTGAACATATCACAAAAACTCCAAACCCAGTACACATGTGACAATTTTACCTCGAAATTTTTAATAATTTTTTTATTTTTTTATTTTTTCTTTTTCTTTTCTTTTTTTTTCTTTTTTCAAAACTTGGCGATCGCCCGTCCGGCGACCGCCCCGAAGCCCGGCAAAGGCCATCCTCGCTTGCCCGGAGGCAAGGCGACCCTCACCGGACTCAAGCGGTGGCCCTAGCCCTGCGTCGGCGAGGCCGCCCTCATCCGACGCGGGCGAGGCGGTCGCCCTCGCCGACACCCTCGCCGACTCACCCTCGCCCGACGCGGGCGAGGGTCGCCCTCGCGGGCTCACCCTCGCTCGAGCCGGTGAGGGTCACCCTTGCCGACGCCGGTGAGGGCGGCCCTCGCCGGCTTCCGCCTCTGGCCGGTCGCCGGACCGGCACCGCCAAAGTTTGAAAATGAAAAAAGAAAAGAAAAGAAAAGAAAAGAATAAAAATAAATAAAAATTCGAAAAAATAAAAAAAAAATAATATTAAAATTTTAATTCAGGGTAAAATTGTCACATGTGTACCAGTTTAGGATTTTTTATGGTAAGTTCAGGGTAAAATTGTCACAGCTGTACCAGTTTGGGGTTTTTGATGGTCAAAAAAATAGTTCAAGGTAAAATTGTCACAGGTATACCAATTTGTGATTTTTTATGGTCAAAAAAATAGTTTGGGGTAAATGTGTCACAAGTGTACCAGTTTAGGGTTTTTCGTGGTATTAACCCTTAATCTTTTGCAATGTCTGCATATGCATACTATGTGTGCCCTAATCTGCAAATCATCATAAATATGAAATATCTTTGATTTAAAAAAGTTTTCATTTTTTAATCTTCGGTTAATTAATGTGCTTACAACTTCTTTATTTTCTTTAGGGATATGTTAACTAGAAGTTTTAAAACTTGTCACGTAAGTACATTTGAGTCTTACAATTTGCAAAAAGTATAATCAAGTCCTAAAACTCATCTAATTGATTCAATCGAGTTCTAAAGTTAACATCACCTAACTTACTAACGAAAAATGCTGATGTGACGTTTTAATTATTATTCTATCTTATGTGACGATGACGTGACTTATTATTATTTAAATATAAATTAAAATTTAAAAAATAAGCTAAATATTTTTTTTTAAAAAAAGGAGGAGCTAAAGTCCGCCTGACTTCTTCTCCACCCTTTTTTTAAAATAATTTTTTAGCTTATTTTTTAAATTTAATTTAAATAAAATCAGTATTAAAAATTAAATTTGGGCTAAAATAACGTAGTTTTAATTTAGCCACGTCAATGCCATGTAGGAGAGATAAAATATTAAAATAAGCCACATTAGTGTTTTTTATTAGTAAATTAGATGATGTTAACTTTAGGATTAAATTGAACCAATTTGAAAAGTTTTAGAATTTAATTGCACTCTTTGTAAATTTTATAACGATTAAGCATGTGTTAAACTCAAAATCCAGCTGGGTCATCATCGGCTGGCATTGGAGATTCGATCTAACGAATTTGAAGTCGGTGATAACCAACTTTGGGCGGGAAAATCAAGCTAGAAATAGAGGGAAAAACATTATCAAACGCATACCAGACGTTTGTGAAAATTCTAGAGAGAAAGAAAGAGAGAGAATGAGAGCGAGAAGAAGAAAGATTGAACGGAGCGTGAGTTGAGGCTTCTTGGGCCGAGTGATCGGCACTTTCCTGGTCGGAAAAACGCCGGCAAATCGGTCCAAGTAGTAAGCTTCCTCACCTAAGATGGCTGGTGAGAGGTTGATCGCCATTGACTAAAAGTCATGCTCAGCCAGTCTGTCCAAAGTCCTTCCGGCGAAGCTGAGACCACTAGTTGGAAGTCCGAGTGTCGAAGAACAGCTCCACAGGCAACGATTAGTCCAAGAACTCCGATTTGACTACATTTGAAGAAGGTAAACTCTATTCATTGCCATGGTTTTTCCATAATTCCATATAATAAGCTTGACTTTAATGTGAACATCCATGCGATTTCTTTGATGATTTTGAATATTGTGATGTCTAAAACATGTTTATGATCACATTTTGTGTTGTTTGATTGCATTTGGGTTGTTAAATGAAATAAATCGAGTCAATCTGACATTGAAACCTCCTCGCTGGAAATCGGAGACCTTCGTCAGAGCGCCAAAATGACTTAGACTATGCAAGTCAGTGATTCCCAACCTTTGTTTGATATTTTGAATATTGTTTTGGATCGATTTAGACGGTTGGGGCGATTAGAATAATGATTTGAATTCTGGAAATGTTAGTTTTAGACAGAAATAATTTAGGTTTTTTAAGCTTGAATCTCACCGGCCGATGATGATTCGATAGCAAATCTGTGAGTTGATGTTGATAGAGGATGATCTAGTCTCGATACAGAACCTAAAATTAGGTCTTGAAAGTCGTTGGAAGGTTGCCGAAGGAGGGCTTGAACAAATGGCCTTGATAACTCAAAACGAAGAAAGGTGCTGTTTTGGTGTTGTGCCCGACGAGGAAAATCGCTAGTGTTGGTGCCGGTCGGTTTGGTGACCAAACCGAGTTGAACCGGATTGGCCCGGTTCAACCCCTCGGTGGGAAAATTTTAAAAAAAAATAATAATGAAAAAATCTAAAATTTAGAAAAATAAAAAATTAGAAAATTCTAAAAAATATAAAAAATTATAAATTCAAAAAATCGAAAAATAAAATAATAAATATTTCAGAAAAATCATAAAAAAATTCAAAATTTAGGAAAAATTAAAAAAAAAATCATAAAAATTCAAGAATTTTCAGAAAAATCCAAAAAATTTGAAAATAGAAAAATAAAAAAATCTCAAAATTTTGGAAACTTCAGAAAAATAAAAAAAATAAAAAACAGCTCTTGGGAAAAGCAATTCTCAGAAAAAAATTTAAAAAAATCAAAAACTTCAAAAATTCACATAACAATTCAAAAACATTGTGGCCAACCTTTGCAAGTGAAATTAGAATTTTTGGAAGTGACCAAATGGCATTTTTACAAAATCCTTAGTTTAGAGATAAAAAGGGGTTCTTACCCCTAAAAAAAAACACCAAAAACCCAAAAACCCTGAAATGACATGAATCATTGAATGATTAAGTCTTTAGGGCTTTACTAGGGTTTGAGTATTTTGAATTGGCTTTCATTTTAGACATCCAAATTAGGATTATTTTGTTTGATTGCAATTGATTGTGCTGCTTACATTGATTGATTGAGTTTCCATAATTAGAATGGTTAGAATTAGTGGATAGACCTCGAAAACTCGTGTGATATGTTAAACATATCGTATCGTTTTAGATACTGAAAGGGCGTTAGGAATCTTGACTCAGGATCATTAGCGAAATCAAGTTCCGTTTTCAAAATCTCTTGTTCACAAAATCGTGGTATTTCTCCCGTACCTCGATTAGATTTCTAGTCAACTATTAATAATGACTAATGGCAACTCTAAATCGAAAACCTAAATTGAATAGAATGATAAAAATTACAACCAGCTGTCACGTTATGTATGGTCTAGGAGAGGCTCCCGTTTGTCTGGTGATGGATGTTTGTGAGACATCTGAGCAAAATATCCGTATCGGACCTTAATAGCCCATTCGAGAATAGTTTCTCCATTTGTGATGAATGGAAGTACCTCCTTAGTGTGCCCGAAAAGGCGCGGCGCGACACTGACTAGGAGAACCTCTTCTTCCTTAGTTGTTGCTTCGGTTCATCAATTCAATCGCCTCCATTTGGTACAAATCATGCCTACAATTTTCCTGAGAAAAATATGCAATAGATCTTTTAATTCTAACAAATTGCACTTGGCTACGACTTAAGCCAGCTTAGGCACTCGCGCCTCTCACTGCCACCTTCGATTTCTTCACCAGCACCGTACGTCGAAGGAGTGGCTCCGGCAAAGGAGAATTCACCTATGGCTTGCCTCCTTTTTTTTTTTTTATTTATAACAATTTGTTTTAACTCTTATCCTGTTTTGTCTTTTCTCTTTTTAAATTTTCACTTTTTTCAGATGTGGAAGCGCCACATAGGTGTCGTGTGTCTAAAAAGAGCCACATCGGCATTTTCCATTAACTATATTAGATAGAGTTAACTAAGAGACTTAATTGCTTTAATATATTAAGTTTTAGGACTTGATTGCACTTTTTGAAAGTTTTACAACTTGATTGCACTTTCGCTAATAAGTTTTAGGACTTCAAGTACACTTATTTCTAAAACCTATTACTACTTTGGATTATATTAGCGTAAAAGTATTGTTACACATTCATCGTGGGATAAGTAATCCGAGTGTTTTAAGTTGATTTTGCAAATGCAATTTCCCACGTGTCAATCACCAAACCATGAACGTGTTATCCATTTTTTACACCGGTAGTGGATCTTGATATGAAGAGTAAATCAAGCAAGAAAAGGTAAGTGAGACTAATTGATGTCGACCGAATGTAGTTGCTAATCCTGAGCTCAACTTGCCACTAGGCATCCTTAGCCTAACTCTAAATGGGATATTACCAGAAAGTCGTTGTCCACCATTTGCTTTGTGTTGTCCATTTCAGTACCACATCAAATAAAAAACCAATCTCTTAAGTGCCTTCGACAACAAAATCCGACAAAAAGTCTTAGTGGCTTTTTTAATCAAATGTTAATGGCTCCGTAGATTTTTTTTATAAAAAAAAATTCCATGTGAAAAAGAAATCGAATTATTTTTTGCATAGTGGATAAAAACAAGCATATATGTCCACCACGAACACTTGTCTCTCACATTCCCTACAGTGAGCTGAGCCAGTGTGCTCGAGAAAAGAGATGACTGAACTAAAACTTCTCCCACGGAGAGAGAGAGAGAATTTTTATCGTCAGCGTGTGACGAATAAAGAGAGAATCACAGATGCTCTGCGAATGGGAAGAAGGAGCAGCAAAATCTGCAGCGACTACAGAGCGAGCCCAAGGCGCGAGGGATCGCGCCTTCGGGACTCTTCTGCGAGATATGTTCGATGGGGCTTTTCAAAGTCGTGGACGTGTTCGGCCTCACATGCATCGTCATCTTGGTCCTAGGTCTCGCGGAGTTCAGATCTAAGTTTTGCCCCAAACTGACTTGGTCAAAATTAAGTTATGAAGAAGAAGGGGAAATGGCTTGATTTATCCGAATTAGGGTTTCAATTTGTGGCAAACTTGTTGAACGACGTCGTTAAGGTGAATCACGTTAGTCGGAAAAAACGAAAAAATATCGCTACATCGGATTTCTGACGTCCCAAATCGGCAGTGACATTTAAGTGATTTTTATTTTCTACCAAAATGGTATCGAAATGATCCAACCAAAATTTTTGGAATTAAAGTGAGTGCTGTAAAAAAGTTATGACAATTCTAGTATCTTTTTGGCCCCCACAAGATTTAGATGTGCTCTTTTTATAAGTGGGGAGCCCTTCACATTTAATTCATTACTTGTTAGCCAGTAAAATCAATCCATATTTGGAATTGGTGAGAAAAAAAAAACCTTTTTTAGGTTTAAGCCACAAAGTAATGCTTATAGATGAATCTTTAACTTGTAAGTTAAAAAAAGGGCAAAAGGACATTATAAGTGCCATAAGTTGTGTACGGAGATCACTTTGGTGCCATAACTTTTTTCGGATCACTTTGGTACCAAGTTGGAGGAAAAGAAATCACTTTATTGACTCCGGCCAAAATTCCGACAAAAAAAAAGAGCCACATCAGATTTCCGATGAGTCACATTAGATTTCCAACGAGCCATGTCAGCATCGAAAATTAATAAAAAAAAGAGCCATATCAGATTTCTAACGACCATGTCAACATTGGCACTAAAGTGATCGTTTTTCAAAAAAGTTGACACCAAAGTGATCTGAAAAAAAGTTATGGTACTAAAGTGATCTTCGTACACAACTTATGGTACTTATAGTGTCCTTTTGCCTTGAAAAAAGTTACTCCAATTGAACTCTAGAAAGGGTTTAGACAAAAAAAAAAAAAAAAAAAATCTATAAACGGTTCAACATGCATCTAGCTAGCCGCATTGATCACAAACAGAAAATGGGCCCAATTTGTTTAAAGAGCACCAATTTTAACTCAAGTTTCAATTCTAACCCGATTTTTTTTTGTCTCATAAAAAAGTACCAACTTTATCTCTAGTCCCAATTCTGGCCCAATTTTTTTTTGTCTCATAAAAGAACACAACCTTTAACTCATATCCCAATTCTAATCTAAACTTTTTTTGTTTCATGAAAAAGTATCCACTTTTAGTTGGCACCCAAATCTAGCCCTCGTTGAGTTTCTATTGGGTTTTCACTAAGTACGCGTAGAATAACATGTCAAATCTTTAACGACATCATTGGAAGAAAACTTGATGGGGTCGACCGGATTTATGTATTGACTAAAAGTTTTGTTTATATTAGTTTTGTTTTTCTGCTTATGGTTTTCCACTTTACTATATCTATTTATTGCCAGGTCGATGTTGTTGAATTAGGAGGAGCCAATGATTGATTATATGAGTGTTCATGTTCTTAGTTATAGAACTACTTCAACGTCAATGCGCCGTTTTTACAAATGAATGCTAGTTTAAAAGAGTGAAGATGTGAGTTATCGCCTCAAAAAGTTGTTTAAGCCATGGGATATTCTCTCCTGAAATTCTGCTCTCTTAAACTCCTTGCAATAGGACATACAATGAGAAACATGTTCTATTTGAAAGTTTTAACTGCGAAAGTTAAAAAAAAAAAAAAATCGCTCCAAAAGGTTGTTTGGGCGATGAGATATTCTCTCATGAAGTTTTGATCTCTTAAACTCCTTGAAATAGTAAATATAGCAGGAGATGTATTTTAATAGCTTAATTCCTCTTATTTTCTAGAAATCTTGTGTGTGCCAAGTGATTCTTGTCGAAAAGTTATGTGGAATAAAAAAAACAAATCGCCCCACAAAGTAACATGAGCGATGAGATGTTCTCTACCAAACTATTGCCCTGTCAAACTCCTTGAAACAAACATATAACAGGAAACGGGCGCCAATAACAAGAATCCCCCTATATTTTAGGAATTTTGTGTTTGTCAGGGGATTCCCATTGAGAAGTTATGTGGAATTGAAAAAAAAAACAATCCTAGTTTAAAACAATAAATACATGAGCTTGGATTCTTGTTAGCTAATATATATTTGAATCATTTACCCTCTTAGACTCAATATAACTACTAAGTTATCAATTGTCTCGGATTTGACTTAATTAAATAAATATGTCTTAGCCTTAGTCTTCACTCAGTTAGGTGTAGCAATCAACCTTGTACCCATTGTCCAATCCATCTAATTTATGTCATCTTATTTTTTAGTTTACCAAATAGAGATGCTCCAAAAAGTGAAGAAATACTCCATAAGTTAATGACAACTATATACATCTGTTTTTACCTTTGCAAAAACGATTTATATCTAATATCATGGCAAAACATTCAATATTGTTTGTCAAATAGATGCAAGTTCTTAATGTCCCATTTTCTACCAAATAAATACGTCACGCTTCCGTTTGCTTTATATATCAAAAGCAACTGAGTCGTTTTCAAAGCAAAAGCAGATCAAAATGACTTACTCATCAACTAGATTTTTTATTTTGATTTTGACTATTATTCTCATTCCGCTCCAACGTGGCTGTGAAGCGATAAACAAGAGAAAGCTAGTGTACGTTTAGATTGCCAACTATGTATCAAAACAAGTGAACCTCACAATGCGTTGCCAATCAAGTAATGGCGATCTCGGCTATTAGTTGCTTGTTCCAGGAGGCTACTGGGGATTTCAATTCCGACCCAACATGTGGGGAACAACATTGTACTTATGTAGCTTTGAATGGCCATTTAATATTCACTCCTACGCTATATACAAAGAAGATGATTCGGAACACCCCGATTGTGACAACTGTTTGTGGAACATAGTACCCAGTGGTCCATGTTTGCTCAACAACGAAACCAAGGACTATGATTTTTGTGATAATTGGAATTCTTCGAAGCCATCTGTGACAAAAAAAAAAAACAAAGCATATAAAGTGCTTATGGTTTTGGTATGTCAATTTTGATGGATTAATAATAAGGGAAATGACACAAATAGTTCCTGAACTTTGGCCAAATATTCAATTTGATCCCTGAACTTTTAATTTGTTCAATGTAATCCCTAAACTTTAACTTAATGTGCAATGTGATTTCTGAACTTTTAATTTGTTCAATGTCATTCCTCAACTTTTAGTACATGTTCAATTTAGTCCCTGAATTATATAAAAATGTTCAATGCAACAATTTCCATTAATTCAAGTTTAGGGACTACATTGAACATTTTTATATAGTTTCGAGACTGAATTGAACATATACCAAAAGTTAAGGAATGACATTAAACAAATTAAAAGTTCAGAGACCATATTAAACATTATTCTAAAGTTTAGGGACTAAATTGAACAGATTAAAAGATCAGAGATCAAATTGAATATTTGACCAAAGTTTAGGGACTGTTTGTGTCTTTATCCCTAATAATAACTCTCACGACATTGAGCCTTCTTTGTTTCACGTGTATGAAAATACTATTCCAACTTTAGAATCCAAGCAATGTAATAATCTCCATTTAGGGTTAATTGGCATCTTAATTAGATTTCTCACCCTTAAATCACATTGAATTAGCTTTGGTAGAGAAAAACAGTTCACTAATGAGTGATGTGGAAATTATAACTGGTTGGCCAGATAAGTGGGCTATATTTACACAACATGACTTAACTCCTCTTGCCAGATACATAAATCAATTTTGGAAATCAATTTTTCTCTAGAATTTTTCTTTTTTCTTTTTCGTCAAAAAGTTTTTCTTGTCTTCATCCTAAGAATGTAGGTCAGGGATTTTCTTAATGGCGTAATGGCGTGATTTTTGACTGCATAGGGTAATGAATTTTAAGAGGTAGTGGACCCTTTAACAAAAGGTCTAATAAAACGAAAAACTCCAAATCGGTATAGTGTGACAACTTTACCCCAAATTAATTTTTTGATTACAAAAACTCAAAACCAATACATTTGTGATAATTTTTACTAATATTTCAATATCATCATCAGATCTCTCTCTCTTTCTCTCTCATTGAACATTTTCATTTGGTTCAAAATTTTATAGGCAATAATTTATGTCAAAGCCCATGGAAAATGGGTGTAGGGAAATATTAGTTATTTGGAATTGTGGGGCATTTTGCTTGCATTAGGTTCAAATTGATGCAATGGGAACAGGGAAGATCTGATACAGAAATAGCAATGAAGTCTGCACGAGTATGATCTCTAAAATTCCAATTAATTACCATGCTTGGGTCTGTTCTCATTTTTTTTAGGTAGTTTGACAGTGACCCAGCAAATTTTGCATCAGATAAAAACAAAAGATTCTGCACACGAATCCTAATTTTTCACGTTACTTTCAAACTCAGGTCACATGTTAACCTACACATGGGTTTGGTTGGGATCACTACATTTTTCCACCAAAGAACAACATGTGAGCACATAATCGAAGGCCCTGATTGGCTGAGAGAATACATGCTCCAAAAATTGCACATTTCCTAGGTGGTCATTAGGTCTTGTGGACCGACCGAAAAATGGACAGGCATGATAGAATTGCATGTCTCAATTATAGGCCAAGTCATTAGTCTACTTGCTTAATTCACAATTGGGCATGTGCACTTAGCTCGAGACCAAATAAACATAGTTTTTGTCTTTGTACAAGCTTGCAATTGTAATGTACAAGCAAGAACCAAAGAACAGGGACAACATGATTGAGCACAAAGTTTTTTCCAACTAAAAGCGTGGCTTACAATTACCAGATTTTATGCACCCTTTACACCATATTACAACTCTCTTACCTTTCAGTTAATGGCCGTTTTCTCTCTCTACCTTCCCCTGTTGAAACTGTGAAGCCTTTTACACTCTGCAGTCGATTAAGATCACTCCAAAGTGAGGAACAAAGAAGAAATCACTTGCAGTTGAAGCCTTTCATTCTGTCCATTGATGATCAGAGGGAGATGCTCGTAGCCGATCCAGTGAAGGATTATGGAGTCTTGTGGATCCAGACTGGGTTTATTTGTTCTATTAAAAAAGGCAGGCTTGAAAAGAACACCTGAGCCGTGATAACAACCCAAATCTCATAGGAAAGAGCGGGAAAATTTTCGAAAGAGCAGCAAGCTGTGGGTGTCAACCTCAGGAAGAATAAGGAGTTGGAAAAGAAAGTGGCTAATGTGTTCAGACCCGGTCACTCGTCTAAGCAGAGAAGTGTGGCTGGAAAAAGTGGAATTTTGGAGGATTATTCTCCGGTATCAGGCCTAGGTACGAGCTAAAACCTGAATATGCTGGGCGGGGGCTTGGCGTTCACGAGCATCTTCTGCCACCCGTTCTTGAAGTTGCTGCCATTGTAGTGAAGAACGGCGACAAGGTCATTCAGAAGGAAGAAATTGGAGGTTGGGGCTTGAAGTTTCTCAGAAAGAATGGTGTAACTAGGATCCAGACACCTTTATTTTTATGCGGCAATAGAGATTCCGGCGATTGGGTCATCGTTACACTTACCTTGTGCAGATTTCAGTGTATCTTTGATGATTAAATCTACATCAAAGACATCAGATACACGGACCTACATCATAAGCTTGAAATGGTCTCTCTCCTTCCCGTCGTTGTATACTAGTTGAGCAAGCACGGTTTTTCCGAGACCTCTTGTAACAATGATTGAAACACCACCGAAAACGCTCTCCTTGGAGGTGGGATCAAACATGAGTTTGTCGATCTCCTCCTTATCCTCTTTTTATGCATGAAAACAGTGAGTTTTCCTCCTCCCGACAGCAACTGTCTGCTCCCTCAGATGTGTATCTAAATGGAGCTTCCCATCGTCCTAAATCTTTTCTAATTTTTCCCTTTAGCTCCGTTTATCTTGTGAAAAATAAATGATCTGTAAAATATTTTTCAAAAATAATCGCTTGTATCTCTTATAAAAAAGTGAATAAAAAATATTTTTATCGTCCACGAAAATAGTTAGACATAAACTATTATCGATAATGAAAATAATTTTTTATTAATTAATTATTTTAAACGATACAAACGATCATTTTCAGAAAAATGCTTTTCACACCATTCAATTTTTAAATTAACACTTTTAAGGCTCTGCACTGATTTCATCGCCGTATTGTCTCTGGTTGTGTGGCTCTTCGTCTTGCTCTTGGGTGGAGTTCCAACGGCGGAGCCAAAATAAATTTCTGCCGGGATTTATTGAGTGACGGTACACCGTCCCTTCATACACAAACAAGTATTCCACTTAACAATATTTATGAGGAGGAATATTCGACCGTACTAAAATATTCGATTGCCAATGATAAGACTCTGTGGTGCTCATCCGGCGTGCCGCACAGACGGACGGATATAAAACATCGTTTTTTGTTTTAAGGATTGGAAAAAAAATCGGTGCTATTATAATAATATCCAAAGATGTTATCATGAGAATCGTATTGCAAACCAAGAAAATTTGCATATAAAAAAAAACCTATTTCATGGTAATTAATTTATATAAAATATCACGTATAACAAGTGAATTTTATTATTAGCTCGTGCTATACTAAAAGAATACTATGGTTATGACCGGAATATCCATTTTTAATAATTGATACATTGCATATTCATTTGATTAACAAAGATGTGTACAATGAGTAAAAATAACTTATCGTAAATAACATACTAGGAGGACATATCATCAACAATGTAACACATATAATTGTTTTGTAATTCAAATGATAAGTATGGAATGTGCTCAATCTTTTTCCAATCCGCACCGCTTTTTCTTTGGCACCTCTCTTCCAGAGCAGGACATCCTGTGATTCTCAATTTCTTCAAGGAGGTGAGGAGGCGCATCCCATCAGGCAAACACATTAAACTTGGACAATCAAAAATTTGAAGCTCCTGGAGCAAAGAAAAATTGCCAATCCATTCCGCAAACTCGTGAGTTTCTTACAGCGATCAACCTTAAGAGATTGTAGAGTGGTGATGTAAAATATGGGTTTTAAAAAAAAAAAAAAAAAAAAAAAAAAAAACAAGTCAACAAGTCAACAAGTCAAAGAGGAATAGTGTTCGGCTCTTTTAAGAAGCCCAGAAAGCACGAAACAGAAGGAAAAACAGAGAGGAAAAGAGAAGAGAGGAGAGGAAGAAGAAGAAGAAGAAAAAAAGAGGGTTTTGCGCCAGACTGACTTCGCCTTAGCCGATTCGACTTGGATCGCAACGCCGGTAAGTACGCGCCCTCGCTCGTTTGATCGAGAAGTTTTCCGATTTAAGGTTTAAATTCGGAATTTTGAGAAATTCGAGCGGCGAAGTCTGATTTTTGAGTCGTTCAGCTGTGTATTTTTATAGAATTGGTAGTTTATGGTGTTACGGAGCCGTGGGATTTTACGGAACCTGATTTGGACTTACGGTTTGCCGAATATGAATTTTTAAAGTTGAATGCGCGCAATGAACAGTGCGCGAACAGTGATTTTTAGGTCGATTTTCGTTGGTTTTCGGCTTGATTTTGGGGTTGCCAAGTTGGGGTTATTGTAGTGCTCGGAATAAGCTTTCTCTGGACTATAAGTTTGCTTAGAACGGAGTTTAGTGGAAAAAGTTATGGCGCAATCAAGTCTCACGCTCAAATTTTCGCGCGTGGACAAATTTGGATAATTGTTTTGGATGAGTGTTTTGGGAGCGCCTTTTTAGTCGTTATATTAGCGTCTAAGCCTAGTTGAGCCGAATCGTAGTTGAAGTATCATTTTACTCGGTTTTGATACCGTTTTTCGGCTTATTGTTAGGTATTCGAGTGTGTCGGCTCGAGAAACCGCCGTAGGTTAGTTTTTCAGCTTTTCAAGGTGAGTGGTACTATTTCTTCTTTGAATTTGTAAACTCATGTTTATAAAATGAGATGTTATAGATATGTTATCATATAAGAAATGGCATTTTTGTGGCATAAAATGGATCGAGCATTTACTGCCGTTTTGTCTGTTTGATGGAAAGATTTCCTTTTGGTTTCGGTTTGAACTTATGGAATGTAAAAGGGTTTGTGAAACCTTTTGTGAAAGACTTATGAGGAGTTCTTGAGTTTGAATGTGATTTTGAAGGGTTATATACCCGTTTGCGTAAATGATTCTTGAATATTAGTGATTTTGATTGTGGATTGGATTTGCTGATATGGAAGGATGTGGATTTTGATGCTCGGTGTCTCTTTGAACCCAAATGAGGGGTTCCGGTATGCGATACTAGTCTAGGATATCCTTGTGGGCCGAGCCACCGGCTTATAGTAGGTGGAGACCTTGCCAAGGGGGGAATCTTGGTCGCCTTTCACGGGGCGTTATCCGTGATTATACTTAGATTTCTGAGCATGAGATTGGCCAATGGAGTAGACCATTGGCGTGTGTTTCCGACGAGATTGGCCAATGGAATTGACCATTGGTTTCTCCTTTGATATTATTAATTAAAACGAGATTTTCTATTGTGAAAAGGTTATGTTTAAACTGGTCTATAACGTATTTTGACTTTGATGTTCGTCATATGTTGGAGTTGGGATTAATTGAGCTTTCGCTTGGTCTTATAACTGTGTACATAGTGGATGCTCGATCTACTTAGAAGAAATGTATTACTCATCGAGCCGGGGTAGCTCATTCCTCTCATTTTAATTGTTTTTCGTGTCCTTCACCGAGGCGTTAGTAGGCATGAGAGTCCCGTGTCGGGGAGGACATTTTGATAGTGGGATCTTTTTGGTATGAGTTCCACATGGATGTAGAGTTTAAGTTTTAGCTTGTTGCTGTTTATACTTTTGGCATTTTGATGGATTATAGTTAACTCTGATATTGACCAGATAAACTTTATATCATGTATATATGTGAATGCATATATTTTGATATCAGGTGAGTTTTGGTTATGTTTTGGCTGCATCCTTTTAGTAAAAGGATGGCCGTGTCATGCCCTTATTCTAGTTGAGTTGGGGTGTGACATTTATTGGTATCAGAGCATAGGTTTTGATTTTTGGAGTATAGATATGGGACGTTGTGAGATTGTGTGATAGATTTTTGCGCTAGTCTTTTTTTTTTTTATACTAAGTAGTATTCCATTTTTGGATTCAGGCGATCATGAGTTCTGACTCGGAGCCGCTTGCTTCACTTCTTAAGAGTAATAAAGGCAAGCGAGTCATTACTTCCGACACTAGAGATATGCCTCAACATTCTCAAGGTGCGACTTTAAAAAAGGAGATTGAGGATCAATATGAAGTGAGTTCGACTCACCAGAAGCTAGGGAAGAACCCCAAGAGCCTAATCCCCCGATCGATTTCACTCAAGCAATGATTCATTGGTATCGTCAGGCGAAGGGATTAAGTGAAGGTGGCACCACCGACTCATGCACCTTCGGACAATTCAGAAAGGCGGATCCACCTAAGTTTGATGGGAAGTTTGATCCTCTTAAGGCCGATGGTTGGATTAGAAGCATAGAGGAAATCTTTAGAGCAGAAAATGTTCATGACAATCAAAAAGTCAACTTTGCTACTCGTTATTTGGAAGGTGAAGCTATATGTTGGTGGCAAGGGACTAGACCCGCCCTTGGAGGTACTGATGTAATCATTTCCTGGAAGGACTTCACTGAAGCATTCAATGCCCAATTCTTCCCCGAGTCATTCCAAGCGAAGATGAGGAGTGACTTTGCAAATGTATCTCAAGGTAGCTCGCCGGGTTATGGAGTATGCAGCTCGCTTTAATCAGCTTAGTAGATTCGAGGAAGGCTTTGTGGCTAGTGAAAACGGAGGGCGTAACACTTTCAGCGAGGACTTCGACCGATATTCGCAGATTCTCACGCCTTTTGTACTGACCCACGTACAAAGATGTCTTGGATCGAGCGATTAGGGTGGAGCAAGACATGATAGAGAGTGGCGCCGCGTGGTGCACCTCAAAGACAAGAGATTCAAGCCCACCGATTATCATGATAGTCGGACTAGTGGTAGCAAAAAAGCGGAGGGATTTCATTCAGCCAGAAGGCCCAAGATCTCGAGTAACTGGGTCCTTGTGCTACTTGTGGTAAGCGCCATAGCGGTCCTTGTTATCGCAAGATAGGGGCTTGCTTCCTTTGTGGGGAAAATAGGACATATGGCGCGTGATTGTCCCACATGTATGATACCCCGGGGAGAGTAGAGTGTGTTTTGTTTATGGGCAGCCCGGGCACCTAGCATCCGCTTGTTCTATGAGGAAAAAATCTGCATCTTCAGCTGGTAGGCCCCAAGGAAATCGGGAAAGGCAAAAGACGACCGGAAAAGTTTTTTATGTTAACAAAGGAGGATGCGGGCGGCATCCAACGCAGCTTGTTGCGGTGTAATATTCATATTGCCTCTCAATATGCGTATCTTGTTGTTTGATCCGGTGCTACGATTCCTTTATTGCCATTGACTTTGCAAGGAAACTTGATGTGTTGCCTAAGCCTCTTGAGTATGAGATGCATGTTGATACACCCACCGGTGATTTCCTGATTGCTAATCGTGTGTTCAAGAGTTGTTTGCTCCGAATTAATGATGTAGCATTACCCGTAGATTTGGTGGAGTTAGATATACTTAGATTTTGATATTATTTTGGGAATGGATTGGTTATCCACATATCATGCAACCGTTGATTGCTATTCTAAGAAGGTTGTCTTTCGACTTCCAAATCAACCCGAATTCTCTTTTTTCGGGAAGTTGTAAAGACATTTTTCCAAGATTGATATCAGCTTTACAAGCAAGGAAGCTTTTGAGGAAGGGTTGTTGTGGTTATGTGGCTTGTGTAAAAGACACTAGTAAAGATGTTGTAAAGCTTGAAAATATTCCTATTGTCGAGAATTTCCAGATGTGTTTCCTCAAGAATTGCCTCGGCTTGCCTCCCGATAGAGAGATTGATTTACGATTGATTTGACGCCTGGTACTACGCCTATTTCTAAAGCACCATATCGGATGGCACCATCTGAATTGAAGGAACCGAAAGCACAGCTGCAGGAGTTGTTGGATAAGGGTTTTATTAGACCCAAATTTTAGCCGCCTTTGGGAGCTCCGGTTCTTTTGTGAAAAAGAAGGATGGTAGTATGCGACTTTGTATAGATTATCGAGAACTTAACAAGGCGATTTATAAAAATAAATACCCTTTGCCCCGGATTGACGATTTGTTTGATCAACTTCAAGGAGCTCGTATTTTCTAAGATTGACCTTCGCTTACGGGTATCATCGATTGAAGATAAAGGCAGATGATGTACCAAAGACTCGCTTTCGGGACAAGGTATGGCCATTATGAATTTCTTGTCATGCCTTTTGATTAACAAATGCACCGCTTGCTTTCATGGATTTGATGAATAGGGTGTTCAGCAAAGATCTTGATAAGTTTATCGTGGTGTTCATTGATGATATTTTGGTGTATTCAAGAGTTTGGAGGAACATAAGCAACACTTGAGGTTTGTCTTGCAAACTTTGCGTGAGAAGAAGTTGTTTGCTAAATTCAGTAAGTGCGATTTTTGGCTTGATCATATAGAATTCTTAGGCCATATAATCTCGAAGGATGGCATTTCAATCGACCCAAAGAAAGTTGAAGCAGTTGTCCAATGGAGTCGCCCTACCAATGTCACTGAAGTGAGAAGTTTTCTTGGTCTAGCTGGATACTATAGACGATTTGTGGAGGGATTTTCTAAACTTGCCGGTCCACTTACTCGCCTAACTCAAAAGGGAGTTAAATTTATATGGTCCGATCAGTGTGAGCATAGTTTCCAAGAGTTGAAGAGACGGTTAGTGTCAGCTCCTATATTGACCTTACCTTCAGGTACTGGTGGCTTCACAATCTACTGTGATGCATCTAAGGAAGGTTTAGGTTGTGTTCTCATGCAGAATGGTAAAGTTGTGGCATATGCCTCTAGATGTTGAAAGTACATGAGAGAAATTATCCCACTCATGATTTGGAATTAGCAGCGTTGTATTTGCCTTGAAGATATGGCGGCACTATTTGTATGGTGAGAAATGTGAAGTCTTTACTGATCATAAGAGTTTGAAGTACATCTTTACTCAGAAAGAATTGAACATGAGACAGAGGAGATGGCTAGAACTCTTGAAGGATTACGACTGCTATCAATTACCATCCGTAAGGCAAATGTAGTAGCCGATGCCCTAAGTCGAAATTTTATGGAAACATGGCAGCATTGCTCACTTCTCAGAAGCCTATTCTTGAGGATATGAGGAAGTTGGACTTGGAGGTATTGGTACATAAGCTCGGTGCTCGATTAGCTAATCTTCAAGTACAACCAATGTTGATTGACAAAATTAAGGATAAGCAAAATGGGGATTCTCAGTTGGGAAAGATTAGAGAAGGAGTAGAAGCTGGGAGACAAGAGGACTTCAGTATCCACGCGGATGGGTCATTGAGGTTTCATGGTCGGCTATGCGTTCCTGATGATTCGGAATTGAAAAAGGAGATATTGCAGAAGCTCATAGTACGAGATTCTCTATTCATCCGGGAAGCACTAAAATGTACAGGGATGTGAGAGAGAATTTTTGGTGGATCAATATGAAGAAAGATATCGTGAAGTTTGTTGACCAGTGTCTGGTTTGCCAGCAAGTAAAGATTGAGCATCAGAAACCAGGTGGACAGCTACACCCACTTGAGATACCTAAGTGGAAGTGGGAGCATATTACCATGGACTTCATCGTCGGTCTACCGAGGACACCTAGTGGTAAAAACGCTATATGGGTGATTGTCGATCGATTGACTAAATCGGCTCACTTTTTGTCATATCGATTCGGTCTTTCACTTGAGGATATGGCGAAGCGGTATGTTAATGAGATAGTGAAGCTTCATGGGGTTCCAGTGAGCATTGTTTCTGACAGGGACCCCAGGTTTGTGTCTAACTTTTGGAAGAGTTTGCAAGGAGCATTGGGTACTAAACTCAACTTTAGCACAGCTTTTCATCCGCAAACAGATGGACAATCCGAGAGAACGATTCAGACATTAGAGGACATGCTAAGATCCTGTGTTATTGACTTTGGTGGTTCGTGGGATGAACACCTTCATTTGGCGGAATTTTCTTATAATAACAGCTATCATTCTAGTATCAAGATGGCTCCTTTTGAAGCTTTATATGGCCGAAAATGCAGAACTCCAGTATGTTGGGATGATGTTGGTGAGAAAAGATTAACTGCCCAGTTTATTCAACAAATCGAGAAAGTCGGGGTGATTCGAGAGCATTTGAGAACAGCACAAAGCCGTCGAAAAAGCTATCTGCTGACCTCAAAAGACGCAAGGTAGAGTTCAATGTGGGAGATCATGCATTCCTCAAGGTCTCCAATGAAAGGCGTTATGAGATTTGGCACTTCGTGGTAAGTTAAGTCCAAGATATGTGGGACCATTCTTAATATTAGAGAAGATTGGTGAAGTTGCTTATAAACCGGCTTTACCACCAGCGTTATCGGGCGTGCATGATGTGTTCCACGTGTCTTTATTATGAAGATATGTGCCAAATCCTGAACATGTGCTTGACTTTACACCTTTAAGGTTAAAGGAAAACCTATCATATGACGAGCAACCGCTACGTATTGTTGATAGAAAAGATCAAGTGCTACGACAACGCACTATTCCTTATGTAAAGATTCAATGGCAAAACCACACTGAGAGGGAGGCCACTTGGGAGCTTGAGGAGGAGGCAAGGCGCAAAATACCCTCACTTGTTTGAGGATTGAGGCACGTCTAAATTTCGAGGGCGAAATTTTTTAAGGAGGGGAGAATGTAAAATATGGGTTTAAAAAAAAAAAAAAAAAAAAAAAAAATCGACAAGTCAACAAGTCAACAAGTCAAAAGAGGAATAGTGTTCGGCTCTTTTAAGAAGCCCGAAAGCACGAAAAAGAAGGAAAAACAGAGAGGAAAAGAGAAGAGAGGAGAGGAAGAGAAGAAGAAGAAGAAAAAAAAAGGGTTTTTGCGCCACGCTGACTTCGCCTAGCCGATTCGACTTGGATCGCAACGCCGGTAAGTACTCGCGCCCTCGCTCGCTTGATCGGAGAAGTTTTCCGATTTAAGGTTTAAATTCGGAATTTTGAGAAATTCGAGCGGCGAAGTCTGATTTTTGAGTCGTTCAGCTGTGTATTTTTATAGAATTGGTAGTTTATGGTGTTACGGAGCCGGGATTTTACGGAACCTGATTTGGACTTACGGTTTGCGAATATGAATTTTTAAAGTTGAATGCGCGCAATGAACAGTGCGCGAACAGTGATTTTTAGGTCGATTTTCGTTGGTTTTCGGCTTGATTTTGGGGTTGCCAAGTTGGGGTTATTGTAGTGCTCGGAATAAGCTTTCTCTGGACTATAAGTTTGCTTAGAACGGAGTTTAGTGGAAAAAGTTATGGCGCAATCAAGTCTCACGCTCAAATTTTCGCGCGTGGACAAATTTGGATAATTGTTTTGGATGAGTGTTTTGGGAGCGCCTTTTTAGTCGTTATATTAGCGTCTAAACCTAGTTGAGCCGAATCGTAGTTGAAGTATCATTTTACTCGGTTTTGATACCGTTTTTCGAAACATTGTTAGGTATTCGAGTGTGTCGGCTCGAGAAACCGCCGTAGGTTAGTTTTTCAGCTTTTCAAGGTGAGTGGTACTATTTCTTCTTTGAATTTGTAAACTCATGTTTATAAAATGAGATGTTATAGATATGTTATCATATAAGAAATGGCATTTTTGTGGCATAAAATGGATCGAGCATTTACTGCCGTTTTGTCTGTTTGATGGAAAGATTTCCTTTTGGTTTCGGTTTGAACTTATGGAATGTAAAAGGGTTTGTGAAACCTTTTGTGAAAGACTTATGAGGAGTTCTTGAGTTTGAATGTGATTTTGAAGGGTTATATACCCGTTTGCGAAATGATTCTTGAATATTAGTGATTTTGATTGTGGATTGGATTTGCTGATATGGAAGGATGTGGATTTTGATGCTCAGTGTCTCTGTGAACCCAAATGAGGGGTTCCGGGGTATCGATACTAGTCTAGGATATCCTTGTGGGCGAGCCACCGCTTATAGTAGGTGGAGACCTTGCCAAGGGGGGAATCTTGGTCGCCTTTCACGGGGCGTTATCCGTGATTATACTTAGATTTCTGAGCATGAGATTGGCCAATGGAGTAGACCATTGGCGTGTGTTTCCGACGAGATTGGCCAATGGAATTGACCATTGGTTTCTCCTTTGATATTATTAATTAAAACGAGATTTTCTATTGTGAAAAGGTTATGTTTAAACTGGTCTATAACGTATTTTGACTTTGATGTTCGTCATATGTTGGAGTTGGGATTAATTGAGCTTTCGTTTGGTCTTATAACTGTGTACATAGTGGATGCTCGATCTACTTAGAAGAAATGTATTACTCACTGAGCCGTGGTAGCTCATTCCTCTCATTTTAATTGTTTTTTTCGTGTCCTTCACCGAGGCGTTAGTAGGCATGAGAGTCCTGGTGTCGGGAGGACATTTTGATAGTGGGATCTTTTTGGTATGAGTTCCACATGGATGTAGAGTTTAAGTTTTAGCTTGTTGCTGTTTATACTTTTGGCATTTTGATGGATTATAGTTAACTCTGATATTGACCAGATAAACTTTATATCATGTATATATGTGAATGCATATATTTTGATATCAGGTGAGTTTTGGTTATGTTTTGGCTGCATCCTTTTAGTAAAAGGATGGCCGTGTCATGCCCTTATTCTAGTTGAGTTGGGGTGTGACAGGTGACATCTTGAATGCCCTCGGGTAATGTCACCAGTTCTGGAAGTTGTGTTTATACAAGACTGCGGAGATTCGCAAGGGATTGCCACTGGGTGCCATGCTCGTCGTCGTGGCTTGACAAATCTAGCTCTTTACAACCCAAAAGTTCGAGGTGCTGGAGCGAGGACAGGTATTGCAAGCCAGAGAGACTTCTTAGTCTGAGACAACGGTGAAGGCTCATGTACTCGAGATTACCGAGAAAACGAAGTACAGTCTCGAGCATCGAGTGCTCCAGATCCACCCCACCACAAAAATCTAGTTTCTTTACTTTAGAGAAAGGGAAGAATGTGGATACTGCTGCTCCTTCTGATGAACAATTTTGAAAGGCCATCACTTGTTGTTCCAACAACTTTGCACTCTCACCATCCATTTTCAACTTTTCTATCGAGGGGAACAACGGCACAAAATTCAAGAGGGGACAATCTGATATATCCAAGGACGAAAGTCTTGAGAATAATGATTGAGAATCATACTGGAGATGATCGTGATCTGCCCCCACCAGTTGCCTTCTTCCCCCACCATCCTTTCAGCTCGTGACAATCGTTGAGGCATAGTTCCTCCAGAGATGGGAAGAAGGGGCGTGCAGTATTGGATTGCTTTGGGTCACTTATCTCTTGAACAAACTCCAATGCATCCAAATACGAGAGAGTCAACATTTTAAGGGAAGGTAGTTCACTCAGGGGTGGCAAGTACTTCCATCGTCCACATTTCCAGAGTACGAGGTCAACAAGATTCCCGATTGAGGAAAAAGCCAGCTTGGCGGATTCCTACCCATACAAGAGCAAATGGTCAAACAGGCTAGATTTGGGTGCGGTCTGAGGTTCTCCCACAAGATCAATTCATTGCTCTCGCTTTTGTCATCTTGCTGCTCGCTTGACCAATTTAATTCTACGGAATGGAGATGTCACTTATTTGGTGCCGGTTGAAGGAACTCCAACTTTTGAAGAGAAATGGACCCAACCAATTTGTTTAACTCACCCAGTTCATCTACACTCCCCACACCACAGGGTACTTTATGGTCCATCTTTGATAAGGTGAATTCGGATAAAGTATGAAGCAAGGACAAGTGGTTCAACCCGCATGGCATGTGGCTCAATGAGGAACACCCATCAATTAAGAGGTGTCTAAGGTTGACCAGTTTCCTCAAATCTCTTGGAAGTGTTTTAAGTTGAGAGCAACCAGAGAGGTTAAGGGTTTGCAAGTTCAATAAATCCGTGATTGAATCTGGCAAACTCTCAATCAATCCATTGTGAGAGACATCAAGAAATCTTAAGCGTTTCAATTGACTTCCCAAGGAGGGAGGGATACAAAAATTTGCTTCGCTAAAACCCAACGCTCGACAATGCCGAAACTTGGAGAGATTTGCCTGATATTCATTTCGGATCAATAACTCTCCAAATGTTCTCCTGTTCATATAGAGAAATGTTCGTAGATTGGTCTCTTCGAGAAGAGAGGTCATTTCCTGTAGCGAGAACGATTGTGAAACAAATGATGCATGCCGGATTCCTCTAGCGATGCCTCCTTCATTGAGATTAAACATCTTGCACTCATCTCCTGCGACCGCCAAGGCAAGATCGTGCATGAGATCATGCATCATGAACGCTGTCACCTCACCTGTGTAAGGATGGACCCGTTTAACTTCAAAAAATGACCTACACAGTAAGTCTGAGACATAACTATCCCCGATCTCATCTAGGTCCTCGTTCCCGTCCAAGGGCTCAATAAAGCCTTGCGCCATCCAAAGCTGTACCATTGTCTGTTTATCAAAGACGTGATCTTTTGGAAACAAAGCACAATATGCAAAACCATGCTTTAACACCGATGGAAGATGATCGTAGCTGAGCTTAAGGATTTCCATAATTCCACCGTCCAGCTTATCTATTTTTGGAAGTTCACGCTCTTTGAAATTGAGCCACTCTTTTTCCTTTTTGGCGTATAGAAGACTACCTATTGTTTTGATGGCAAGGGGAACGCCACCGCATTTTTTAAGTATATCTCGACCTATCTCCTCCAATCTCAAGTCTAATGATTCTTCCCCATTTCCAAAAGCCATTTTCTTGAATAAGTCCCATGACTTCTCTTCAGATAAGTCACGTAGATCATGGATAACTGAATTTGCATTCGTAGCCTGCACAACCGACTGATTGCGCGTGGTTATGAGTATCTTGCTCCCCCTTGAACCGCCCATTAGCAAAGGTTGGAGTTCCAGCCATCTCAGGCGATCGTCATTCCACAAGTCATCCAAAACAAGCAAGTACTTCTTCCCATCTAATACCTTAGGAAGGAGCCTCTGCAGCTGGTCCTTAGATATATTCTCAATGTGATGCAGGCCAGATTGTTGATGCCGCCCGCATTGAAGACGAGCTCACTCGACCAAGGAGATCAGCCCGCATCCGAGATCGACAAGTTGCTCGACCAGTCAAGGAGATATCGAAGGGACGCAATTCGAAGACCAAGAGTCTCATCCGCAAGTCCATGCCACAATAAAGTCCTTGTCTTTCCCTATACATTGGAAGCTTAAAAGATACTTTGGGATGATCAAGAAGACATTGGACATTTATCTAGTTTCTAGTTTCGAAGTTCTTTAATGTTTTATGCTTTCTAGGGTCTTTAATGCTCTTTAGTCTATTCATTTGCTTGAGTCTTTTCATTTGTTTTTTTTTGGCTATATAAGTCCATCTACTTTATGTATTCGATGATTTAATTTGATTAATGAAAATTTTGCATCAAGCAATTATCTTGAACCTTGAAGAGTTCATACCCTTGAAAACCTAGAAGAGTTTTCACTCCGTCCTTGAAGAGTCGGAGGTTTTTAAATCTGCATCCTTGAAGAGTTGCAGTCATCGATCTAGAAGAATCGGTGCCCTATCCACTTCCTTGGAGGCCTGGAAGAGCAACCAACGAAGTTCTATCTTTTCCTCTGTTCTGTCCCTTTACATCCGTCCACTTCCACCCCGATTTCGTCCTTCCTATAGTACTTATTTGAGAAAACTCAAAACAGAGAAATTGTTAATCCAGAAGTCTTTGTTCATTTGGCTTTGGAATCAGGTCATTCCGATCTGTATCGACGAAGTTACGTCCATTTTCCCGAGCTTGCGCAGGACTGTAATTACTGTTCGTCCTGTTCCGCGTATGTGAGTCACTCTCCCGATCCTAACGTTCGAGTAGCCCACACCAGGCTGCATCATTTGGTATCAGAGCTTTGGAGGAGAGAACCATGCCGCCAAGACAAGCTAGACGTCGTGGAGGCAGAACCATCCCACTGAATGAAGTGCATATGCTCGCTGACAATTTGCAGCAACATATGCAGCAACAAATTGATGAGTTGACGCAGGAGGTTCAACGTCTGAGGGCAGAAAGAAACAATTCACCACCTCGTTCCAGGATCGGAAATTCCAATGGTGACTCTTCATCTTCGGAGAATGCTCGACCATTTCGCAATCGGAGGAATGTTCGACGTCACGAGCAAAACATTCGTGAACCGGAGTGGGAAAAGGAAGTTAAAAAGGATATCCCGGAATTCTCAGGTAATGATTCTCCCGAAGAAATTGTTGACTGGCTAACACTTGTTAATGAAGTGTTTGAGCATCGAAATGTTCCGGAGGATCGTCGAGTCGGGATCATCGCTATGCGATTCAGAGGTAAAGCCATCGCTTGGTGGAGGCGTGAGAAGCAAACTCGCCAATCCGTTGGCAAAGCGCCAATTACCTCGTGGAGGAAGATGGAAGACAAGATCCGAAAGTATTTCCTACCTAAGGGCTACAAGAGAGAGCTTTATCAACGGTATCAAAATCTGAGACAAGGTACGCGAACGGTGGACCAATACACCAACGAATTCAATGAGTTGGTGATTCGCAACAACATTCAAGATCCGGAGGAGATGCTTGTGAGCAAGTACTTGAATGGCCTTCAACTTCATATTCAAGATGCCCTGGAAGTTCTTGACATTTGGGACTTAGGAGATGCACACCAACGGGCACTCAAGGTGGAGCGTTCTCACTCAAGAAGGCAACAATCTTCTATCATGACCAATCGACCCGCTAGGAGTACCCTCGACACCACCAAAGTTGCTGAGGCTACGACGCAAACCGTTAGTAAGTTTCCTATTCAGCCCAACCTTTTGAAGCAACCAACTATGTCCGATATTCGTTGCTATACTTGTGGTGAGTTGGGTCATCGTGCTAGCAATTGTCAAAAGAACAAGAATCGACAAGCCGGCAAAGCCTTCTTAGTGGATAACGATTCTGATGAGCATGTGGAGGATCCGCTCGAAGAAGAGGTGAATGATGTCGAAGAGTCCGCATGTGATGAGCAAATAGTGCATGCTGATTCTGGTGAATTTCTGATGGTGAGAAAAATCTTTCTAGCTCCTCGTAATGAGACCGGAGATGAGTGGTTGCGCACCAACATTTTTCATTCAGCTTGCACGGTTAAGGGGAAGGTATGTCAATTGATTATTGACTCTGGATGTTGTGAGAATATAATTTCTGAAATGGCAGCGAACAAACTAAAGTTGGAGTTAAAGGCGCACCCCACACCTTACAAGATGTCGTGGCTATCGAAAGGCACCGAGGTTATTTTCCCGATGGACTTACCTGCAGGTCTCCCTCCTATGAGAGACATTCAACATCAAATCGATTTGATGCCCGGTGCTTCCCTACCAAATTTGGCTCATTATCGGATGAGTCCGACGAAGCATGAAGAATTGCATCGACAGGTTGTCGAACTCTTGACTAAGGGTTTTATTCGAGAAAGCCTTAGTCCATGTGCCGTTCCAGCTCTCTTAGTACCTAAGAAAAATGGTACTTGGAGGATGTGTGTTGATAGTAGGGCGATCAACAAAATTACTGTTAAGTATCGATTCCCTATTCCTCGCTCTTGGGAGACGCGATTATCACACGGCGAATTTGCATATAATTGTGCTATAAACCGTACGACTGGGTATAGTCCTTTCATGATCGTGTATGGACAACAGCCGAACACTGCTCTTGATCTTGCACCCATTCCTTTTGCTGAAAAGTCGAGTGGCAATATTGAAGATATTGTTTCTCAGATAAGAGCAATTCATGAAGATGTGCGCCAAAGGTTAGAAAGCAAGACAGAATCCTATAAAAAGGACATCGATAAGCGGTGGCGTGAAGTTATCTTCGAGCCAGGAGATTTTGTTTGGGCTTACTTACCACCAGAGCGTCATCCTGTTGGAAGCTATAACAAGCTTAGTGATCGAAAGCTTGGTCCTCTTGAAGTTCTTGAGCGCATCAATCCCAATGCATATCGCTTAAGGCTTCCTTCTCATATGAAAACACATGATGTTTTCAACGTTCGACATTTAACACATTATGCTGGTGATTCCTCTGATGATGACATGAATTCGGGGACGAATTCTTTTAAAGAAGGGGAGGATGATGCAGGCCAGATTGTTGATGCCGCCCGCATTGAAGACGAGCTCACTCGACCAAGGAGATCAGCCCGCATCCGAGATCGACAAGTTGCTCGACCAGTCAAGGAGATATCGAAGGGACGCAATTCGAAGACCAAGAGTCTCATCCGCAAGTCCATGCCACAATAAAGTCCTTGTCTTTCCCTATACATTGGAAGCTTAAAAGATACTTTGGGATGATCAAGAAGACATTGGACATTTATCTAGTTTCTAGTTTCGAAGTTCTTTAATGTTTTATGCTTTCTAGGGTCTTTAATGCTCTTTAGTCTATTCATTTGCTTGAGTCTTTTCATTTGTTTTTTCTTTGGCTATATAAGTCCATCTACTTTATGTATTCGATGTATTTAATTTGATTAATGAAAATTTTGCATCAAGCAATTATCTTGAACCTTGAAGAGTTCATACCCTTGAAAACCTAGAAGAGTTTTCACTCCGTCCTTGAAGAGTCGGAGGTTTTCAAATCTGCATCCTTGAAGAGTTGCAGTCATCGATCTAGAAGAATCGGTGCCCTATCCACTTCCTTGGAGGCCTGGAAGAGCAACCAACGAAGTTCTATCTTTTCCTCTGTTCTATCCATTTACATCTGTCCACTTCCACCTCGATTTCATTCTTCGTATAGTGCTTATTTGAGAAAACTCAAAATAGATAAACTGTTAATCTAGAAGTCTTTGTTTATTTAGCTTTGAAATCAAGTCATTCTGATCTGCATCGACGAAGTTACGTCCATTTTCCCGAGCTTGCACAGGACTGTAATTACTGTTCGTCCTGTTCCACAGTATGTGAGTCACTCTCCCGATCCTAACGTTCGAGTAGCCCACACCAGGCTGCATCACAATGCCTTGCAGATTTCTCTTCATCTCGGGATCCTCTTGACACCCATCTTTGGCAGATTTCAGTATTTCTTTGATGATCAAATCCACATCAAAGATTTTAGGATCCCCATGACACACCCGCATCTTAAGCTTGAAACAGTCTTTCACCTTTTCATCATTGTATACCAGATCAGCAAGCGTGGTTTTTCCCAGTCCTCCTATACCGACGATGGAAACAACCGACACACTCTCTCTGGGGGAGGAATCAAGCAAATGTTCGATGATCTCCTTCTTTTCCTCTTCTCTACCAATTATTTCTTCCTCGCGCGCAAAAGAGTGAGTTGTCCTCCTCCTCACAATAGAAAGAGTTGCCTCACTCAGATGCCGCTCCAAATTGAACTCCCTATCATTTTTAAGCCGAACCAGTTTCTTCCTAAGTTCCTGAATCTTAGCAGCCACTTTGAGATGGTGTGCAATCTGATTTGATTTAGAGAAGAAAATGCGTACTGCTTTCAACATCTTGTTGCCAGAAGTGACCTTCTACCTCAGATCTTCGGTTGCGACATCGTCGAGCAAATCCTGTAACTCGTACAGCATATCCTCGAGCCTCTTGAGCCAGAGCTTGAGCTCATTGTTGTGCCATTGCTGTTTCTCAGCATCCAAAAGCACAGCTTGGATGGTTTGGATGGTGCCTTCAAGGTTTTGGAGCACGTCCTTGGCACAGCAGAGCAACTGGATATTCTGAGAAGCGAAGGAGCCACCAGGTTCTGCCATTTCAGTGGCGAGGCTTTTCAGTATGTCATTGGCAAGGCTGAAGAGCACTGCTTCCGCCATTTTCGATGGGAAAAGCAGGGGTTGAGGAGTGTTTGAGAGGAGGTTGCAGAGCTGATGCGCCTTTGTTGGGAGACAATGGTCTGGTGCTGCCTCATGATCAACTTCATGCACGAATATGTAGCAAGGCCAACGGCATCTCCACGTCACTTCATGAAAACTCGAATAGTCTTTAAACTAATGAGAAAATACATAATATCATGAAAAAATCAGAGTAATGGCCCACAGCGTTCCACACGCACGAAAGTCGAATCCTCAAATCTCATTTGTTATCATGTTTAAATGAGGAAATCAAATTCTGGCTTGTGGGAATGGAATTGATCAATAAGAAGAAAAGGGGAATATAGCCTTGGCGAGATTTAAATGCTGAAATTGTGAAAGCCTTTGTGAGATATGCTTTTGGAATCATCGTAAAATGTGGAATGCAGCTTATGCAGTGGAAAACTTTTGGAAGCGTCCCAACGGACAAATTCCGAGCTTGACATGCACGAAATCGACTAGTCTAACATCATGGCTTGACTATGCGGTAAAAGCAAAGTAGGTTGCCCTGTTTGTTTAGTTAAAAATTTCCAGTTTTTGGTTTTCATTTTCATTTGAACATGAAAATAGCATGCGAAAGTGGTCTCCAAAATTGTTTAGGCAGTTGTAGAGTTGACGAACAAAATGTTACAAAGGACGGTTGATAAAATAATTTTTAGCGCTATAAATGTATTTAATACATCAAACTATCTGATAAATAGATTCTTATAGATTGTAATTGGCCATCGAATTTCCGAAGAAGTTTGCTAGAAAAAGGATGCGGCAAAAAGCAAAGCAAGTTGGCCAATTTGATTAGAAATCATGACACTTTTGTGGTGACAATTTCATGGACACGTGTCGAGGTGGGTTACTGTGATTTCAAGTAGGACTATTCATGATTGAATCTATCTTCTTCTTTTTTATGGTTAATATCACCAAAAATCTCAATTTAATACATTCATGCCACATTTGCTTCAAATTAATTTTTGTGTCACAAAAACTCCCGAACTAGAACACTTGTCTCACACTAATTTTTGTATTACAAAAAATCTCAAATCGGTATAGTTGTGCTACATTTACTTCAAACTAGTGCACTCATGTCACATTTACCCTAAAATGTTCCTAGATTTGTTACAATTTGGAGTAAATATGGCATGGACATACCAGTTTGGAATAAATATGGCACAGATATAGCAATGAGATTTTTTATGATATGAAAACTAATTTGGAGTAAATGTGGCATATGTGTACTAGTTGCAGAGTTTTTGTAACACAAAAATTAGTTTGGTGTAAATGTGGCACAGGTGTATTAATTTGGAGTTTTTGGTGTTATTAGCCTTGTTTTTCCATATATATAGTATCTGAACAGCATTAGTATCCTTGTACCTCCATAACAGTCAACACATTCTTGTTTATGTAGATAGACAATATATATTATTGAAATTTTACGAGATACATCACTGCTATTAAATACATTTTACACAAATAGTCATCATATTAAAATTCCCGTTTATTGATTGTTTATCAAAGTCTGAGCACTGCTTGTGCATTGATCTGTCTTGGACACTTGATATGTCAAAAAATTGTCGGTCCTAAATGCGCAACATCATGATGTCATAATTTATCATTGAGCAATAATTTCATATGTATAATAAGAAGTCATACTTTCATTTAAATTAAATTGGCAAAATTGGAGTAAGCATTACGATCACATGTGGTACTTATTATACTTTCATATAGGATATTAAAGAAAAGTAAAATCTAATTGATGACAAAAATGTCACTAAACTGTAAACATCATATACAAATCAATCGCATTTACGCGGAATTACTCTCTTATATATTAGAACTTACTTATTTGTTAAAATTAACTCAATAAAAATGGAGATAAGAAAAACAAAGCGATGAAAAATAAGAAAGAAAAAGTCAAATTTTGATGCATCATATAATTATTTAAAAATATTTATGACAGAATTAAAAAAAAAAAAAAAGACCTGTGAGTAGTTATACTAAAGCTCGCATGCATAAATTCTACATTCTCCCGGCCCTCCCTTCTATATATTCCTTCCAAATAGACATGGCCACGGGCAGTTTTGCCGGAACCGCCCGGTCAAACCCGGGCCCGCGGGTTCTGAACGAAATCGGCCCGTGCCCCCCACGGGCCCGATTCCGTTCGAAATTATGGAACCGGCCCGGAACCGCCGGCCTAGTTCCAAAAAAAAAAAAAAACGCAGCGGAGCGCAGAGGCAGAGGCGGAGGTGTCGCCTGCCTCGCCCGATGCCGGCGAGGGTCGACCTCGCTTTGCGAGGCGAGGCCGGCCTCGACCCGGCAAGCCGTGGTCGAACCCTCGCCCGGATCTGGCGAGGCTCGACCCTCCCCCGGCGTCGGGTGAGGCCGGCCTCGCCGCCATTTTTGAATTTATAAACGTAGTAATTGTTAGGCTACGATAATGGAATTTCTCCCGGAACCGACACTCTCGGTTCTTGTTTTTAAAAATAGAAATTTCGCTAGAATCGCACTTTGATTCGGCCGTTATTTACCCCTCGAACTTGGCGATCGATTTTTCGGGAGTTCCGGGACGAAATAAATTGGACGGTGTCGATATTATTGTGGCCAACATCGAGATTATCGGGAATAGTGGAAAAGTGAATTTTTGACCTGGGTGCGGTTGGACTAGTAGACCTCCCTCGTAGTGTGGTTTGGGTTATTTTATTTTGGTCGTGTGCCCTAGAATATTATTTGGGATTTTTAGTGGACTGTTAGACCATTTTCTGAATTTAAATCGGGACCGATAGGTCGATTTTTAGTTTGGACCGTGTCCGTTAGTTCGCTTAAATTCAAAATTTTAAGCTTTTCCCTCTCTTTCTCTCTCCTCTCTCTCTCTCGTGACCCCCCAATGCTTGCGTGTCTCTCCCCCTCTCTCTCTCTCTCTCTCTCTCTCTCTCTCTTTCCCCCCCTCTGCCGTGCGCGCATTTCCCCATGCACGTCCCCTCCCCCACTTTTCATCCATGCACGTTTCCCCCCCTCCCTGTCAGGTCTCTCTCTCTCTCCTCTCTCCTCCTTCTTCTCTTTCTTCTTTCTTTTCTTCTTCCTCTCCTTCTCTTCCCAGCGCGCGTCACACTTACAATTGCTCCCGCCCGTTACTTCCCCAGACCCGGCCGCCATGCCCGTACCAGCGCGCCCCCCACCAGCGCCACCCTCCCCCTGCCCCTCTCCCCGGCCTCCTCCTGGCAGTCCACACTGGCACAGGCAGCTCGTCATCGCCGCCGTCGCCCCACCCGGTCCGGTCCCGCGCCGCCCGCTAACCCGCGCCATGGCAAATCTGACCTGCCCGGCCGTTCGCCCCGTCCAAGCCAAGCGCCCCTCGATCTCTCTCTCTTCCCCTCGCCCTCCACCACCCCGGTTGTCTCTCTCTCCCCTCAAACCCATGGGACCAGCTCGCCATCCTTCCGTCGCCGCCGCCACTAGCTGCGGCTTCGTGACCCGGCCGAGCTCCAGCCGGCCTTCGCTGGCTTCGCCCGACCCCGTATTTTCATGCTTCCTGTTGCTCCGCCGCTGCAGTGTCGCTGCCGCCGCTGTCACGTACGGCCAATCGCCTTGGCCACCAATTGCCGGGCCACCAAACACTGCTCACGTTAAGTCGCCCGGCCGCGGGTCAGTCTGCCGCCCAAGCAAAGTCGCGTGCCCATGGTCGTGCCGTCGGCCGTGCCGTGCTGCGCCGTGCCCGTGCTGTCCGCCGTGTGCCCGTGCCGCGCCGTGCCCATGCCAGCGCCCGAAGCCCAGGCGCGTTGCCCGTTCAGCCGATCCGTTGCCCGGGCGCATTGCCCATCCGCCCACCCGGCGCGCCCGACACGCCGCGCGTTCGCCGCGCCCGCGCACCGGGCACGCCGATCGGCCATTGTGCCCACTTTGGCGGTCAAGCGGCCCCGTGTGGCGTGCCAGCGCCCTAGTCCGACTTCTCAACCGGGCCATTTTGGGCCCGAGCCGACTTTTCCCGGGCCAAAATTTGGTAAGCGACTTCCTAGACCCTACTTAGTCTTTTGGGTATTTCATTGACCAGTTTCGGGCTAGAACGGCTAGGGCGTGTATTTAATTTAATTATTTTATGACTAAATTAGATTATGGGATGTTCTAATTGATTTAAATTAGACTGATTAAAGTGGAGTGCTTGAGTGGGAAATTGTGCGTGACCGGCTTGACCATTAATTTAGTGATATCGTGTTTTATTTATGCAATTTAAATTGGATTAAATAGTACGCTTGATTAGTGAAATTGTGTGTGACCGACTTGAACGTCGGATTGGTGGATGAGGTGGTGACTGTGAATTTAGACTGAATGTTGGGTATGAGTGATTTGATGTGAGTTGACGTGAAAATTGATTGAATTGAATGGCGTGTGTTTGCCCGCCGACTTTAAGCCCGGATTGATCGGAGGGCTACGGACTTGGGACGCGTTGACGGCGGTCCGTATGAAGGCTTGACTGGCGGTGTGCCAAATGGAAAGACGGACTTGGGACGTGTTGACGGCGGTCCGTGTGAAGGCATGAATGGCCGATGTGCCAAATGGATGCGGGCTTGAGACGTGTTGACGGTGGCCCGCTTGAGGTGTGATTAGACCCGAGGCGTGTTTACGCGTCATTGGAAAGAAAGTTGAGCCCGAGGCGTGTTTACGCTGGCTGTGAGAATGGGCCTCGAGGCGTGTTTACGCTGGCCGTGGAAGTGAGCCCGAGGCGTGTTTACGCTGGCTGTGAGAATGAGCTTGAGGCGCAGCGGGCGCTGGTCATAAGAAAGATGTACGCTCGCTGCATGTGAATTGAGTGTGATTGAAATGGCTGGTTGAGTGTGATTGAATTGGCTGGTTGAGCGTGTGGACCGGATTGGCCGGATGAGTGTGACCGATTTGGCGGATGAGCGTGTGATGTAATTGGCTGGTTGAGCATGTGGATGTCGATCGAATTGACCGATGGTGCGTGTGGATGATTGGTTCAATGTGCGTGTGGGTACTTGGGTTGGATTGATTGATTTCGAGTGGAAATGTGTGTCTTGGTGATCGTGATGTGGCGGTGATTTATTCTTGCATTATCATGCTTGAACTAATATGCAGATCGGCACGCGTGGATCGAGGCGAGGTAAGCCTCTCATACGAAATTGATTGTATTATTGGTAGTTCGCGTGTTAGACCGGTCAGGTGCGCATTAGCCTAGGTTAGGTTTAGGTTGTTGCTTATTGAGACCCCTGTCTCACGGTTATTATATAACCATTTCAGATCTGTGGGCCCTAAGAGATGGAAGATGCTGCAAGGGTATCTCGAGATCGAGGACGGGTCAAATACCCGGCGGTTGAGTTTTCCCTTTCTAGTAGAGGAGTTAAGTTTGCTTTGCTATTGTCCCTTTTTAGAATTGTAGTTTTGCTGTTGTGGTTTAGCTTGAGACCGTCCCTTCGTGGACGTAGTATGTATTTGTCAAGTGTCGGATTCACAATTATTACTTTCATCATCGTTGTTACCCCTTGTCATAATTAATTGTCCGGGTTGTGTTATTTGTTTTCGCCGTATCAATATCGATGTTTGGCGTTGGGGTCGGCGACGCACTGGACGTCACATTCAATGTTCGACCATCGAGGGATGATTGCGCCGCCCGTAGGGTGCGGGGCGACATCCCCCGTTGAATTGGTATCGAAAGGTCAGCTCGATCCAAGTCGGTCAAGCCCGGAGTGATAAGGAGCGATGACTTTGGGGTAGATAGATAGGGAGACTCGCGTGCTATCACGTGCTTTACGCTGTGGTTGTGATTGCTAAGTGAATTTTTATGCAATATATGTGAGGTGCAGTGCATCGGGACTTGAGGTAAGTGCACCCAACTTGTTGGTTATGATTGGGTGCTATTTGTGATTGGCTTGCCCGCCGGATGAATTGTATTGTGATTCATTGCCTAGGGCTTAGACCGGTATAGTTGGTTTAGGGTCTTTAATTCCCGAGGGGAATTATAGTAGGTAAGTGGGTGATGTGAACCCCGTGAGTATGAGTAGTCGAGGTCGAGGTCGAGGTCGAGGTCGAGGCTAAGGTCGAGGTCGAGGTCAAGGTCGGCGTCGAGATCGAGGTCGAGGCCGAGATCGAGGTCAAGGTCGAGGTCGGGTAAGTCCGCAAGTTGGAGTTGTGGGGAAAATCCCGTATGGGATGAGATTTTAAGGGCACCCGAGGAGCTGGAATTTTAGACAGACCGAGGAACGAAATGCTACTTTACTACCGATGCCGAGGCCACTATTGTCGCCGCCAATGGGAATGACGGGAGTAATGGGTATAATTGAAATGTTGGGAATTAAGGTCAAGAGTAAGTTATTGCAATCGACGGATGCATTAGTTGGGTGGAAAATTTTTGAAATTTAAACTTGCAAGGTTCGATAGGAAGAAGTGACCTCGACACTACGATACTTTGATAGAGAAAAAAAAGGGGGCTTTGAGGTATTCGGGTGCACCGATGAGGAAAAAGTGACCCTAACTATGTATCAACTCCAAAGAAATGTGATTGGTTGGTAAGAGGACCCCGAGTAGGCTATTTTGAAGGGCATAATTCCAAACTGGTGTCGTTATCGGAAGCCTTCAATGGAAGGTACTTTCGTAGAATGCGTGGGGATAGAAAATGACAGTTTCTTTGACTTCGTTAAAATTTAATGTCGGTTGATCAAGATGAGGTCGGGTTTGTAAGGTTGTCTAAGCACGCACCAAAGGTAGTCAATGATCGTATGGATGGGATAAGGAAGTTTCGAGATGGACTCAAAACCGAATCTTAAGTAGTCGGTTGATGCTAATGAGCCTAAGGGATTATAATGAGCTGTATGGCAAGGCTTAAATGGTTGAAAGGGATTTGAATGAAAGGTTACCGTATATGGATCGCGGTACACGTCGGCTAGGGACAACGGGAACTGTGGAAAGAAGCCTATGACAAAGAAACGGAAATTGTCCCTCTAGTAAGAAAGAACTTGGGAAAACCGAGCTGCTACTCCAACGCTGCATGTCGGTCTTATGGAAAGAGGCATAGGAATGGCCACTGCCAAGGTAGAAGTGGAGCATGTTGTTGATGTGGACAGTAAGGTCACTAGGTGAGAAATTATTGAACCGACAGGTTAGATCGCTAATGTAATTGCAGGCGACCGCAGTAGGGACATTAAGTGATAAGCGCCTGCAGATTAATCTGAATCGGCTAAGGACGTAGAGAAAAGTGTATGTTGTGGCGAAAAAGAAAGTGAAGGATGTGCCTTGAAAGTCTAGATGTGTTATGAGATGGTGTTTGGTACAATAGGAAATGATTTCTGAAGTCATTACGTGGATGAGTATGTACGATGTATTATCACCTATGGTGGATAGGCGCAATCAATTTATGGATTCCTGATTTGCTAGCAATATTCTTGGACGAGTTGGGATGGATGAGTGTTGCTTAGGGATTTCAGATTTTTGTAGAGAACCGAGGTGATTTGTCTTACGAGGTTGTTGGATCGAAATTTGATGGATTGAGCTTTGTCTTCGAGGAAAAAAAAAATTTGAGACTAATTAGTTGGTTAAGGGATCAATGCTAAAGGACATAGCCGAGGTGTGTAATCTTCTCGATGGAATTGCCGGGATTGTCACCTGATAGGAGAGTCGAGGTTGTGGTTGAGTTGGCCCTAGGGATGCAACCGACCTTGGGAGCGCTCTACAAGATATCACTATCGGAATTGAAGGAATCGAAAGTCCAAATGTGAAAGTTATTGGATAAAGGTTTTATTCATTCGAGTGCGTCGCCACGAGGAGCACTAGTTTTATTCGTGAGGAAAAATGACGGATCGTTAAGATTATGTATTGGCTGCGAACAGTTGAATCAGGTGACTATTTAGGATCAACGCCCATTGCCAAAGGTAAGTATCTGTTCGACCAGTTACATGGGACATCAATATTTTGTAAGATCGACTTGAGGACGGGTTATCGTAAATTGGGGACTGAGAAGGAGGACGTGTCGAAGTTGGCAGTTAGGACGAGGAATGGACACTACGAGTTCATGGTGATGCCTTTTTAGACTGACAAACGCCCCTACAGCCTATATGGATTTAATGAATCGGGTGTTCAAGGAATTTCTGGATCAATTTGTAATCGTATTCATAGATGACATTCTGGTATATTCAAGAGTTCCACTCGAGCACGAGGTACATTTGGAAAATGTTCTCACGGACCCTAAGGGAGCACGATCTACGTTAAGTTTTATAAGTGCAAATTCTGGCTTCATTGAGTGGCGTTCTTAGGACATATGATACTCGGGAAGGAATTGCGATGGATTCAAAGAAAGATTGAAGCCATCATGAATTGGCTAAGACCGACAACAGTTCTTGAGGTTCGGAGGTTCTTGGATCCGGCGGTCATTACAAGACGTTTGCGAGAAGGCTTTTAGTGTTAGCTACACCGTGGGACGCGTTTTGCAAAAAGAAGGAAACGAAATTTGAATGGATGGATAACTACAAAATGAGTTTTCGAGATTGAAACAGAGTTTGACGACCACGCTAGTGTTGACAGGTCTCGTTAGGTCTAGGAGGATATAAAATCTCACAAAGGACGCCGTCGCTAAGAAGACTTGAATGTGTGTGAACACAACGTGGGGAGAGTAGTGTCATACACATTGCGACAAATGAAACTATATAAGCTAAATTGTCCAACGCCTGAATCAGAATTAGCCGCGGTTATCTTCGGGCCAGAAGATTTGGGGGCGAACACGTGTAGGGAGAAATTGCAAGTTTATACAGATCATCGAGTTTGAAGGTATCGGTTTTCACCAAAAGAACTTGGCTTGAGACCGCGCCATTGGATGGAACTCCTTAAGGACTACAACTCGCAATATATTATATCACCGAAAGGCTAATAAGGTAACGGATGCACTAAGTTGGGAATCGAAAGTCGCACATATGATGGTCAAAGAATGGACCCTGTTGGGGAGAATTCAAAATTGAATTTAAGTGTGAAGCGAGTCATGTTTAGAGTTTGCTTACCGCATTGAGGATTAAACCGAAGTCCAGGCTAAGATTAAGGTTTTACAACCGATGGACCTAGAAATCCGTAATATTCGAAATGGACGAATAAAAAAATCGGATTTTCGGGTTTTCGAGGATGGGATACTTGAAGTTCCGTGGTCGGGTTATGTATACCCAAAGTGTTGCGAAATTAAAAGAAGAGATTTTGTCGGAAGTACACCGTGGCAATTACAAGATTCATCGAGGTACTACGAAAATGTATCAGAACTTGCGACAAAGATTATTGGTGGAACGATATGAAAGTAGACGTGGTCAAACATGTGGCTGAGTGTTTCACATACCAATAAGTGAAGGCGCAACATTGCAAGCTGGGTGGACTGTTGCAGCCATTGGAAATTCTTGAGCGGAAATGTGATTAATGAGGAGTCGAGAGGGCCATGCTTCGACTTGAGTGATAGTGGATCGATTGACTAAGTCAACATATTCTCTACCAAAGACGAAAAGAATTTTTGCCTTGGGAAGGTATGCCGATTTGTATGTATGACACATAGTCGGTCTCCGGGGAGTACCCGTGACGATCACCTCGGACCGTGATCCTAAGTCTCGACCGCTTTTTGGAAAAGTCTTCATACAAAGATTGGGAAATCGAGATTACAGTTTTAGCACACCCTATCATTCGCGGAAGGATGGTCATCTAAGAGGACGATTCGGACTTTGAGAGATATCTGCGAGAGCATGTGTATTGGATTTTTGGGGGAAGTTGGAAAGAATAATTACCTTGGTTGAGTTGGCTTATAACAATAGCTATCAGCAGAGTTTTAGAATGGCACCGTCTGGGGCATTGTATGGCAGGGTTTGCAGAACACCGGTTTGTTGGGATGAGTGGGCGAGAGGAGCATCACGGGTCCCAAGTTGGTTTAGTAGTCAATTGAAACAGCGAAAGTACGATGTGGGAAAGTGAAGAGATGATGCGACACCAGTACCTCCATTTGTTTGGATAATTGAGTTGGATTGTAAATTTCGAGGACGAAATTTTTGTAAGAGGGGAAGAATTTTGACATTCCGGATTCGGGCCATTTTTGGAATTTATAAAACGAGTAATTAAATCGCTATGCTTTATAATGGAATTTCGCCCGAACCCCGATCACTCTCGTGTTCTTGTTTTTAAAATAGAAATTTCGCTAGAATCGCACTTGATCAAATTCGGTCGTTATTTAGACCCTGAACTTGGCAGTCGATTTCCGGGAGTTCCGGGACGAAATAAATTGGACGGTGTCGATATTATTGTGGCCAACATCGAGATTGTCAGGAATAGTGGAAAAGTGAATTTTTGGACCGGGTGCGGATTTGGACTGGTAGACCTCCCTCGTAGTGTGGTTTGGGTTATTTTATTTTGGTCGTGTGCCCTAGAATATTATTTGGGATTTTTAGTGGACTGTTAGACCATTTTCTGAATTTAAATCGGGACCGATAGGTCGATTTTTAGTTTGGACCGTGTCCGTTAGTTCGCGCTTAAATTCAAAATTTTAAGCTTTTCCCTCTCTTTCTCTCTCCTCTCTCTCTCTCGGCGACCCCCAATGCGCTCGTGTCTCTCCCCCCCTCTCTCTCTCTCTCTCTCTCTCTCTCTCTCTCTCTCTCTCTCTCTCTCTCCTCTGCCGATGCCTTCATTATTCCCCAATACTGCGTCCCTCCCCCACTTTTTTCATCCATGCGTTTCCCCCCCATCCCTATCGGTCTCTCTCTATCTCCTCTCTCCTCCTTCTTCTCTTTCTTCTTTCTTTTCTTCTTCCTCTCCTTCTCTTCCAGCCGCCGCGTACGCCCAGTTTCTGCTCAACCGTTCCCAAACCGGCCGGCCGCCGCCCAAACCCGCCCTTGTTGCCCCCTCGCCCTTGACCCCCTCCTTGCCCCTCTCTCCCCGGCCTCCCTCCTGGCAGTCCACGCTGACACAAAGCGGGCTCGTCGTCATGCCGTCGTCGCCCCGGTCGGTCCAGCGCCGTCGCTAACCCATCGCCGAGTACATGCTGCAGCCCGGATTCGCCACGTCCGACCGATGCCCCTGGGTCTCTCTCTCTCTTCCCCTCGCCCTCCACCACCCCGGTTGTCTCTCTCTCCCCTCAAAACTTCGCCGGGAACCCGGCTTCGCCGCCCGCTACTCCGTCCGTCGCCCGCCCGCCACTGCTGCGGCTTCATGCGACCAACCCGGCTCAGCCATGCTTCGCCGCTTCACCCGGCCCCTAACCAGCTTCTTTGCCGTCGCCCTTGAGTATGCCCGTTACGTCGCCCGTCGCCCGGCAACCAGCTTCGCGTAGCCCGTATGCCATTGTATCGGCAACCCCATGCGGCAGTAGCAGCTCGCAGCAAAATGCGCTAAGCTATGGCGAGCCCGTTGCGTAGCGCAAGTTCTTGGCCATGGTCGTGCCGATCGTCGTGCGCCGTGCCAGCGCCGTGCCCGCCACGCGCCCGAAGCCCGAAGCGCATACCCGCTCAGCCGGTCCGTTGTCCGGGCGCATTGCCCATCCGCCCACCCGTGCGCCCACGCACGCCCGCGCCACAAGACCGGCACGCCGATCGCCATTGTGCCCACTTTGGCGGTCAAGTGTAGCGCCCGTGTGGCCCGTGCCCGCGCCTAGTCCGGACTTCTCATCCGGGCCATTTTGGGCCCGTTTCGCCTTTTCCCGGCTAAAATTTGGTGGCGACTTCCTAGACCCTACTTAGTCTTTTGGGTATTTCATTGACCGGTTTCGGGCTAGAACGGCTAGGGCGTGTATTTAATTTAATTATTTTATGACTAAATTAGATTATGGGATGTTCTAATTGATTTAAATTAGACTGATTAAAGTGGAGTGCTTGAGTGGGAAATTGTGCGTGACCGGCTTGACCATTAATTTAGTGATATCGTGTTTTATTTATGCAATTTAAATTGGATTAAATAGTACGCTTGATTAGTGAAATTGTGTGTGACCGACTTGAACGTCGGATTGGTGGATGAGGTGGTGACTGTGAATTTAGACTGAATGTTGGGTATGAGTGATTTGATGTGAGTTGACGTGAAAATTGATTGAATTGAATGGCGTGTGTTTGCCTGTCGACTTTAAGCCCGGATTGATCGGAGGGCTACGGACTTGGGACGTGTTGACGGCGGTCCGTGTGAAGGCTTGACTGGCCGGTGTGCCAAATGGAAAGACGGACTTGGGACGTGTTGACGGCGGTCCGTGTGAAGGCATGAATGGCCGATGTGCCAAATGGATGCGGGCTTGAGACGTGTTGACGGTGGCCCGTTTGAGGTGTGATTAGACCTGAGGCGTGTTTACGCCGGTCATTGAAAGAAAGTTGAGCCCGAGGCGTGTTTACGCTGGCTGTGAGAATGGGCCCCGAGGCGGTTTACGCTGGCCGTGGAAGTGAGCCCGAGGCGTGTTTACGCGGGCTGTGAGAATGAACTTGAGGCGCAAAGGGCGCTGGTCGAAGAAAGATGTACGTTCGCATGTGAATTGAGTGTGATTGAAATGGCTGGTTAAGTGTGATTGAATTGGCTGGTTGAGCGTGTGACCGGATTGGCCGGATGAGTGTGACCGATTTGGCGGATGAGCGTGTGATGTAATTGGCTAGTTGAGCATGTGGATGTCGATCGAATTGACCGATGGTGCGTGTGGATGATTGGTTCAATGTGCGCAAGGGTACTGGGTTGGATTGATTGATTTCGGTGGAAATGTGTGTGCTAGTGATCGTGATGTGGCGGTAATTTATTCTTGCATTATCATGCTTGAACTAATATGCAGGACTGGCACGTGGATCGAGGCGAGGTAAGCCTCTCATACGAAATTGATTGTATTATTGGTAGTTCGCGTGTTAGACTGGTCTGGGTACGCATTAGCCTAGGTTAGGTTTAGGTTGTTGCTTATTGAGATCCTGTCTCACGGTTATTATATAACCATTTCAGATCTGTGGCCCTAAGAGATGGAAGATGCTGCAAGGGTATCTCGGAGATCGAGGACGGGTCAAATACCCGGCAGTTTGAGTTTTCCCTTTTTAGTAGAGGAGTTAAGTTTGCTGCTATTGTCCCTTTTTGAGAATTGTAGTTTTGCTGTTGTGGTTTAGCTTGGGGACTGTCCTTCGTGGACGTAGTATGTATTTGTCAAGTGTCGGATTCACAATTATTACTTTCGTATTGTTGTTACCCCTTGTCATAATTAATTGTCTGGGTTGTGTTATTTGTTTCCGCGTATCAATCTCTGATGTTTGGGTTGGGTCGGCGACGTACATGGGACGTCGCATTCAATGTTCGACCATCGAGGGATGATTGCGCGCCCGTAGGGTGCGGGGCGTGACACAAGCGGGCAAATTTCACTTTGCCCGTTTGGTAACGGGCCAACGGGCAAAAAGCGTAAAAATAAAAAATAATAACCGTTGCAAAATTGCAACGGTTATTATCTTCTCCTTTTTTAAAAAATTTTCTTCTCAATTTTTTCTTATAAATACTCACACAATTCTCTCAAATTCTCTTCTCTCAAGTCTTAAATTTTCTCAATACTCAAAATTCTCCAATTGCCAATTCTCTTAAATTCTTCCAATTTTCAATCCACGCAATTCTTTCTTAATTCTCCCAATTAATCCGCTCAATTCTCTCAATCCACTCGAAAAATGGCAAGTGGAAGTCGAAAATGCCATCCGGCAAAGGTAAGAATATCGCGACGGAATCCCATCATTCTTTGATCCTCGTGAATATGCAGATTTTCAAGATGATGAAATCAACATTTTTCCTGATATGGAGTGCGTCCCGACTCAAGAAAGTTTTAATCCTCCTGGAGAAATATCTACAACAAAGGAAGTGGAACGAGAATTTACATCTGACATTTGGAATCACTTCACGAAAACGGAAAGGTTTGATATTGGTGAAAAAAGGTATGATATAATTTGTAAATATTGTGGGAAAATATATAAATATACAGGTGGACAAGGATATGGAACATTTAAACGACATCTTAGAAGCAAACATCCAACCGAAACGGGAATCGATATCGAGCAACAACAAATTTCCAGGTACGTCAATCCTAACACTTCCCCTTTATTTCGTTTTAATGACAAAACTTATAAGGAAGAATTAGGCAAATTTATTTCCGTTGAGCATTTAGCATTTAATTTTGGAGAAAGATTTGGTTTTAATGAATTTGTACAAAATGCATGTGCTCCACAAGCAAAACGTGTTTCTAGAAATTCAGTTAAACTAGTAATTAAAGATCTTTACAAAAAGGAAAAAAAAAGATTTACAAAACTTTTTATGCAATTTAATGGATGCGTGCATATAGGTAGTGACATTTGGAGTGATCCTTGGCAAAGTCATTCTAACATGGGCATAACATGTCATTGGATAGATGACGAGTGGAATATTCAAAAAAGAGTCATTGCATTTAGAGTTTTCGATGATAATCATACGGCAAATAATATTTATAGATTAATTAGGCAAATTTTAGAAGAATATTATTTGCTTAACAAAATTTTTTTCAATTGGTTTTGATAATGCTGCAGCAAATACCGCTTCAATTGTCGAGTTAGAAAATATTTGTAAACCCGCTTTTGGAGGAAAATTTTTTCACGTTAGATGTGCTTGTCATGTTTTAAATTTATGTGTACAAGATGGTTTGAAAACTCTCGATATTTTTCATCAACCAATAAAAATGGCGATTCAATTTTTATGGAAACATCCCCAAAAATGAGAGAATGGGGTAAATTTTGTAGAGAAAATGGCAGAAGGCCAAAAAGATTTTCAAAAATGTTCCAACTCGTTGGAATTCTACTTTCCACTTGCTTACTGAATCTTTAGCATATAAAAGATTTATTATGTGCATTCATTTCCGATAATGTACCTCAGATTAATTTATACCCACAAGAGTGGGATATTTGTCAAAAAATTTTAGATGTTTTAAAGGTTTTAAATTATGCAACTTATACTTTGTCCGTGTTTTATTATCCTACTACACATTTATTTTTAGTAGAGTGTATTAATATTGTCGGAATTTTTGATGAATGTGAAAATAATGTTGAATTACAACATACTATACTTGCAATGAAATGAAGTGGCTACATTATTATAGGGAAATTCCCATTATTTATTTAGTTGCTTGTGTTTTTGATCCGCGTTGCAAATTGGATGGCTTAAATGATTTTTTGCGTGTGTATTATCAATGTTTACATTGTGATGAGATAAATGTTACAACTTTAGTACGTAATATTAAAAACGTAGTAATAGAATTATATAATGAATTTTATACTAAATATAATTTAGGTGATACTGGATCCTCTCAATCTACGGAGATACAAAATGACGGTACAGGTAAAATTAGTAGAGGGTACCAACTTTTATTACATAGACAAAAAAAAAACAAAAGGGAGTAATAGGAAATATTTCTGAATTAGAGAGTTATCTAAGCATTTCATTTGAGATTACCGAATGTGGTACAGATTTTTAATTTTGATTGGTGGAAGGGCACGCAAAGCCGATACCCAATCCTTTCTCTTATTGCAAAACAGATTTTTTCAACCCCTTGTTCCACAGCCATGCGGTCGAACAAGCATTTAGTGCCGGAGGTAATATTTTGGATGAACATCGCTCAAGATTAGATCCAGAATCGGTGCAGATGCAAGCTTGTGTTGTTGATTGGACGAAAAGCTCAATACCGGCAACAAGAGATAGATCGCAATACTGAATCCGAATTCTTTAACGATGGAGATACTACCGCTACCGGTACTGGAACGGGTAGTGACGATTGAGGATAAAAGAACTATTGGAGTTGGCAAATATTTTGGGAACCCTTGTTTCTCATATCGGGTACGCCCACATGAGCTTAGGGAAACCCAAGTATAATCCGACGACATGTGACCTCTGATCCCCTGTGCAGTGTGCACGGAATATTTAGGTTTTGGGATCATTTTAGGGCATATATATTGTGCTCCTTTTTTTTTATAGATCGTTGTAACGAATTGTAATGTGCTTAATGATAATTTATTAAGTTCAAGTCATGTCTTTTTATCCCCAAATTTAATTACAATTTATATTTAATTTTTTTTTTCTTTTCTATTTTTCCTTTTCTGTTTTTTTTTTCCTTTTTTTTTTTTTTCAAAACTACCTTGCATAAAATAGTAATTAGAAATTAACAATTAAAATTCTGTCAACAATTCAAGCATCCATTTGCTCCTCTCAAAAAATAGTTACACTTAAGCATTTCATTTACCGAAAAAGTAAGATTGCTGTAAGATAAAAAGTAATATTGCAGGATTCTAGCAAAGTAGAAAAGAAACAAAGTAAGATTACGAGATCGGTGGCTTTTGAGAATGACCGGAAAAGCCAGCAACAGAAAGAATCGAACTCAAATCCTCCGAACCAACAACTTTTTGGGCTTTAATCTAAGCAGACTTCCACAAACATCTGGTTCTCCGGTTGTACCCGCTCTCGGCAGTTGTCAGAGACAGACAGAGAGAGAGAGATGGAAACGTTACATGAACATCTGGTTCTCCGGTTGTAGTCATTTTCAATATAGCCTACCTTCTTCTGGTTTGTGTTCATATTAAGCGTTCTCACCCTAGGAGGTTGATTCTTTTTGAGATGCGAACTGCTTTTAGAGATGGCAAAATCAAATCATGGCAAAGTGGGAATGGAATTTACCAATAAGAAGACAAAGGGAATAAAAGTTTTCATATTGCAAAAGCATGTGCAAATGTTGGGTGCTGGGAAAGACCCCGTGGGTCCAGAAGAAAAGTGGAAAGTCTAGGGGTTCGATGTAGGGTTCTACAGTTGTTAAAACGCAGTGGAATATATTTGTGAACCGAAACCCTAGAACCCTAGACAGGATCCATATGTATATTGAAATTGAGACAGAATTTCGATACGTACCTTTTGCAAATCGAACGTAAATTGATAATTGATTATGTATGGATTAGTGCCCCAAGTGTTGCGCCTCTACCGATATCCACACACATGAATGAAAGTCTCCAACGATCCTAGTGCTAGCTAAAGATCTTGAAGTTCTTTTCTTGATCGCCTTTTGATTTTCGATACTCTATCGAAAACCCTAGATAGAGAACGATTCTTTATCTATTTATACAGTCTCATTATCTAGCGGAATTAAAAGAAGTGTGCCAGGTAATTTGGGCCCGCCAAACCATCCACCTTCAATCGTACATTTAATCGTTATCTCATAACGTGTACGACCGCGTAGATAAGTTGAATAGGAAAATAAATTAAAATCTACTTCTTATTTTAAGTAGATCCCGGCACAGAAAATATTAACTCAGTTCACTTTTGTGTGCGACCATGTAGGTTCACTAAACATCAGCAGTGTGCTCAAAAACCCTTTTTGGCCCACAAGTCATAAGTGATCTCTAACAAGATATTATGACTACCTAAGTATAGTGAAGGTCGATTTTTCGACACAACCTAATCCACAACTAATATTAGAGTATCAACCTTGATTGATTCCTAGGGCAGACTACTAACAGAAAGTCCCAAAGGCCTATGAATCAGAAAAGGATGCTTCCTCGCCCTGTTTGGTTAGAGAAAATTTTTCATTATTTGAACATGAAATTGGTAAATGAAAATGGGTTTGGTCGAATAATCAGAACAGTTTCCCATCATAAGCATTTTCCAAAATTGTTTAAGCAATTGTATAATATACCCAATAAAGTCGATATAGTTAGGAGATTCCTGATGTATACTCTTGGTATGAAGACTTACTTGATAAATAGACCCTCATCAATTATGATCAGATATTGAACTCCCAAAAAAGTTTGGGAGCCAAATATTTAAAATATTTGATTGCCTACGTTATTGATGTAAGCTCAATGAAAGGGCAACAAAAGTGCACATTTTTAGGTTAGGTCATACATATAGTAAATGGGATTATCGGCAATGATGTACCGAATCAAAACCACAAACCCAATGCCAAGCACCAGGCACCAACATGACGTCACTTGCACTTCTACGGCACTCACTTAAAACGGCTTTTATATATATATATACGTCAATTGACCGAATATTGGTTTCCAAATTTCACGTTTGAATTTTCCAAGTTTGCTGTTTTATTTTCTTCTTTCTCTGAAACTTTGCCGACTCAAGCACGGAATTTCCTTGATTTCCTTGTTTGTTTATTTCCTATAATTGACCCAATTAATAAACCCACTGAAATCCACTTTCCACTGTCAAAAGGTCCAACAAAGGACTTTCCTTTTCTGTCCTTTTATTTCACGATTCGGACTCCAACGTGAGAATAGCAAACTTAATGTGTTCATATATTTCCTTTTACTCGATTTTGGACATCCACAAAATATCCATTTCAAAATATTTAATAATTAATCTCAAATCAAGTTTTAACTATCAAGTTTAAATTCGAGATATATTTTAACACCTCTTACGACAGAAAATGAATTTTAAAGTTGAGAGCCACTTTATTTTGCAAGAACATAAATGGGCCAGGCTATTAAGTGGGGGAAATCGTGCGGTGCGTTGTTGGGACTTCACTCCAATCAACCCCCACAGCAGTGGCCTCGATGCACATGGCAATCACAAAGTTGATGAGACTAATCGAAAGAAAGAGAGAGAGAAGAAGATGGAGAAACTGTGGGCATCTGATGTTCTAGATTAGAGTAGAGTGTACCACTTTTTGACTAAAAACGACACTGATTTGAGAAAAGGAAATGGGAATAATCACTCCTGCTTTCGTTGTGATAACACATGTTGACATGTTATGCAGCTATTTTTTTTTCTTTGAGAAAAGAAAATGAAAATATCATGAAAAACCCTAAATTGATATACATGTGATAAATTTATCCCAAACTGATATACTTATGATAAATTTATCATATGTTAGTTTCTATTAAATTTTACTGTCAAATTGCTGAGTTAAATGATACGTTAGCAAATCTACGTGGAAATAAAAAGGTTAATATCATGAAAAAATCCAAACTGGTACACTTGTGACAAATCTATCCCAAATTGGTATACCAGTAATAAATTTATTCCAAATTAATTTTTAAGTCATCAAAAATTTCAAATTGGTATACGCGTGACATATTTACTCTCCGTTAATTTCCGTTAGTTAATGTGGCAAGTCTACTTGGAAATCCATAACACTTTTTTTGTGGAAATCCATAACACTGTTCTCTCTCTCTCTCTCTCTCTCTCTCTCTCTCTCTCTAAAACACAAAAAACCCTAGATCGTCTTCCTTTTCATCAATTCTTCATCGTCATCTTTTTCTAAGGTCGTGGAAATTGCGAACACGATTTGGCGAGAACTCTTTAGCGACACTTTTCTTGATAAATCTAGGTTGATGAACGAAGCAATCAAGCCGAGTTGTGATGTGCAATCAAGTTTCTTTTTTAAATTTCTCTAGCATTGCCTCTATATCATCAATACCTTAACTTTTTTTCTTTCTAATTCACTACAAAATTTTATCAAGAAGAAAAAGGTTTTGGTATTAAAGTAAAATCAGTGCATTAATCATGGGCAACATCCTGAGGTAAAGAATCTCTGTTGTTCTTTACACACTCTAGTTTCCACAACCGCAAATCTCTGTTGTTCTTTACACACTCTAGTTTCCACAACCGCAAGTATCTTAGTTGTTATTTACCTCAGGATGTTGCCCATGATGAATGGTCGCTCTGATTTTTCTTTAACAGCAAAGCCTTTTCTTTCTTGGTAAAATTTTGTAGTGAATTAGAATGAAAAAAAGTTAAGGTATTGATGATATAGACGCGATGTTAGAGAAATATGGAAAAGGAACTTGATTGCATATCACAACTCAGCCCGATTGCTTCGTTCATTGACCTAATTTAATAAGAAAGTGTCATTAAAGAGTTCTCGCTAAATTGTGTTTTCAATTTCTACAACCTTAGACAAAGACGACGATGAAGGATTTGATGAAGAGGAAGATGATCTAGGGCTTTTTGTGTTCTGAGAGAGAGAGAGAGAGAGAGAGAGAGAGAGAGAGAGAGAGAGAGAGAATGGTGTTATGGATTTACACGTGGACTTGCCATGTTAACTAACGAAAACTAACGGAGGGTAAATGCGTCACACGTGTACTAGTTTGGGGTTTTTGATAAGTCAAAAGTTGGTTTTGGTATATTTATCATAAATGTACCACTTTTGGAGTTTTTCGTGGTATTAACCCTTTGGATTTCCACGTGAACTTACCAGTCAATTGTTATATGTTATCCAACTTAGCAATTTGACAGTACAATTTAATGGAAACTAACGAATGGTAAATTTATCACCGGTGTATCAGTTTTGGGTTTTTGGTGATCTAAAAACTAGTTTTGAGTAAATTTGTCATAGATATACTAGTTTAAGGTTTTTCGTGATATTAACTTTTTTTAAAGAATGAGTACTTAACATGGCATAAATAATTGATCTTTTCCTTTTAAATAAGGGGAAGCAAGCCTTCTTTGCCTTGTGCCTTTGGGGATGGAAGAACCAATAAGTAAACCTAAGATAAAATCTCCAGTAGTTTGGCTCGTTTCCTTTTAGAACATCAAATAGCTCGTGTAGTATAACCTAATCACATTGCTTCCTATTATACATCTCAACTAATTTTGTGTCTACCGACCAACAAAAAAAGTTTTGCATGTGAAATTTACAATTGCCAGGACAGTGACAACAGAAGTCCTGGTGTCATTTATATATTTGAGTCTTAGACTTTTATTTCGTTCATTTTTCAATTAAAACTTGCCTAAAAAAGCATGTGAGGGATTCCATTAGCTTTGTCAATTTCTAGTGGACAAAAATCATTGTTGGCATATTTAATTAATTTCTTGTTTTTCGTAGACACACAATGTTGATGTGGCACCAAGTGGTTCAAAATAAAAATAACAGAGAGAGAGAGAGACATATGTGAGGGCAGAGGCCCCACTCATTCACCATGACAACCTCAACCCAGTTGCAGATATCACCATGACAACCAAGTCTAGTTAAAATTCGGGAAGCAGACCGAATCAGCCTAAATTGATCAGTTCAAGGCCGGTTTTATGTTACATCAAACAACTCGCTAACAAATTTTTTATAGTGAAATGGTGTGATATTATTTTTAATCATAATAATTTTGTTTTTTTACCCAAAACATAAAATGGACGGTTCTTGAGAAAATCAGGAAGCAGACCGAATCGGCTTGAATCGATTAGTTGAACGCCGGTTTTAGGGAGGTCTTCAATTAGAATAAATAACACTATAACCACTTGATCAATAAATATTCTATAATGAAATGGTGTAACTTTTATTTTTTTATCATAACAATTTTGTTTTTTGCCCAAAACATAAAGTGGGCGGTTCTCGAGGAAAATCGGGAACTAGAACAAAACTGAGGGTCCCAAGGTTGATTTTCGGTTCTAGGCTGAAAAGATTGACCTACTTTTTGTCACCCCTTGAAGTTGCCAGCCTTCTCTCTCTCTCTTCCTGCTTTTTTCCTTAAAACTTTCAGTCCTTTTTTCATTTCAATTTTCAGCCCTTTCTTGATGTGATGCTAAATAGAATATAAAAATCAATAAACAAGTATTCCAATTAGACATTCTGTTCAAGGGAAATAGCTGGTGATGCATGTCGGAGAAAGATTCAAGGAAATTACAACTTAAGAGTTTGGTGATGGCATGCGAGTTTACAGTCCTAATTGTATCATTGTCTTTTCAGAAAACCTGCATATTTGTCCATGCACAGATGGTTTTGTGATGAGGATTGAATTTGTCCATCATGTTAGCGGCCATAGTCCCTTCCGCATATCTTTGCCAGTTCTTTTTTTTTTTTTTTTTCTTTTTTCTTCCTAGACGTTCATCTGTCTCCGTAGTTCTTTTCCATGAAATTTAGTTTATATTGACATATCAATAACCCAAATAAAGTATTCGAGCCCATGCCATAGGTTGAACTCCGGCTCGACCTCTCACCAGTGATTTCCTCCGGAGATGACGCCTCTGTTTCTAGGCTGCAATTATCGGCATTTGTTTATTGTGATGTCTTGAAATAGGGGTGAGCAACTTGGACCGCCCAAACCGGGACTAGACCGGACTGGACCGGCCTGACGAGTTTTGGTCCGGTTCTCAGGACTATCGGTCCGGTTCCCGGTTCCTAAAAGCGGAACCGGTTTTCGAGCGGTCCGGTTCCCGGTTCCAAGGGGGAACCGAACCGGATCGGACCGACTATTTAATATATATTTTTGTTATTTTTTTCTTTAAAAAAATTAATAAAATGTGAACTAAATTCTAAGTGAACTTCATTATCATAAATTCATTGATAAAAAATAGTAAAATGTGAATTAAACCCTAAGTGAACTTCATTGACATAAATTTATTGACAAAAATTAGTAAAATGTAAACCAAACCTTAAATGTTTGACAAAAAAAAAAAACCCTAAACTCTAAGTAACCGGTTCCATTGGACCGAACCGAACCGGACCGAACCGACGGTCCAGTCCGGTTCCCGGTCCTAGAACCAATCGATCCGGTCCGCGGTTCCCAAAATTGGGAACCGATTCTCTCGGTCTGGTTCCCGGTTCCACCTTGGAACCAGACCAAACCGGGAACCGCTTACCCCTATCCTGAAAATTCGACATAATTTGATGATTTATGAAATGATGATTTTGTTGATGCTCTATTAGTTAATTCTCACCCTAATCTGATCACTTAGGGAATACTAACCGAAGGAGAAAGGCTATCAAAGAATTTCTTTCTAACAGCCGCTCGTTAGTTTGAAATAAACTATAGTTGCAATTGATCGATTTCAGCCACGAATTATGATCCGATTTTGACATCTTCTTCGATTACTCTTTTCTTTTCTCGTTCACACTCTTTAGCATCAACCTCTTTAGGAGAGTAATCCCAGGGTACACGACTAGTATCAAAATATTCTTTTGGAGGGAGGGTGATGATCACATGTTGTGTTTCTTCTCCTTCAATTTTCAATTGATCAATTGAGAGTTGGATAGTGATGCGTTCAATAGGACCTTCTTCCTCCTTATATTTATCCACCTTGTTAAGCTTGATCAGAAATGGTGTAACCATGGACACCATGGTTCTCTTGGCTTCATCAGCATCCATTCCACCCCAGCTATCAGGTGTGATTATTTCATTCTTGAATGCTCATGGAGGAGGTGTATATTTGCCACGGTAATTGTATCGGCCGCTGTCTTGACCTAGGAAATCAACAACTTCACCTTACTTTTGTGCTTTACGGACGAACCTCCTATCACCTCAGCGAGTCTTTTTCTTCTTTTTCTTTTATCGATCCTCATTTTCTTCGAGATTCAGTTGGCTGATTGGAACCTCGTCTATGCCACCCCATCCATCGGGTACAATGTCTTTATTCTTAAATGCCCATGGTGGTGGAGTATATTTGACACGGTAATTGTATCTACTGTTGTCATGACCGAGTAAGTTTACAGTTTCGCATTTTTTAGATGATTTCTAAGCGAAACCCCTTTCACCCTGTCGGACTTTTTATTTCTCCTTTTCATCCTCATCTGTTTCATGTTGGAGCATTTTCTTCTTAGATGAAGCTTTCTCCTCAGGACTGATTTCATCATCCATGCTACCTCAGCTATCAAGCATAATTACTTCATTTTTGAATGTCTATGGCGGTGGGGTATGTTTCACTTAGAAATTATACCTTCCGGAGTCTTCTCCCAAGTTATCTACAATTTCGCCTTTTAGGAGCGCTTCTTGACAAAAGCGGGTATCTCCTAATCGAGAAGCTTTAATCTTGACTTCATATTCATTTTCATCATCAAACTTGATCATTGTTTCTTTGTCTCTGATCATGTTTACTATATTGTGCTCAGGAAGAGGATTCTAATGTACATTTGGCTCGGAGTCTTGGAAGTTCAATATCTTCTTGTCAATGAGTTGTTAAACCTTGTACTTTAGAGTGGGACAATTATCTACATCATGTCCCCTTTCTCCCATGTGATATGTGCAAGTTTTTGATTCATTGTACCAAGAAAATCTTGTAGGATTGTCTCTCGGTATCTCTTTAGCCACCAAATGCCTTTCTAGAAGCATTGGTAATAGTTTTGACAGGGGTCGGGGCAACGGTATGTATTACCTCATGGGTCTTTTCTTCGGCTCGAACTGCCTTAGATTTTTCCAAGCGACATTTGATTGCTTTGGAAATGATACTTGATGATTATTTGGGCTAGACACCATAGCCACTTCTCGGATAGGCTCTTTGTCTTTTCTCCCGAAGTAAGGCCTTCGTTTTGTTGTTTCTTGTACCTTCTTCTCTTTCAATCCCCATTCAATTCTCTCGCCAACCTTTACCAGCATGGTGAATTTTTGACAGCCTGATACATGAAGCTTATCATAGTACTCAATTGGTAATGATTTTAGAAAGAGCTTAATGAGTTCATTTTTACTTATGGCAGGTTTTACTTATGAGGCAATAGCTTTTCATCTTTGGGCATATGCTCTAAACCCTTCATTCTTCCGTTTCTCAGTTCTGATGAGATCTTTTCTAATTGGGAGTACTTCAATATTAAACTTCAACTGACGAAGAAATTCTCCCGTCAAATGGTCCCATTTAGTGAAGTCTTTTATGTCGAGAGCGATATACCATGCGAGAGCCGCTCCTCTTAAACTGTCTTGGAATGTGTTAATAAGAAGTGGCATGTTATTTGAATACCTCGCCATTTTACGGAGATAATACTTCAAATGGCTTTTGGAACAACCGGTGTCATCATACTTGCTCACGAATTCCAATTCTTTGTAATTCTCTGGAACAATAACTTTCGTATATGGCGAGAACTTATCGAACCTTTGAAGTTCATAACATTGACTTGCTAGGCATTCTTCAATTTTGGCCAATCTCTTGACTTCTTCTTCATCTTTTGTTGTGGATATTTTCTTGGTTGGGTCGTCTTCTTCCAAATTCACTACCTCAGGCGTAGTCTTTGGAGGATTCTCTTAAACTGGTTCTTGATTTCTGATTGGGTACTCAATTGGTGTTTCAGTAACATTTGAAGTTCCCATATTTGGAGCAATAGGATAAGATCCTCGAGATGTGAGAATGAAAGCCTTCATTTCTGCCATCACGGCGGCCATCTGGGCCATTTGGTTCTCAACCTCAGCTAGTCGAGTGCGAGTTTCTTCTTCCGCCATTCTTATTTGTAAGCGAGTTCGGGGTCTTCTACCTTCAGTTACTAAACAACCTGTTTTACAAAAAGATCCATTATTAGCATAGTAAAAGAATCATGAAACCCTTCATTATTTCAATTGTATGATTTATTATGATTAACAAGGATAGGAGCTTTTATGCAAGCCTTAGCCTTGCATTGAATTTCTTAGGGCTAATATCACAAAAAACCCTAAACTGGTACACTTGTGACAATTTTACCCAAAACTATTTTTTTGATCATAAAAAACCCCAAATTGGTACACTTGTGACAAATCTACCTCGAACTATTTTTTTTGACTACCAAAAACCCCAAACTAGTATACATGTGACAATTTTACCCCGAACTAATTTTTTAATATTATTTTTTATTTTTCGATTTTTTATTAATTTTTTTTTTTTTTTACTTTTTTTTTCTTTTCTCTTCAACCTCCGGTCGGTCGCCGGTCCGGCGATTGGCCAGAGGCTGAAGCCGGCAAGGTCAGCCCCCCCCACCCATTGGCGAGGGCTTGACCTCGCCGGGCGCATGCGAGGAGGTCCTCGCCACCGAATGGCAAGGCCGAGCCCTTGCCAGACTTGGCAAGGCCCGACCTCGCAGTTGCAGGGCGAGGCCGACCTCGCTGGCCGGCGCGGCCGACCTCGTTGGCTTCGGCCTCCGGCCGATCGCCGGTCCGGCGACCGGTCGGAGGTTAAAGAGAAAAGAACAAAAAAGTAAAGAAAAAATAACAATTTAATAAAAAAATTCGAAAAATAAAAAATAATATTAAAAAATTAATTCGGGGTAAAATTGTCACATGTATACCAGTTTGGGGTTTTTGGTGGTCAAAAAATAATTCGGGGTAAAATTGTCACAAGTGTACCAGTTTGGGTTTTTATGGTCAAAAAAATAGTTTGGGGTAAAATTGTCATAAGTGTACCAGTTTAGGGTTTTTCGTGGTATTAACCCAATTTCTTATCAATATTCTTCTCAAACGATCATACAATTCAAAGAATTATAATCCATGGTGATTCAAAGTGTACTTTGAGACTTTATCAAGCAATTATTCATCAAGCAATAGTTTCAATTTTGAAGATTCATATTACAATACTTTACATCAAAATGGGGGAACACCGGCTTAAACAAGTCTAGGCTTCTTGTTAGCTAAGGTAGCTTCAGCCTCTTCATATTCCTTGGCTCGTGTCTCCCATTCTTCCATGTCGATTGCAACCTCTTCGGGAACATATGGCTCCACACCGGGCGTGTTTAGCACAATGTACTCCGGAATGTACGGCTCATCAAATTGGGTAATAACACTTAAAGGTACATATGATTCGACGTCAATCGGTCGTTTAGCCTTCAACCACTTTACATACTCGTTGGATGCTAAGAAGAGTTTTATTTCTCCTTCCAAATCTTCAAGCCATTGCACTATTTGCTTGGTTGATTTCTTCAAGGAATGCATGATCCTCTCAACCTTTATTCGCAGCTCCTTATTTTCCTTTTCCGATTGGGGTTTTTGTGGTATCTCAAATGTAAACTCCTTAGCATGCCAAATAGGTGGAACTTGCTGAATTATTCCGAATTGTCGTACGACTCTTAGTGGGCAATAAGCGGTCCCATCACTCAATCCAAGCAAAGGCATCAAATTGCCTTCTTGGCAAGTAATTTGAGCTTTTACTATCTTTGGCCATTGAATTCTCCATTGAAATTGGTCGGAAGTCAATGCCATAGTGAAGTTTGCCCACTCATGAAAAGAGTATTTTGGCAATTTATCTTGGAGTTTCAAATACTTCTCAATAGGGTTGGTAAATGAGTTGATCTCTCGAATGTGCATATGACATTCCCAAGGTCGGATATGGGAAATAAACCACACAGAAAGTAACCCAGTTGAGACTTGAAGCACATCTTTTTACTAAATTTGGTATTTGTTCAAGGAAATGATGGTCTCCGCCAAAAGTTTATTAGAGAAATCCTATTTTAGGCAATCTTGCCTAGCAATTACTGCAACAAGAGGATTCAATCTGGTCCTTGATGTAGGGAATAAGGCAAACCCAAAGAAGGCAAGAATGAAAACCCTTGCGGAAGTATTTCCAGTTTCTTTCGGCAATTTGGAGTAATTGGCCAACAAGTAAGATAGAGAAAATCTCCCGGTATTTGACTTGATCAACTTTTCCACTTGAGGGGTCTTCAAGTTTAAGAATTCGGCTATAACGCTCATGGGTTTTAATCCAATTGGAGGCTCAACGATTCTTGACTAGAAATCAATCCAAATGGTTGCCTTATGCTCTTATAGTGTAGGTACTATCTCGTGCTCACCCAATTGAAGCGTAGCGGCGGTAATTTCCCAAAAATGGGATAATGCTTGAATTAAGCTTACTTGGTACTCCAGGTTGATGAGTTTGAACAAATACTGAGCCTTTTTTTCACGTATGCTTTGTTGTCTTTTGTCATGTTCACCCACCATGCCAAAAACTCATTCCTTGGAACCGGAATGACTTGTATGTCTAGTTTCCCCATTTCGATCTAAAGCACGTAAAAGAAATTGATTATTATTCACCATGGATTACCGATTAATTTTAAGACCTCCATTTTCATTTATATGTCCTTTTAAGGTAAAATGGAGGTAAAGTATTCTTGTATACTTGAAAAGTAATGCAAATGTCACTTTAAATCCGTTTAGGCCTTAAAAGAGCATATAGTTGAAATCAGGGATGAATTCAATGTTTGGTGTAGATGCCCATTTTGTCACACTCCATTTAGACCATAAAGTCATAAACTATGGTTTACAATTTCAAATACATCAAAATAAATGGATAAACAATTGAATGCCGTGGACCTATACATTTCATCTAAAAATAAAAGAAAGATGATTATAATGGAGTACGATGCCTTAATCATTCAATCTAATATGAAAAGGGCATTTAGACCAATCATTGTTATTTAGGCATTTTTTGAAAATGTGCCAATTAGTTTGCAAAATTATAAAAGAAGGAAGTGGAACAATACTTGCTTACCAAAATGTTTCGGTTTGGTTTTAGGTATACCAACCGCAAAGACAAGTGCATGCAACCAGTGAGGTTTTGATGCCTAAAAGGGTAAGGTATTCTAAAGACTTGAGGTCACCGCCTTAACGGATAAGGGACTCCATCCCAATAGGTAATCGGCCTAAAGTAAAGGAATATTATTCCATCTCGGTGATCAGTATTATATTTAAGCGATCCCATGAGCAATCGGCTCACAGTTTCACCTAAACATATACCTCCTAAAGGTAGATCTAATTATAGCCGGGGTTGGGCCATGGGTGGTGTGCGCCAATGGTGTAGTGACTAAGCTATTTAAATGCATGCATAGCAATTAATAATCGAACAACACTTCTAAGGTAATCATTTCACATTCATTCACAACACCACCCTGCAAAATAAAGGTTAACACAGACTGCACCCCTTATACCTCCCGTCTGCAAAAATATTTAACACAATTGTTAACGGGATGTACCTAGGATCCTTGCGAGCACAAATCACAAGCGCATCGTTCTATCTAGGCCTAAGTCTACTTAAAAAGGTAATTCCCCAGTGGAGTCGCCAAGCCTGTTGTGCCGTGCTTTTTGGGACTTTCAGGGTTTGCGCGCTAAAGAGATATTTCCGTGTAAGGGTCTCTCCTAGACCATACCTTACGTAACAACGGATGGTAATTTCCTATTTGATCTAAATTTTCGATTTTGGAGTCGCTACTAGTCATTGTTGGTAGGTTGACTAGAAACCTAATTGGGATATGGAAGAAATATCACGATTCTATGAACTAGATATTCTAAGTACGAGGATTTGGTTACGCTAATGATCTCAAATAGAGATCTCTAACGTCCTTTCGATACCTAAGAACAATACGATGTCTAACGTGTCACACAAGTTTCCCAGGCCTATCCACTAATTCTATCTATTCTAATTACGGGGAAATCAATCAAGAATTAAATGCGCAATCAATGTCAATCAAACCAAACAATCCTAAATTGTTTCTAAAAATCAAAATGCACCCAAAAACATCAAACCCTAATAAAGCCCTAGAGGCTCATTCATTTCATGATTCATGTCTTTTAGGATTTTAAGGTTTTTTAGGGGTTATAACCCCTAAATTTGAGGTTTTCCAAAAATGCCATTTGGGCACTTCAAAAAAATTCAAATTTCACTTTTCAAGGTTGGCCACAATAATTTTACGCCATTCTTTGAATTTTTGAAAATAATTATTATTATTATTAATAATAATATAATAATTATTATTAATAATTATTATTATTATTATTATTATTATTATTATTATTCGGAAAATGAATTTCTGAGAATTCTACTAACTGAGAATTTAATTTTTATGATTTTCTGAAAATTTTTATGAATTTTCGAATTTTCCAATTTTTTTAGATTTTCTGAATTTTTCATATTTCATATTTATATTTTCTGAATTTTTTGGATTTTTGTGAATTTTCTAAAATTTTTGAATTTTTATTAAATTTTATTTTTTTCTGAAATTTTCCGAATTCTTGAAAATTTTTTTTATGTATTTTTGTATTTTTCTGATTTTTATTGATTTTTTTTTAATTTTTTTAGATTTTTATTTTTTACTATATTTTTTTGAATTTTCCCGTGAGGAAATGAACCAGACCGGTCCGGTTCAACCCGATTTGGCCAAGCCAAATCGGGCGTCGCCGGCTCCGGCACCGATCACCTTCTCCAGCGAGCACGACGTTAAACGGCGCCGTTTCGGCCTCTTGCTCTTTGAGGCATTAGGTCAAGCAGTTGGTGGGCATGAATCCCAACTTAACATTTTCAAGGCCGCCACTTTAAGCTCTTCTTTGGCGACCTTCCGGCGATGTTCCAGTGCTAATTTTTGGTTCTGTGTCATCCTCATATCACTAACTATTAACCCGACCTACTCAGTTCGTCGCCAGACCTCTGCCGACCGGCGAGATTCAAGTCCGAAGAACCTAAACCATTTCTGACTAAAACTTACATTTTCAGAACTCGAACCATTACCATATTCGCCCTAGCCGTCTAGGTCGCTTCTAATCAACATCAAATCATATAAAAAAAAGTTAAAGAAAGCCTACTTGAACAACTTAGGACCACAAGAGATTCTCCGGCAAGGGTATCCAAACTCCGGTGAAGGGGTTTTATGCACGGTCAACTCGATTTATGCTCGTTTAAAGCCCAAAATGCAATCAAGTAACACCAAACATGATTAGAAACTTGTTTCAGACATCAAAGAACTCATAATCATCAAGGAAATCGCATAAGTGGTAATCTTGACCACAACTCATTTTCTAGAAATATGGAAAAACCATGACTATGATCAGTTTTTACCTGTCTCGTTTGGTGATCAAATAAGTTTTCCAGGCCAATCTGCGATTGTGATGATGTTCTTCAACACTTTGACTTCGAGATGGGAACTTCAGCTTCACCCGGAAGGTCTTGGATGCACCAGCCAAGATTAATTTCCAGGCCTTGACAATCAACTTTAATTATGGTTTGCCGGTGAATCTCACCGGCGAGACTGATTTGCTGACGCTTTTCCAGCCTCTTTTCCAGCTGGAAAAGCGCTAATCGCTCGGCCTCAAGGAGTCTCTACTCACTTCTCTCTCTAGTTTTCTCTCTTTTCCCCAGTTTCTCTCTCTTCTCTCTCTCTGGCATAACGTGGAACACCTCCCTTTCTTGCGATAAGTTTTTTCTCGTTTTTTCTTGATCGATTTTTTCGGCCCAAAGTTCGTTCCACCAACTTCCGATCAGTTGGATCGATTCTCTAGCGCCAACTGGAGAATCTCCAGCTGGCCAACTCAATTAAAACGTGTCAAATTCATCAAGGTAAGTCGGTGAAGTCGCGGGCCCAAGAAGATGTTTTATGGGTTTAATAGGCATCTTGGGCGAGTTGTGTGAAGAAGAAGGGCAGCCGGGTCGGGTCGGGTCAATCGGGTTGACCCGGCAGACCCGATTTTGACTAATAATTCAAATTAAGCCCGATTTTGATCAAATTTTCAAAATTAAACCCCAAAAATTGAATTCCTCATCATATTCTAAACCCAAATATGTAATTTTTCCCAATTTTTGATAAAATCATGTCTTAGATTTTTAACTTTTTGTAATCGAGTTATTGGGGTTTTGTTCAATTCGATGCCCTAATGACCTGATTAGGCAAAATTGGTGCCAAAATTGAATTACCCACATTTGATTAACCTTAGAAATGATGGCCTCATGGTTCAACAATTTCGAATTGGACACGATTCCCAATTTGGGCTCAAAATCCTAATTTTTAATTGAATTTTGGGGTTTTCTAATTTCTTTGTCAAATTTTGCAATTGGACTAACCATTATGTAATTCAAGGTCCTAGAATCATTTGTTGTGAAGACATGATGACTTAGAAATGACTAGAAAAGATCTAATTGCATTTTTGGTTCAATTCGGGTTTGATTTTGCTCAATTTTTGGGAAAAACACATTCCTGATTGACATTTTTAAAAATTGATGTGTACTAATGAAATTAGATTTAAAATAAGACTATTGACTATTTTTATGGAATTTTATGATTCCATTTTCTATTTTTCTTGGTTTTTTCCTTTATTTTGACTAAAAGAAATTAAGGAAAAATTCAGGAAAATGCTAAAAAATTTATTTTTAGTTTAGAAATAGGTTTCTAGGCTTGGCCAAGATTCCTAATCCTAATTTTGAGGTTTTTTAAAATATTAAAAAAAAACTAAAAATCAGGTTTCAACATTGACCTCTTGTTTTAGCGATAAGTTCTATATAACTCCGCATTATTATGGCCTTGTGCTTGATCCTATTTCATGAGCTCTCTAGAAAGCAACCCAACTTTCGTAAAAAGCGGCACTACTTCTAAACTCTTATAGGTGAAGTATTTACCATGTGCTTCTATTACTATTAACACATTACAAGTTTGTACTATACTTCATTAAAAATTCAATTCATCCTCTAATACGTAAAAGACAATACTAACTTCTCATATTAGGGCTAGCGTTAGTATCAAAGAATCACATTCAGTAATTTGTTCTTACCCATTAAACCTTGTAACTAGTAATGTTTTAGAAAAAGGTTGAGTTACCATTACTGGTGATTTTAATTAAAGGGTTTTAGCCCCATTTCTTTCGAGGTCATAGTTCCCATCTGTCTTGGTAAAGCCTTTGTAAAAGGATCAGTTAAATTATTACTTGACCTCACATAGAGAATTATTATGGTACCATCCTGAATCAATTGTCTCACGTACTCATGTCTTAGACTAATATGTCTAGACTTACCATTATAAGTACTACTATAATCTCTTGCCAAAGTAGCTTGACTATCACAATGAATAGAGATAGGAGGCATAGGACTAGGCCATAATTTGATATCTAACAACAAATTCCTAATCCATTCAGCATCTTTCCCAGTTGCTGCTAACGCAACGAATTCGGATTCCATCGTTGAGTGAGTTACACATGTTTGTTTCTCGCTTGCCCAAGAAATAGCACCTCTTCCGAGTGTGAAAATCCATCTAGAAGTAGAATGTTTATCACCCACACTTGTAATCCAACTAGCATCGGTGTATCCTTCTAATATAGCCGGATAATTATTATAGAACAGACCTAAATTTTTAGTTCTCTTAAGATAACCAAAAATTCTGGTAATAGCCTTCCAATGTTCTATACATGGATTACTAGTATACCTACTCAACTTGCACATAGAATGAACAATATCAGGTCTAGTACAATGCATTGCATACATTAAAGACCCTATAGCACTCGCATATTCAAGTTGTGCTACCGCTCTACCAGTATTATAATTTAACTTAATACTGGAATCAAATGGAGTACTTATTTCCTTGAAACCAAGATGCTGAAATTTATTTAGCATTTTTTCAACATAGTCACATTGGCTCAAAGAACAACCCCCACCATGTTTTTTAACTTTAATACCTAAGATAGTATCTACTTCACCTAAATTCTTCATTTTAAACATGGAGGTTAGATACTTCTTAGTCTCAACTATTCTAGTCATATTCGTTCCAAAGATAAGCATGTCATCAATATACAAGCACACTAAGACACCATAGTCTTTAGTGAATTTAGAGTATATACATTTATCAGCACTATTGTGGATGAAACCATTAGACAATATGACTAAATCAAATTTTTCATACCATTACTTAGGAGCTTGCTTAAGCCCATGAAGAGACTTAGTCAATTTACATACTTTCCTTTCATTTCCAAGAAGAACGAAACCTCTGGTTGTTCCATGTAAATTTCCTCATTTAACTCTCTATACAAGAAAGCAATCTTGACATCCATTTGATGAACACAAAGATCATAAATGGAAGCTATAGCAAAAGGAATTCGAATAGAAGTTACACGTGCAACAGGAGCATACGTATCAAAATAATCTATTCCTTCCTTTTATCTATACCCCTTGGCCACTAGTCTAGCCTTAAAAGCTTGGATAGAACCATCAAAATGATATTTTCTTGTAAAAACCCATTTGCAACCAATAGGCTTGGATCCTTTTGATAAATCTACTAATACCCAAGTATTATTGGACATAATTGAGTCCATTTCATTATTTACAGCTTCTTTCCAAAAAGAAGCATCTCTAGAAGACATAGCATCATCACAGCTTTTAAGATCATCTTCTAAATTTAATACCAAAGGGTATTTATTTACCACGTTATTATTTGTGTCTCCTTCAACAAGGAAAACATGAGTAATATAATCTGGACCTAAATCCTTAGATTTTCTTGCTCTAGTGCTTCTCCTCAATTCAGTCATGTCTCTAGAATCATTTGTTCATTTCTCATGAGAATCTGCTTGAGTTTCTACGGTTTTGAATTATTTTCAATAATTTCAGAACCCACAAAACATTTATTCTCAAAGAATTCAACATCTTTTGATTCCACAATGACATTGGACTCTAAATCAAGAAGTCTATACGCTTTACTGTTTTCAGCATATCCAATAAAAACACTTTTGATAGCTCTAGGACCAAGTTTCGTCCTCTTGGGGTCTGGTACTCAGTAATATGCCAAGCTCCCGTACACTTTAAGGTATGACATATTCGGTTTTCTACCTTTCCATAATTTATAAAGGCTCATGTTTTTTCTCTTAGATGGTATTCTATTATGAATGAAACATACAGTAAGCAATGCTTCTCCCTAAAGATTAATTGGTAGCTTTGAATTCGAAAGCATACAATTAACCATTTCTCTGAGAGATCAATTTTTCCTCTCAGCCATACCATTTTGTTATGGAGTGTATAGTGCGGAAACTTGATGAATAATACCATGTTCTTCACAAAATGAAGAAAAATCATTTAAGAAATATTCTCCACCTCTGTCTGAACACAGAACTTTAATTTTCCTTTCCAGTTGATTTTCTACTTTAGCTTTATATTTCTTAAACATGGTAAAAGCTTCATCCTTCGACCTCATGAGATACATATAAAGATATCTACTGCAATCATCCACAAAGGTAATGAAATGCCTTTTACCACCACAAGTTAACATGCCATTGAATTCACATATATCACTATGCACCAAATCCAACAAATTCGAATTTCTATTAACGCTAGGGAATGGTTTCTTTATGAGTTTAGACTTAGCACATATTTCACATTTGTCTAATTCGCCATTAAAATTAATCAATTCTAACTTTTTCATATTTATTAAATAGCAAAAATTTATATGTGCTAATCTAATATGCCATAAAGAAGCAGACTCAATAGTATAAGTAGAAGATACGAAAATATTATTGATACTTAGTTGATACATGTCGTCATTGGCATAGCCCTTCCCCACAAACATCCCATTTTTCGATAGCATAACTTTGTCGGATTCAAACAAAATTCGAAAACCCCTCTTACAAAGTAAATCAATTGAAACTAGGTTTTTCCTAATTTTGGGTACATAAAACACATTAAGAAGAGTAATCTTCTTTATAGAAGTAAGGTCAAGTTCCACCGTGCCTTTGCCAGCAACCTTTGCAAGAGCATTATTTGCCATCAGGATGTCTTGAATATTTGTGTCGATAGTTTCTTCAAATTGCTTGAACATGTATTTGTCCTTGCACACATGGACTGTCGCTCCAGAATCTAATCACCAACCGGATTGGACAGTAATAGAATTGATCTCGGAAACCATAGCCATTGAACCATTGATTTCAACAATGTTCATATGTGAAAACATGGTTGAAATCATGGCCACATAGTTCTCTTCAACCAAATTTGATCTACTTTCATAGTTGGAATGTTCTTGTCCTTTGATATGCTTTTGCGGTGAATGCAGTCCTCAGCATAGTGTCCCTGTTTGCCACAAACAAAACAACAACCCTTCTTCTTCTTGTGTGTCTTCTTAAATATATGCTCGTTCTTTACTTTAAAGTTCTGGCCGATTTTTCTTTTTCTCTCCGCAGCATTTACCTTGGAATCATACAAAACAGAATTATCACGTATACATGACTCTTCCTCAATACGAAGATGATTCTGTATTTGCTCCAAGGTGAAGTCCTCCAACTTATACATCAGCCTTTTTCCATAGTCTTTCCAAGTTGAAGGCAATTTTGTAATAATTGCTCCAACTTGAAAGGCTTATAGAATTTCAATTTTGAGGGCACGAATTTTGTTGAGAGCACTTGTAATTCGTGGACTTGTTCCAACAAGGGCTTAGTATCAATAAACTTGAAATCAAAATACTTTGCAATCAAATACTTATTGGTACCTTGCTCCTCCACTTTGTACTTGAATTTCAGTGCGTTCCAAATTTCTTTGGCCGACTTCATCTTAGTGAATAAGTCATACAATCTATCAGACAGTGTATTCAGAATGTGTCCACAACATAACAATTCGTCCTCCTCACGTTTCCTCTTTTCCTTGTTAACCCTTTCTACGACTTCCGCACTTGGCTGTCCTCCCTCAATAGCAAGCTTCGGATCTTCAATTGGCACCAATTTTGGATCTAGAATGTAGGATATCTTTAGGGCAGTGAGTAGGAACATCATCTTGTCCCTCCAGCGAGCATAGTTGTTCCCATCAAATCGGTCTAATTTGACCATGTCTTGATTCATGATTTTGATTTTCTCTAACTCCATTGTTGAATAGAAATAAATCCTTAAGATTGTTGTAAATATAGATGGCTTCGAATCAAAAGAGCAATCAAGTCGAACTTTGAGACGTGATATCATTTTCCTTAAGGATTTATTTGCCCCACAATGTTGCTAATGGTCATCGGCAAAAATCCTCTAGAATACAACAAAGTCTTAAAATGAGAATACTAGATAGCAATCTAGTATTTCTTCAGGGTCTCTCTAGGAAATAATTGAAAATGATGGCTGTAGTTTTTGAAAGAAGACTTGAAAATTGATTTCGTACTCCTTGCCAAAAAAACTGACATATATAGAAATTGGTCTTAAAGAACATAGGCAACTCTTCACGAAAGATTACAAAACTAACAAAGATATTCCTTCAGAAGAAGTTGCAAACTAAACAAATGCAACCCTTCGAGAAAGATTGAAAAATTAACAAGTATAATCTCCAAAGGTTTTCTTGAAAAGACACATGTAAAATTCAGAATAAAATAAAAATAAAAATATATATAAATAAAATTCCGAATTTTCATAATTTTGAAAATTATTAAATAAACAAAAAAACAGCCTTTTAACTAATAAAGATTAATGAGATAACCTTACAAAATAAAATAAAAAAATAAGGGATTAGTGCTAATTAAACTGCGGCCACGCAAGTGTGCTAGGTGCACATTCGGGTATTGTGTGGACTAGCACACACCCCATTGTCTTCACTTTAAGGAGCAAGAAGACACTCATACTTATAAAGCGGTCCACTTTCTCAAAACTTTCCTATGTGGGACAAAAGAAAGAACATTATTTTGTTTGTTTTACAAACAAACATCTAACAATATGTGTGTCAAATTATTCCCCCGTCCTACTAATGATAACGGTATTGGATTGTTCTCGCCTTCATCGTACTCAGGCAAGTGGAAGTGAGTTGCTGTTTCGAGATTTGTTCGCGAGTTACTATTTCTTATTCAGTTATTGGTACATTATGGATTTATAATTTAGTACATCCCATTCGTCCGGTTTATCTTTGTTCCCCAGTTATTGTTTTGTTTCTTTCCTTCTCTTTTTTCTTCTTTTGCATTTCTATTGTAGTGTTTGTGCCGTGGTAGGTATAGGCTTTTCTTATTCTTTATCTCTTTTTTTTTTTTGGTTTAACCCTTCCTTGAAGAGAAGATAACATCAAGATTGGATAGAGATGGGGATGTGGATTCTTCTGCAAATTACAATGCTAATTAGGGTCTATTCTTTTGATATCAATCTCTTTGCCTTTTTGACAAATCAATCGTTCGTTGGTGGCTCATTGGCTTGTCGGTCCGGAGGGACCCCATTGGATGGCCTGATGTGAGGACTGATTGTTACGTGACACCCGAAAGAAAAGAGGAAAGTGGACGTCCCTTTCCGATAGCATTAGCAATGTGGAAGCCCATGTGAATGATGAGGAGATTGGCCACCTAACACATTTACGCGGATGCGCGGTAGAAGAAAATTACTGACAGATGGTCAATGACGAACATTGGTGATCTCTTTTGCGATGCCAAGTTCAATGAATTTAGATTCATATACGACATGGACAAAGAATTATGATTTTACTTTGTTAATATGAAAAGGATTCATATTACAAAATGCAAAAAAAAGGTTTGAATTATTAAGACGAAAAGCTATAACCTCCTTTTACATTAACAAGGAACAAGTCATGCCCGTGTATTGCACATTAATTTTTCACGGATATGATGAGCTTTCACCCAATGGTTACGACGGAATGTGTTTCGATTAGGGATAATGACACAAACATCCCCAAAACTTTAGTCAAATGTGCAATATGGTTCCCGAGCTTTTGATTTGTTCAATGTGATTCTTGGCCTTCCGTTAATTCAAGTTCAGGGACTACATTGAAAATTTTCATATAATTTAAGGACTACATTGAATATATACCAAAAGTCCAGGGACCATATTGAACAAATCAAAAGTTTAAGGACTATATTGAACATTATGTTAAAGTTCAAGGATTACATTGAACAAATTAAAAGTTTAGGGACCAAATTGCACATTTGACCGAAGTTCATGCACTATTTGTGTCATTATCCCTTTATTTTCTTGCTTCGGGATGATGCTGTTTTTAATTAACACACAATGCCCACGGAATTAGCAATTACGGGCCATTTGCATTATTTAAAAAAAATAGAAAGACATTTTTTCCCGGAATATTATCCATTTTCTCACGTTAGATGTTTGACGTGTACGCTTGTCATGAGATTGATGATAAAAATGCCATTGACCGACGGTAAAGTATGCTCAATTGAAATTCGAATGCCGATTCGACTCGGTAATTTTTGCCAAGATAAAGGGACATGCCGGCAAAAGAATTAGATTGGTACATGAGTTTAAGTCTTTCAAGCAAAAAGTTTCTATCATTATACTAAGCAAAAAGCTCCAACGTGAGGACCTATACTTTTCTTTTATATCTCTTGGAATCGATTATAATGAAAGTACAAGAATTTTTCAACAAGATTAAAAAAAAATGCTTCCATAAAGTTTAGGTTCATTGGACCTTGTTTAGTGCCTTAGCTACAGGATAGGGTCCAACGTCCACATTGCACATCTTCAAAAGAAGATACCACTCTTGTGAAAAAAAAGATTTTGCTGTATAATCAGCTTGGTTTAGCAGACTAATGAGTCTTTTTATTTTTTTCAAGTAGACTGATGAGTCTAGACAATAAACATGTAATTCCTTAAACGAACAATTATAGCAAAAGAAAAAAAATGAGAAAGAGCTTGAAGAAACGTCGTATCAAATGAAAATGAATTGCCATGTTTTTGAGATCAATCTATTTGCCTTTTTGACAAATTATTCGTTTGTGGGTGGCTCATTGGCTTGTCGGTCTGGAGGCACCACGGTCGATGGCATGATGTAGGGACTGATTATTACACGTTTTCGTATTTATTTGCGACTGACCGGTGTAATGCTGTATTATGTGGGAGATGGATCAAATATTCTTTCCAAATTCCAAGAAAGGACGTGAGGGTCGCAATTTGACATCACCCAAAAGAAAAGAAGAAAGTGGACGTCCCTTTCTGATGGCAATAGCACTGTGGAAGCCATTGTGAATGATAAGGAAATTGGCCACCTAACACGTATTTACGCGGATGCTTGGTAGAAGAAAATTACTGACAGACAGTCAATGATGAACATTGTTGATCACTTTTGCGATACTAAGTTCAATGAATTTAGATTCATATACGACATGGACGAAGAATTATGATTTTACTTTGTTAATATGAAAAGGATTCATATTACAAAATGCGAAAAAAAGGTTTGAATTATTAATATGAAAAGCTATAACCCCCTTTTACATTAAAAAGGAACAAGTCATGCCCATTTAATGCACATATATGCCGCTAGTTTAACGAAAAAGAGACAAGCCCATCTTCACTATCTGATGGGAAGCCAGCCCCAACAATGTTGTCATCGGCAAAACGACCAGAACGGCGGCTGCGAAGACTCCGCAACCGCAGGCTCTCGCAGTTAAGGCACCGGTCCTTCTTATGGTGCAGGCCAAATAATGCCTAAGTACTTGTCCATCGTGTGCATACAGTGGAGGGTTCTATCAGGAGAAGTGCTGATTTCGCCCCAACTACTCGCCCCAGCAGCAAAGCGTCGTCGATTATCGGTTTCTTGCTCTGCTTCATCTCCTTCGAGCTCACGCAAGGTCTGTTCTTCGCTTCTCACTTCTTCCTTTCCTCTCTACAGCCTGATAGTCCCGCTTCGCCGCTCAAGTTTGGCCTCGGGCTTGTCTGGTTGTTGGTCGAGTCACGGCCGCCATCGCCCCAAGGTTGGTGAAGGCCCGGCAACAGTCGGCAGAGGGAAAAGAAAAAAGCAAAGAAAAAAAATGAAAAAGTACATAAGGAAAAGAGAAGAAACGAAAAAAAGAAAAAAAAAGAAAAAAGCAAAAAAATTATTATTTAAAATTGTTCACGTTAGTGCCGGCCATATCATATAGAACGATCAGCGTTCACATCAACAATTTCGATCAAAATCGTCCTAATGGGTTCAATTGGGAAAATATTTAAAATTTAATTGAAAAAATTAAAAAATTTGGAATAAATTAGTAAAAGTATAATAGGTTTAAGATTTTTTGGATAATTTTAAGAGAAAATGGTCGAGATATGGGAACTATCACATCTGACGGTTAGTGCACTGCCAACTAGCGACATCAAAAGGAAAGGAAGCAATTCTTCCCAAGTATAACTTCTTACAGCTCTTCTCCTTCCCCGACTCTTGTCCAAATGCCAAATTTTTAGAGCAATAGCTTGTATACAAACATCAATAATGTCTATATAATATATCCTTCAATCATCGAATGGAGGATCATCAGCAGGGAATCTACGTCTAAAACCCACGTTTAGGTGTCTTAGTTTTGGACTCACTCCAATTCAAAAGCTTTTATGTTACTCAATTCTGAGTTGATCAGTAACTGTTTTATTTCTAGCGTGCCTTACCCGAGAATAGAAGCATCCCACCTAAAATGTTTCGCATCCGCGGTCGAATCACCGTCCGGGATCGGATGCCTTTATTGTTTTTTTTTATCTGTAAACAATGTCATCAATATCAGATCATGACAGTTTGGTGAGTGATATGAAATTTCCCCGACTCCTTGTCCTGTTTTTCAATCATCAATTCTTACGTGCATCCCTCACTTTAACTAACATTGCTGACAAGTTGACCAAAACACTATAGAGAGCCATTCTAATGAGAGCCCACCTAATGAAAGTTCGCATTTCTTTGCAGGTTGTGGAAGAATTGCAGCAATAACATCGCTCACTGGTTTGCTCAGTTATTCTTGTTAAGGTACGCGCAAGCACCTCCTTTGGCTCCGTGACTCGTTATATCTTGTTGAATTCCGTTATCAATCATCTTGATCTTGTGCTTATGCTTGGATCATATCGTGTTCTCGATCTGTCGGGACAAAAAGTGTTTCTTTTCTAATAAAGTATCGTCTTTTAGAACATTTATTCCCTTTTTTTGTATGAATTGATGCTTCGAAATATGTTTGCAAATTCACTACTTTGGTTGAACTGCATAGAGTTTTCTTGATGGAGAGCGATAACTATCTTCAAAACTGCTCGAGTCTTCCGTATTTCCCTCGACCATTGGCATCGAAAGCCTCGATTTCTGTGTCGTACGACAACAACGACACTCCATGGTGGGACAATCCAAGGTGGACCATCGTCGTCCTAGCCATTGTTGCCGTCATTGTAGTCAGCGTGTTCCTTCTCAAATATTGCCGTGTTCCTAAGGACACAGCCGCTTCGCCAGAGAACAGTTCGAAGATTGAGATTCCAACTACGGTTCAAATAATTTGTCATCAAGAAAAGAAGTGATTGTTGAACACGAAAAGAGTTGATTGTAAGATATGAAAAAAAAATTGTTGTTGACACGAAAGAAGTGATGGTTGATTATGAAAAATGGTGATAATTACAATAAAGTATCTATTCTCAAGAGATGTGTCATTCAGTTTTCTATGAATAGGACCAAATCACACATTGTTCAAAATAATATTTTTCTCTTTTTCATCACTCTTTTTTCTTCACAACATTCTCTCTTTATCTCTTTTCTTACACAAATTCAAGGTGAAATTCCAATAGGAATATTGAATAATTGTCGAACTCGTGTCTTTGTGGTTTTGGTGTATATCCTAGATGTATATTTGTTTTAAACCCAATACCAACAAAAGTAGAGGCAAATGATACCTTAGGGAGAGTGATCGCCATCACGCATAAAACCATCAAAGAACTATAATTTATTACTCTATCTTCATCGGCAATCAAATTTCCCCTACAATCTTAAGGTATTATTTTCATGGAGATTAAGACAATTGCTGCATCAAGTGCTTGCAATCTTAATAGATAAGTATTAATGAAACTTTTGTTTCTATTTATATGCTTGAGTCATTTTCCATGTGACATAACAGATTATCTTATGTTGGCTATAGTACTTTGAAATTTATGAATAAATGTGCTATGGTATCATGTGATAATATGGATAAGAAGGATTGCGAAATATGTTTGCAACCAAAGATAACAAAGAAATCATTCCCAAAGATAGGAAGATCTATTAAAGTACTTGAACTGTAGCATTCTAATTTTTGTGAATTAAATGGTATTGTGCATTAGGCAAATGCACCTAATACACCACAACAAAATGGATTGGCAGAAAGAAAGAATCAAACTTCGGTAGATATGGTTAATGCCATGATCTTACAAGCAAATTTGCCAATAAATTTGTGGGGAGAAGCACTTCTTATTACATATCATGTTCACAACAAAATTCCTTTAATGAAATTTAGGACATCTCCATATTAATTATGAAAAGGAAATGTACCAAATAGCCAATACTTTAAAGTATGGGAATGCCTTTTGTATCATATAATTTCTGATCCTAAGCGAACCAAATTAGGACCAAGGGCATTGAAAACTGTGTTTGTTGAATTCCTTGAATACAAATTTCTTAATGGGTCAAGTGATATCTCGACATATTCATAAACACCAATGAACAGAAGCAATCATTCGTCAAGTAAAAGAAAACTGTTTCATTCTCCAAGTGAGCCAAGGAGAAATAAAAGAGTGAAAAGAATGAAAAATTTTGGTTTCTGATTTTGTAACTCTCGTGGTAAAAGAAGTTGTTGGGGGGGGGGGGGGGGGGGGTTTCCTGTCCTTTCGTGGATTTCAAGTAACCATATTGCTTTGGCCCTATCCATCTCAACTAGTTCTGTGTGTGAAATTTACAATTGGCAAAACAAAGACAATAGGACTGTTTGTACTATTTATATATTTAAGTTCTTAAGCTTGATTTATCAACTTAAGTTTTTGGATTGAATTTTCGTAACAAAAATCATATCACAACAACTCAAGGTGAAGTAAAACTGGAAGCTTGTTGAGCTTAGTATAACTGGACTTTTTATGTAACAGCCCGAATTTCGATGTAATTCCAGGATCAATAAAACTAATATTAATTTGCATTTTATTTTAGTAAGTCTCACCCAGAGCCGATCACTCTCGGGATACTAACCAATAGGGTATGGCTAACTAGAAAACGGTACGTGGATAGGGGACCCTATCGTGAAACGGATACCGATCACGAGAAACGTTAAGGGAATATTTTAGGCCAATGTGGGCCGATCTTAGGAAAGAGTAATGGATTGGGTTTGGCCAAGGCCAATGATGTACAATAGGGACGCAAGTGATTCTGCAAGACCGAAAGTACATGTGGCCAATCAGTCTTATACTTAAACCGAACGATCGTGACCTTTGGAACTAGTGATAATTTCTTAGTCTCTCAATGATCGAGACCATTCCGATACGGATAGCCCTAGGTCGATATGCGTAACCTCTAAACAGCCGCTCGTTAGTGAGAGATCCTGAAATTGAAAGTTTAGTGTGTTTTGTTCACGGAATTAGGCCCGGATTTCGATGTCGATTTTCGAAGGCTTAAGAGACTATTTTTGGGCATATGACATCATATTACGCTGGCCACACACATGTTTGGAGTTAGTACGTGTAAAAATTGAAATTTCGGTCCAGGGGTGAAAAATTACGATTTTGCCCCTCGGGACGCCAGCGTTGCTTTTCGAGGCTAAATGAGGTTATTTTTCGAGGTTGACACCATTTTTGGGTGGCCACGCATACCAGGAGTCGTTATGGCCAAAAATTGGAATTTCGACAAAAATTGAAAAAATAATATTATTTTATTCCTGGAACTTGGCAGTCGATTTTCGAGGACTTAAAAAGTGAATTTCGCGAATCTGACGCCATATTATGTTGGCCACACACATATGAAACGACATATGTGTGAAAATTGAATTTCGCCCCGGAACCGGAAAAATGATAATTTTGCCCCTAGGCTAATTTTTTGTCCGAATTTTTTGGGAAAATATTTGAAATAATTATCAAGGGTTATCAGCTCAACTATTGGGGCCATAGACCATTTTACCCTTCACAAGTTGGATAGGGATGGATTAGAACCGTTAGATTATGGGCGTTTTGGTCAAATCGCGCGGATCGGCGACACGTGGCTCCCCTAGGCTGCTGTATTTGACCAACTTGGACTGCTTTCTCTCTCCTCTATCCCCCCCCTTGGCAGAACCACCCAGACCAGCAGCTTCTCCCCCATTTTGTCTCTTTTTCTCTCTTGGTTTGGCTTGGCCGGAGCTCACCGCTGGCCACCGGGCCGCCGCCACCGTGCCTCACCGTCGACCACCTTAGCCCCTAACCTCAGCCTCAGCCTCACCCGACCCCTTTTTCTCTCTCTTTCTCTCTCTTTCTCCCTCTTTTTCTCTCTTTTTTGTCCAGCAATTAGGGCCAGCTTCGTCGGAGCTCGGATCGCCGTTTCATCGCCACCCACCCGTCCAGCTCATTCAGATGCATCGCCCGTCGTCACCGTTCCATACGGTCCGTGCTGATTGGGGAAGGGGGGATCATAACACCGTCGGTCCGTTACACCGTCGCCGGGAATTCGCCACCGGTTTCACTGTTCACCAGTGATCGACCGCCGTTCCCCGTCGTAATGACCTTGGATTAAGTGGGTAAAATTTCTAAACTCGGATTAGGGCTGATAGTGCATTTTTCTGGACTGGTTTAGGAATGCTAGTACTGGCAGTGAAAAATATTATGTACCGATTGATAGGAATTATTATCGGGAAAATTGTAATGAATCATTGAGAATTTATTAGGGAGAGTAATTAGATTGATTGGCCAATTTAGGAGCCCATTGAAAAATTACCGGGTATGTCTGGGTTGACTGGTTGTACGTAATTTGTGCTTAATTGTGATTGATTTCGCACTGCCGTGTCGCATGTCGTGTGGCTAAATTATGTGGAGTGCAATTGGACAATGATTGGTTTGAAATTAATTGTTGATTTGTGATTCGCACGTTAGGTCACACGGTATTAATTGGGCCAATTGAGCACGTATTATGATATTGAGTGTTTGAATTTTATTGGTGCTCATGGTGCATTGCATTGCATAACATGGACACGCATTGTGTATGCCAAGAGTAGGACATGTGATGAAATTGTGCGAGAATGCGTGTTTGCCATGAGCATGTGATCACCTAAAATACCCTGAAGCATTATACGCTGAGTTCAGATAATAATGAGTTGTGTGATCACCTAAGGACCTTCGGGTTGATCTGGCCCTCATGCACTTTGAAGCGGGGATGATGCCCGGTATGTCCGGGAAGAAATTCCCATGCACTTTGAATGAATCATTGATCGTGAATTTGAAGCAGGCTAGAGACACCGGGTCGATCGGTTATGACTTTGAAGCGATTGGCCGTGAATATTGTTGACCCATTGCTAGTGTGCGGTGTGGGCCAAAGGGCCTAAAATGCACGTGACATGTCGACAACATTTGCACGCATGAACATGCATGGACTAGCATTGAAAGTGTGAGAATCGATGCATGAGCATGTGATTGGCATATGTGTGATTATCGTGCCCCGTATGTCTTTGTGACTATTATATGTTGATCCGTCTAACCTGCAGGATCAGAAAATGGTTTGATTATTGTTGTATTGTGATTTAAATATTTGTTTCCGGTCGAGATTTATCTTTTAGGGGTTGAACTTTGAGATTTCTTTGTGTAAACCAAAACTTTTCAGACCCCAGAGGATGCCGAGGACACCACCTCTTTTTGGGATACCGCATCATATTTAGCGGTCATCGAGTGTACACCCTTGTGGAGACGGAGCAGCTTATGTGAGATACTACCTAGTTCTATTTGTGAACGTGGGAGAATTATACTACCATACCCAAGAGTACGTGGCGTGATTGCTGACCGTTTTCTGTGTTGTGCCTTTTTGGTTATGTAGAAGAACATATTGTAAAAAAGTTTCTCTATAATAATACAAAGTGTACATATTTTTAGAAGTATTGATTGTTGTTTGGCTATCCTTGGCTCATATTGTAGTTGTCTGGGTTTGTTTATTTAACGCTTCCGCTTGTGCTTGATCTCTGTTTTGAGCGTGGGTCGGCGACGCTTCCTAGGACGTCGTAGTCAAACGACCGAAGATGGGATGCTCGCGCTTCGTGGAGTACGGGGCGTGACATCTTATACTTTATTGATAATTGAAAATCTCTCCATAATATCCAACAGGAGCTAAAGAATAATGTTGTGAGAATATCTAAAAGAGGTAGTATTGAAAATTTAAGAAAAATTACCAAAACAGTCATAAATCTATTATAATTATGTCAATTTAATCTTAAACTTTTTTTTGCCACTTTAGTTTTAAACATTTTATATTTGTGCTAATTTAGTCCATACGATCAATTTGGGCCAGCTAGTGCTAATGTGGATGCCGGCCATCCGACCGACACTGACGTGGCAATTTTTAAAATTTTTTTAGAAATTTATTGTTCTTTATCTTTTCTTTTTTTTTTTTTTTCTTTCCTTGGCCAGTCGCCAACCAGCCAAAGGCTAAGGACTTCGCAGGCCACTGGTGAGGGCGAGCCTTGACCTCGCCGTCGCAGGTGAGGTCAGCCATGGTGAGGCTCTACCTCGCCAGATTTGGGTGAGGTCAAGCTCACCTAACCATGGCTGACCTCACCCTATCTGGCCATGGCTGGGCAAGCTTGGCCTCACCCAGATCTATTGAGGTCAAGTCTTGCCATGGCTATGGGCAAGGTTGAGCTCTCAGTCGCACGGCGAGGCTAGTCCTTGCCTAGAGACGGCAAAGGCGAGCCTCACCATGGCTAGGCGAGCTCAATCGATTTGGCAAGGTCGACCATGGCAAGGCTTAATCTCACCAGATCTGGGCAAGGGCTAGCCTCGCTGTGCAACAGATGAGGGCAATCCTCACTAGTGGTCGGCGACTTGCCGGCCCTAGCCTCTGGCTGGTTGCTAGGGAAAAGAAGGAAAGAAAAAAACAAAAAGGAAAGAGAAAGGAAAAAAAATTAATAAACAAAATATTTAAAAATTTCCATGTAAGATTCAGCTGGACGGTTGGCGCCGGTTAGTGTCCACGTTTAGCGACCAGCCAAAATTAGTTGGATGACTAAATTGATATAAATATAAATTGGCACAATTATAATAGGTTTAGGATTATTTTGGTAATTTTTCTGAAAAACTAAGATCTTCAACGAGAGTAATATGATAAGAACTGTCATTTTTATTTCTCATTTTATTAGTACTTTATCTTAGTGCATGTCATATCATACTTCCACTAAAGAAATTATTTCATCATCTTGATGTCGTGCATCACACGATTGATAAAGCTACTTTTGATCTTAAAGTGAGCTGACCGACAAAGACCAAGTTAGTCTTGGTCGTCTCCATTTTTGTGCTGGTGAGGGTTCACACACTATTAGTTCATATTTCCACATATGAAATTGTTACATCATTTTAATGGCATGCATAACGCGATATGATTAAAAGCTACTTTTAATCTCAAAGTGAGCCGACCGACAAAGACCACGTTAGTCTTGGTCGTCTTCACTTTCTTGCTGGCCAGTTCACACATTATTAGCTCATATTGAAAACCTCCGCTCAGTTCTAGCCCCCATAGACCCAGGTCTAAAATAGGTAGCACTGAAAAATTAAGAGCACTATGTGTGTAAAATGACAAGAACTAATGATGTCGATGAGCGAGCGAGCTACATAGAGAGAAAGAGAGGGGGGGGGAGCGAGCGGTAATGTAGCCGTTGGCTCTTTCACAGATATGATGAGCTTTCACGGTTACGACGGAATGTGGTTTTTCTATTTTGGTGTAACGACGGAATGTATTTTGATTAGGGATAATGACACAAACAGTTTCTAAACTTATTTTAATGTGCAATATAATCCATGAATTTTTTATTTGTTCAATGTGGTCCATGACTTTCCATTAATTCAAGTTTAGGAACTTCTTTGGACATTTTTATATAGTTCAGGAATTACATTGAACATGTACTAAAAGTTCACGGATCATATTGAACAAATCAAAAGTTTATGGACCACATTAAATATTAAGCTAAATTTCAAGGATTACACTGAATAAATTAAAAGTTCATAGATCAAATTGCACATTTGGCCAAAGTTCAAGGATTGTTTGTGTCATTATTCCTTTTTTTTTTCCTTGCTTCGGGGTGATGCTATTTTTTATTAATATGCAATGCCCACGTTATTAGCTATTATGGGCCATTTCCATTATCTTAAAAAAAATTAGAAAGACATTTTTTCCTAGAATATTATCCATTTTCTCACGTTAGATGTTTCTGACAATGCAAATGTCCATCGTGAGACTGACGATAATAATGTCACTGACCGACGGTAAGGTAAGCTCGATTGAGATTCGAACGGTGATTCGACTCCGTAAATTTCCATCGAGATAAAGGGACATGCTGGCAAAAGAATTAGATCAGTACGCATGTTTGAGTCTTTCGGGCGAAAAGTTCCATTCATTATACTACGCAAAATGCTCGAACGTGAGGACCTATACTTTTCATTGACCAGGCCATGGCAAAAAAAAAAAGAAAAAAATATTTTAATAAAAAAATATTATTCATAAAAAAAATTAATAAAAAAATATTTTACCTGCCATGGCCGGCGACCAGGCCATGTCAAAAAAAAATAAAAAAATATTTTCAATAAAAATATTTTTATTAAAATTTTTTAATAAAAAATATTTATAAAAAAATTTTACCTGCCATGGAAAAAAAAAAAAAAAATATTATTAATAAAAAAAATTTCCAAGCCATGGCAAAAAATAATAAAAAAATTATTTTTTTAATAAAAGTATTATTAATAAAGAAATTTTTTACCAGCCTGGCCAAAAAAAATAAATAAATTATTTTTAATAAGAGTATTATTAATTAAAAATATTTTACCGGCCATGGCCAAGAAGGAGGAGAAGAAAAAAAGAAAAGAAAGAAATATTAAAATATTTTAAATATTATTAATAAAAAGAAATTTTATGCCGTTACCAAACGCATTTCTTTTTATTTACTATTTTAGGAATAGAAATCTTGAGCCGTTACCAAACGCCTTCAAATCTTAGAATCAGTTCTTGGGCACACAATAAAAAAAGAATCATTTCTTATTAGAATCTGTTTCCGGGTGTCGCGACCTCCCCGAACCGGCCCCGCTGCCTAAGGGGTTAAGCTAATGGATTACTATGTTAAACCTAGCTCGAGCTCTCCCAAGCCTATACCAATTTGCGACTTAGGTTTAAGTTATTAACATGCAAATCAATTTCATTTAGGAGTCGCCACTAATCAATTTTTGGTGGGTCGATTAGATACCCAAGTGAAGCACGAGAGAAATGCTTCACTTATACGAACCAGAGAATCAATGGGTATGGGGACTTGATTACACTAATTGACTAATTAGTGCCCTTTCGGTATCTAATCTTGCTCAATTCACCACCTAACGTGTTCACACTAACTAGGAGTCTTAAAAATTCATTCCTAACTAAGTTAAGGGAAGTAACAATCACTACATGAACCTAACATGCACAATCAACCATATACGAGATTAAATTAAACGCGCAATTCAAAGCGTTCGAATTAAGCGATGAGCAATCAAACATATGCTAATCACACAAAAAGGGAGAGAAAAGCAATTCTAAAACCCAATTTCCAATTTTTGATTTTCGAAATTTTTCTAATTTTTATTTTTTTTTATAAAAATAATATTTTTTTAATATTAAAATAATAAAATAATATTAAAATATTATAAAAATTGGGTCCGGGTCGGATCTGCACATCCGACCCAGATCGGGGCTGACCCGGGCGTGCCGGCCCGGGTCCGCCGCGAGGTGGGCGCGGCAAAGGCCCACTTCGGAATAAAAAACACTACAACCCAAAAACAATTAATTAAAAACACCTAGGCCCAACCCACTATAAATTAAAACCTAAATAACACTTCAGCCCAAATTGACCAAGTTTGGCCCATTCACGAAAGCCCAACACCTAAAAAATTTACTCTAATAACTAAAGGGCCAAAAACATTAAAACGTGAAAAAACCTAAAACCGGGCGCAAACACCAAACAAAACCCTACCCCGTTTCGACCCGCTTCCTCGACCCGGGTTCCAGCCGCCACCTCGACTCGTGAAAAACCCTAACGCCCGCGACCCGACCGCCCGACCTGAGGTGCTCTACTTTTATTTTTTTTTTTTCTCTTTTCTGATTTTTCTCTTTTCTTTTTCTTTTCTTTTCCTTCACGTGGTCTTTGACTTTTCTCTTGCTTTCCTCTTCTTTTTGTTTTTTTTTTTCTTTTCTATTCTTTTTCTTCACTTGGTCTTTCTTCTCTGCATGCCCAGATCGTCTTCTTCTTTCTGGAGTCCCCCACGACGAACCCAGAACAAACCCAGAAAGCATAATAGAAATCTCTACACGAAGACCTCAATAATCAAGACTCCTAAAACTAATGTGTCATCAGTAGATTGTGCATTCATGCTCCACTACGAACACCTACGGCCCAGGCTTCGGCCTCAACACCCCCGACAGACTCGACTCAGGCCTGCGTTCCGTCGCCCCTGTTTCGCGATTTTCGCTCGACCGGCCCTCTCGCCGGGCTACCAAGGAGCTCCGCCGTCGACCAAGCCCCCACGCCGGACGACGTCGGAGCTTGGCAAGCGACGGCTGACTACCATGACCACCGCCGGACCCCCTTTCAATTCACCTCGAGCAAACGCACAAAACACACAACGAACGACAATCGAGATGGCAAAAACGGGACCGATTAAAGCTTGAATCAACACAGACAAAACAACAAGTCTCGGAATGGAACGACGCAAGAACGACTCAGTTTCAAGCACAAAGCAGGGATGCAGATCTCATCTAAGCATTTTATCAAACAGTTGGTGGGCCTCAGCCCGGATCAGCCGAGACCCCGAAAACAGAGCACGGTTCGGGCGAAACAGGGGGGTCGATGGAGCTCCCTACCCGGCTCGGCAGTGACGAACAAGTTTGACAAAGCGGACTATGTCAAGTTACCTCGCGCGCTTCCAGGCCGAGATCCTCAGAAAATCGACCCCCAAATCACAAAGCACAACCCGAGAAGGGCTTCGGATCGGAACCTACCGTGCGGAACGGGATGCGTCGGAGCTTCGCCGGCCACGGTTGAGGCACGACGGCCACTAACAGGAAACCTTCCGACTTTAGATCCCACTCCCCAACGCTCTCAGTCTCGCTCTCTCTGTTTTTTCGAGCTCTCCCCCTCTCAGTCAGATCTCTTCCTTTTAATGCCAAGAGAAGGAGGATGATCCCCTTCTCTCTGCTTCCCCTAGGGACGCACACCTCTGCTCTATGCCCCTTCCATTTCCAGCTCGAGGGAGCCATGGATCAGCGCGCCCTTCCCTATTTCATCATGCGCCAGCGGCCGATCCTCTCCCTAGGACCAAATCAGGTTTGTTTTTGGCTAAAACGGCTGCAAATCTTCTCGATGCAGGTCGGAAGCACTGCGCCGCCCTCGATGCGCTCCCTTTCTTCTGCTCTGTCGCTTCTGCACCTGCTTCTGCGTTTTACTTCGTTCTGGCCTTCTCCCGATTGTGGAAGGACAGCGCAGAATGGGTCAAAGAGGAAAAGGGGAGTGGGCCAGCGTTGAATAACGTTGGTCCTTCTTTTTTTCTCTTTTTTTTTTTTTAATTTTTTATAATTAATTTTTTAAAAAAAATTAATTTTTTTTCTTTTTTTGAAAGTAAACAATGAAAATATGTTCTAATATGTCGTGTTAATGTAAATGCACATAATGTCTGTATGCCATGTAATTTAATGAAAATATTTTTATTTAGGAGTTAAACATTAAGCCCTAATTTTCTATGCGATAAAATCCTAAATGATTAGGCAAAATTTAGGTGTCAACACTAGGCATAAAATAGTTGCCATGCGTAGTCTTAGTAACCTATTAGCCACATCCCGGAGCCTAGCCGAGCTGTGGGGAGGTCGCAACATGTCTCTAATCTCCCTCTAGTCCAAACTAAAAAGAATATGGATCTGATCAACTACATATACATTACCCTTGTATCACGAAAGCCTGCAAATAATTACATTTACTTCAATTATACGTGATTTCGTGCAAACAAACAAGAAATGAGACGCCTACTAACATCAGAGCCACGTGAAAACTTGACCTGAAGATCACGAATGCGGTTAATGCTACGAATCCAATGACTCCAAGGCATACCTTGCCTGGCAAAAGAGAGTTCAAGATCATTGAAGCAGGATTCTTCTTCACCCGTTGATCCCGTTGGAGAAATTGGATGCATTCGATGTCCGTCTCAGAGAATTTATCCAAGCCGGCGAGACGAAGACCACAGGTCTGTTGAAAAACTCGGACACCATGCGAAGCCTTGGCAATTCCGTGGAGTCATTATCATGGTGAAGCGCCAGTGCAACTTCTACTGATGTTTGCTGCTGGGCCGACGGATTCCCTCTATGTGAATTCTGAAGTCGATGTATGACATCAGGGATGAGACTTTAGTCCTCGACCAGGTCGCTGAGCTTCTTGAGCTCATGAAGAAGACATGGTCTAGACTTCGGAATCAATTGGCCGATAAACAATCTGTGCCTAACATGGGTGTTCTTCCAACAATATGTCAGCACGATGCAGTTGGAACCGGACCTCCTTCTCACTTCACATGCCATGTTGACTGAGACGCTCTGTTCATTAAGTTCTATCGTTAGTTTTAACCTCGATGTAAGGGTGGTTTGAGAAGAGATAGGGTAACTATCATGACTACTTTGAGAACAAAAGGATGAACCTGATGGAGAATTTGCTGCCATTGGCAGTGAGAGCGGCAAACATCTTCGGAGATGATGTAATGCTTTCCATGGTAACGTGGATGGTTACATCCGATCATCTGTGACGGATAAACGCTCGAAGGTGTGCAAGTGATTCATTTCTCCGTTCATTTTGCGGTACCATTATACTAGTAACTATCTTTTGTCCCTTGTTACTGCTTGCAATGGATAACCGAAAGTGAATGTCAAGAACATGAAACGGACATGAGAAAAGATAAGAGGCGAATGACTTAGTCGGTTTGCGAAAGAGAGCGAAGATTTGGCCTGAAAAGAGAGAGAGGAACCTTCAGTCCTATTTGTGCCATCCCGTTACAACCACTGTCACCTCCGTCACATCGCACAGTTGTTATGGACTAATTCTAAAACAGTATTCGACCTCCGCTTCGGTACTTGATGATGAAATTGTGAAAGTACTAGAGAGTGCAGGGAAGCTAGAAAAAAAGTTGGGGACAAATGGTGGTTGAGGACTCGATAGAATGCAAAGATGGAGGCAAAATGATCGTGAGGGAAATGGTTCCGTATGAGGTAGAGTCAAGCCAGTCAATGCTTCAATAACAATGGATCGGTGGAGGCTCAAGAAAGGCAAAGATCGTCTCCAGAGAGCAACAGAATCGGAATTGAGTTCATGTGATAACATATTCTACTGAATAAGCTTTACAACTAGTTATAACAATTTACCCAAAACAATGGTTCCGTAGAATATTGGTGAACGTTCATATTTAAATCGGACCCAAGACACAGCCTCCTCTGATCTTTTCAGTTTGAAGCCGGTGATCAAGGAATATGCGATGTTCACTTCCACCATCTATACCACAGACATTCGGGAGTTTGCTTTCATCCACCAACAGTGTCTTCCCTGCTCTGCCCCCCTAAGATAGAGGCATTGTTACGTATCATCCGTGTTGCGGAAGCCAAGCGATCGAATAATAAAATTGACAGAATAAGAAAATAATCGAACACTAGATTTACGAGGTTCGGTCGTAGTGACCTACGTTCACGGGGAGAGCAGCACGAAATTCCACTATAGATCAAGCGATACAACGGAGATTAGAACCACACTCGAGTCACTCAAACACTTTCAGTGTTTCCCAAACCCCAATTACACTCAATAACTCACGTAGTGTTTAGCCCCACAATTCCTCACGAAATAATCTCTCAATCTCGCAAAAAAATTGTACACAAATCTTAACACAAGATTTAATCGCTACGAACACTTAAGCTCTTGATGTAATTCCACGAACAAAATCACGAACTCACGACCAAGCACTCGCTTAGAAAAGGGCGCTTCAAGACTCACGATCAACTCCTATCGTACCAATCTTGCGGCAAAAGAACATCCATTATATGGCCCAAGAAGTGAACGCATGGTGGCCGACTTCAACGAGGAAGAGATATTCCACAAAATTCAATCAACAAGTCCAAGTTTGAACTTTCCTATTTTGTCTTTCTTTGGCAGACTTCAAGTAGGATTTTATTTCCTTTCTCTGACACAAGTCCACGATTTGCTTTCCTTCATAGTCAAAGTCCAACATCCTTTTGTACTCCAAATTGGAAATAAAAATCACCTGCAACTAGTAAACGAAAATTGCCATATACTGCATGCACGATTCCGAACTTCATAAGAAATCCAAACTTCGGAATATTCATACCTCCATAAATAATAATTAATTTCGGGTCGGATTTCATTTATTGGGCTTAAACTCAAGACATATTTTAACAATCCGATTAAGGGGAACTCCATAGAACTGGACCCAAAACCAAGTGGGTGCTGAAGTCAACCTCTTCGTTGGGAACGTTTTGATCCCAGCGTTTGAGAACGAGATAAGCCCCATCAATGGTCCGGGGGCCTTTGGAGTCAACAACGTTAAGACTCTTTTTAATGTCGAAACTGAACACTAAAATGCTAGTTCAAATTTCCTGCAATGAGAAATCCGCTAGAGGAGACTAGACTTTGCTCAGCACATTTTTCGCCACTACTCTGATGGATGGGTTTACAGGAGATGATTTTGCCCTCTAGAATTGGTTTAGAAGTGGCTGAATCCGATTTAAGTAAAGACTCGTCCAAATCGACCACCTGATCCTCGATACTTAGGTTTTGCGACAGGCAATGATGAGACCAAGATCTGACTTAGGGCTAGCCATAGTTTGCAGAGGAAGGTTAAATGTGAGGGAGGGAAAGCTGGAGTAAGCGGAGAGAATAGGTGAGGAGGACATGCAAAAAGAGACATAAGGGGCGGAGAAAACACTCAAGTAGGAGGGTGGACATCGCACGCAGGTTAGAATTATCGGGTGTTGTGCTGTTGTGAGAGGACAGACGATCTGTGCATCGAACAGGTAGTGTGCATGACCCTGGAAATTAGTCATTTGGGTCGTGAGATAGTCTGATGCAGCATAGATCCCGACAAGTATCACAGGAAAAAAAAAAATGCGAAGCTTCGAGGGAAAAGAGCTACAAACGAGCGGTAGTTACAATAGAAAAAGGGTGGGTAGTGAAATGCGTACAAGAAGGTGAAAGACAGAGATGTCAGCATAGGGAAAGCGCAAGAGCAATTGTCATTTCATACAAAAGATAAGATTGATAACAGTTAATAAATATGTGTCATTAAATGAACGGTGAAGATGAAATCAATGATAGATATCAGATACAATACCAAGAACGGTTATCGAGTTTGTGCTATAAATAACGTCTAATTATCAATAGAGAGGACCCCCCGACACATATGAACAAAACAAATATTGTCTTTTATCTTTAATTTCCAGTTTCGTGCTTTTAGTTTCCATAGCTGTAGTCCTTACTTTCCAATCTCGCACTTTCAGTTTCCTTAGCCGTAGTTGTTTAGGTCTTTGTAAACTTTGAACGCCGCTAGTAAATGGATGGTTTCGTCTGAAAATCCTATAAAAAAATCAAGTTCTTTATTCACGCCTGGATTACTCCTGTCTGGAATTGGATCTAGAACTCAGTCTCCTTTCATTAAGAGCCGAAGAACGACTTTCGGTGAATTATATTTCGTCGCGAAAACATTTCTGACGAAACATAATTTTGGCACGGCCGGTGGGACCCTTAGATCAATTGGAGGAGTAATAATGGCACGAACAAGAAGTCAGAGCCAATTAGATTAGAATAACAATGTTCTAGGAAGTAGTGCACCTCTGAATCCTGCTGTAGAACGAGTGACATGTGCAGAGTCGTCAAAAGAGCGAACAATTACAAAGCAAGGTCAGGTGGGGGAGATGGATGTTCCTAGACACCTTACTGAAGAGCAAAGAAAGTAATTGGAACCAAATTCAGTTACACTTGCTACTATGAAAAGAATCATGGAAGAACAATATAATGATTTGGCTAATCTAGTCACTAGATGTGTGGCTGATACTGTTAGGCCATTATTTATCAATACGGTTTAGGAGATCACTAGAAGGCCGAATTCATCGATGAGCTCTTCTCAGCCACAAACGGTTCCCGTTGTACCTCCAGGTTTGTTTGGAGGTCTTGGGCAGCCTGTAGTTGCAAATTCTGGCGGTACAATAGCAGGGCAGTTTACACCTCTTGCACAAGTAAGAATTCTTCAAAGAGGAGAAAACGCGTTGGCAAATCAAACACACGGCCAGTTGTTAACAAATGAAGGTAATGCAGTTAATCCGGTACATCGGAATAAGAATATCAATACTAGTCAACTACCAGCCAACGGAGTAAATCTGTCTGGTCCAATTCAAACAAATGTAACTACTGCAAATATAGTTCCTTAACATACTACTCCGTACCAATTACACGATGGTGTGTTGTCTTGTTTTGCTACTCAACCAAGCGTTCCTCAAATGTTGTTCAGGCCAAATGTTAATAAAGATAGTTCAGGGAGGAATGTAACACCACCATAGCCAGTACCACATTATCAAATGCCACAACCGCTACAGCCCTTACCACAAAACACAATTTCACAATATCCACAACCACCATTGCAAAACACAATTCCACAATATCCGCAGACACCGCTACAAAATCCAGCTCCACAGCATCCACAGCCAGCGATACAGTATCCATTGCCACAGCCAATCGCACAACCACCAATACCTCAATATCAAATGCATCAGCTTCTACAACAAAATACACCACAAGTGACACCTCAGTTTGTACAGCCGATGCAAACACTCAGGCTACCAGGATAAAATCAATACACAGTTGACCCAATGTTGCGGCAATACGGTGGTGAACCAGGAGTTTTTAGGCAAGTATACCGGAAACCATATCCAGAATGGATGGATGCAGTTCCGTACCCAAGAGGGTTCAAGATGCTAGAATTTAGCTTGTTCACCAACGAAGATGATCAGTCAACACATGAATATATCAATCGATTCACTGCTTTATGTGAGGATACTACGTATAGAGATCATTGAAAGTTCGTGTTTGTTCCCATTATCATTATCCAAAACTGCTTTTACCTGGTACACATTTCTACGCCTCATTCTGTAGTCTCTTGGGATCAAATGGAAATGATGTTTCATAGTCAATTCCAAAGGATAGTGCCAGACATGTCAGTGGCAGAATTATCAACAATAGAACAGTATAATAATGAGTCAGTTGATCAGTTCATGTTTCGATTTAGAAAAGCAAGAAATAGATGTCTTGTACCATTACCAGAGAAAATGTTTGCTGAATTTGCTTTTAACGGTATAAAGTTTGCCATTAGGGAAAGAATGGTAGGACAAGCTTATTATGATTTATTTTCATTAACTACCATTGCTGTGAAGCATGAAAACTTTTTTGAAAGAAAAGGATCGAAAGTATACTAGACATGAAGTCAAACGGATGATTTGAACTGCTTATGCCAGTTCAATTCTATTCTAATGAAGTCAAAAGACAGACATTTGCAGATTACACTGTGCCAGCAAGCATGAAAGGTGTACACAATGCACCTGAACAAATCAGGACCACCACCTGCATCCTCAAGCTCTCTCGCCACGCCTTCATATAACAAATCAACACCTTGTTCCTTAGCTGTAGTAACTGTGGACCATGACCCCAACATCCTCAGAAACCCTTTGAAAGAGAGCTCCTTCGTTATATGTAGTGGCAATGGCTCGCCTACGCATCCCAACCCCACACTATCAAATGGTAAAGGGAGTTTCTTGTAACCATCAATTATGTACTTTAAGTTGGGGTCCCAGAAGGGCAGTGTAGTGTCGTGGAAGCATTCCATGACCAGATTGAATGGAGGGCTCACTTCAAGATCATTGTAGCACCACACCGCAATCACACCTCCCAGCTTCCGGAGCAGAAGGGTCACGAGGGAGCAGAAATTGGGGAGGTCGAACCAGTGTACAACTTGAGCTACTGTAATCAAATCCACTGAATTTTCGCCTCAGATTAAAGTCATGATTTCGTTGTTGGAGATGGGTATTGGAGTGTGGACTTAGCGTACCCTTAAACGCTGCATCGTAAATTTTAGCAGGGCCGCGCTTGCATCAGCGGCGATCACCTGGTCATAGCGTTCAGCTACCTACTTTACAAGGAAATGCAGGGCATGCAAACAGAGCTGTACGTGACGAGCAATCTGGTATTAATGAAAGAAATTGAGATTGGCCAAAGATCTATCATCACAAAGCAAAGAGAAGCGAAGAGAAGCACATTTGAAAAAGAAAACAGAAGGGAAAAAGAAGGTTGGAAGACACTGACCACTTAGCAAAATATGCAATGGTTGGCTGTCGATAAATTACATCGACTGGTGAAAGTCCTCATCGATCCCCTTCAAGTTGTGTAATGGATTTTAAAACACCGAGAAATTAAACTTCAATTAGCTCTGTGCAAGAAGATACCTCGCTTTTCTCAGTTTACTCAAAACTTGATGTAATGGACAATCTCTCGAGGTGTTTGCACCTTAAACATAAACACCAAATTTTCAAATGCGAAAACTCAAAAATTTATCAATTCAGAAGTCCTACCCAGGTTTTGGACATGCATGCAATCGCCTCGCAGGGTTAGCTCCGATCCAAGTGGTTCGCACCACTGCCCTCCTTCCACGCTACACTGTCGATCCTCCATCTCCAATCGAGTGAAGCAAACAGCCCTAGCTCTGCTGGTGCTGACTCGAAGAGCCTAGCTTTTTTTTTTGGCCATTTAACTTTGACCCAGTTACGTCCAAAGAAAAAAACTTTGACACAGTTAAACATGACTGGCAAGTGCAATTGGTCAAATCAGAAAATTGAGACGAAAATATCCTGGTCATGTTAGGGAAAACGGCAGAGGAGATGCACGTGCTCACCGGTCGACAAAGATATGAGCTGCCGGTGAGCTAGAAGTGAATTGCTCGCCTATTTCAAGGACTCCTTTGAGACAAACACCTTTCTGACAACTTCTTTGAGAGAGCAAGCTACTTCATGGGACTTTTTGGAATTTTCCCTCCTGCTTTTGCCGACTCTATTTTTTTCTCTCCCTTCTTCTCTTTATTTTCTTGTTTCTGCGGAAAGAAATAACAAGATGGGCTAAGGTCTGTTGGGCCTAAGTTTTATTTAGGAAAGGCCTTTCGCCACAGAAATGGACAGCAAATAAAGTAACACATCACTTGATGATCTATGAATAGAAAGAAGGCGCACCTTTTCCGATAGAGGATCCCCCGTTTCTGATTTATAGTTGTAAAAAATAGTTTCAATTTCAGAGCACCACGCTTGTATTGATCCATTCAGAATCTTCTCTCTGTAAGACTCCCAAGTGATGCTTGAACCATTTGGATTAGTGTCGAGTAACTCCCCACAACCTTTTATCTCTATCAAGCACCCCCTCGGTATTTTTGAGTTTGAGGCAGTGTGCAAGCTGATTTGATTTAGAGAAGAAAACGCGTACCGCTTTTGACATCTTGTTGCCGGAAGTGACCTTCCGCCTCAGATCTTCAGTTGCGACATCGTCGAAAGCAAGTCCCGTACGTCGTACATCACGTCCTTGAGCCTCTTGAGCCAGAGCTTGACCTAGTTGTGTGTCTTGCTGCTTCTCTGCATCCAAAAGCGCAGCTTGGATGGTCTGGACAGTGTCCTCAAGGCTTTGGAGCTCGTCCTTGGCACTGCAGAGCAGCTGGATCTTCTGAGAAGCGAAGGAGCCTCCAGGTCTCGCCATTTCGGTGGCGAGGCTTTTCAGTAATTAGTGGCAACGCTGAAGAGTACTGCTTCCGCCATTTTCGATGGAAAAAGCAGGCGTTGAGAAGTGTTTGAGAGGAAGTTGCAGAGCTGATGCTTTTGTTGGGAGACAATGGGTTGGTGCTGCCTCATGATCAACTTTATACACGGATATATAGCAAGGCCAACAGCATCTCCATGTCACCTCATGAAAACTCGAATAGCATTTCACTTAATGAGAAAATCTAATATCATGAAAAAATCAGAGTTATGGCCCACAGTGTTCCTTACACACGAAAGTCAAATCCTCAAACCTCATTTGTTATCATGTTTCTATGAGGAAATCAAATTATGGCAAGTGGGAATGGAAATGATCAATGAGAAGAAAAGGCGAATATAGCCTTTGTGAGATTTGACATAAAATGCTTAAATTATTAAAGCCTTTCTGAGATATGTACGCTTTTTTTTTTTTTTTTTAGGTAAAGAGATATGATTCATCGTAAAATGCGGAATGCAGCCAATGTAGTGGAGAACTTTTGGAAGGGTCCCAATGGACGAATTACGAGCTTTGCATGCTCAAAAAACTTGTCTAATGTCATGGCTTGCCGACGTGGTAAAAGCAAAGCAGGCTGCCCTGTTTGTTTAGTGAAAATTTTCCAGTTTTCTGTTTTCATTTTCATTTGAACATGAAAATAGTATTCGAAAGTGGTCTCCAAAAATTGTTTAGGCAATTGTAGAGTTGACGAACATAATGTTACAAAGGACGGTTGATAAAATAATCTCGGCAAAAGTACACCAGAAGTGCCACAACTTGTGTATAGCGATCACTTTGGTGTCATAACTTTTTTTTCATATCACTTTAGTGCCAAGTCGAAGAAAACAAGATCACTTAAGTGCCAATTTAGCATGAAATCCGATGTGGCATTTTTTATTAATTTTTTATGCCGACGTGGCTCATGGGAGGATGGTCGGTGATATCTGATTAGCATTTTTATTTTAAATAATTTTGTTCCAGCATGTACAGTCAGTATTTTTTATTTTAAATAATTTTTTTCCTTTTTTTTCCTCTTATTTCCTTTCTTTTGTTTTTCTTTTCTCCCCTCGCCGGTATGTTGCCAGTGGTAGGGGCGACCACCCGTGCCGTGACTCGGGAAAGGAATTTGGGCAAGGCGGCCTTGCCCATGGCCGTCGAGGGGCGGCCTCACCAGATCTAGGCAAGGCAACCCTCGCCGGTGATAAGCGAGGCCGCCCCTCGCCGGCCATGGGTGAGGGGCGGCCTCGCCAGATAAGTCGAGGCGAGGCAACCCTCGCCGGCGATTGGCAAGGGGTGGCCTCGCCCGGTTGGGTAAAGGCGACCTCATCGGTGATAAGCGGTGCCTCCTCCCGGTCGGCGCGGTTGCCTCGCCAGGTCTGGCCTCCCCCGTATGGGCAAGGGATGGCCTCACCGGTCGGCCGGCGGGTTGCCCTCATCTAATCGCGAGGCCGCCCCTCGCTAGCCATGGGCGAGGGGCGGCCTTGCTGTCGGCCGGCATCGCCTCACCCGGAGAAAAGAAAAAAAAAAAGGGAGAAAAGAAAAAAAAAAAGAAAAAGAAAAAAAAAATTATTTAAAATAAAAAATGTTGACTGTACATGCTAGAAAAAAATTATTTAAAATAAAAATGCTGACTATACAGGCTGACTCATCCTCCGGTGAGCCGCGTTGGCGTAAAAAATTAATAAAAAATGCCATGTTAGATTTCCGACTAAATTGACACTTAATTGATCTCTTTTCCTCCGACTTGGCATTAAAGTGATCCGAAAAGAAGTTATGACACCAAAGTAATCGCCGTACACAAGTTGTGGTATTTCTAGTGTACTTTTGCCAAATAATCTCTTAATGCTTTAATGATTAAAAGATTCCCGGTGGATGTATTTAATACATCAAACTATCTTATAAACATATTCTCATCGATTGTAATTGGCTGTTGAATACCTGAAAAAGTTTGGTAAAACAAAGGATGCGGCAAAAGCAAAGCAAGTTGGCCATTTTGATTAGAAATCATGACACTTTAGTCGTAACAATTTCAAGGGCACCCGTCGATCTGGCATACATTGGGCGGTGGGTTACTGTGATTTCAAGTAGGATTATGCACAATGTCTATCTTCTTCTCTTTTATGGTTTTTACCACCAAAAATCTCAATTTAGTACATTCGTACCACATTTACCTCAAATTAATTTTTATGTCAAAAAAACTCCCAAATTGATACACATGTGCCATATTCACCTTATACTAATTTTTGTATCACAAAAATCCCAAATTGATACAGTAGTGCCACATTTACTTCAAACTAGTGCATTCATACCACATTTACACCTAAATGTTCCTAGATTTATCACAATTTAGAGTAGAGGTGGCATTGGTATACCAGTTTGGAATAAATGTGGTACAAATGAAGCAATTTGAGATTTTAGTTTGGAGCAAATGTGGCATGGTGTACTGGCTGCGGAGTTTTTGAGATACAAAAATTAGTTTTGGATAAACGTGGCACGGGTGTATTAATTTGGGGTTTTTATTCTTATTAGCTTTTTTTTTTCATATATACGGTATCCGAACAGCATTAGTATCCTTGTACCTCCATAACAGTCAACACACTCCTGTTTATGTAGATAGACAATATATATTATTGGAATTTTACGAGATACATCACTGCTATTAAATACATTTTACACAAATAGTTATCACATTAAAACTCCCGTTTATTAATTGTTTACCAAAGTCTGAGCACTGCTTGTGCATTGATCTGTCTTGTCCACTTGATATGTCAAAATTTGTCCGTCCTAAATGCGCAACATCATGATTTCATGATTTATCATTGAGCAACAATTTCATATGTATAATAAGAATTCATACTTTCATTTAAATTAAATTGGCATAATTGGAATAAGCATTACAATCACTCGTGCTATTTATTATACTTTCATATAGGAAATTAGAGGAAATAAAAATCTAATTTATCACAAAAATGTCACTAAACTGTAAACATCAAATACAAATCGATGGCATTTACGTGGAATTATGCTCTTATATATTTGAACTTACTGATTTGTTAAAATTAACTCAATAAAAATGGAGATAAGAAAAACAAAGTGATGAAAAATGAGAGAAAAAGTCAAATTTTGATGCATCATATAATTATTTAGAAATCTTTTTGAAAGAATTAAAAAACAAAAGACTGGGAGTAGTTTAAAAAAAAAGGACTAAAGCTCAAATGCATAAATTCTACATTCTCTCGGCCCTCCCCTCTATATATTCTTTCCAAAACTACCTTGCATAAAGTAGTATTGAAAAATTAACAATTAAAATTCTGTCAACAATTCAAGCATCCATTTGCTTCTCTCAAAAAATAGTTGCACCTAGGCATGTCATTTACCAAAAAAAAGTAACCTTTTTTTCTTTTTTAAAAATATCTCAATCTATTATTTTTTATATATACGTATTTAATTTTGTAAGCTTGCTGTAACATAAAAAGTAAGATTGCAGGATTCCAGAAAATTAGACAAGAAAGAAAGTAAGATTACGAGATCGGTGGCTTTTGAGAATGACCGGAAAAATCAGCAACAGAAAGAATCGAACTCAAATCCTCTAAACCAACAACTTTTTGGGTTTTTATCTAAGCAGACTTCCATAAACCTCCGGTTCTCCGGTTGTTCCCGCTCTCGGCAGCTGTCAGAGAGAGAGAGAGAGATGGAAACGTTACATAAACATCTGATTCTTCAGTTGTAGTCATTTTCAATATAGCCCATCTTCTTCTGTTTTGTGCTCTTAATAAGCTTTCCTACCCTAGGAGGTTGATTCTTTTTTAGCTGCGAACTGCTTTTAGAGATGGCAAAATCAAATGTTAGGTGCTGTGAAAGATAAAGGAAATAAAAGTTTTCATATTGCAAAGCATGTGCAAATGTTAGGTGCTGTGACAGATAAAGGGAATAAAAGTTTTCATATTGCAAAGCATGTGCAAATGTTGGGTGCTATGAAAGACCCCGTGGGTCCAGAGGAAAAGAGGAAAGTCCCAAAGGCCTATGGGTCAGAAAAGGATGCGGCAAGAGCAAAGCAGCTCGCCCTGCTTGGTTAGAGAAAATTTTCCATTATCTGAACATGAAAATAGTACATGAAAAAGGGTTTGGTCGCATATTCACAACAGTTTCCCAACAATAAACATTTTCCAAAATTGTTTAAACAATTGTATAATTGACCAGCTAAACGTCACCAAATATACCCAATAAAGTTGTTACGGTTAGGAGATTCCTGGTGTATACTCTTGGTATGACGACTTACTTGATAAATAGATCCCCATCAACTGTGATCAGATATTGAACTCCCAAAAAAGTTTGGTTGCCAAATATTTAAAATATTTGATTGCCTGCGTAATGATGTAAGCTCAATGAAAGCGCAACAAAAGTGCACATTTTAGGTTAGGTCATACACAAAGTAAATGGGATTATCGGCTATGATGTACCGGATCAAATTTCCATATTGTCAGTTGAGAAGTATAATTAACGAGTCTTCATAACTTTTGAACGGAAGTGATTGGGGTTATGGCAATCTTTCCATGGATGTGTGGTTGAAGAAATTATTGGCAGTCAATCACGAAGTACTCACACCTCCATCAATAGGAAATGAGTTTCAAAGCTGAGACCCACTTTATTTTGCAAGAACATAAATGGGCCAGGCTGTTCAAGTGGGGGAAATCATGCGGTGAGTTGTTGGGACTTCACTTCAAACAACCTCCACGGCAGTGGCCTCAATGCAAATGGCAATCACAAAGTTGATGAGACTAATCGAGAGAAAGAGAGAGAAGAAGATGGAGAAACTGAGGGCATCTGATTTTCTAGATTAGAGAAGAGTGTACCACTTTTTGTCTAAAAACGACCCTGTTTTGAGAAAAGGAAATGGGAATAATCACTCCTGCCTTCGTCGTGATAACACATGTTGCCATCTTATGCAGCTATTTTTTTTTTAGTATCAGGATTAATACCACGAAAACTCTCAAACTGGTACACCTATGATAATTTTACCTCGAACTAATTTTTTGACCATAAAAAATCCCAAACTGATATACCTGTGACAAATTTACCATGAACTGTTTTTTTAATCAGCAAAAACCCTACACTGGTATACTTGTGACAATTTTATCTCGACCTAATATTTTGACCACCAAAAATCCTAAACTAGTACACTTGTGATAATTTTACCCCAAACCAATTTTTTACCACTAAAAACCCCAAACTAATACATTTGTGACAAATTTACCCTCCGTTAGTGTCTGTTAAATTGGATTAATATCACGAAAAATCATAAATTGATAAACTTGTGACAAACAAAGGGGCAAAACCCCAAAATGGTACACCCATCAACTACCAAGTGTTATCAAACTTAGCAATTTGACAATAAAATTTAGCGGAAACTAATGGTGGGTAAATTTGTTACAGGTATACCAGTTTAGGGTTTTTGGTAGTCAAAAAATTAGTTCAAGGTAAAATTATCACGGGTGTACCAGTTTTGAATTTTTTGTGATCAAAAACTTAATTCAAGGTAAAATTATCACAGGTATACCAGTTTAAGGTTTTTTTGTCAAAAAAATAGTTTAAGGTAAATGTCGCGCCACGCTCTCATGTGCTAGAATGGAGGTATTTTTCTACATGGGTCTCTCCCAGACCATACCTCACGTGACAGTGGGGTTTATTTGATCTAAACTTGAACTTGGAGTCGCCACTAGTCATTTGGTAGGTTGACTAGAAACCTAATCGAAGTACGAGAGAAATACCACAATCCTACTGAATCAGAGATTCTGAATAAGGGACTTGATTACATTAACGATCCCAAATTGAGACTATTAATGTCTTTTCGGTACCTAAGAATGATATGGTATGTCTAACGTGTCACACGGATTCCTAAGGTCAATTCACTAATCTAATCATGAACAAACAATTAAGCACCCAAGAATTTAATGCACAATCAATGGCAAATAAATCACAGCAATCCTAATTTGGTCACTAAAAATGAAAATCAAGCAAAACACCCAAACCCTAATGAAGCTCTAGAGGCTTATTTATTTAATGGTGCAATTTTGGGTTTTAGGGTTTTTTAGGGGTTATAACCCTTAAATTTGGAATTTTCCAAAAATGCCACTTAGGCATTTTTGAAAATTCAAATTTCACTTTTTATGACTGGCCATGATGATTTTGAATCATTCTGTGGATTTTCAAATTTTTTGATTTTTTTTAATGCCGTTTGGGCATTTCCAAAATTTCAAATTTCACTTTTTTGATTGGCCACGATGATTTTAGACCTTTCTGTGAATTTTCAAATTTTTTGAATTTTTGAATTTTATTTTTTCGAAAAAATATTTTTAAATCGAGAATTGATTTTTTTTTTATGATTTTCTGATTTTCTGAAAATTTTCATGAATTTTTCGATTTTTTTGAATTTTTATATTTTCTATTTTCTATTTTCTGAATTTTATGAATTTTCTGAATATTTTTCAAATTTTTCCGAATTTTTTAATTTTTTTCATGAATTTTATGAATTTTTAATTTTTTTTCTCTTTTTTTTTTTTTTTTTATCCCATTTTAAATTTTTCCTCCCTAATTTTTTCGATCCGGTTCGCCCAAAACAACCCAATTCGCTTGGTCGAACCGTCGATCGTCGGCCGTCTTCTCCAAAGGCAGGCGCGGCCGCGCCAAAAAACCCGCCGTTTCCCTTTTTTCATTTAGGCATTTTTACAAACGGGTGGTGTGCATGAATTTGTATTTAATATTCTCGAGATCGCCGGTTCGGGCCCACCGCCGGCAACCTTCCATCTACTATTTCACCGTTCCACTTGCACCAGTATCAAGTCCACATGTTCTATTATCAATTTAGTCCTATTAGAATGCCATCAAACGTTCGCTAGCGGGCGAAAACCGATCGAAAAAATCCTAATCTAACATTAGCCTAAACAAGATTATCCAGAATACTAATCCTAAAACTAGCCGTCCTAGCCATCTAAATCGGTTCTAACAACTATCAAAACATCAAACAAAGTCGAGGAAACTAACTTGAATGGCCCTACGACCATGGCAATGTTCCGTCGAGACTTCGGGTTTTCCGGCGAAGGGGTTTAATGTACGGCCGAGGTGGTTTATGCATATTTTTCAATAAAAATGCAATCAAACAAAGTAAAACTTGTTTAGAACACATTTTAGGCACCTAATATAGTAAAACCATAGAAAAACATGCACAAATAAACCTAAACACTATTATGGAATTTCTAGAAAACAATGACTGTGAACGACATTTACCTTCTTTGTCCGATGATCAAACTAAATTGTTGAAGTGATCTGCGCCCCGAGAATCGTTCCCTGACACGTGGTCTTCCTCTTGATGCTCTTGGATTTGCCGGAGCAGGTCTAAATCGGCGAGACCAAGCTTGTTTCAGGCCTTTCACGGTTAGACTTTTCGACTCGAACAATGAGGGGAGATCTCGATCAACGTGCGATTCGCCGGCGCTCCGCCATTTAGGGCGGCGCCGGACACTCGTAAGAGGATCTACAACCCTCTCTCTCTCTCTCTCTCTCTCTTTGGTTTTGCTCCATTCTCTCTCCTCTCTCCTCGAAATTTTGTCGAATAGCTTCTGTTCTCCTTCTTCAGTTTTTCTTCTTTTTTTGTTGATTGATTTCTTGCTCAAATTCAGTTGGAACGACTTTTGATCGGGTGGGGTCGTTAATTGGTGCCAGCTGGACATTTTCCAGCTGGCACAATTGATCAAAACGTGCTCAAATAACTGGAAATGATCGATGAAATCACGGGTTTGAGTCAGTTTTTCTAGGTTTATCGCGGGTTGGGTTAACTGGATAAAGAGGATGAATTGTTCGAGTTGGGTCAAGTCAACCCGCCCAACCCATCAGTTCCGATTTTGAGTAAATACTCAAATTAAACTCAATTTCAATCGATTTTTTCAAATTAAATCCCAAAATTAGATTCCCCATCATATTCCGAACCCAAATGTATAATTTGCCCCAATTTTTATTATAATTGTGTCCAAAATTTTCTCATTTTTATATTCAGTTAATAGGGTTTTGTTCAATTTAATGTCCTAATGACCTGATTAGGCAAAATTGATGCCAAAATTGAATTACCCACACCTGATTAACCCTAGAAATGATGATATCACATTTCGACAATTTCATTTTAGGGTACGATTCCCAATTTGGGTTCAAAATTCTTAATTTTCAATCAAATTTTGGGGATTTTTATTTTTATGTCAAATTGTACAATTGGACCAACCAATATGCAATTCAAGGTCCCAGAATCAATTGTTGTGAAGACATTATTTGATTTAAAAATGACTAGAAAAAATTTAATTACATTTTTGGTTCAATTCGGGTTTAATTTTCCTAGCCCAATTTTGGGAAAAAATATACCCAACTGAATGATTTTCTAAAATTGACAATGTATTTATGAAATTGGATTTAAAAGAAGACTAATGACTATTTTTATGGAATTTTCTGATTTCATTTACTATTTTTCTTGATTTTCTTGCTTATTTTGACTAAAAGAAATTAATAAAAAATGCTAAAAATGCTAAAAAATATTTTTTTGGTTTAGAAATAGGTTTCTACACTTGGCCAAGATCCGTAGACCTAATTTTGAAATTTTTGAAAATATAACAAAAATGAGCTAAAAATTAGGTGTCAATAGTAAAATTATCACAAGCGCACCAGTTTGGGGTTTTTTATGATATTAATATCATGAAAAACCTTAAACTGGTATATTTGTGATAAAATTATCCTAAATTAATTTTTGGATCATCAAAAACTTTAAATTGATATATTTGTGATAATTTTACCCTATGTTAGTTTCCGTTAAATTTTACTGTCAAATTGCTAAGTTGCATGACACGTGATTGTTGACGTGGCAAATCTACGTGGATCTCGAAAAACCCTAAACTGATACACTTGTAACAAATTTATCCCAAACTAATTTTTGAGTTATAAAAAATTTCAAACTAGTACACGTGTGAAACATTTATCCTTCGTTAGTTTCCATTAGTTAATGTGGCAAGTTTATGTTAAAGTCCATAACACCACTTCTCTCTCTCTCTCTCTCTCTCTCTCTCTCTCTCTCTCTCTCTCTCTCTCTCTCTCAAAACACAAAAAACCCTAGATCGTCTTCCTCTTCATCGAGTCCTCCATCGTTGTCTTTGTCTAAGGTTGTGGAAATTGCAAACACCATTTAGCAAGAACTCTTTAGTGACACTTTTCTTGATAAATCTAAGTCGATGAGCGAAGCAAGCAGACCGAGTTGTGATGTGCAATCAAGTTTCTTTTTCAAATTTCTCTAACATTGCCTCTAATGAACTCTTTAGTGACACTTTTTATTATCATCATGTTTTTGTTAAACGAATGATGTTATTATATTTCTCTTTGCGATGGAGAAAGGTTTAGGCCCACAAGCATCTAAACATCCGTACTAGTCCATCTCCGCAAAAGCCGCAAAGCTAAATAGTCAAATGGCAATATTTAGCTTCGAATGCCAATGGACTTAGATCAAATGTCTCTCTTAAGTGTTCCATGCTTTCTTCTTCCAATGGAGCTCTAGATCGGTGGAGGTGAAGCATATATGGTTTAACCGACCGCAAGTTAATATTTTGAAATATAATTTATTTTGTAGCCTCCAATCATACATATCTTATTACTAAGACCCATTGCTAAACTTGTTTAGCTCTTCTCTCATTTGTGAGCATTTTTTTTATTTAAATATAAATGATTTAGCATGGGAAACTTGGCAAATCAACGTATCAAAGGTATTTGATATTTTCAATTACTGAATGATATTCTCCAAGTAAGGACAAAAAGGCATAAGTGTCCACTTCCTCTTGCCCTTCTTATGTAGTTAGCCATAAGAGGTGCAATATTCAGCAAGATAGCCAAATCATGCATTGACTGCTAACCTCACATGAAAATCAATACAGTTCAAGGCTCTTCCTTAATCTAAAAATCTATTTTAGTCAATAGCTGTTCCCGTTATAAAGAATTGAGTCAATAGCTGTTCCTGTTCAATGTTTCCTTCTTCACTTTCAAGTCCTGGCCGAGATGGATCTCCCCAGCACTAGAAGACTTTTAGGCATGTATTGGCAAGACCTCTTCCTCTCCTCACGGCTCTCAAATTTGTAGTGGGACATCACGTGTACGTAATACATCTCGAATGATCAAAACAACATGTCGTAAATCCCTTCGAAATGATGAGGTCATTTTGGAGCTCAAGGTGGTTATTATTTGAACAGGAGGAGCGTGATGATGAGCTCCAAAGAGCCATTTATCTGTCATTGTTCTGCTTTAAAAACCAAAACATGTCAACCCAATCCTACTATTATTTCTAATTAACAAACAGTTCACTCAATATTTTTTAAGATTTTCACTTATTTAAATGAAAACTAACCTATATGTAATGACGTGCAAAAAATTAACATGCGATTAATACAGCCTAACATGCAAACTATATGTCATGCAACGACGTGACCTAAATTCTAATGACCGGACAAATGATTTATTTTTGGTATTTTCAAATGAAATTCGGAATTAAAAATTACTTAAATTAACATGCAATCTATCCTAGAGAAAATGATTTGATCTATCCTAAAATGATTCTTTTTTTGGAATTTTTTTTAAAATTCGAAATTATTAAATATCCTAAATAATCCACAAAGATTAAAACAATTTCTAATTTAAACTAGGAAATATGCTGCCCTAAATCCCAATTTAAATCAAACAATAATCTTATTCTTTTGGATATATTTAAGATTCCCTAAGCATGCAAAATTTCTAATTTAAATCCTAACTAACATATTTTTTAATTTTCTTTATTTAAAAGGAAAACAATTAAACAAAGATAACAACCAAGTTCAAACAATCCAAATCAATCCCATAAGATTCTTCTTTTCAAATTAGGCAAAGAAATCAAACTAACGGCCAAATCTATAAGGTTATAGAATCGATGGAAAGCTGATTGTTCAAATTTAGAAAGCGAATAAAATCTATTATCGATCCAAGTGATTATGGATAGGATAACGATTTTCCGATAAATAATCGTCGCGTGTTGTACCTTAAGGATAAAGTCGGATAGTCATCTAGATCGTTGCCAAATTAGGAAAAATTTCTAATTTAAGGTGTCTTAGAATATTGCGGATATTGCAAATATTATCCTAAGATATATAGCTATCCACCAAAGAATATCCATGAAATATTCAAACACCGAAAACTTAGGAAATTAAATATTTCAGAAAATATTCGGATAATGATCTTACCTAATTCGCGGATATCTTCCAAATTTGAACTCGGTTTCGGATCGAGGCTTGCGGATCGCAGAACGCGTTGTGGCCAACGAGGCGGACCGGCGGTGATAGCGGCGGCGGTTCGACGGGGATCGGCTCAACTTGTGGTGGTGGTGTATCGGACAAGCACGTCAGGGATGCGCGAACTTCACCACGTTGGTATGGCTTTATGGATCACCAATGTCGCTGCACTCAAGATCTATTTCTTCGTTTGACCGAGCCACTACCAATCCGCCACCCCTTGGACTTTAGCGTGTAACCAAAGATCTGCTCCTCTTCTGTATTCGCAGCCAAAAGTTGGCTCTTGTAAGCTGGGGCACTCAAGGAACGCTCGCCGCAGGGTCTCGTTGAAGATGGACAGTGATCGCAAAACTTCTCGGGAAGCGTCGCTGGTCGTCTGGAATTACGATGGTGAAGAGCTGAAGCGCACGGCCACAAATCTGGCCGTGAGAGAGGGGGCGGCGTTGGTGCAGCGGTAGGAGTTGCGGGTGTCAGGGAGAAGCGGCAACCAGCCCAACGTTGGAGTGGACGACACAGGCATGGCAGTGTCGACTTGAGGCAGCAGTGACTCACGGCCACAGCTTTGGCCGTGGCGGGTGCGACGTTGGTGGAGGCGCAGTGATGAGGCAGCACGGATGCGGCAGCAGGACAAGTCCACCCGTGATCCTCTCTCTCCCCCGTTTCTCTCTCTCGCTCTCGCTATTTCTTTCGTGCTCTCAAAAATGTCTTCTCCCTCTTTTCGGCCATGCATTGGCCTATTTATACTGCATAGGAACTGACCTCCTCACATATTTCTTTCTTCAGTCAAATATTTCTTTCCCTGGTTAGCCGACTCTTGTTGAGGAAGTAAAGCCCATGTTTCCATTCATTATATATTAAACAATATACTTTTTAACATGGATCCTTCACTACCCCTCTTAACCGAATATGGCTTCACAATCTTTCCATGTGCATTGCGGCAATGTGAGTAATATGGCCAAGGATTTTCTTGAACGCTGGCTTAGTCAAATTTCATTAAGTTTAGAGCCGTTCACTTGAGTCCATCCACCGCCCGGTCCGATAAAATATACAAACTATATGGGCCTATTAATAAAATGCTCCTCATATTTATATGCAATTTAATCGAATATTTTTGCTAGGTGTCGGGACCGACTCCTAATTTTCCTATGTAATATGTACCTAAATGGATCATCAAAATTTAGGTGTCAACAAAGGTTTAGGCCCACAAGCATCTAAACATCTGTACTAGTCCATCTCCGCAAAAGCCGCAAAGCTAAATAGTCAAATGGCAATATTTAGCTTCGAATGCCAATGGACTTAGATCAAATGTCTCTCTTAAGTGTTCCATGCTTTCTTCTTCCAATGGAGCTCTAGATCGGTGGAGGTGAAGCATATATGCTTCAACCGACCGCAAGTTAATATTTTGAAATATAATTTATTTTGTAGCCTCCAATCATACATATCTTATTACTAAGACCCATTGCTAAACTTGTTTAGCTCTTCTCTCATTTGTGAGCATTTTTTTTTATTTAAATATAAATGATTTAGCATGGGAAACTTGGCAAATCAATGTATCAAAGGTATTTGATATTTTCAATTACTGAATGATATTCTCCAAATAAGGACAAAAAGGCATAAGTGTCCACTTCCTCTTGCCCTTCTTATGTAATTAGGCATATTATGAACGCGAGGTGCAATATTCAGCAAGATAGCCAAATCATGCATTGACTGCAAACCTCACATGAAAATCAATACAGTTCAAGGCTCTTCCTTAATCTAAAAATCTATTTTAGTCAATAGCTGTTCCCGTTATAAAGAATTGAGTCAATAGCTGTTCCTGTTCAATGTTTCCTTCTTCACTTTCAAGTCCTGGCCGACGTGGATCTCCCCAGCACTAGAAGACTTTTAGGCATGTACTTGGCAAGCCACCTCTTCCTCTGGTCTCGGCTCTCAAACTTGTAGTGGGACATCACGTGTACGTAGCGGATACATCTCGAATGATCTTTTGGCCCAGATTGACCGAGCCCGAGGCCAACATGTCGTATTCGTACCATCCCTTCGAGGGAATGATGAGGTCATTTTGGAGCTCAAGGTGGTTAGGGCTTTGAGCAGGAGGAGCGTGATGATGAGCTCCACAAGAGCCATTTATCTGTCATTGTTCTGGCGATTTATATTGTTCGAACCAAAACTGATGTCTTTCATAATGCGAAGCAATGACGGTTGTTGCCATTAGAACTGATATTAAGGCCGAGAGAGAGAGAGAGAGAGAGGAGAGTTTAATGATATATTTGGCCATCAAAGTCCTGCTTCAATCTTACCAAAAAAAAAAAAGTCCTGCTTCATTTGTGGTTCGTGGTGATACAAAAAGTTCAATGTTTAGGCAAAGTTGCTCACATGTAAGCAAGTTATGTGTTTCAGGATATGAACAAATCTAAGGGTGATAACGCTATACACTCGCATGCATTTCAAATTATAGTTTGGTTAGCCCTATTAGAGTTATTATTGGAAGATATATTTGAAGATCCTGATTGTGGTGCTGAATCTAATTAAGGACTGACTGATTAGGCAAATCCGTGATTGATACAGTGAATAGGAAATTCATAATTATCTGTATATCATTTCTCTATTTACTTACATTCTTAGACTATAAATACATCAATGTAATTGTACAGAATTAATATATATCAAAAGTTTTTCCCTTCCATTTTCATGGATATTAGAGTTATTATTGGAAGAAATTTTTTTTTATATATATTAATTCTGTACAATTACATTGATGTATTTATAGTCTAAGAATGTAAGTAAATAGAGAAATAATATACAGAGAATTATGAATTTCCTATTCACTATATCAATCACGGATTTGCCTAATCAGTCAGTCCTTAATTAGAATCGGCACCACAATCAAGATCTTTAAATATATCTTCTAATAATAACTCTAATAAGCCCAAACAGCATTTGGCTCAATTGATTTCATAAAATTCTCTGAATCAATCTTAAAAAAAAAAAGAACTTAATCTCAGGAAATTGGGTATAATCCTATCCTTTCTTATTGTAAAGATTGATGATGGTCATGAGTGAACTAAATTACTCTCAGAATTTACGAGCTTTCGAACCTCTATGCCCCTATCATTATCTTGATTTATAATTACTTATATCAAAGTGAAATATAAAGAGCTCGCATTCTCTCTGTTTTAACCACCTTCCTTTTGCTTATTATCAATTGGCCGAACCAAAAGTTACTATTTTGGGACCTCTATACATTAATCTGATAATTTTGATTCTTCATTACTTATTTCAAACCTTCGTACCGAAGCTCGTTTCTTTCTCTTTTAACCACCTTTTTCTTATGCTTTACATACTTGGGTATACCCCATGCATGGCTGTTGCTTTTGTTTATTGCTTTTAAGACAGTGAAAAGCTCTTATTCGCCCCCTCACCAGCTATGTCAAAAGACTTGATATTTAATATAATTTCGCTGATCATTTGACAAAAGTAAAGATCAATCACAAAACTCCACCACCAACAAAAGCTGAGAAAATTACACAAACAATCATTAAACTTTGTCCCTAATGTGCAATATGGTCCCTAAACTTTTAATTTGTTCAATATAGTCCTTGAACTTTAGGCTAATATATAATGTGATCCTTGAACTTTTAATTTGTTCAATATCATCCTTAAATTTTTGGTACATATTCAATTCAATCCCTAAACTATATGAAATGTTCAATGCAGTCTTTTTAATTAATTCAAATTCAGGGATTATATTGAACATTTTTATATAATTTAGAGATTGAATTGAACACGTATCAAAAATTTCGGGATGAGATTGAACAAATTAAAAGTTCGAGGACTACATTGAACATTAGCCTAAAGTCCAGGGATTACATTGAACAAATTAAAAGTTCAATGATCAAATTGCACATTAAATTAAATTTTAAAAATTATTTGTGTCATTATTCCACAAAAGGTTAAAAAATGAAAATCTCCGAGGACTTTGATTGCCAATGTCATCCGATGACATCCATTTCTTGTTTTCTTATATTGGTATTCGTCTGCCACTAGACTGGAGGCCTAGGGACTGACTAGGTTTCATTAGTCCACAATAATTCATTCCCGAGAGCATGGAAGGCGTGCAATCTTTTCTCATTCTGCACCACTTTCTCTTTGGCACCTCTCTTTCAGAGCGGGACACTCAATGATTCTCAATTTCTTCAGGGAGGTGAGGCGGCTCATCCCATCAGGCAAACACGTTAAACTTGAGCAGCCATTAACATCAAAATTTTGGGAGCGAAGAGAAATTGCCAATCTATTCCAGCATACTCATCAAATTCTCACGGCCATTAAGATCGAGAGATCTGAAAGTGGCGATATATTGAATCCCCTCGAGTAATGCCATCAGTTTCGAAAGGAACAAGAACCTAAGACGATGACGTTTTGCGAGGGAAGGCCACTGGGTGCCATGCTATTATAAAAATAATAGTAAAGAAAATTTGAATGTTTTTATTATAAAAATAATCAACGATATTCTACATATGCGTTCCTGGTGAAAAAAGTATTGCAAATTTATTTAAATATACAAATTAAATACTCGCTAGTTATCCAATTGTCTTTGTTATACATTGTCAAGGATGGTAAGGTATCTAACGATTTTTGCCAAAAGAAAAAGATAGATATCAGAGTTTCTAAACTAAAAAATTAGGGAGAATTTCCATAAAAAAAGAAATTGAAATATTTGAAATTGGAATATGATGTGAAGAGAACACTTTTACCTCTCTAAAATAGAGAAGAAAAGATGGAGAAGAAAGAAGAAAGAATTTTACTCTACATAAATAATTTGCTTGTCTTTTCCATACCAAGTTGGTGGTATAGAGGTGAACATTCTCGAGGGAAAATATCAAAAAGTCCTAAATATATTACATCAGTACCAATTCAGTCCTAAACCTTTCAATTAGACCAATTTAGTTTAAACCTTTTCACATTGATACTAATTCAGTCCATTCGGCCAATTTAGGCTGGAAATTACTAACTTGGACATTAGCCATCCTACGTAACATAGCCGACATTGATGTGGGATTTTTTTTTAAATTGAATTTTTAATGTTTTTTTCCTTCCTTCTCCTTCCTTGGGCTTGTGGCGGGTGGTCATGGCCGACAACTAGCCATAGGCAAGGGCCGACGAGGGCGTCGTGGCCCTCACCGGCCACAGGGGAGGGTCGCCCTTGCTAGGCTGGACCTTGCAGCCTGGGCGAGGGTGGCCATTGCCATATCCAGCGAGGGTTAGACCCTCGCCGCGTAGGTGATGGCTGCCGTTCATTGCATTCTGTTTTAAGACACTGGAAAGGACTTATTCCCTCTCTCACTTGCGACGTCAAAAAACTCAATATTTGATATAATTTCGCTGAACATTTGATAAAAGTAAAGATCAGACACCGGATCTCCACCACAAAGGAAAAAAAAAAAAATCTCTGTGGATTTTGATGGCTTATGACGACATCCATTTCTTGTTTTTTTTATCTGGTATTTTCCTGCCACTGGACTGGAGGCTGGTTCCCAAAGTACAAAAACATCTATTCAAATGATAAACATAAAACGTGCGCAATCTTTTCCCAATCTGCACCGCTTTCTATTTGACACCTCTCTTCCAGAGTAGGACACCCAACGATTCTCAATTTCTTCAGGGAGATGAGGCATCGCATCTCATCAGGCATATACGTTAAACGTGAGCAACCAATAATGTCAAGCTCTTGGAGTGAAGAGAAATCGCCAATCCATCTCGGCAAACTCGTCAGATTCTCACAGAATTCAATCTCGAGAGACTCAAGAGTGGTGACATGTCGAATTCCCTCGGGTAACGTCACTAGCTTCGAAGTCGTCCGATTCTGAGATGATGGAGCTTGGCAAGGGATCGCCACTGGGTGCCATGCATGTCATCATGGTTCGACAGATCGAGTTCTTTACAGGCCCAAATGGTGAGGCGTTGGAGTGAGGACAGGTACCGCATGCCACGAGAGAGACTCCTTAGTCTGTCGCAACGGTCAAGGCACATGGACTCCAGATTACTGAGAAATTTAAATAGAGTCCTGAGCATTGGGTGCTTTAGATCCACCGCACCACAAAAATCTAGTTTCTTCAATTTAGAAAGAGGCATGAATGCGGCTACTACTGCGGCTTCTGATGAACAGTTTGGAACGGCCTTAACTTCTTGTTCCAACAACTTTGCGCTAACTTCATCTAATCTCAAGCTCTCTATCCAGGGGAACAATGGCATGGACTTCAAGTGGGGACACCTCGATATTTGCATGGACGAAAGCCTTGGGAATGAAGATTGTGAATCGTACGATTGATTTGCTCCTATCAGTTGCCTTAATCCACACCATGTTTTCACGTTAGGACAGTTGAGGAGGAATAGTCTCTCAAGAGATGGGAAGAAGAGCGGTGTAGTTTTACTGGTATCGCTCGTCTCTTGAACGAACTCCAACGAATCCAAGCTGACGAGATTCAACTTTCTTAGGAAAGGGAGTTCACTCAGGGGTGGCAAGTACGTCCATTTTCTACATGTATAGAGTTTGAGCTCAACTAGGTTGCTAATGGAGGAAAGCCAGCTTGGCGGACTCCTACCCATACAACCGAATATGATCAAATGGGCCAGATTTGGGTGTGGTCTGAGATTCTCCCACATGATCAATTCATTGCTCTCGCTATTGTCCTCTTGCTGCTCCTCCGACCACTTGAACTCCAAGGAACAGAGATGTTGCTTTTCCCTCAAGTGGCCTTTGTTCGGTTCTGGTTGAAGGAACTCCAACTTTCCAAGAGTAATGGACCCAACTAATCTGTTTAACATACCCAGTTCATCTACTCTCCCCACATCACCATGTACTTTAGGGTCCATCTTTTGTACGATGAATTGGGATAAAGTCCGAAGCGAAGACAAGTGGTTCAACTCAGGTGGCATGTGGCTCAGTGAGTTACATCCATCAATTAAGAGATGTCTAAGGTTGACCAATTTCCTCAAATCTCTTGGAAGTACGGTAAGCTTCTTACATCCGGAGAGTTTAAGGGTTTGCAAGTTCACTAAATCTGTGACTGAATCCGGGCAAACTCTCGATAGATTGGTTTTCAGAAACATCAAGAAATCTTAAGTGCTTCAATCGACTCCCCAAGGAAGGAGGAACACAAGAATCTGCAGAGCCCAATGCCAACGTTCGACAATGCCTAAACTTGTAGAAAATGCCATTATATTCATTTTGGGACAATTTGTGAACAGATGGTCTACTTTTCAAAGAGAGAAATGTTCGCAAGTTGGTTGCTTCAAATAGAGATGTCACTTCCTTTAGCAAGGCTGATTGTGAAGCAAATGATGCATGTCGAATTCCTCCAACAATGTCGCCTTCATTGAGATTAATAATCTTGCACTCATCTCCTGAGACTTTCAAAGCAAGATCATGCATGAGATCGTGCATCTTGAACATTTTCACCTCACTTGTGTGATAATCGAGCTCTTCAACTTCAAGGAATGACCTACACAGTAGGTCCGAGACATAACTGTCCCCGGTCTCTTCTAGGTTCTCATTCCCGTCCAATGACTCAATAAAGCCTTGTGCCATCCAAAGCTGTATCATTGTTTGTTTATCAAAGACATAATCTTTTGGAAACAATGCACAATATGCAAAACAATGCTTCAACCATGGCGAAAGATGATCGTAGCTGAGCTTGAGGACTTCCATAATTCCATCATTCAACTTATCTATTTTTGAAAATTCATGCTCTTTGAAATAGAGCCACTCATTTTCCTTTTTGTTGTATAAAAGGCTGCCTATAATTCTGATGGCAAGGGGAACACCAGCGCATTTATTAACTATATCTCGACCTATCTCCTTCAGTCTCGGGTCCACTGATTCTTCCCCATCTCTAAAAGCCATTATCTTGAATAAATCCCACGACTTATCTCCAGATAAGCCATGTAGAACATGTATAGCTGATCTTGCATCTGTAGCCTGCACGACCGCTCGATTGCGTGTGGTTACGAGTATTTTGCTCCCCCATGAACCACTCATTAGTAAAGAGCGTAGCTCCAACCATCTCTGGTGATCTTCATTCCACAAGTCATCCAAAACAAGCAAGTATTTCTTCCCGTCTAGTACCTTACGAAGGAGCCTCTGCAACTGGTCCTTAGATTGATTCTCAATGTCCTGCAGATTTCTCATTCGGGGATTGTTCAACAATCACGAAAAGCAAAGACAGAACACGGAAATTTCGTGGTTCGATCACGAAGTGATCTCGTCCGCAGGCGAGGCGACAAAATTCCACTATAATCAAAGAGTACAAAATTTCAGAAGTCGAAAAACAACGACAAAACCTCACGGCTCACCAAAACTCTCTGAAAACAAAACTCTCTGTATATCAATAAGAAAACCTAGCCATGGTGCAAAATAGGGCTTCGAAAATTTTCTCGGGCGTAGCCCCGAAACCCCAAGAGTTGGTTCGCTTCCTCTAGCTTAGGCGGTCCGCTATGGAGATTTGTTTGCTTGCTGCGGGTTGGGCCTATTGGCCCAACCCTTAGTCATGAACCAAATCTCAATTTCCTTTCCACTTTTCGGGTCGCACAAAAATATGTCGGGTCGGATCATGGACCGGACCGAGTACATAAAATTCAAGACATATTTAACAAATCTCCACCTTGGCTTGAATTTCCCAAAACAAAGTAGTTAAGAAGCCGAACACATTCTCTTGGCATCCCTAAGCCTACGTGAGCTAACTCGGTGTAGGAAACAAGGGATGCAATAAAAGAACATATCCACTTCAAAACACACAAATGTAGAATTGCCATTACCTCTCCACCAAAGCCCCAAAAGGGGCAAACTCAACCAAGCATGCCAATCAAGTTCAAGCAATGCTTAAACTTGTTGGCGGGAACTGGCTTGGTCAACATATCAGCAGGATTGTCAGCTGTACCAATTTTCTTTACCGTTATGTTTCTTTCTGCAATTGCCTCGCGAATAAAGTGATACCTGACATCGATGTGCTTAGTCCTCTCATGATATGCTTGGTTTCTAATCAAGTATATAGCACTCTGATTGTCACAAAAGACAACCGAATTGTCTTCCTGCTGTAGCCCAAGTTCCTGAACAAGATTCCTCAACCAAATACCTTCTTTCACTGCTTCTGCTGCTGCCATATACTCTGCCTCTGTAGTAGATAAAGCAATTGTCGACTGTAAGGTTGACCTCCAGCTAATAGCCGAACTAGATAATGTGAAAAGATAGCCAGTCAATGATCTCCTCTTATCAAGATCACCTGCAAAATCGGAATCCACAAATCCCACAACTGAGGTACCGTTAGAACTATTTCTTTCAAACACTAGACCCAACTCTGCGGAGCCTCTAAGATACCTAAGTATCCATTTCACTGCCTGCCAATGAACCTTTCCAGGATGCGCCATATATCTCTTAACGCACTGTGCAATGTCTGGTCGAGTGCATACCATAGCATACATAATGCTACCGACTGCACTGGAGTATGGGACACGAGACATCGCAGCCTCCTCGACTTCTGATTGAGGTGAATGTTGAGCTGAAAGTCTAAAATGCGATGCCAACGGTGTACTCACGGGCTTAGCGTTTTGCATGCCAAACCTCTCAAGTACCTTCTCAATATAACTCCTCTGCGAGAGATATAACTTCCACCTTTCTGTCCCTCCTCAATCTCCATTCCTAAGATCTTCTTGGCGGGACCCGTGTCTTTCATCTCGAACTCCTCATTAAGCCGTTTCTTCAAGATCAACACATCTGACATGTTCTTTGCAGCAATGAGCATGTCATCCACGTATAAGAGAAGATAGACAAAGGATCCATCTGAACTCTTCTTGAAGTAGACACAACTATCATAGTTGCTCCTTTGATAACCGCTCCCTATCATGAAGCTGTCGAATCTCTTATACCACTGTCTTGGTGACTGTTTCAGACCATACAAGGATTTCTTCAATTTACAAACATGATCTTCCTTGCCTTCTACATAATAGCCTTCAGGCTGGGCCATATAAATAGTTTCCTCAAGCTCGCCATGAAGAAAAGCAGTCTTCACGTCAAGTTGCTCAAGCTCTAAGTCAAATTGAGCAACTATAGCTAGCAACACACGAATGGAAGTGTGTTTTACCACAGGAGAGAAAACTTCAGCATAATCAATTCCCTCCTTCTGGTTGTAGCCTTTAGCTACGAGCCGAGCCTTGAATCTAGCATTTTCAACACCTGGAATTCCTTCCTTTTTCTTGAAGACCCATTTACACCCGATGGCTCTCTTTCCCTTAGGCAGCTGCACCAAGTCCCAAGTCTGGTTCTTGTGAAGTGATTCAAGTTCCTCAACCATAGCAACAGCCCATTTTTCTGATTCTGTGCAAGTAATAGCTTCTGTATAGGTAGAAGGTTCCTGAATACCCATATCTTCTGCTGTCGTGAGAGCATAAGCCACCAGATCAGAGAACCCATATTTCTGAGGAGGTCGGGTCTGTCTCCTTTCTCTGCCAGTAGCAATAGAGTATGGCTGCTCCACCTCATCTACAGCTTCCTCATCTGAACTTGAATCAACAGGAGCATTTTGCTCGTTCAAAATATTCTGAGAGGTCTTTTCTGGAAGCTCCACCTGAACCTCCACCTCATTCATATCACTCTTATGTTTACCTGCAGACTCATCAGCAACTTTCCTTTGATCAAGCATATGCATTTCATTAAAAGTAACATCCCTACTAATAATGAACTTAGGTGAGTTAGGTTCCTGGCACCATAAACGATAACCTTTCACCCCATCAGCATACCCAACAAAAATGCATTTCTTTGCTCTAGGTTCTAGCTTACCATCCTTAACATGATAATAAGCAGGACATCCAAAAATCTTTAGATTAGAGTAATCACAAGGCTTACCTGACCACATCTCAAAAGGAGTCTTGCATTCTATTGCTGTTGAAGGAGAGCGATTAACGAGATAACAAGCCGTGTTAACGACTTCACCCGAAAATCCTTTTCCATGCCAGCATTAGAGAGCATGCATCTTGCTCTCTCAATAGAGTTCTGTTCATTCATGCGTTACGCCACTCCATTCTGCTGTGGAGTGTGCCTAAGCTATGTCTGGTGTCGAACAATACACCGCATCTGCAGAATTCATTAAAATCGCCACCACAGAACTCAAGACCATTATCGGTCCTAAGATGCTTGATCTTCTTCCCTGTCTGATTCTCAACAAGAGCTTTCCACTTCTTGAAGGTTTCAAACACATCACTTTTTCTTTTCAGAAAATAAACCCAAACCTTCCTGGAATAATCGTCAATAAACGTCACAAAATAAAGAGCGCCACCCTTAGATGGAACCTGTGCTGGTCCCCATAAATCGGAATGGATATAGTCAAGTGTGCTCTTTGTCGAATGAGTCCACGTGCTGAATTTGACCTGCATTGCTTGCCAAGAACACAGTGCTCCACGAAATCTAGCGAAGTCGTCTGCTCCCCACAAAGTAAACCACGTTTACTCAAAACTGACATGCCACGCTCACTCATGTGGCCCAAACGCATGTGCCACAATTTAGCTCTATCATTGTCAGAAACGGAATTGCTTGTGCCAATTGAAGGACCCATAACTGTGCTACCCTGCAAGTGATACAAGTGATTCACCTTGCTTCCTTTCATCACAACCAGATTGCCTTTTGTAACTTTGAGAACTCCACCTCCACCTGAGTACACACACCCAATGGAATCCAAACTGCTCAACGAGATAAGGTTTCTCTTCAAGTCTGGTATATGTCTTACTTGAGTCAAAGTTCTTACTGCTTTGTCGTGGCACTTAATCCGAACAGTACCAATACCCACGACTTTACATACAGCATCATTCCCCATCAAGATTGATCCACCATTCAATGGTTCGTATGTGGTGAACCATTCCCTATTTGGGCACATGTGGTATGATGCTCCAGAATCCATAATCCAAACATCATTGGACAAATTAACAGCAGAACATGCCGTAAGAACACTGTCTGACGCATTAGCCTCATTGTCGTTTGCAACATTCGCCGAATCTTGTTTCTGAATATGCTGCTTATCCTTTTTCTTGAGCGAAGGACAATCTGATTTGTAATGTCCCTTTTTATGGCAATAGTAGCACTCAACGTTCGTCTTATCTCCAGGTGGCTTAGATTTTGAACGACCAACAGATTTCCCTCGATAAGCTTTATCCCTGCTCTTGCTCCAGCCTCTCACAAACAAACCATCTGCTTTATTTTCGCTGGTATTCCCATTCAACTTTGTTCTCAGTTCTGCAGAATTCAAAGACGCTTTGACATCCTCCAAAGTTATGGATTCACGTCCATACAGCATCGAGTTCACGAAATTTTCGTATGAGGCAGGCAGCGAACATAACACGATCAAAGCTTGATCTTCATCTTCGAGTTTAATATCTAAATTTTTCATATCCAGAACAATTTTATTAAACTCATCCGGATATTCTGAGCAGGGCGTACCTTGGCGCATCTTTAGGGTATAAAGGCGCTGCTTGGATAAAGTCTCGGCGTTAGGGGATTTCTTCATGTAGAGACTTTCCAGTTTCTTCCAGAGACCGGCCTCTGTTTCTTCATCGGCGACTTCTCGCAAGACCTTGTCATCTAGAGACAACTGGATCGCGCTATGCGCCTTCTCCTCCATCTCTTCAATTTCAGCCGAGGTCATATCTTCTGGATAATTTCCGTCCAGAGCCCTAACCGTACCCTCTCGCCTCAGTAAAGCCTTCATCTTAATTCTCCATAATCCGAAGTTGTTCTGTCCGTCGAAAGATGAGATCTGAAACTTTAAAGATGCCATCTTCAAGAACCGCAGAATCGAACGCAGCTCGATACCAATTGTTGAAAACGGATCGGAAAAGCAAAGAAGAACACGGAAATTTCGTGGTTCGATCACTCTACGTCCTGGCGAGGCACGACAAAATTCCACTATAATCAAAGAGAGTACAAAATTTCAGAAGTCGAAAAAACGACAAAACCTCACGGCTCACCAAAACTCTCTGAAAACAAAACTCTCTGTGTATCAATAAGAAAACCTAGCCGCGGTTTCAAAATTTTCTCGGGCGTGGCCCCAACCCCCATGGCGTTGGTTCGCTTCCTCCAGCTTAGGTCCGCTATGGAGATTTGTTTGCTTGCTGCGGGTTGGGCCTATTGGCCCAACCCTTTTTTGAACCAAATCTCAATTTCCTTTCCACTTTTCAGGTCGCACAAAAATATGTCGGGTCGGATCATGGACCGACCGAGTACATAAAATTCAAGACATATTTAACAAGGATCCTCTTGAAACTCATCGAGGGCAGATTTCAGTATTCCTTTGATGATCAAATCCTCATCAAAGACGTGAGATACACACACCCATATCTTAAGCTTGAAACAGTCTTTCACCTTGTCGTCGTTGTATACCAGCTGAGCAAGAGCGGTTTTTCCAAGTCCTCCTATACCGACGATGGAAACAACCGAAACACTCTCTCCGGAGGAGGAATCAAACAAATAGGCGATGATCTCCTTCTTATCCTCTTCTCTACCGATAATTTCTTCCTCGCGCACAAAAGAGTGAGTCATCCTCCTCCTCACAGTAGCAATAGTTGACTCACTCAGATGCGGCTCTAAATGGAAGTCCTTATCATTTTTGATCCGATCCAGTTTCTTCCTAAGTTTCTGAATCTTATTAGCCACCTTGACGTGGTGCGCGAGCTGATTCGAATTGGAGAAGAAAATGCGTACCTCATTCAACATCTTGTTACCGGAAGTGACCTTTCGCCTCAGATCTTCAGTTGCGACATCGTCGAGCAAGTCATGTATGTCGTACAGCACATCTTTGAGCTTCTTGAGCCAGAGCTTGACCTGGCGATTGTGCCGTTGCTGCTTCTCGGCATCCAAAAGCACCGCTTGGATGGTCTCGACGGTGTCCTTAAGCCTTTGGAGCTCATCTCCCGCACCACACACAAGTTGGACCTGCGAATAGGTGACGGAACCGGCCAGTTTCAGTACGGCGGTGGCGAGGCTGAAGAGCAACTCTTCTGCCATTTCCCAAGGCAAAAGCTAGGGTCGGGGAGCGTTTGAGACAATGGTTTGTTCCAAAGGCAAAAGCTGGCATTAAAGGGTTTCAACCACCCTTGGAGTTCGATTCTTTTTTAGCTGCGGTCAGATGCGACAAAATCCGACCAGATCCGAAATGCTCTCCCTGCAAATCGATCCAATCCAAAGCCGAGATGACCAAGAAAAATCAGCAACTTGAGAGTTGCGACCAAGTCGAAACCTAAAGCCTCATTTGCTGTTATGTTTATATGTCAAGTGGGAATGGAATTGACCAATAAGAACTAGAAGACAAGCAGCGTGGGGTCCACGAAAAAGCGTTGACTTTTGCATTGCTTTCTCCTCCACGCGTTGTTGCGCCGTGTGTTTTTTTGTTTTCATATTTGAAAATGAAAATAGGATCGAAAAACCTTTGGTCTCTTACCGAGAGCAGTTTCCAAACGAAAACTCAATTGCTCTCAAACAACTTTATTGGAAATGGTTAAGCAAATGAATAAATTTTCCTGATAATAACTTTAATTGAGAATTGGGTAAAATTATTGAGCCTAAAGAATATATGTAAGTTCATTCAGAATCGTATAGCATAAATGAGTTTTATTTCACAAAATAATGAAAACTTGTAATAGCTTGCTTGTGTAAAAATAAATATTTCTATCCAAAGAATATTAACTTACGCGTCGCTGCGAGATCAAGAAGATTTAACAATTAGAACATTCTCAATCTTTTCGTTTCGCTAAAAAATTGATTTGCACTTCGATTTGTCTTTTAATTTTTAATTTTTCCAACAAATGTAGCACTCTCTATAGATTTTGATTCATACAAATACCATTCCGAAGTAAATTTTTTGTTTTGGAGTCAAATTCAAAGTAAAGTTTAGACGGTTGTATATACATATATCCAAATATTTGAGGATCCTTTTTTTGATCAATGAGAAAATAACTCAATAGTTACCTTTATATGTAAGAACATTTGTAAAATTTAGAGTGGGAGACTTATTGAAATGATTAATTCCGGGGTCATCCATGTTTTGTGACAACAAAACCAAAAAGATAATTGGTGAATGATATTAGATGTTAACTCTAAATGTTTCAATGACTCGTTTATGTTAAGAAGGAATCAGAAGGACAAGGGCCTAATTATATTAGTCATCGGTGCACCGTAATTGATGGACCTTAGAAAGCGGTACAGAACAACTGCGAATAAAGCTTAGCAGAGGAAGGAGAAGATCCATCGGGACATGAAGAAGAGGAACGAAAGGAACTTCAGCAAGAAGATTAGGGTCTTCGTTCTCTTCATGTATTGCTTTCCTTTTGCTAGACGTTAACTTTAGCTGAAGACACTTTCCTAAAATCTGCAGGCAGTATGCGTGCCGCAAAACTCTGGCAGACGGGCATCCATGAGCAAGGGAGATTCGCAAAGAACGACGAATTCGGAGAGAACTCTAGGCTCACTTGTGGCCATCTTGAGGATGATGAAAAGGACGAAGTGAGAATAATTTTCCTTTCAAAAATCTGCACTAAACATGCCATCTCTGTGGTTCTAAAGAAACCTCCCAAGATCAAACGCTACCTTGTGAATTGTGATGTCTGATCAAGACGAGAACAAATAAATAATCATCACGACCCCAATAAATATCCTTGCCTGATCATATCCTATGCGTAATATATATAAGACCTCCTTGGCTTTTGGTTCAGGTGGTTGTGAAAGAAGACGACATGATGGATTCATCTGATATCTATGCTCATATCGGTGACGTCAATTCCTTCAACTGCTCAATCCAATCTTGGATTTGAGTAGCCAGATCTTACAGACTCAAGCAATTCCATTACTCAGTTTTGCAGGACTCCGTGAAGCTCGGATATCTGTTTCTGCAGACTGATCAACTAATAAGAATTAGTGGACTAATAAATGAGTCAGGAATAATTAGTATGGCAATAAGAATTAATGTACTTTTGTATATAAGATCTGTATGTTATAAAGAGTATCAATTAGACTGTGTAGACCTGAAACCGGGAAGGACATGATCACCAATTGGATGATGAAGAAACACAGCTGATGTAATTATAATGAAAATATACGTAGATACATAACATATTCACGGTTACATGTATACAAAGTAAAGCAAGAAAGTTAATTTTGACATCTTAGACAAAATCGTGGACTTGTTATATGTGGGAAAATTGTCAAAAAAGTCTTAAACCTATTGAATGGCGGCCAATTTAGTCCTAAACCTTTTAAGTTTGCCAATTCAATTCTAAACATTTTCAATTTTTGCCAATTGAGTCCATCCGGCCAATTTTGGCGGGGTGGCGGCGACGCGGGCCGCTAATCGACTCAGGCGTCCGGCCAATGCTGACGTGACAATTTTTAAATATTTTTTTCTAATTTTTTAATTTTTAATCTTTTTTTTTTTTTTTTCTGATTTCTTCCTTTTGGCGAGTCCGATGACCGGCGGTCAGCGGCTGGCTAGAGGGGAGGGCACCAACCTCTGGCGAAGCTTGCCTCGTCGGCCACCAGCGAGGGCGAGCCTCGAAAGCCCCTAGCTGGGCAAGGCGACCTCGCCGTTGCACGGGTTCTTGACAACAGTCGAGCCTCGCCCGGTTGGGTGAGGCGAGACCTCGCCCAGATTTGGCGAAGCTCGCTCCGCTGGCCACCGGCAAGCTTCGCCAGATCTGGCGAGGCTCGCCCTCGCCAGTGATCGATGGGGCAAGCTTTTGCCAAAGGCTGGTTTCCTCCCTCGGTGGGTTGCCAGTCGCCGGATTGGCTAGAGGGAAGAAATCAGAAAAAAAAATTTAAAAATTGCCACGTCAAGATTAGCCGGACGACCAAGTGCCACGTCCAGCCCGACCTACCAAAATTAGCCAGATGGACTCAATTGATAAGAATTAAAAAGGTTTAGGACTGAATTGGCAAACTTAAAAGGCTTAAGACTGAATTGGCCACCGTACAATAGGTTTAGGACTTGTTTGACAATTTTCCCTATTATATATGGTTAGATGTTTTTTGAGACCGTGAACTCTCTTCTAAGAGATACTTGTGTTTTACTGTGGATACGGCTCAGCGTTTTAGGAATTCAAATTTCGCGTAACTTCACGTTTCTCAATGCATAAATACATTCATGTAATTCGATTTTTTGTCCCAATGCTTCGATAAGCATTCTAAAATTCCCAGAAAGTTATCATTGAAATTATGTCGATCTTGCACCATGCTATGTTCCGTTCCCAAAAATAGGGATCCCTTTTGGGCCGACAAGTTTCAATAAGTGTTGGTAAATATCGAAACATTGTCGGTAAAAGAAAAACCACGGTGACTTTTTTTTTTTAAAGTTTACTTATTGGTTACTTTCCAATACTTATATGAAATTACAACTTGTTTTCTGATGATGTGCAAATTAGCAATTTTTATACTACTTACCCATTTTTATTTGCATAAATTACCAACACTTTGATTATTCCAACTCTTATATGAAATTACTAACCCAAGTTAGAATGAATTATCACTTTTGTTTGATTAAATTACCAATGAGTTTTTGGTTACCAACTCTAATTACTAATGAATGTCTTATTGTTTTTCCTAATTTACCAACTTTTCTATAAAGTTAATTTATTTTTCACTTTGGTCACCCTGCTCACTCTTTTTAGAGATCACCAACCTAAATTATCATGTCTTACAAACTTTTCTCTCATTAAATTATCATCTAGTGTTGCATTACCAACTCTCTTTTGAGTTAGGTACTTACTGAGATTTATTCTTTTTCTTTTAATTTGCCAATTTTTTACTGTATAAACTTTTATATGCATTTCTTAGCAACGAGTTTAGAAATTACTAACCTTAATTAAGTTGCATACCAATTTTACTCCAATTAAGTTATCAACTAGTTATGGATTACCAATTCTCATTTGAATTACTTATTAAGTTCAGTTTTCTTTTGATTACCAAATTTTCTTATCTTTTACTAACTTTCATTTATCTCTCTTGATTATGCAGCCCTTTCTAGAAATTACTAGCTTTAATTTAAGTAATTTATCAACTTTTTTCCAATTAAGTTATCGACTAGTTCCGAATTGCCAATCTCATTTGAGTTGGATACCAATGTTTATTTGATTTTTTTTAATTTATCAAATTTCTATTAAGTTACTTATTCGGGAATAAAGTTGGTAAGTCACAAATAAACATTGCCAATTTCATATAATAATTGGTAAATTCAAGGTGTTGCTAAGAAAGTTAAAGAAGAGTTAATAAAGTACTAAGAGAGATTTTCATTTGCTGAGACAAAAGAAGTTGCTAATTTGAAAAAAATAAATAAATGTTAGTAATTAAGTGAAATAAGAGTTAGTAACTTAAAATTAATATTATAATGCAAAACATCTTAAATGATTGGCAAATCGATCTTGAGACAAGTTACTTTCCAAACGGAAAAACTCTACTTATGAAAACCAAGACTTTGGTTGTATAGGCAATCATAATCAATGGAGATTCAGATTTTATCATTCAACGACTACTCAATCTTTTTAATACGGATCTGTCCAACGGGTAGATTGGAAGATGATCCTCTAGAGATTGTCCAACGGCTATATTGAAAGTGGAGGAGTATAAAAGAAGACCAAGATGCCGAGGAGTGGAAGTCAGAGATAAAGTCTAGAATCTAGAATTCCAAAGTCTGAACAAATTTCGATCCTATATATTTGTCTTTCATGAGCTACATTTTGTGATCTTAAGAGAAGTATTGAAAGAGTGATTGAGTGAGATCTATCATACACTAACTGTTATCACTCATAATTGCAATCTCTTGTTGATATTCTAATGGAATTCAGCCAGTAGGCGATTAGTGCGGGAGAGTGGACGTAGCCTTGATTTAAGCCGAACCATTATACGTCTTGTGTGCAAATTCTCTTATCCCTAAACCCTTACCGCTCATTATTATATTCTGTTGCACACTTGCTAAACCGCTTTTGAAGTTTATTTAGAATTTGTACTTTGCACTCTAACTTCAGACTCAAGTTTTTGACATTTTAATTCTTCTTTAAATTGGTCAAGATTTAACAGAATCATCTATTCACCCTCCTCTAGGTGATCTTTGTTAGCTACATCAAAACTTAAAATAGTAGGAATATCAACCTTATACAACCCTAAATGAGATTCTACATTTACTATTATGAGAATATAAGATTCTTAAGAGCAACCATCGTAATGTCTACAAAGACAAAAAAGAGGTACTGTGGAAATAAAATGAGAATGTATGTTTTGTTGATTTAGGAAATTGATCGAAACGAAAACATATTCTAAAATCCAAGTAATGGTGTAATTACGAAACATAGTATGAAGGGTTGCTTTGGCTTTGTTATGGAAAGTTGAGAAATGAATTTGAATAAATTAAAAGTTTAGGGACTAAATTGCACATTTCTCAATAGTGTAGTGACTTGCAGTGACTTTTTCTCTTTTAATAAAAAAATTACTACATTGAATATGTAAAAATAGTTCATGAACCATATTGAACAAATTAAAAGTCTAATGGGGTAACATTGCACATCAAAGTCAAAATTTGGGAACTATTAATGTCATTTTCTCTTTACAATATTAATGCTACTTTAAAAGAATGAATACACGAGCCAGATTCTTATTAATTAATGTTGTGAAATAACACGAAAGCTAACGAATCTTATAATTAAAGTCTAACACAAGAACAAAAAATTATCTAAGAAATCAACAAGGAACGATAAGAACAGCAGAGATTTCTATGGTTCGGTTTAAATGTCAATACCTACTCAATGGAAAAGCAAGACGCCAATAAATCCACTATGTATCCGGAGCATATGGAATCTACAGTTGCTTAATCACTCAAGTGTTTCCTTGTTTTAAATTACATCCAAAGCAAAAACCACAAGTGCCAATTCAAAATCTCTTACTGAGAACACACTTAGATAATTCATATAGAGAAAACCCTAACATTTTTTTGTTTGCCCTAGTGTGTAATAACCGAGCAAATTTCATTTCTTTTATATATATAAGGTGGGGCTATTTCCACCCATTTTAATTAAGACACTCATATTTTAATTAACAGACTGAAATGCCCCATTCAATTTAATTTTTCTTTCTTTTACCATGTTAACCAAGAAAAACTAACTTTATTTCTACCATCTCTCTTATTAGTTTCCCAATATAAATGCCACAATTAACCCAACAAGATATCATATTATCATTCATCCTCTTGTCTTGCACGGAGAAGGTTGTTAATTCTCATTCACTGTCTCATCTTTTGAATCACAAATTTTACATAGAAGATTAGAAAAATTCTATTTATGACAGCCTATGAATGCACAATTAATTGAATATATTAGTTTTATATCTATTATTGAAGTAGTTTGAGGCTTTTAAGGGAAATTATATTTTAAAGTTGAAAATTAAGTTCAATCTGACTGATCTTTACCTAGTGGGGTTTTTGCCGAAATAAATTTGTAGGTCTGTATGGTTCAAAAATCGCTTATTGTGCTTTCCTCGAAGCTTTTTACTTTTTTTTTTTTTTCATTTTGAATTGCAAAATGGGGATTGAAACTCTAATTGTTCTTCACCTTCAAACTCCCATCCTACATTTTCAAAGAAAAATTTTGAGCATGTCTTAAAATTTTGATTCACTTGTTATGATATTAAATATAAGATCATATTAAATGATTTCTTCATGATAAAGTTAGAAAATTTCCTTTTTCTTTTCCTTGTTGTGTTTATCATTCAGTCATGATCAAAAGAAAAGCATATTCAACTTATGACCACGCTTCTACCAAAATAATTGTTTTTTTTTTTCTGTTCTGATTGATTTTTGGGTTTAATATCACGAAGAAACCCAAACTAGTACACTTGTAATAAATTTACTTCAAACTAATTTTTTGACTATCAAAAATCCTAAACTGATATATCTGTGACAATTTTACCCTCCTCTCATTTCCGTTAAATTTTACTATCAAATTTCTGATTTGAATGACATGTGGCAATTGACGGGTGTACCAATTTGTTATTTTTCGTTATATTAATCTAAGTTAACGGAGGGTAAATTTGTTACAAATGTACTAGTTTGGGATTTTTGAAGGTCAAAAAATTAGTTTAGAGTAAATTTGTCACAAGTGTATCGATTTGGGATTGTTCATGGTATTAGCCCTTATTTTTTTCCATTTTCATTTTGGAGGGAAAAGACCAGACAGAAAAGGAAATATTATACGATAGATTTAAATCAAAATTTGGTTCTTCGTAGATTAGGAACAAGAAAAAAAAGTCTCTTCAACAAATGTTTGACCAAACCGAATGTTATCATGTTATATTAACCAGTTACCTCAAAAATAGGTGTGGCTTTAGTCAAAAAGGATAAAAAAGAAGTCTCATCAATAAATGTTTGACCAAATCGGATGTTACAAGGACATATTAGTGTGGTTCCTTAAAAACGGGTGTCCTCGGTTAAAAAGATGTGAAAATAGTACCGCCTTAAATTAAGAAACCTATTTAGATCATATTTCTCTCGCTACAAAAAAATAAGGATTTAGCCACGGGAAATTAGTGACGAAAAATTATTTATCGCTAATTTACGATAAAAACTAAATTCGTCACTAATTGCGACGGAATTTGCGACGAAAAAAAAATTTATCTCTAATTTGAGAAAAAAAAAATTCGTTGCTAATTTGCGATGAAAAATTTTTCTTAGCTAATTTGCGACAGAATTACAGACAAAAAAAAATTCATTACTAATTTTGCGACGAAAAAAAATTTGTGGCTAATTTAGCCACGGATTTAGCCATGAAAATAAACTATCGCTTCACTCTCTAGACTATTTTTCATTTTCATGGCTAAATCCGTGGCTAATTAGCTATGAATTTAGCCACGGAAATAAATATAATAGGGAAATGTGGCGATACTTAATTTCCGTGGCTAATTAGCCATGGAAATAAATATAGTAGGGAAATACGGCGATACTTAATTTCCGTGACTAAATCCGTGACTGATTTAGCCACATAAATAAATATAATAGAAAAATGTGGCGATATTTAATTTCCGTAGCTAAATTCGTGTCTAATTAGCCACGAAAATAAATATAATAAGGAAATGCAGCGATAGTTAATTTTCGTGGCTAAATCCATGATTAATTAGCCACAAAAATAAATATAGTAAGGAAATGCAGCGATACTTAATTTTTATGGCTAATTAGCCACGAATTTAGCCACGGATAGCTAAATTTTTTTATCTGCCCCACTCACCCCGATTTTCTCTCTCTCTCTCTATGTTCGCTCTCCCTCTCCCCACCCCCAAACCTCTCAATTCGCCCTGATCTCCAAAATCCAACCTCTAATTTTCTCGCGTCTTCGGCGAATTCGACGCCTCGTCGTCGCAAATTAGCAGGTGCGATCCCAAATCCGGCGCTAATTCTTGCGGTCTCCGGCGATCGCCGCACACGTCTAGGGTTTTCCCCAGCTCAAAACCCGATCGATTCGGCGGCGCTTCCGGCGATGGGCGGCAACAATATTCCCCTCCCCTTCTCGCATTGTTCTCGCCTCTCGCGGTGGTTTCCGCCCCTCGGAGCTCGGAATCAGCGGTTTTCCGATTCGTTATCTCGAGTTTCTTCCAGCGATTCCGCTGAATTCGGTGAGTGCGATCGAGATTCGCCATGGCTAGCTCCGCAATGGAGAGAACGGGCGAGGACCGCCGACGCCATCGACCAAGCGACGAGCCCGGCGATCCGTCACGATCGACGCCCCTGCGGGAGTCCCGCCAAGCTCGGGGCCCCGAGGGGCAAATTTCGAGGAGATTGGGATGGCGAGAGAAGTCGATTTCGACGCCTTCATCGGGGAGTCGACGGAGATCCGCGATGCAACGGAGCGATCGGGAGGATAGGGTTCTCGCAGCGCCGACATGCAAGGGTTGGACCGCGCCGGATGAGAGATTGAAGCCGCTGTTGAAGTCGAAAGTGGGTTTCGAGCAACAAGGCTATGATCGAGCCGCTGGCTCACCTCGCCGGTACTTTGAGCGCCGCGATGGAATCCATTCCGAATAGAAATTTTCGCTCCAAATTGATTCCTAATAGAAATGCGTTTGTTAAAAAAATATCCAATGCATTCGAGCAATTTTCACATTCGAATAAAAATGCGCTTTGTTAAAAATACTTGATTCCGAATGCATTCTTGATTCCGAAATGAGTTTTGGGCAAAAAAAAAGAAAGCTACTTTTTATAGCTTCTCTCTTCCGAATCATTCTCTCTATTTTCTCTTTTTTATCACTAATTTTTTTTTCAAAAATGCATAAAAATTGAAAAATTCCAAAAAAATTCATAAAAATTTCCAGAAAATAAAAAAAAGTCAAGATTTCGAGAAAATAGAAAATTTGGTGAATTTTTTTTAAAAATATATAAAAAAATAAAAAATTCAAAATTTCACATAATGGCTTAGAATACCTTTAGGTACCTACTTTGAGTTAAATTTAATTTTTTTTTGAGTGCCCAAAAAATAAAAAAAAAATTTCAAAACTTCACAAAATGATTTAAAATACCTTTGGGCACCCACTTTGAGTGAAATTTAATTTTTTTTTTTGGTGCTCAAAAAAAAAAAAAAAAAAAAATTTCAAAACTTCACAAAATGATTTAAAATACCTTTGGGCACCCACTTTGAGTGAAATTTAATTTTTTTGAGGTGCTCAAAAAAAGAAAAAAAATTCAAAAATTTCAAAACTTTACAAAATGGCTTAGAATATTTTTGGCCACCCACTTTGAGTGAAATTTAATTTTTTTTGGAGATGCCAAAAAAAATTAAAAAAATAAAAAATTTCAAAACTTCACAAAATGGCTTAGAATATCTTTGGGCATCCACTTTAAGTGAAATTTAATTTTTAAATTTTTTTTTGAGGTGCCCAAAAAAAAAAAAAAAATCAAAAATTTTAAAACTTCACAAAATGGCTTAGAATACCTTTGGGCAACCATTTTGAGTGAAATTTAATTTTTTGAGGTATGCAAAAAAATAAAAAATTTCAAAACTTGACAAAATGGCTTAGAATACCTTTAAGCACCTACTTTGAGTGAAAGTTAATTTTTTTGAGGTGCCCAAAAAATCAAAAAAAATCAAAAATTTCAAAACTTCACAAAATGGCTTAGAATACCTTTGGGCACCCACTTTGAGTGAAATTTATTTTTTTTAGGTGCCCAAAAAAATAAAAAAATAAAAATAGATTTCTGTTCCAGAAATCAATTTACGGAGCGAAATTAATCATGTTTTTACCAAACAGATTTCTCATCTAGAAATCAATTTACGGCAAGAATTCCAAAATCAATTTAAAGCAAGAATTTAATTTACGGAGCGAATGGTTACCATTCGCACCCTTATTGTTTCGATTCGGATTAAGTGTCTATCTAGCTCGTAGCGTTAGGGTTTTTCTGCTTATTTCATTGCTGCGGATTAATTTCGAGATAATAGCGGTGTATATAGTATGTATGGCTACATTTTGGTGGCCTGTGAGGGTAAACAAACGCTTTACCGTACTCACGATGATAGGGAGTCTCTTTTCAATTTTAATTTTAAATGCGGATGGTTGAGTCCCTTATGAGATATTGCATGAATGGACCGTTATTGAGATGGTTTGGGTAATTTGTTCATGTTGTTGTTTGATTTTGGCTCACTTTGGATTTGCTTTTGTTTTTAATCATCAGCATTTCGAGCTGCGGAAGTTGGAATCTTGGCGGATGCTTTTGCATGCCACTTGTTTCGATTCGAGTTGGCAAGATAGACAAGCAAGGGACTCTTCTTTGCCCCACATCAACAAGGTAAAGGTAAATGAAGTTCTGATCTGTATCGGTTTTCGGATTCTTGTATGTGAATTGTCTGTTGGCTTGTGAGCAGCTTAGTTTGGTTTCTACTGATGAGTTGCCAATGTTTTCCGGTAGTATACATAGTTCACCGCAGAATAATTTTATCAGTGGTGCTCATTGGTTTACTATTAGAATTTTGTTTGTTATCAAGTGATTTTCCTTTACGTTTCTCGGTTGCTATATGGATGCTTATAATTTCTGGAAGTTTAACAAGCTTAGAATTGGCTTTATTAGGAGTTGTATTGTTTATGTTCTGATCTGTCGCATTTAAGTGGCGCATTTTCTGTCTTGTATCTTGTTCCCTTCATCTGGAGTGTAGTTCTTGTAAGCTTTCATTTTGTAGTGCGAGTGCGTACTTTGTGTTTTGATTGAGCATTTGTTAGTTTTGTGTTTTGATAACGGTTCTTCGTACGATATTTCTACAATGTTTAAGGAGGAGTATACTTGCTGTTTTTCTGTTCCTAGAGTTCTTTATCTTCATTATTTCAAATTTGCTAGTTTTTATTGCCATTTTGTGTGGTGGAGTTCTGTCTTTTGGTTCTTATTACAGCTAGATATGTAATGCTAATTGTGGGCACCTCATCAGGAGATCATGTTGTTAGTCTTCTTTGCAGGTAGCCAGTTTAAAATATTCTAGATGAAAGTATTCGACACATATTGATATACCAGTAAATTTTTGTAAAGTAAACGTCAGATGCTGGACCGTAACAGTTTTTTGTTTTCTGATGTAGTTCTCTTCTTGTTGGAATTTTTTTGGATACATATGGATATAGGTATTGGTGGCAGTAATATTGGCTGATGGACAGTAGTTTATGTTTACCCTACTATGCTTTCTTCATAATGGGAGATTTAGCCTCTTGACAATTATGTCATAGCATCAGAGTCTTCGAATTGAGCAGGTCTTGAATGTCGTTTGTGAGATTATTTTTCAAGAAATGGTGGATATTACTTGAATAATATCAACTTTGCATACAGTCCATGATATCACTGGAAATAATCTTCAATTGAGGATTTGATGTTGTAGCTTCTTGTTGGTAACCATGTTCATCCTTCCCAATAAATATGTCTTTTGACTTGTAGGTGAAGTGGTCGTATCTTATTATGATCTCTAAATTAAGGGGGAGTCAAGGTAGTTTCATGCTTCTATATTATCGTGTCGACTGTTGCTTTTTGAATGTATATAGGATCCGAATTCAACAAGTAGAAAATGTTAGTGACTATTTCTGTTCTTATGCTTGTCATTTAGGTAGGTCTCATGAAACTGTAATTCTGATCTCATTAAGTTCTCTTCAGTCAATTGATTGTTATTGTTTGTGCGTTTGACAATTAATAGTTATGTGAACTGACTTTTTATATTACCCTTCGAATTTGTCACATATACATCTCCATTTCCTTGAACATAGATGGTACTTGCTGTTTATATCTATGCCACTGAATGGAATTGCTTGGTCTTTCAACAAATTGTTAGAATTTGTGGAGTTATTTCGGATGCTTGAAAGTCATGCAAAGGAAATACCTTTTGTAAGATGTCGTGGAATTAAATCATAGGTGTAGCTAGAATAAGCATGTACACAGAAGGATGCGATTAGAAGTTACATGATGGATTCTTTTAGGTCTAAAGTTACTTGAGAAATTTAGCCAAAGTCAAGTATTGAGATATGCAGCAAAAAAAAAAAAAAACTCGAGATAAATCCATTACATATGTGACAGGCGATAGATAATCCCATTTAGTGTTTTTACTGGAGATTTGGTTATTAGGTGTTGATACCAAACTTGCACATTGCTATAGTAATCTTTCCTTCACCGGCTAGTTAATTTCTCAGCTGTCTTAGAGAAATAGACGGTTTAATTGTTTCTTGGTTATATGCTTGTTAATTTCTTAGCTAGAGAATAGAATTTTTTTTCATAATTTTTTTTCAAAAAAAATCTATTTTTTTTTTTTTTTCGTGGCAAATTAGCCACGAATAATTAGCTACGAATTTTGTCACAAATAATTAGCGACGAATTTTGCGATGAATACAATTCATGGCAAATTAGCGATGAATTTTGCCACGAATTCTTTTTTTTAATATAATTTTTTTTTTCGAGGCAAATTAGTGACGAATTTTGCAACGAATACAGTTTATGGAAAATTAGTGACAAATTTTGCCACGAATAATTAGCGACGAATTTTATCATGAATTTTTTTTCGTCGCAATTTAGTGACAAAAATTGAAATTTTTTGTCGCTAAATTTTGCGATGCCGAATTAGCGACGAAATTTTTTTCGTCGGAAATTCATTTAGCGACGAATTTTTTCAAATTTTTCGTGATAAAATTCGTGGCTAAAACCTTATTTTTTTGTAGTGTCTACGAGCTCAAAAACGCGAGACGTATTAAATATTCTCTAAAAATTAGGTCAGCGACAACTATACATATTTCGGTCAATCCATTGTACCCTTTTTAAGAAAGATCCATCTATGTTTACCCTTCTAAAAACAATTATTATGTACCCGAATGGCAAAACATTTATTTATAAATCTGATTCGTTCTCAGAAAGACAAGTTCTATATTCACGCTTTCTGCCAAATAAGTCACACTTCCGTTTGCTTTAAATAACAAAAGCAATTCAGTCATTTTCAAACCAAAAGCAGATCAAAATGAACACTTCATCAACTTAAATTTTTCTGATCCTGAGTATTTTGCTCATTCCGCTCCAATGTGGCTGTGAAGCGATAAACCAGAGAACGGTGGTGTATGTTCAGATCGCCAACTATGTATCGAGAGAAGTGAACCTCAGAGTCCACTGTGAATCAAGTGACGACGATCTCGGCTATCAGGTTCTTGTTCCCCTAGTCTACTGGGGATTTCACTTCCGACCCAACATTTGGGGAACAACAAAGTACTCTTGTAGCTTTCAATGGCCATCTAATTTTCACTTCTACGACGTACATAAAGAAGGCGATCCGGAGCGCCCTGATCGTCACAACTGTTTGTGGTACATAATACCCGGTGGCCCATGTTGGTTGAACAAAGAAACCCAAAAAGTATGATTTTTGCGATAGTTGGGGTTCTTTGAAACCATCTCTGACAAGAAAACCCATGATGTAATCGTAGGAGGTGGTTTATGGTTTTGGTGAGTCTACTTCGATGAATCAATAATTACTCCCATGATGCTGTGCCTTCTTATATTTCTTTTACCATATTTCATGCGTATGAAAATACTGTTCCAATTTTAGAATTCAATAAGCATTGGAATAATCTCCAATTAGGGTTAATTGGCATCTTAATTAGATTTATCAACCGTATAGAAAAGTCACGTTGAATCAGCTTTGGTAAAGAAAAACAGTTTACGAATAAGTGATGTGGAAACTATAACCGGTTACATCAATTTTGGAATTCAGTCTATCTCTAGAATTATTCCTTTTCTTTTCTATCCAGGAGCAAAGAAAAACTTTTCTTGTCTTCATCCAAAGAATGTGTGGGTCAAGGATTTTCTTTGACGACGTAATCGCGGGATTACTGAGTGCTTAGATTAGGTAGCGGATCCCTTGAACAAGAATAGACATGAACCCATGATTAAGTACAAAATACCCCCATCTCCATCTGGTGCCAAATACCCCAAGCTCATGCAAAATCTAATAATTATTGATCCTCTGCAAAATCTATGTCAACACAACATATAAAGAAGTACACTAGTGGTTCCTAAATAAAATCTAGGGACAAGTGCATTAAAAGTTCTAAGATTTGTCCCGAAAGTACAATGAAATCTCAAAACTTTCAAAAAGTGCAATTGAATTTCAAAACTTATCAAATTAGTGCAATCCAGTCTTTCTGTTAGCTCCGTCTAATTTAGTTAACGGAAAATATTGACGTGAATTTTGTTAATTTTTTTGGAAAAAAAAAAGGAACGCTCATGTGGATGCCATGCCAGCCACATTTGAAAAAATACAAATTAAAAGAAAGTAACGAAACTGAAAACAGGACCAATAGAAGTCCATCTAAGGTAAAAAAAAAGGGGCACTTAGCAAAACAAATGAATGAGGAAGGAGAACGCTGGCCTGTAGCGTACCGACCCGGGGGCGGGGGACGTCGGAGTCGAGAGCAGAAGTGGCAGTGGGAGTGATCGGAGATTGAACAAGGAGGAATAGGAAAATTACGAGGGAAAACAAGAAGTGACTCTGAGGGTGAGGAAGCGAGAATGAGTAGGAGAAGAAGCTCTACTGCTTCTGCGAAAACAAGAAGAAGCAGAGGAAGCAACCATAGACTTAGCCATGCCTGAAGGATAGATTGAATTCTCCTGAGCTGACTTGTTCACTAAAGCGAAGAACAGGAGAACCTTGTCTTCCCCAGTTGTTGCTTCGATTCATCAATTTAATTCAGTCCCGTCCATTTGGTACAAAGCATGCCTACAATTTTCCTGAGAAAATCATGCAACAGATCTTTTAACTCTACAGATTGTGCTTGGCTGCAAGTCGAGCCAGCCCAAGCACTCGCGCCTCTCACCGCCACCTTCGATTTCTTCACCAGTCGCCATCAGTGGCCTGACACAGTACGTTGGAGGAGTGGCTCCGGCGAAGGAGAACTCCCCTATGGCTCCTCCCCCTTTTTGATTTATAACAATTTGTTTTAACTCTTATCTTTTTTTTTTCTTTTCTCTTTCTAAATTTTCACTTTTTTTAGATGTGGAAGCACCACATAGGCGTCGTGTGTCTAAAAAGAGCCACATTGGCATTTTCCGTTAACTATATTAGATGGAGTTAACTGAGAGACTTAATTGCTCGATTTATTAAGTTTTAGGACTTGAATGCACTCTTTAAAAGTTTTACAACTCGATTGCACTTTCACTAACAAGTTTTAGGACTTTAAGTACACTTATTCCTAAAACCTATTACTACTTTGGATTATATTAGCATAAAAGTATTGTTACACATTCATCGTGGGATAAGTAATCCTTGTGTTTAAGTTGATTTTGCAAAGGCAATATCCCACGTGTCAATCACCTAACCATGAACGTGTTATCCATTTTTTACACCGGTAGTGGACCTTGATATGAAGAGTAAACCAAGCAAGAAAAGGTTGGTGAGACTACTTGATGTCGACCGAATGTAGTAGCTAATCCTGAGCTCAACTTGCCACTAGGCATCCTTTGTTGCGAAATTCAAATTGGCATTATTATAAATATTACGAATAATACAAAATTATAAAGAAATGAAATTACAATAACAGAATTGGAATCGATACAAATGGATACCGAGGCCTGTGTTCGATATAGTTTCCTTAAAACAGATTCGTTCCCTCCAGCACGCGTATGAGATTTCGTGAACGTCTGTCTCCCAGAATACAACGGTTGACAGCTAAGAAGAAATCGGCACTTCAAAGCTTTCGGCGAACTTGAACAAATCGGAACCGAACAATATAGAAAAAAAGTTCAAAATGTAGAGAAAAATTGAAAGTGAGGAATAATTCGATGATTTTAAAATAGAATGGGAAGGCATCAATTTACAAGGTCAAGGGGAGCGTTTCGGGAATAATAACGGCCGATTGAATCTGCCGTTATAAAATTAATATGCATCGTGAATTACGGCTGATTAAATATGCTATTATAAAATTAATTCCATAACAGCTTTGCCGTTATAAAATTAATTATGTAACAATGCAATTTAGCACCATTAACCTACTATTAATCATATGTTACAAATTAAAATTTGCAACAGCTTGAGTTGAAAAATAAATCAGAATTAATTTTAACAATATCACTGACATCACTAAGTTTATATAATTAAGTTGTCCCTTTGAATCTAGATTTTGGAATCTCCAGTCAACTAATTAGGGTTTCCTTTATACCAACTTATTCTTTTATGCCTAACTCTAAATGGGATACTACCGAAAAGTCGTTGTCCACCATTTGCTTTGTGTTGTCCATTTCAGTATCACATCAAATAAAAAACTGATCTCTTAAGTGCCTTCGACGACAAAATTCGACAAAAAAGTCTTAGTGGCTTTTTTAATCAAATGTTAATGGCTCCGTGGATTTTTTTTTTATAAAAAAAATTCCATGTGAAAAAGAAATCGAATTATTTTTTACATAGTGGATAAAAACAAGCATGTATGTCCACCACGAACGCTTGTCTCTCACATTCCTACAGTGAGCTGAGCCAGTGCGCTCGAGAAAAGAGAAAACTGAACTAAATCTTCTCACACGTAGAGAGAGAGTTTGTGTCGTCAGCGTGTGACGAAGAGAGAGAGAATCACAGATGCTCTGCAAATGAGGAAGAAAGAGCAGCAAAATCTGCAGCGAATACAGAGCGACCACGAGGCGCGAGGGATCGCGTCTTCGCGACTCTTCTGCGAGATATGTTCGATGGGGCTTCGCAATGTCGCGGGCGTGTTCGGCCTCAAATGCATCGTCATCTTGGTCCTAGGTCTCGCCGAGTTCAGATCTTAATTTTGCCCCAAATTGCCTTGGTCAAATTAAGGTTTGAAGAAGGGAAATGGGTTGATCTATCCGAATTAGGGTTTCAGTTTGTGGCAAATTTGTTGAACGTAGTCGTTCAGGCAAGATTAGTTGGAAAAATGGAAAAAATATTGCTACATCGGATTTTCGACGTTCCAAATTGGCGGTGGCACTTAAGTGATCTTTTTTTAACCTAAGTAGCATCGAAGTGATCCAACCAAAACTTTTGAAACTAAAGTGAGTGTTGTACAAAAATTATGGCGATGCTAATATCGTTTTCTTCACAAGATTCAGATTTGCTCTTTTTATAAGTGGGGAGCACTTCACATTTAACTCATTACTTGTTAGCTAGTAAACTCAGTTTCTATTCGGAATTGGTCAAAAAGAAAGACCTTTTTTCAGGTTTAAGCCGCAAAGTAATGCTTATAAATGAATCTTTAACTTGTAAGTTAAAAAGGAAATACTCCAATTAACTCCAGAAAGGGTTTAGACCAAAAAAAAAAACTCTAGAAAGGCTTCAACATGCATCTAGTTAGACTCATTGATCACAAAAAGAAAATGGCCCAATTCATTTAAAGAGCACCAATTTTAACTCAAGTTCCAATTCTGGACCGAATTTTTATAGTCTCAAAAGAAAGTACCAACTTTATCTCGGGTCCCAATTCTAGCCTAATTTTTTTTTTTGTCTCATAACAGAGAGCAACTTTAACTCATATCCCAATTCTAACCCTAACTTTTTTTTGTCTCATGAAAAAGTACCCCTTTCAGTCAGTACCCAAATCTAGCACCCGTCGAGTTTCTGTCAAGTTTCCACTGAGTAGACATGGAATGACATATCGAATCTTTAATTGCATCATTGGACGAAAACTTGATGGGGACCGGATTGTGTATTGACTAAAAGTTGGTGATTTTTTACTAGATAACAAAAAGTTTGGATCAGAGTTGGGATCTGACTTAAAGTTAGTGAAGTTGATGCTTTTTAAGGGAATTAGGTAATCGGAAATGAGGAATGTACAATCATAGCTCATGGTTGCCCGGCAAGGAGATGTCATACTGCTACATTACATTACAGCACTTGATCAGCAATTAGCCAATGCCATTGATTGTCAGCATAGAGTGCCATTTTTTCGGGGATAGTATTCCACTGAAGAATATTTTGGTCTCAATCTAGACATAGCATATGAAGTTATTTAATCCAGACGGTAGCAGTTCCATTTTTATGTTAGTTTTGTTTTTTTCATTTTGATTTTCCAGTTTACTATATCTATTTATTGCCACGTCGATGTTGTTGAATTAGGAGGAGCCAATGATTGATTATGAGTTTTCACGTTCTTAATTATAGAACTACTTCAACGTCAATGCGTCGTTTTTTACAAAATGAAAGCTATTTTAAAAGAATGAAGACATGTTATCGCCTCAAAAAGTTGTTTGAGCGATGATATATCCTCTCCCGAAATTTTGCTCTCTTAAACTCCTTGCAATGGGACACATATCAAGAAACATGTTCTAATAGCTTAAGTCCTTCTATATTCTAGTAGTTTTGAGTTTAACTCGAGATTCCTATTGAGAAGTTATGCGAAATAAAAAATAAATAAAAGATCGCCCAAAAAAGTTGCTGGAGTGATGAGATATTCTCTCCTGAAGTTTTGTTCTCTTAAACTCCTTGAGACAAGAAATATAACAGGAGATGTTTTTTAATAGCTTAATTCCTCTTATTTTCTAGAAATTCCGTGTTTGCCAAGAGATTCTCATCGAAAAGTTACGTGGAATAAAAGAAAAACAGATCACTCCACAAAGGTAACCTGAGCAATGAGATATTCTCTTTTAAACTTTTTCCCTGTCAAACTCCTTGAAAAAGATATATAAAAGGAGACTTGTGCTAACAACTAGATTCCTCCTATATTCTAGGAATTTCGTGTTTGCCAGGAGATTCCCATTGAAAAGTTATGTGGAATTGAAAAAATAAACCCAGTTTAAAAGAATGAATACATGAGCTTGGATTCTTGTTAGCTAATATATATTTGAATTATTCATCCTTCTTAGACTCAATGTAGCTGCTAAGTTTTAAATTGTCTCGGATTTGACTTAAGTAGGGTTAATACCACGAAAAATCTCAAATTATTACATTTGTGATAAATTTTTTCCAATTAATTTTTTGACCACCAAAAACCTTAAATTGGTACACTTGTGACAAATTTACCCTCCATTAAATTGGATTAATATTACAAAAATCACAAATTGGTAACCCTGTAAACAAACAGAGAGGTAAAACCCTAAACTAGTACACCCGTCAACTATCACGTGTATTCAACTCAATAATTTGACCGTAAAATTTAACAAAAACTAACAATTTGTCACAAGTGTATCGGCTTGGGGTTTTTTGTGATAAAAAAATTAGTTTGGAGTAAAATTATCACGAGTGTGCCAATTTGCGATTTTTCATGGTATTAACCTTAAATAAATTTTTCTTAGCCTTATTCTTCACATAGGTAAGTGTAGCAATCATCCTTCTACCATTTGTCCAATCCATCTAATTTATATGTCATCTTATTTATTAGTTTATCAAATAGAGACGCTCCATAAAGAGAAGAAATACTCTCTAAGTTAACGACAACTATAGACATCTGTTTACTCCTTTTCAAAAACGATTGTTATCTAATATAATGGCAAAACATTCAATATTGTTTGTCAAAACAGATGCAAGTTCTTAGTGTCCCATTTTCTGCCAAATAAGTCACGCTTCCATTTGGTTTATATATCAAAAGCAATTGAGTCATTTTCAAAGCAAAAGCATATCAAAATGAATTATTCATCAACTAGATCTTTTCTGATTTTGACTATTATTCTCATTCCGCTCCAACGTGGCTGTGAAGCAATAAACAGGAGAAAGCCTGTGTACGTTTAGATCGCCAACTATGTATCGAGACAAGTGAACCTCACAATTCACTACCAATCAAGTGATGACAATCTCAGCTATTAGTTGCTTGTTGTAGGAGGCTACTGGGGATTTCAATTCCAACCCGACATTTGGGGAACAACATTGGACTTATGTAGCTTTGAGTGGCCATTTAATATTCACTACTATGATATATACAAAGAAGACGATCCGGAATGCCTCGATGTGACAACTGTTTGTGGAACATAGTACCCAGTGGTCCATGTTTGTTCAACAACGAAACCCAGAAGTATGATTTTCGTGACAATTGGAATTCTCCGAAGCCATATGTGACAAAAAAAACCCTGTTGTAAGCCTATAAAGTGCTAATGGTTTTGGTGTGTCGACTTTGATGAATCTATAATAACTCTCACGACATTGTGCCTTTTTTATTTCACGTGTATGAAAATACTATTCCAACTTTAGAATCCAAGCAACGGAATAATCTCCATTTAGGGATAATTGGCATCTTAATCAGATTTCTCACCCTTAAATCGCATTGAAAAACAGTTCATTAATGAGAGATGTGGAAATTATAACCGGTTAGTTAGACAAGTGGGCAATATTTACACAACATGACTTAACTCCTCTTACCAGATATATAAATCAATTTTGGAAATCAATCTTTCTCTAGAATTATTCTTTTTTTTTTTTTCCGTCAAAGAGCCGAAAAAGTTTGTCTTGTCTTCATCCTAAGAATGTAGGTCAAGGGTTTTCATAATGGCGTAATCGCGTGATTTTTGAGTGTTTAGGGTAATGAATTTCAAGAGATAGTGGACCGCTTTAACAAAATGGTTAATACCACGAAAAAATCTCAAACCGGTATATCTGTGATAAATTTACCTTAAACTAATTTTTTGACCATAAAAAACTCTAAACTGACACTTGTAATAATTTTTAATAATATTTCAATATCATCATCAGATCTCTCTCTGTTAACATTTTCATTTGGTTCAAAATTTTATAAGCAATAATTTATGTCAAAGCCCATGGAAAATGGGTGTAGGAAATATTAGCTTTTTGGAATTGTGGGTCATTTTGCATGCATTAGGTTCTAATTGATGCAATGTGGACAGGGAAGATCTGATACAGAAATAATATGTAAATGTGATGATACCGACTCGAGCCATGACGTTCTAGGCCGTCACAAAAACTATGCGGCTTCATTATCTGATTTGATTAAAAACGCAAGCGGAAAACGAAATGTAAATCAAAGATATCATAAGAAACATAACAGACAGCTCTTATTTATCTTTTTTTTTTTTTTAGGCGATTACTATAATTACATCACAAAGGAAATGACAACTGGGAAGCAAGGATCTAGTCTACTCCTTCTACCAGCTACAAAACGTCACATCCACGCCTATCTTAAAGCTACCATACAAAAGCCCTGGGGCTACTGCATCAACACCTGGCCTGATCAATCACCAGCTGCGGACCTCCTCACACTCTTGCAAAGGAAGGGGGACATGTCCAAATAGACGACCATCTATGCGGAAGTAGTCTGATACAAAACGAAACGGAATCCATCCTAAGGGGATAAAGCAGTCGACCCAGACAATGGTTGAGTGGCATGGGAACGCCACTCTAGGTACGGCGAGGAACAGGACACTCAACGAACAATCCCTCAATATCTAGTACCGAACCATATGTGGAGATAGGTTCAGTGGGTGGATGAAACACCATGCTAACGGTCTGAAAAACATGGAAAGCAATAACAGTGAGATAAACTAAGCAAGTAAATCAAGCCATGACTATTCTATTCAAACACTTATATCACGATTAAAGAGTCTACTACAATATCATCGATTTCCATCATGATATGAATAATGATAATATGTATATGAGAATGCATATGATATGCCCATGAATTTCCCGCGAATGCCATTCTCATTCGTAACCATCGATTTTAAGAACTAATCTTCTGCAGATCACACAGCAGCAGGCATTTCACTCTTCCTCTGAGGTTATCGACTTACTTGCGCATTTATCACCGAGACCACACAGCACGGCCTCAAGGTATAACTGCCTTGAGCTTCTCGAATTCCCTCGCTGGCTCCCATGGGGGATCACCGGTACTCCAGCTGATGGTTCTCACCGTAATCCTTACAATGTAATGTATATGGATGAAATGACGGAAATGCAACATGTCAACTTCAATACTCGACAATTATTATATCAATATCGTAAATAAGATATGATCGACAATAGTCGAAATAATCATTATTGAGAGCGTCCATGGCTGCACCACTAGCTGTACCTTTTTAATCCCGTCACCATCGAAATTTTTTTGGTGTTCACTACATGATTGAGTTCATCACAACTAAATCACAAGATATATTGAAAGTTGTAAAAGGCATGTAAGCAATAAAAGCTAGCCATGCAAAGCAAATCACGTTCATCACTCACGTACGGAACCACTACACAACCTCATCGTGCCGATTTAACTACGAAACAATATTTTCACTTCCTCCAAATTAGCACCAACCGAATCATCAAGATGAATGGTTATTGTCGGGATTTCCGAACCAACGAAAAATCACATTTTTCCGCCATTTTTAAAGCAAACAACCTCATTGTCATAAAATCACTTCATTTCGAAGCTTCCACCAACGTTCACAAGTTTCACGCAACTACCAGTTAGCTTTCCGTATAACGTGCAATCCAAGCTCCACCTCTAATCATAACATAAAAGGTTGGAACAAAGAGAAATGGCGAGAATACTCGCCTTAGATATGATCGTAAAGCTTCGTCCTTCGTCTTTCTTGAGTTACGCCGGAACTCAAGCTTCAATAGAGAGGAAACGAGCGAGATCTCAAGAAGACAAACGATGAGAAAATGAGGGCAAAGAGAGAGCACGGTGGAGAGAGGTGGTTCGGTCGGTGGAGGCGAAGAAATGAAGGAGAAAGAGAAAAAGAAGAAAGATAGAAAGAAGAAAGCCATAAAGTCAATACTCATCATATTTTCAATCAATGTAACTCAAAATATTATCTAATACAACATATGGACTTCAAAGATTACCAATTGAGACAAGACAAAAGAAATGATGGGGAAGAGGGAGGGAGGTTGGCGTGAGAGAGAAAAAGAGAGAAAAAAAGAAGAAAGACTTTGACCCAAAAGTTATCATTGCTCACATATAATTAGACTCAAAGCTTCTTCAATAAAGCAAGATAAGAATTGAAGAAAGAGAAGAGAGATGGGGTCCGGCTGGATTCCAAAGGAAAATAAAGTTTGACTTATAAATGGCATTTTTCCCAAAAGTACCTCTGTAATTTTCAAAATTTACGATATCGCCACCAAGTCATTTTTACTTGCTAATAAACACCATGAGCCAAAAACGCAATGCGCCACTATCACTAGGCCCTTTAGATTCCATGCCAGATTAACAGAAATTATGTAAAGCTCATGCACCTCAAAATCACGATCATCGCAAAATCGATAATTCACAAAAAAAGAGTAGATAAAACATGAATTAATCACTCAAAGACTATTCCTTAATAGCCATTGCGAATAACACTTCCAAATGTTATTCTCTACGCATTAAAATAGGTGAGCCAGAATCAGAATGTCACAGTAAAGCAATGAAGTCATCACAGGTATAATCTTTAAAATTCCAATTAATTACCATGCTTGGGTCTGTTTATTTTCTTTAGGTAGTTTGACAGTGACCTAGCAAATTTTGCATAGGATGAAAACAAAAGATTCTGCACACGATCCTGATTTTCACGTTAATTTCAAACTCAGGCCCGATGTTAACCTCCACATGGGTTTGGTTAGGATCACTAAATTTTTCCACCAAAGAACTACATGTGAACACATAATCCAAGGCTCTGATTGGCTGAGAGAATATATGCTCCTAAAATTGCATATCTCCTAGGTGGTCTGGTCGATTAGGTATTGTAGACCGACCCAAAAATGGACAGGCATGACAGAATTGCGTGCTCGATTATAATCTGAGTCATTAGTCTACTTGCTCAATTCACAATTAATTCCACACTTTGCTCCTTTGGGCATGTACACTTGGCTTCAGACAAAATAAACAAGTTATTGTCTTTGTACATGCTTGCAGTTGTAATGTACAAGCAAGAACCAAAGAACAGGGACAACATGATTGAGCACAAATTTTTTACCAACTAAAAGCGTGGCTAACAATTATCAGATTTTATGCCCCATTTACACCATATTACAACTCTACTACTTTTCAGTTAATGGTCGCTTTCTCTCTACCCTCCCCTGTTGAAACTGGGAAGCCTTTTTACGCTCTGCCGTCGATTAAAGATCACTTCAAAGTGAGGAAAAAGGAAGAGATCATTTTAGTTGAAGCGTTTCGCTCTGTCCATTGATGATTAGAGGGAGATGCTTGTAGCAGATCCAGTGAAGGATTATCGAGTCTTGGGGATCCAGATTGGGTGTATTTGTGCTATTAAAAAGGCAGGCTTCAAAAGAACACCTCAGCCATGATAACAAGCTGAGTCTCATAGGAAAGATGGATCCCTTTGCCAGGAGAATCTGAAAATCGCCAGACCGAGTTTGTTCTGTTTGGTGGCTGGGAAAATTTTCGGAAGAGTGGCAAGCTATGGGTGTCGACCTAGGAAGGATAAGGAGTTGGCAAAGAAAGTGGCTAATGTGTTCAGGCCCAGTCACTCGTCTAAGCAGAGAAGTGTGGCTGCAAAAAGTGGAATTTTGGAGGATTATTCTCCGGTATCAGGCCAAGGTACGAGCTAAAACCTGGATATGCTGGGCGGGCTTGGCATTCCGGCGCATCTTCTTCCACCCATTCTTGAAGTTGCTGCCATTGTAGTGAAGAACCGTGTCGAGGACATTCAGAAGGAAGAAATTGGAGGTCGGGGCTTGGAGTTTATCAAAAAGAGTGGTGTAACTATGATCTAGACGCCTTCATTTTTATGCGGCGATAGAGATTCCGGCTATTGTGTCATCGTTACACTTATCTGGTGCAGATTTCAGTGTCACTTTCATGATCAAATCTACATCAAAGACATCAGACACACTGACCTTCATCATAAGCTTGAAATGGTCTCTCTCCTTCCCGTCGTTGTATACTAGTTGAGCAAGCACGGTTTTTCCTAGACCTCTTGTAACAACGATTGAAACACAGCAGAAACACTCTCCTTGGAGGTGCGATCAAACATGAGTTGGACGATTTCCTCCTTATCCTCCTCGTCCCGACAGCGGCTGTTTGCTCACTCAGTTGTGCATTTAAATGGAGCTTCCTATCATCCTCAATCCTTCCTAATTTTTTCCTACGCCTTCATTTGTTTCGTAGAAAATCAATGATTTGAAAACCATTTTCTAAAAATAATTGTTATATCGCTTATAAAAATGAGTGGATAAAAAATATTCTCATCATCCATGAAAATATCTAGACACAAATTATTATCGATAATGAAAATATTTTTTATTAATTAATTATTTCAAATGATATAAGTAATCATCTTTAGGAAAATAGTTTCCAAATCATTCATTTTTAAACAAACGGAGCCTAAGTACCCTAATATTTTTACCCACTTTAAGGCTCTGCACAGGCCGGTTTCATCGCTGTGTTGTCGCTGGTCGTGACTCTTCGCATTGCCCTCGGGTGGAGTTCCAATCGCGGAGCCAAAATATATTTCTACCGGGATTTATTGAGTAAAGGTACAGCGTCCATTCATACACAAACAAGTAGTATTCCAATCACAATACATATTACAAACCCAACTATATAAGTGTGCAAAACAACCGAAGAAGAAATTTATGAGGGAAAATATTCGACTCAACTAAAATATTCGATTGCCATTGTCGCTTCTTGGCGTTTAAAAGCACCGACCGAATGGTCCCAGCAATGTCCTTAAGACTCTGTGGAGAGCTGATCACTCGTGCCGCACAGCAGTGGTTAGGTTCAAACGCAACGATTCTGACAAATTTCATGAGGTGAATATGAGAGGATGCACTGTACGGACGGGTATAAAACATCATCTTTTGTTAAAGGACTTGAAAAAATCGGTGCTATTATAATAATATCTAATGATATTGTTATAATGAGAATCGTATTGCAAACCAAGCAAATTTACATATAAAAAACAAACCTATTCTCATTGGAATTGATTTATATATAATATCACGTATAGCAAGTGGATTTTATTCTTACCTCATGCTATACTAAAAGAATATTATGGTTATGACCGGAATATCAGTTTTGATTGATTCATTTCATATTCATTTGACTAGCAAAGATGTGTAAAATGAGTAAAAATAACTTACCGTAAATAACATACTAGGAGGACATATCATCCTCAATGTAATTGCGGCAATAGTCACGTGATTCAAATGATAAGCATGGAACGTGCGCAATCTTTTCCCAGTCCGCACCGCTTTCTGTTTGGCACCTCTCTTCCAGAGCAGGACATCCAGTGATTCTCAATTTCTTCAAGGAGGTGAGGCGGCGCATCCCATCAGGCAAACACATTAAACTAGGACAGTCATAAATTTCAAGCTCATGAAGCGAGGAGAAATTTCCAATCCATTTCGGGCAAACTCTTCAGTTCCTTACAGCGATCAACCTCAAGATATTGTAAAGTGGTGACATGTTGAATTCCCTCGGGTAATGCCACGAGTTTTGGAAGTTGTGTCAATACAAGATGGCGGAGATTCACGAGGGATCGCCACTGGGTGCCATGCTCGTCGTTGTGGCTCGACAAATCGAGCTCTTTACAACCCAAAAGTTCGAGCTGCTGGAGTGAGGATAGGTACTGCAAGCCAGCGAGACAACTTAGTTTGAGACACGAGGAAAGGCTCATGTACTCGAGATTACCGAGGAACCGAAGTACACTCTCAAGCAACGAGTGCTCCAGCTCCACCACACCCGCAAAATATAGTTCCTTTACTTTAGAGAGAGGGATGGACGTGGAAACTCCTACTCCTTCTGATGTACAATTTTGAGGGGCCATCACTTGCTGTACCAATAGCTTCGCACTAACTCCATCTATTCGCAACATTTCTATCGAGGGCAACAATGGCACAGAATTCAGGAGGGGACAAGCTGATATACTCATGTATGAAAGTTTTGAGAATGATGATTGAGAATCATACTGGAGATGATCTTGATCTGCTCCCACCAGTTGGCTTCTTCCCCACCATCCTTTTAGCTTGCCACAGTTGGAGAGCCTCAGATTCTCCAGAGATTGGAAGAAGGGGCGTGCAGTAATAGATTGTGTTGGGTCACTTATCTCTTGAACAAACTCCAATGCATCCAAATGAAAGAGAATCAACATTCTAAGGGAAGGGAGTTCACTCACAGATGGCAAGTACTTCCATCCTTCACAATGCCCGAGTGTGAGGTCAACAAGATTCTTGATGGAGGAAAGCCAGTTTGGTGGACTCCTACCCATATAAAAGGATATGCTCAAATTGGCTAGATTTGGGTGCGGTCTGAGGTTCTCCCACAACATCAATTCATTGCTCTCGCTTTTGTTGTCTTGCTGCTTCCACGACCACAGTAGCTTCAAGGTACGGAGATGTTGCTTCTCCCTCAAGTAACCTTTATTTGGTGCCAGTTGAAGGAACTCCAACTTTTGAAGAGTAATGGACCCAACCAATTTGTTTAACTCACCCAGTTCATCTACACTCCCCACACCACCGGGTACTTTATTGTCCATCTTTGATAAGGTGAAGTCAGATAAAGTATGAAGCGAAGACAAGTGGTTCAACCCGCATGGCATGTGGCTTAGTGAGACACACTCATCAATTAAGAGGTGCCTAAGGTTGACCAATTTCTTCAAATCTCTTGGAAGTGTTCTAAGCCTCGTACAGTTAGAGAGTTTAAGGGTCTGCAAGTTCACCAAATCTGTGATTGAATCCGGTAAACTCTGGATATTTCGGTTTCCAGAAACATCAAGAAACCTTAAGTGCTTCAACTGACTCCCCAAGGAAGGAGGGATACGAAAATCTACATAGCGCGAACACAACATTTGATAATGGTCGATAGAAAAATTTACATAGCCCAAACCCAACGTTCGACAATGCCTGCACTTGGAGAAAAATTCGTCCAAGTTCGGTTTAGATCGTCCCCACTCGTTGTATGAGAGAGAGAGAAATGTTCGTAAATTGGTCGTTTCAAGTAGAGAGGTCACTTTATGTAGTGAGGACGATTGTGAAGCAAATGACACATGTCGAATTACTCCACCGATGCCGCCTTCGTTGAGATTAATCATCTTGCTCTCATCTCCTGCGACTTTCAAGGCAAGATCGTGCATGAGATCGTGCATTTTGAAGCTATTCACCTCACCTGTGGAGTAATCAGCCATTTCAACTTCAAAAAATGACCTACACAATAGGCTCAATACATAACTATCCCCAATCTCTTCTAGATCCTCGTTCCCGTCCAAGGGCTCAATAAAGCCTTGCGCCATCCAAAGCTGTACCATTGTCTGTTTATCAAAGAGGTGATCTTTTGGAAACAAAGCACAATATGCAAAACAATGCTTTAACCCTGATGGAAGATGATCGTAGCTGAGCTTAAGGACTTCCATAATTCCACCTTCCAGCTTATCTATTTTTGAAAGTTCATGCTCTTTGAAATTGAGCCACTCTTTTTCCTTTTTTGGCGTATAGAAGACTACCTATTGTTTTGATGGCAAGGGGAACGCCAGCGCATTTTTTAAGTATATCTCGACCTATCTCCTCCAATCTCAAGTCTAATGATTCTTCCCCATTTCCAAAAGCCATTTTCTTGAATAAGTCCCATGACTTCTCTTCAGATAAGTCACGTAGATCATGGATAACTGAATTTGCATCCGTAGCCTGCACAACCGACCGATTGCGCGTGGTTACGAGTATCTTGCTCCCCCCATGAACCACCTATTAGCAAAGTTTGGAGCTCCAACCATCTCAGGCGATCTTCATTCCACAAGTCATCCAAAACAAGCAAGTATTTCTTCCGGTCTAGTACCTTACGAAGGAGGCTTTGCAACTGGTCCTTAGATTTATTATCAAGGTCTTGCAGATCTCTCCTCATCTCAGGATCCCCTCGACACTCATCTTGGGCAGACTTCAGTATGTCTTTGATGATCAAATCCACATCAAAGATTTTAGGATCCCCGTGACACACCCACATCTTAAGCTTGAAACAGTCTTTCACCTTTTCATCGTTATATACCAGCTTAGCAAGCGCGGTTTTTCCAAGTCCTCCCATACCGACGATGGAAACAACCGACACACTCTCTCTGGAGGAGGAATCAAGCAAATGTGCGATGATCTCCTTCTTATCCTCTTCTCTACCAATTATTTCTTCCTCGCGCGCAAAAGAGTGAGTTGTCCTCCTCCTCACAATAGAAAGAGTTGCCTCACTCGGATGCCGCTCCAAATTCAACTCCCTATCATTTTTAAGCCCAACCAGTTTCTTCCTAAGTTCCTGAATCTTATTAGCCACTTTGAGATGGTGTGCAAGCTGATTTGATTTAGAGAAGAAAATGCGTACTGCTTTCAACATCTTGTTGCCAGAAGTGACCTTCCACCTCAGATCTTCGGTTGCGACATCGTCAAGCAAATCCTGTAAGTCGTACAGCATATCCTTGAGCCTCTTGAGTCGGAGCTTCAGCTCCTTGTTGTGCCATTGCTGTCTCTCAGCATCCAAAAGCACAGCTTGGATGGTCTGTACGGTGCCTTCAAGGCTTTGGAGCTCGTCCTTGGCACAGCAGAGCAACTGGATATTCTGAGAAGCGAAGGAGCCACCAGGTTTTGCCATTTCAGTGGCGAGGCTTTTCAGTATGTCAGTGGCAAGGCTGAAGAGCACTGCTTCCGCCATTTTCGATGGGAAAAGCAGGGGTTGAGGAGTGTTTGAGAGGAGGTTGCAGAGCTGATGCTTTTGTTGGCAGACAATGGTCTGGTGCTGCCTCATGATCAACTTCATGCACGAACATATAGCAAGGCCAACGGCATCTCCACGTCACTTCATGAAAACTCGAATAGTCTTTAAACTAATGAGAAAATACATAATATCATGAAAAAATCAGAGTAATGGCCCACAGCGTTCCACACGCACGAAAGTCGAATCCTCAAATCTCGTTCGTTCTCATGTTTAAAAGAGGAAATCAAATTCTGGCTAGTGGGAATGGAATTGATCAACAAGAAGAAAAGGGGAATATAGCCTTGGCGAGATTCGACATAAAATGCTGAAATTATGAAAGCCTTTGTGAGATATGCTTTTGGAATCATCGTAAAATGTGGAATGCAGCTAATGTAGTGGAAAACCTTTGGAAGGGTCCCAATGGACAAATTCCGAGCTTGACATGCACGAAATCGACTAGTCTAACATCATGGCTTGACTATGCGGTAAAAGCAAAGTAGGTTGCCCTGTTTGTTTAGTTAAAATTTTCCAGTTTTTGGTTTTCATTTTCATTTGAACATGGAAATAGCATGCGAAAGTGGTCTCCAAAATTATTTAGGCAGTTGTAGAGTTGACGAACAAAATGTTACAAAGGACGGTCGATAAAATAATTTTTAGCGCTATAAATGTATTTAATACATCAAACTATCTGATAAATAGATTCTTATAGATTCTAATTGGCCGTTGATTTTCCGAAGAAGTTTGCTAGAAAAAGGATGCGGCAAAAGCAAAGCAAGTTGGCCAATTTGATTAGAAATCATGACACTTTTGTGGTGACAATTTCATGGACACGTGTCGAGGTGGGTTACTGCGATTTCAAGTAGGACTATTCATGATTGAATCTATCTTCTTCTTTTTTTTTTATGGTTAATATCACCAAAAATCTCAATTTAGTACATCCATGCCACATTTGCTTCAAATTAGTTTTTGTGTCACAAAAACTCTTGTACTAGAACACTTGTGCCATAACCTCACACTAATTTTTGTATTACAAAAAATCTCAAATCGGTACAGTTGTTCTACATTTGCTTCAAACTAGTGCACTCTTGTCACATTTACCCTAAAATATACCTAGATTTGTCACAATTTGGAGTAAATATGGCATGGGCATACCAGTTTGGAATAAATGTGGCATAGATGTAGCAATTTGAGATTTTTTATGATATGAAAACTAATTTGGAGTAAATGTGGCATATGTGTATTAGTTGCAAAGTTTTTGTAACACAAAAATTAGTTTGGTGTAAATATGGCACGGGTGTATTGATTTGAAGTTTTTGGTGTTATTAGCCTTGTTTTTCCATATATATAGTATCTGAACAGCATTAGTATCCTTGTACCTCCATAACAGTCAACACATTCTTGTTTATGTAGATAGACAATATATATTATTGAAATTTTACGAGATACATCACTGCTATTAAATACATTTTACACATATAGTCATCATATTAAAATTCCCATTTATTGATTGTTTATCAAAGTCTGAGCACTGCTTGTGCATTGATCTGCCTTGGACAGTTGATATGTCAAAAAATTGTCGGTCCTAAATGCGCAACATCATGATGTCATAATTTATCATTGAGCAATAATTTCATATGTATAATAAGAATTCATACTTTCATTTAAATTGAATTGGCAAAATTGGAGTAAGCATTATGATCACATGTGGTACTTATTATACTTTCATATAGGATATTAAAGAAAAGTAAAATCTAATTGATGACAAAAATGTCACTAAACTGTAAACATCATATACAAATCAATCGCATTTACGTGGAATTACTCTCTTATATATTAGAACTTACTTATTTGTTAAAATTAACTTAATAAAAATGGATATAAGAAAAACAAAGCGATGAAAAATAAGAAAGAAAAAGTCAAATTTTGATGCATCATATCATTATTTAAAAATATTTATGAAAGAATAAAAAAAAAGACTGGGAGTAGTTATACTACAGCTCACATGCATAAATTCTACATTCTCACGGCCCTCCCTGCTATATATTTCTTCCAAAACTACCTTGCATAAAATAGTAACGAGAAATTACAAATTAAAATTCTGTCAACAATTCAAGCATCCATTTGCTCCTCTCAAAAAATAGTTACACTTAAGCATTTCATTTACCGAAAAAGTAAGATTGCTGTAAGATATAAAATAGTAAGATTGCAGGATTCTAGCAAATTAGAAAAGAAAGAAAGTAAGATTACGAGATCGGTGGCTTTTGAGAATGACCGGAAAAGCCAGCAACAGAAAGAATCGAACTCAAATCCCCTGAACCAACAACTTTTTGGGTTTAATCTAAGCAGACTTCCATAAACATTTGGTTCTCTGGTTGTACCCGCTGTCGGCAGTTGTCAGAGACAAAGAGAGAGAGATGGAAACGTTACATTAACATCTGGTTCTCCAGTTGCAGTCATTTTCAATATAGCCTACCTTCTTCTGGTTTGTGTACTTAATAAGCGTTCCTACCGTAGGAGGTTGATTCTTTTTGAGCTGCGAACTACTTTTAGATATGGCAAAATCAAACCATGGCAAAGTGGGAATGGAATTGACCAATAAGAAGATAAAAGGAATAAAAGTTTTCATATTGCAAAGCATGTGCAAATGTCGGGTGCTGGGAAAGACCCCGTGGGTCCAGAGGACAAGTGGAAAGTCCCAAAGGCCCATGGATTAGAAAAGGATGCGGCCTCGCCCTGTTTGGTTAGAGAAAATTTTTCATTATCTGAACATCAAATTGGTACATGAAAATGGGTTTGGTCGAATAATCAGAACAGTTTCCCATCATAAGCATTTTCCAAAATTGTTTAAGCAATTGTATAATTGACCAGCTGAACATTACCAGACATACCCAATAAAGTTGATATAGTTAGGAGATTCCTGGTGTATACTCTTGGTATGAAGACTTACTTGATAAATAAACCCTCATCAACTATGATCAGATATTGAACTCCCAAAAAAGTTTGGGAGCCAAATATTTAAAATATTTGATTGCCTACTTTATTGATGTAAGCTCAATGAAAGGGCAACGAAAGTGCACATTTTTAGGTTAGGTCATACACATAGTAAATGTGATTATCGGCAATGATGTACCAAATCAAATTTACATATTAATGAGTCTTCATTACTTTTGAACGGAAGTGATTGGGGTTATGGCAATCTTTGCATGGATGTGTGGTTGAAGAAATTATTGGCCAATCACGGTACTCACACCCCATGTTGCGAAAGCCAAGCGATCGAACATTAAAATTTGAAAGACCAAGAAAATAAATTGAATACCAGATTTACGTGGTTTGGTCATAATGACCTACGTCCATGAGGAAAACAGCATAGAATTCCATTATAGATCAAACAATACAATGGAGATAACATCCACACTTGAATCACTCAAACACTCTAAATATTTCTCAATCTCCAATTACACTTAATAATGCACGCAGTATTTAGCCCCATAATTCTTCACGAAATAATCTTTCAATTTTACGAAAAATTTTTATACAAATCTTACCACAAGATTTAGTCGCTATAAACACTTGAATTCCTGGTGTAAGTCCACGAACAAAATCACGAACCCAATGCCAAGCATCCGGCACCAAAGTGACGTCACTTGCACTTCTACGGCACTCACTATATATATGTAAGAACGTCAATTGACCGAATATTGGTTTCCAAATATCACGTTTGAATTTTCCAAGTCTGCTGTTTTATTTCCTTCTTTCTCTGAAACTTTGCCGACTCAAGCACGGAATTTCCTTGATTTCCTAGTTTGTTTATTTCCTATAATTGACCCAATTAATAAACCCACTGAAATCCACTTTCCACTGTCAAAAGGTCCAACAAAGGACTATCCTTTTCTGTCCTTTTATTTCACGATTCGAATTTCAACGTGAGAATAGCAAACTTAATGTTTCCATATATTTCCTTTTATTCGATTTCGGACATCCACAAAATATCCATTTCAAAATATTCAATAATTAATCTCAAATCGAGTTTTAATTATCAAGTTTAAATTTGAGATATATTTTAACACCTCTTACGACAGAAAATGAATTTTAAAGCTGAGAGCTACTTTATTTTGCAAGAACATAAATGGACCAGGCTATTAAGTGGGGGAAATCGTGCGGTGCGTTGTTGGGACTTCACTCCAATCAACCCCCACAGCAGTGGCCTCGATGCACATGGCAATCACAAAGTTGATGAGACTAATCGAAAGAAAGAGAGAGAGAAGAAGATGGAGAAACTGTGGGCATCTGATGTTCTAGATTAGAGTAGAGTGTACCACTTTTTGACTAAAAACGACACTGATTTGAGAAAAGGAAATGGGAATAATCACTCCTGCCTTCGTTTGGATAACACATGTTGACATGTTATGCAGCTATTTTTTTTTCTTTGAGAAAAGAAAATGAAAATATCATAAAAAACCTAAACTGGTATACATATAACAAATTTACCATAAACTGATATACTTATGATAAATTTACCATATATTAATTTCTGTTAAATTTTACTATCAAATTACTGAGTGAAATGACATGTGGCAGCAAATCTACGTGGAAATCAAAAGGGTTAATATCATGAAAAAATCCAAACCGGTACACTTGTGACAAATCTATCCCAAATTAATATACCCGTGATAAATTTATTCTAAATTAATTTTTAAGTCACCAAAAATCCCAAACTGGTACACGCGTGACACATTTACTTTCCGTTAAATTCTATTAGTTAATTTGGCAAGTCTACTTGGAAATCCGTAACACTGTTCTCTCTCTCTCTCTCTCTCTCTCTCTCTCTCTCTCTCTCTCTCTCTCTCTCAAAACACAAAAAACCCTAGATTGTCTTCCTTTTCATCAATTCTTCATCGTCGTCTTTGTCTAAGGTCATCGAAATTGCGAATACCATTTGGCGAGAACTCTTTAGCGACACTTTTCTTGATAAATCTAGGTTGATGAACGAAGCAATTAGGCCACGTTGTGATGTGCAATCAAGTTTCTATTTTAAATTTCTCTAACATTGCCTCTATATCATCAATACCTTAACTATTTTCTTTCTAATTCACTACAAAATTTTATGAAGAAGAAAAAGGCTTTGGTATTAAAGTAAAATCAGTGCATTAATCATGGGCAACATCCTGAGGTAAAGAATCTCTGTTGTTCTTTGCACACTCTAGTTTCCGCAACCGCAAATCTCTGTTGTTCTTTACACACTCTAGTTTCCACAACCGCAAGGATCTTAGTTGTTCTTTACCTCAGGATGTTGCCCATGATGAATGGCCGCACTGATTTTTCTTTAACAGCAAAGCCTTTTCTTTCTTGGTAAAATTTTGTAGTGAATTAGAATGAAAAAAAGTTAAGGTATTGATGATATAGACGTGATGTTAGAGAAATCTGGAAAAGGAACTTGATTGCACATCACAACTCAGCCCGATTGCTTCATTCATTGACCTATATTTAATAAGAAAGTGTCATTAAAGAGTTCTCACTAAATTGTGTTTTTAATTTCTACGACCTTAGAAAAAGACGACGATGAAGGATTCGATGAAGAGGAAGATGATCTATGGTTTTTTGTGTTCTGAGAGAGAGAGAGAGAGAGAGAGAGAGAGAGTGTGTGTGTGTGTGTGTGTGTGTGGTGTTATGGATTTACACGTGGACTTGCCATATTAACTAACGAAAACTAACGGAGGGTAAATGCGTCACACGTGTACTTGTTTGAGGTTTTTGATAATCCAAAAGTTGGTTTAAGTATATTTGTCATAGATGTACCACTTTTAGGTTTTTCGTGATATTAATCTTTTGGATTTCCACGTGAACTTACCAATCAATTGTCATATGTTATCCGATTTAGCAATTTGATAGTACAATTTAATGGAAACTAACGAATGGTAAATTTATCATCGGTGTACCAGTTTTGGAGTTTTTGTGATTTAAAAACTAGTTTGGAGTAAATTTGTCATAGATATACTAGTTTAAGGTTTTTCGTGATATTAACCCTTTTTTTGTTAAGAATGAATACTTAACATGGCATAAGTAATTGATCTTTTCCTTTTAAATAAGGGGAAGCAAGCCTTCTTTGCCTCGTGCCTTTGGGGATGGAAGAACCAATAAGTAACCTAAGATAAAATCTCCAGTAGTTTGGCTCGTTTCCTTTTAGAATATCAAATAGCTCGTGTAGTATAACCTAATCACATTGCTTCCTATTATACATCTCAACTAATTTTGTGTCTACCGACCAACAAAAAAACTAGTTTTGTATGTGAAATTTACAATTGCCAGGACAGTGACAACAGAAGCCCTAGTGTCATTTATATATTTGAGTCTTGGACTTTTATTTCGTTCATTTTTCAATTAAAACTTGCCTAAAAAAGCATGTGAGGGATTCCATTAGCTTTGTCAATTTCTAGTGGACAAAAATCATTGTTGGCATATTTAATTAATGTTTCTTGTTTTTCGCAGACATACAATGTTGATGTGGCACCAAGTGATTGCCAAGTCAGAAAAGATTCAAAATAACAGAGAGAGAGAGAGACATATGTGAGGGCAGGGGCCCCACTCATTCACCGGTAGTGGCTGGCAATCCTCACCCAGTTGCAGATATCACCATGACAACCAAGTATAGTTAAAATTCGGGAAGCAGACCGAATCAGCCAAAATTGATCAGTTCAAGGCCGGTTTTATGGAGTTCTTCAATTACAACAAACAACTTGCTAACAAATTTTTTATAGTGAAATGGTGTGATTATTATTTTTTATCATAATAATTTTGTTTTTTACCCAAAACATAAAATGGATGGTTCTCGAGGAAAATCAGGAAGCAGACCGAATCGGCTTGAATCGATTAGTTCAAGGCCGGTTTTAGGGAGGTCTTCAATTAGAACAAATAACACTATAACCACTTGACCAACAAATATTCTATAATGAAATGGTGTAACTTTTATTTTTTATCATAACAATTTTGTTTTTGACCCAAAACATAAAGTGGGCGGTTCTTGAGGAAAATCGGGAACTAGACCAAAACTAAGGGTCCCAAGGTTGATTTTCGGTTCTAGGCCGAAAAGATCGACCTACTTTGGAACTCATCACCCCTTGAAGTCGCCAACCTTCTCTCTCTCTCTTCCCGCTTTTTTCCTTAAAACTTTCGGTCCTTTTTTCATTTTAATTTTCAGCCCTTTCTTGATGTGATGCTAAATAGAATAGAAAAATCAACAAACAAGTATTCCAATTAGACATTTTGTTCAAGGGAAATAGGTGGTGATGCAATTCGGAGAAAGATTCAAGGAAATTACAACTTAAGAGTTTGGTGATGGCATGCGAGTTTACATTCCTAACTGTATCATTCACTTTTCAGAAATCTGCATATTTGTCCATGCACAAATGGTTTTGCGATGAGGATTGAATTTGTCCATCATGTTAGCGGCCATAGTCCCTTCCGCATATCTTTTCCTGTTCTTTTTTTTACTTTTTCTTCCTAGACTTTCATCTGTCTCCGTAGTTCTTTTCCATGAAATTTAGTTTATATTGAAATATCAATAACCCAAATAAAGTATTCAAGCCCATGCCATAGGTCAAACTCCGGCTCGACCTCTCGCCAGTGATTTCCTCCGGAGATGGTGCCTCTGTTTCTGGGCTGCAATTACCGGCATTTGTTCATTGCCATGGATAAGTCTAGTGGAGATGGATCTACGAAGCAGCAGATGATCAATTGTTACGTTAAAACCCTGTGTTGATACCTATTTTTTTAATTTGCCCAGAATTAATTATGCAAAAATTTAGGAGTTAATGTCCTTAATTCCTAAAATGCAAAAATATTTTCTATTTAATTGCATGCATGTAGACATTATGTGCATTTTACATTACTAGAATATATTTTCTTTTTTTTACAAAATAAAAATAAAAATTAATTAAAAATTTAAAAACTTCCTGACCCCCTCTTCTTTTCCCCTCGCTCGCGCGCAGCCTATGCTATCCCTCTTCCTTGTGCGACCGACGGCCATAGCCATTCTCTTCCCCTCACCCATGCACGGCCCAGCCATTCTCTTCCTCTTTCCCCACTCAGCCTAGCCCCTCTCCCCTCTCCTCTTCCCCTTCCCGTTGTCATGGACACCGAGATGCAGAAGAGCACAGCACCCCTCCATGTACCTGCCTAAAACGGCCACAAAAGTCAATGACATAGAGTAGGCCGGTGTAAGCCATTCAATGAAGAATTAATGGAGCAGAAGCAAGTGGTCATCGACTATGAAAAGACCAGAGAGGGGGAGAGAAGTGGTCGGCCAGAGTGAGAGAAGGAAAATAGAGTAGAGAGAGAAAGAAGAAAAAAAAAGAGATTGAACGAGAAAGATCGAGACTTTCGCTTGCAAGTGGAAAGACGAAGCCAGAGGAGCTTTCCTATTGAGACTACGTCGTTGACAGCCCACCGAGCAGAAATCCCCAACCTGTAAGTCTTCTCAGTTCCTGTTGTGTTCTATTTTTCTGTGCAGGTTGGCCGAGACTCACGCCAGCCATTTTGTGTGAATCCCGACCTATATCGATCCTACTCCTGGTCCAGACTCACCATCGAAGGTGAGTCGTGATCACCGGAGCTGGCCGGGGCCCTGAAACAAGTCGGAGTTCCCCCATTTTGTTCATGTATGCCAACTATTTGTTAAAATGTCTTAGTGAGGCCGGTTTGGTTTTGATCTTCGCCGATGAGTAGGTGGTCGGACGGTGAATCAACTAACTTGGGTTGGTTTCATGGTGGTCACTAGGGCCTAAGAAAGATAATAGGTTGGTCTTGGTCATCCGGCCAAGCTCCGACCAACGTTTGGGTTCAACGAGCCCCGGTCGAAGCTCAATCGGCGACCACCTTGGCTAGCCATCAAGCGACCGACCATGCAAAGATCTCTTCAACTTGAGGTGCTGAAGAGGATGAAGCCCTTGGTTGGACGAAACAACCGGTAAATCACCACTATTTCGTCCGGCCAGTGGATCCCCTACGCTTGAAACGCGATTAGCCCGGTCGAACTGAGTCCACAGTGCCGGTCGAACCGGTTCAACCCAGTTGGGCTAGTCTTTTTATGTCTATTTTGAACAGACCGGGCCCTAATTGGGCCCGATCGAATTCGAAAGCTGAGTCATTGGCCCAGATTAGCCTCGACCTAGTCCGGATCCAAAAATCCAGCCCAGGTCAGTCAATTCAAGTTAGGTTCGCGGACCTGGGTCAGTTCTGATTGAACCTGGATCCAATGACCTGACTCGAATTCGAATATTTTATTATTTTAATATTATTTTTAAAATAAAAATAATATTTTTCATATATATTTTCAAAAATTATGAAATAATTTAGAAATTAGTATTTTAAATAATTTTCTAAATTATGCGAATTATTTGATTATGTCTAAATCGAATAAGCCTATAGGGGTCTCTGTTTAGCCTTGCTTTTCGGAGCCTTTGCCTTTGTTAGCTTTTGCCGTAACACCGTTGAACCTGGTCAGACACTTTTTGTGCATTCTGGTTCGAAGGTTTTTATGTTCGGCTCTCACTTGTACATTTACGTTGAAAAGTTATAAATATCTTACCTTTACCAAAAAAAAAAAAAAAGAATAAGCCTATAGGGCTATACAATAGGATTTTGGATGTTATCTTATTAATACTATATTATTATTATGCATGTTATTTATAATTAGTATATGATTGCATAAATTGTCATGTGTTGAATGTCATCACTCTAGTTAGGATTAGAATCCTAGGCAGCATATTTATCTTGACTACTCATCGGTAATTTAATGATTGTGCACATGTTTGATCACCTCATATGTTAGGAGATATGTCCTAAAATCAATCTAAACTGCCTGATAAATTTTTTTTTTTCTAAAATGAACAAGATGAAAGGTACCGAAAGGGCACTAATCACTCAACTAGTGTAACAAAGTCCCCGAACTCATTTAATCTTTGGTTCGTAAAAGTAAGCAATTCTCCCACTGCCTTACTTGGGTATCTAATTGACTCATCATAAATTAATTAGTGGTGACTCTTAGATAAAAATCACCTGCAGGTTAAAGAAACCTAAACCATAAGTCACGAGTTGGTGTGCTTGGGATAGCCCGAGTTAAGTCCCTAGGTTTAGACTTGGCAATCCATTAGCCTCTTAACCACCCTTGTCACTGTCGAGGGTCGCCCGCGGAGAGGTTGTGACAGACTGGCGACTCCACTGGGGATCTCATATTATCATGCTCTTGATTAAGTGGACTTAGGTCAGAAATTTTATCCTGTTCAAAATTTTTTTTGTTTGGCAACGAGAATTCCAAGTATGACCCTAACATTAAGGTGTTAAATGTTTTCGCAGATTTGGAGTGATAAGGGATGGAGTGATTGTTAACCCCTGTTTTGCAGGTCCGGAGTTTGGAAATGAATGTTTATTTCTTGAACGTTTGAAGCGGTGATTGTTTACAAATTATTGTATATGCTTTAATAATTTAGCACTACACTGTTGCACACACAACCATGCTGCCAGACCTGAGCTGCGATAGGGCATTTTAGAATAGTGTTGAGAAAGATACAATCTCAAACGCGAGACTGCATTGTAGAGGCTACCTTTCTTTTCCCGAAATTTCTTTCTAGGTGTCGTAAAGTGTCTGTCTTTAGCCTCTATCTGCGTGACTATAAGATATTCCTTTCAACTGAGCCGAGGCTAGAAGGACCTGACACCAACCCGAGATTGCGATGGTCAAATATCCTTTTAGCTTCACTTTGCTAAAGCCGTCTAAACAGAAATCGAACTTCACGTTCCATGTGTATATTTCTATGATTGCCATGGTTCCCGATAAAGTAAGTTTTCTATTCCCGCACTTAGCAATTTACTTATTTTCGTATGTCCCGATCGGTTCATGATTAGTCTAGGTTAGTTGTGGGTTTAATACCCTGATCATTTTGGAAGAAAAGTCAATAAAACTTTTTCAGAATATTTACTTCCAATTCATACCCTTATTTGTATAAGCACGTTATAAATCATTATTTTCCCTTGCGATTTCCCGTTGTTTTCGAAGAAGAGAAAATTGGTAAATAAATGAAAAAAAAATGCGCCCCATGGACACTACCAACGCCTTGGCCTGGTGGTATGGGGAATGAATTGGTCCGGGAACAACCTAGGTTCGATCCCCGAAGACGACAACAAGGTTGCTGTTGTAAAAAAAAATAATATAAAAAATTTGCATCTCTCATTTTTGCAAGAAGGGGAAAGTACTTGACTAAACGGAGTATGAAAATACAGTACTAGACTAAGTCATGCACTGGTCCCTTATGAGGTCTTATACTCATTCATCGCCACTTCTTGATAGGTAGTTACAAATTATATCCGAGCCAGGCAATCATGAATCGTCGACCACCAGCTGTGGCAATGATATAAAGCAAGTCTTCCCTTTGAGATTGAGGTGCTGAATCGTCTTGCTAATATTAAGAATGACATAAAGCAAGTCTTCACTGTCCTTCAGCAACTCTTGAAGCAAATGGATTCTCTTCAAACCAACCCTTTTTCGCAACCACTCTATCACAAGGCGAAATAATACTTCCACCTACCAACGTTGACATAGCTATTGAGGGCTAGACCACCGATGTGGCCGGCGCTCCACCTCAAATCACTGTTATAGAAGACACTCCTGTGATATCCATAGGTGTGTCGAAAGATAAGCGAGGTGAGCAAGATGAACACCTTGCAAAGATCATAGAGAAGCTTAGCCGGTTGCAAGGTTCACAAGATCAAGGCCCCATTGATCTGTCCAGCCATGCCACTATTAAAATCTCGAAAGATCTTGAAATGCCCAAATGCGAAAAGTATGTCAATGCTTCTTGTCCAAAGATCCGTTTGTAGGCCTACCTGGCCCAAATGATGATTAGATTTGATGCACCTAGGGGACCGGTGGACCCGTTATGTGACGACGAGCCGGCAGGATTGAAGTCAACAATATCAGATTGAGCTCAAATTTGATCGATCGAAGAAAACAGCGTCTTGATCAATACACACCGCCTTTGGCCGTGACTAACGATGGATTTTCGCGATTCGAGATTATTTAGGTGGGTTTTTCTTTTTTTAGTATTTTTTTATGGGTTAATTTAGTAAAGGGTAGTTTTGTAATTTTTCGTTTTGATGTTTGCTAATCCTAGTAGGGTTAGGTTTTAGGGTTTCTTTTGAGCAAACTATGGATATTTTGATTTGATAATCATATTTGGAGGACGAATTGTTCTTCTGTCGAATTTTCTTGTTCAGTCAATTTTTTTATTGCGTTTCGGTATCAAAATTGTATCGAACGAGTTTGATTGGGCTTGCCTTACGGTGGTACATTGTGAAGAAGATTAGTCTTCTCATGACTTGGGAAGAATTGGCGGACACTTTCCACAAACTACATGAGAATGACGTTGACATCACTCTCTCTCATGACGATTTGATCCATACAGTGATGAAGGAGGGTGAGTCCTTTGAGGCATATGCCACGAGATGGAGGGGCTTGGCTGCCCGAATTAGCCCGGAGCCAACAGAAAAGGAATTGATGGGTTTGTTCATGAAAGCCTTTCCATGCGACTATTAGGGCCAAATATTCGACTCGACTACTGAATCTTTTGATCAACTCGTCCTTATGGGTGAAAATATCGAGGCAGCTTTACATGACGGAGGGACCACTGAGCAGGACTCTATTGCTAAGAAGTTTCCCACTGTGAAAGACGAAGAACCTGTTGACAAGGTCGATGTTACACAGCCTATTCTAGACCGAAGGTTAGTGATGTTGCCTCCCAATTCTACTGTGGAGACTAAGACCCAAGAAGAACCAACCCCCATCAATCCAGAAACTGAGGTCCCATTACCCCTATGTCCTCCTGACGATCTCAAGTTGGCGAAACGGAAGGCTTTATCCGAGAGATTGGGCCCACGCACAAAAGAATGGAAACATAAACGGTTTAGGCCGGTGCCCACCACTAAACGCGTAAGGAACTTAGCAAGGCCAAGTAATATCTATGTTCCACATCCTTGGCAAAGTTGCTAGCATGTCCCTGAGCCTAGGTCACGTCGTCAGTTCACACCATTATTGGTACTGTTGTCAAGGCTTTTGATCACCCTGCAGAAATGAGGTCTGGCCGCCAAGGAGCTGCCATACCAAAATCTCGAATTCCACCCGTGGTACAATCTCCCGAAAAGTTGTGAGTATCATATGGGTGAAGTTGGCCATTCGACTAATGATTGCCTGCCCTTCAAGCACAAGGTCCAAAACTATTAGATAGAGGAGCGCTTACTCTTCAGAGCTTGTCTCCCAGCGAGCAACTAAATCGTTCGCCCGGCCATGAGGGTAGTGTGAATGTCCATGTTGAACAAGCTCAAAGCTTGACCATGAAGCCCTTGATGTAGGAGGTTTCATTTCTCACCAACTCCCCCACAACGGAACCGTTTTTGTATTTTGCTTTTTGTTTCTTGAACTTGTCGTTCATTTTTGGATGTCATTCCCATTGGAGAAATAGGCTTTTTAAAACTCCTCCCTTGAGGTTGTAAATCCACTTGTTGTAAAAAGTTAATTATGACAGTGTTTTGAGGGCTTGAGGAAGTATCCCAAATCGGCCCGTTGATAATATCCAGCCATGTAAAAGAAAGTGTTCTGAGACCCAGGCTTCTTCATGCTTCCTCGTTTCTATTTCAAGTCGTATCCAATGTGAAGAAATCTGGAAAATTGATGGATGATCGATAGTGAGCGTTTCCCCAGCTGTCTGCAGTCCATCTTGGCAAAACTAATAGTCTCAGATGGGCTATGTCTAGCTTTGAATGCTAGTGGACTCACATTAAAATTTATTCATTACCTGTTCTGCACTTCTTCGTGAATGGTGTTGCAGAATTGGAGATGAAAACATACAGAGCTACATTGTCGGTCATTTTATTTGAGTTTGCGAGCTTTCCCAAGTAATCAGATATTCTTCCATGTCATCGGGGTGGTTGTTTAAAGCAAAATTTGCTTTGAACAGATCTCCCTTTCGTGCTCCTGGGATTTTCTTCTCTTTTTTTTTTTTTTTTTTTGACATGCCACAGATTTACTTGTAAAGTGGAGGAATTATATAGTGGAATAACCATGATGCATGTGTGCATTAATTACCATGGAAGAAATGGATAAAGAGATTTCCTTTTCGTTCGTCTATTTGCCTTTCATGTTTATTACTACTCATGGGTTACTAGATTTGTTACATATCACGATAGTAATTTGATTTATTTTGCAGGTGAGTTGATTGTGAATGGAGAGATTGTTCAAAGCTAGGTAGCACGGACACGTTATTTGTGCTTCGAATCGAATCCGACACGTGTCGCGTGTCCGACACGTGTCGCGTGTCCGACACGTCTCCGACACGCCGGACACGCAGTCAACGCGCGTCGAAGATCCGACACGCGGTCAACACGCCGGACACGCCGGTGACACGCGAGTCGGGCGCGGCGAGCGGCGCGGGACGGACGAGCTCGGTCTGGCGAGCTACCAGGCGAAAACAGCGAGGCTCGCGGTGGCGAGCTGCTATTGGGCGGCGACGGGCGGGCTCGCGGTGGCGCAAGGTGGACGGGCGAGGCGGTCGAGCGAGCTGGGTAGGGCGAGCTCGGCCCGGCGAAAGCTGCCGCGAGCTGGGCTCAAGGCGGCGACGGGCGGGCGGCGGAACAGACGGCGTGGCGGCTGGTGAGTTGCGGGCGACGGTCGGGCGAAAGAAGAAATGGCGTGTTAACGTGTCGGAATTCTTTATATATTTATCATATATATATAAATATATATTTAATATACAACATGTCTTAACGTGTCGAATTCTTTATTTTTGAGAAATGGCGTGTTGCGTGTCGTGTGTCTGTGCTACTTAGGTTCAAAGACCACCAGAGAGAAAGAACAGACTGGAGCCACAACATCAGGGAGTCAAAGACGAAGACCGGCCAAAATCCGATGATAGAGCACGTGACGTTCGCCGCTAAAAAAATATAGTCGGAGGGACTAACTGATGAACAAACCTGTGTAGTCATTTCTCGGGAACGAAAAAAAGAAGGTTCAATGTGTTTCTGGAGAATGCAATTCCTCATCCAAGTTAATGCCGTGCTTGATTTGGTCCCATATAATTTGTTAAATATGTTTTGAATTTTATGTACTTGGTTTGGTTTATCACCCGACTTGATATATTTTTTGTGTGACCTGAAAGTGAAGAAAAAATTGAGATTTGGTTTGCGGCCGAAGGGTTGGGTCGATAGGTCTAATTTGCAGCAAGTGAACAAAATTTCATAACGGACCTCCCAAGCTGGAGGAAGTGAACCAATGCTTAGGGGTTCGGGGCGAACCCCCAGAAAAATTTTTGGGAGCACTTTTTATACTGCGGCTAGGTTTTCCCATTGACGTGTAGAGAGAATTTTGTTTCAGAGAGTTTTCGAGAGCCGTGAGGTTTTGTCGTTGTTTCGACTTCTGAAATTTGTACTCTCTTTGATTATAGTGGAATTTTGTCTTGCCTCGCCCGTGGACGTAAATCACCTTGTGATCGAACCACGTAAATCCCTATGTTCTGTCTTCTGCTTTTTCCGCATCGTTTTCAACATAATTTAATCAGTATATACAAAATTTTCCATCAATATAAGAATGGAGGAGGAGGTTAGTGTTATTCCACACGAAGGTAGGGATGATGATGAAGATGCAATGTCGGATGATGAACCTCTAAGTGGTCCTGATATTGATAACTTCGAAGAAATTGGTGGCACGACTAGACGAATGGTTAATAGGTATGATCCTATGTGTGATCATAACAAGAATGTGTTTAGTGTAGGTATGAGATTTGAATCTCATGAACAGTTCAAGATAGCTGTGCAAAAATATGCTGTAATTAATGGATTTAACATATTTTGGCAAAGGAGTCAAAAGAAAAGAATGGAAGCAAAGTGTGTGAGTGGATGTGGCTGGAGGTTGTATGGCAGTTGGGTTCAAGATGAGAAAACTTTTGTAATAAAGAGAGTTGGAAATCCACATAACTGCAATAGAAGCCTTACAAATAGACAAGCCACTTCTACATGGCTTGCTCGTGAGTACATGCCTAAGATTAGAGCTAGACTCACTTATTCGGCTACCGAAAATGCAGACAGATGCAAGAGAAAGATTTGCCCTGACCCTTGATAAAAAAAGATGTTATAAAGCCATATGGAAAGCTCTTAGTTGTATAAGGGGGCCGATAGGGAAGCAATATGATATGCTAAGATCTTATTTGGAGGAGCTTAAGAGAGTTAGCAAAATGGAAGATTTAAGCTGCAAAGCTTCTTAGTAGCATCATTCTGTTGTTCTATCTGTCCTACTATCACAATGTGTTTGGTTTACAATTCGAGAGAAAGTTCCCCAGACATTGTGAAACTAATGATTAACAATCAACTATCTACAATGTCTACATGAAAGAGAGCGAATCAACTTAAACTGCAATCCTGAATGTCAAACTACACAAGAAACACGGCATTTTATGATCGATTGATCGACTTCATCTACTTGATCCAGGAAGCATCCAGCATCTTCGCCATGAAACCATAGAGATCGACAGCTTCATCGATCTGCACCAAAAGAGAAGCCACGAAAAATCAACGACCGCGAAGGCATGTAATTTTCATTAACGTACTATGGTGTTAAATGAAAAGAGAGATTTTTACCATCCGGATATCGGTCCCATGGCCTCCTCACATTATGCAACGGCGAGTACCTAACAAGACATAAATCAGCAATTCCTGTTAATCATGGTAAATAAACAGATAAAACTTCTGGGAGTAAAAGGAGCAATGTGAGGCCAAACAACATATGAGGGCCGGAAAAATCCCGGCGCCATGCAGATGCAGAGAGGTAAAAGTTTCCCAGAAGCGGGGCGGATAAAAGATTATGTGTGTGTATTCAACCAGTTTATTCAGTCACCAATGAAACCAATGTGTATATCCAACGAGTTTATTCAGTCACCAATGAAACCAACGGCGTTCAAGTTCTTCCTACACAAAAGCATTGAATAGAGCTAAAACCTTAGGTAAAGGTGAAGGACAAACTTACTTAATCAACCACTGGAATTCTTCCTCTTTGTCTACACAACCAAAATCGAAGTCCATGCATGCCCTATGGTTGTATGAGACAATAAATAATGTCACTGACAAATCACGAATGCATGACAAGCAAGTAGTGCGCGAATATGTTCACGCACACAGGGAGAGGAGACTGACCAATAGTAAATTTGTGAAATCGCAGCATGTCCATAACACCAACATGAACCAAAGCACAGACGAAAAGATCAGGTCTTTGACAACAATCAAGCTTTAGATAAATATGGAGCTACCCAATCAAGCAAGCCAACAAAATCAACTGGTAGTTACAAAACCTGATTTATACAAAGCTCCAATAAGAAGTCCCCGATTGCTTCCCCCTTCAATGCACAACTTTTTGGGTTGGGTATAACCTGCAGAAATGAGGTACTGAGCAGCAGAGATGAAATCATCAAAGCAATTTTGCTTTTCTACCAAGGACCCTCCTTTGTGCCATTCCTCTCCATACTCGCCGCCACCATGAATGTTTGCTATGCAGAAAACAGCTCCAAAGTGTCTTGTGAGTACAATATGACTGATGCTAAAGGATGGCGTGAGGCTAATGTTGAATCCGCCATAACCATATAACAAACATGGGTGTGATCCATCCAAAGAAATATTCTTTCTAGATACTATGAACATTGGTATCTTGGTGCCATCCTTACTAGACACAAAAACCTGAAAGTTGAATATAGCAAAACTAGTAAATATGACCATGCACCATTAGATGCGACTGTGGCAGAAGCTGTTAACATTCAACATAGCAATTTAACAGGAAACCCAATCCAATAGAAGTTGAAAAGTACAGTTATCATTGTGACCTCTATACAAAAGAAAAGGCAAGCACCAGGCAACAAAAACGATTTCCAAACTCAAGAAAAGAATGTGGAGCTGATAGTGTTAACAAAATATCCATTACTGACAAGTGAACATTCTTATTTACCTGATTGACATGGAACTCTGAACGATTAAATCCAGAAACTACAATTTCACATAAGATCTTCATATCTGGAACCTCATTCTATAGATCACACTGATATATGATGCCAAGAGAAAGAAAACTAGTAGAGCCAATAAAGATGGTACTATCTTCACTCCGGCCAGATATACCATAAACTGTCCCAATGTCGATGGGCAATTGATGCAGCAAAGAACCTGGTTTTAAATCCCTTCTCTGCACCACGTATTTCACATCAATCAAATAACTCACTATCAGTTGGTTATGATTGATTGCAGAAGCTGATTGCAGCACATCCTTCTTAGCTCCTTTTATGACATTAGTCCAAATATGCAGGACATATGAGTGATGTAAAATAATACATGGTGTTACCAATTTTCACATTATCAATTGATATTAAAACACAAGTACTGTTTTAAATCCTAAGACTACCTTCCACATCCCTTCTTCTCTTGTCAAAAATTTCCTCATCCATTTCAATCATCTAGCATTTCGACGGGTGTTTTAAAATTGTCGTGGGTACTTGCTTAGGAGCTGGGTAGCGGCTGTAGAAAAAACCTTTGCCATCATGGGTCCAATTGATAGATGAAAATTTAACCTGTCACCAGTATGACCACTCGTCTAAGTTTCAATCGAATGTAGCCTTACATTAAGGAAGCCAAATTCCAAATCATCACCCATGATAATTTATCAGGCTCAACTTTCTTATCCTCGACCCGCATAACATTAATCGTCACCCAATCACTTCCACGAAACTAAGTACATAAGCCAAGTATTTGGCATCCTTGCTGACCGAAAGAGTGTTCAAAGAGACTGTTGTTCAATCTTCACTAAGAGCATTATAACTCTCCTAGTCTTCCACATTTACATGAAAATGTCTAACTATACTCAGATGCAACAACGGATGGAGCACTGACTTCAGATTTTTTGAGTTAAATCACTTCTAGACAGATTATCAAGCATATGGTGATCGTAATTTAATATGTCCAAATGCATAGGAGGAGGAAGAAGAAGAATACCTTCTGTTCAATGACTTCAACGCTCTGTCCGCTTCAACCCTTAAGCGAGCATCCTTCGAGCGAACGAGCACGAGTATGTGCGAGAGCGAGCGACTCCGTGTGAGAGGATGAGCGAGCGAGCGAGCGTGCGAAGATCTCACGCGCTCGCTCTTCAGACGAGTTGATGTCTCTGAGCGACCAAGCGCGCTAGATTTTGCTCGCTTGATCTTGATCGAACGTCGCGAAATCTTTAAAATTTCAGATGGAAACAAGTCTCTAAACGGCCGAGCGTGAGAGCGAGTCACTTCGTGAGAGAGGATGTGCGCCTTGCGAGGGGAGAGCGCGAGATCTTCGGACGAATCGAAGCCTGTCGCTCGCGTATCAGATGAAGAAAGAAGAAAGGAAAACCCTAAAGAGAAAAATTGTGGAAATGAGATGAGGAAGAAAAGAGCCCAGCTATATATCAGTATATGTATTTGTGCCTTAATTGTCGACATGGATATTATTGTTGACGTGGAAATGCCACGTCGGATGACTAACGGTGAGAGTGGATGGAGAGTTAACGGAGGCCAGATTTGGGACACGAATGAAAGTTGGTGATTTTTTTTTAGACAAAATAAAGTTCGGGCCAGATTTGGGACTAAACCCAAAGTTTGTGCTTTTTTTTGGAATTGGGCTAGCAGATTATAGTAATGGTTTGTTCAGGGAGTGCTTGGCAATCGATCACAAATAGTCTCCGGACAGAATTGGTCCAGGTCCAATTACTAATATGGCTTTATCCTTACCCAAAAGATTTACCCCGAAGAAAAAGGTAGTTTAGCTCAAAACTCGAATTTTGTCATTAGATTCGATTTTCAATTCACCTTTAGTCGCACTTCTCACCAACTAACCAACACTTAATTGGAAATTCTTGACCAGCAAAAAAATTTTAAAAAAAAATAAAGAGCTCATTCCTGTAGATTAAGATCAGATTGAACCTTTCTAATCGGTGGAGATTGCCCTTTAATCAAATGATAATCTTAACTAACTAGTTGAAGACGCGTGGTTCGTAGCCCAATACATTTTTCACAATTTTTTTAAGATAAATATTCTATAATTGTATTGTTATCCTTATTTCATCCTGTCCGTTTCAAAATTTATGCTCTTACAATGATGTTGAGAAGAGCCACTGCAAATGTTTTTTTTTTTCCTAAAATGAGTCATGACTTCATTAGCATCCTTTACTATCTTTCTTGTTCAATTAATTGTATTATTTCTTTTGGTGTATGACCTTGAGTACTTGTTTTATGATTGCTTCATATATCACACCTTCATAGTGATCAACATTTTTCGTCAGTTTTACCGAGAAGAAAAGCATGGGGGCCTCTTTTGTCAATACTTGAGCATTGAAGTTTGGCGAAGAAAATAAATTAACTAAATTCTACTCCTAAAAGAATCCTTAAATAGAAAAAGATAGTTTAATCAATATTGAGATTCATAAAAACTTAGCGAAACAATTGGATTGATACTTGAAGGCGTAAATGCCAACAACGACAATCACAACTACAAATTTTTTGTTAGAAATGGTTAAGCAAATTTATGAAATTTCCTCAAAATAACTAAATTTATTGAGAATTGTGTAGCAAAATGAGCCTTGGGATAAATAAGTAAATTCAGAATTGTTTAGCCATAATTAAAAAAAAAAAAATTAGCTTTCTTGTGTGAAAAATGTTAACTCTTATCCAAAGAATAAGAAAATGAGAGAATACTATTTCACTAGATCACCTTACAAAATTGACAAGAGTCTAGTCAACATGCCATGTCTTTAAAAATCCCCTTCATATTCTATACTAGAATTTTAACTCAGTGCGTTGGATGTGCGATAAAAAAAAAAATTTAACAAATACAACCCTATGATTATAGTTAAATGTTGAGTATTAGATTAGTCGATAGAATGAATCATTAACGTTTGACTTGATTATTAATTGATCGATGGAATATACCATTATGGTTGATTTGTTATTGTGAGTTGATATGGTTGATTAATCTTATACATAAAAAGTTTTGTTGGAAAGATATCTTCCGTTTTTTATATTTTTTATATATCTTATACTGGATTTGGGATTGATATGATATGATTTATAGACATGCATAGTGAATGTCTAATTTGCTTAGAAGAGATGTATTACTCACTAGATTGAGATTGCTCATTTCATTCATCTTGCTTGTTTTTCAAGCTATTCCATTAATCGCAACTAAGACGAGAGCGTTTTACGTTATTAGGAGGACATTTTGAATAGTGAGATTTTTGGGTATGAGTTGATTATATTTGAGATGAACTTTGGAATTTAGTTGTTAGATGGAAATGTATATATTTGAATTATGGAAACTTTGATCCTCTAACCAAATGACTTTTTATCAAACATATATACATATATATATATATGTTTCGATATCAGGTTGAATTATGGTTATGATGGAGGCTACGTCATTTGGGTAAAAGAACGAAGGTGTCATTGTCTAGTTCTTGTAGAGTTGGGGCTGCGACTCATACATGAGAAAAAAATAGTAAAAGAGTGACACTTTAGGCATATCGATTCTATTTTGTGCGTTTATTTCCCATTCACGTTTTGTACTACTAATGGGTAGTAGACTCGTTAAACGGGTGGGTCGGATCGGGTTTGGGTCAAGTCATAAATGGTCCGGCCAAATTGACCTATTAACCCGCTTTATGACCCATTTATTCATAGTGCAAATATCTCGATCCATACCCGACCCGACCCATACCCGACCTGACCCATATTGCTAAAATACTTTTATATTTAACCTAATCTAGGAATACTTGTTTCTTATGATTTTTTTTAAATTATACTGCTAAAACATTTTATGTAATACAAAGCTAATGAAAAATTTTATAATTTTTTTTAAAATTGAGGTTCTATTTGTTTTACGAAAAATGTGACATTTCTAGAAAATATTTTTCATAAAGTCATTATCCAAGAAAATAAAAAAATTAATATTTTTTTAATTTTTAAAATTGAATTTTTAATTATTTTTATTTTATTTTTTCTTTTATTTTTGGCCGATCCCCCGGTGAGCGGTCGCCGTGGCCAACCACCAAACGTAATAAAAAAAAAAAAAGAAAAAAAAAGAAAAAAAAAATAATTAAATTTTGATTTTTTTAAACATTTTTGTAAAGAGAGAGAGTATGTGGATGGGTCTAGTAGGTGGGTTGGACATGGATTCCAAACTCAACCCATTTAGACCCATTTATCTTTAAATTTTAAAATTTAAAATCCATTTAAGCTTAACTCTTTAAAATTAAAGTGACCTATATATGACCCATTTATTTTTAAACGAGTCATTTATGGGTTTATGATCCATTTTGACACCTCTCCTAATGGGTTACTTGATTTGCTGCAACAAAGAATAGGACGTTACCTTTCACAGAATAGGATGGGGAGATTGTTCAAAGACCACCGCAGAGACAGAAGAGACCGAAGCCACAACCACAGGGAGTCAAAGACAAAGACCAGCCAAAATCCGACGACAGAGCACGCGACGTTCTTTCACGGATTGGAGAAAATGGTCGGAGTTACTAATTGATGAACAAGCCCGTGTACTCATTTCTCGGGATAGAAAGAGTAGGTTCTTATGGGTTCCTGGAGAATGCAGTTCCTTATCCAAGTTAACTGCAGCGCTCAAGTTTTTTTGAGTTAATCAGTAGATACCAATTTTTCAAATGTGCATCTAGTGTATATATTGGTTCATTCATGCCATTGTTAATGTCAGTAAATGGGTGTGCGGGCAGAGACCATTAACCTTTCGCTCGAGCTTCTCCGCCACCTAAAACCATCCGAATTCAACGACTCCAAGGAATATCATGGCCGGCAGAAAGAGACAGTTCAAGATCCTAGAAGCAGGGTTGCTTCTTCACCTGCCAATCCTGTTAAAGAAATCAAACATGTTCAAGGTCTGTCTCAGAGAAATTATCCAAGCCGGCAAGAAAATGACCATGGACATTGGGGAAAACTCAGACACCATGCAAAGCCTCGGAAATTCCGTGGTGTCGTTATCATGGCAAAGTGCCAATGGGACTCCTATTGATGTTTGTCACAGGGTCGACCGATTCCCTCTGTACATTCACCTGTATATGACTCTGCTGAAGTCGATATTTGACAACAGGGATGAGACTTTGGTCCTCGACGAGGTTGATGAGCTCATGAAGAAGACAAAGTCGATACTTGGTATCAATCGGCCGATACACAATCTGTGCCTAACATGGGTGTTATTCCAACAATACCTCAGCACGATGCAGTTGGAACCGGACCTTTTCGCTTCACATGCCATGTTGACAGAAGTAGCAAATGAGGCCAAGAAGCAGAACCAAGACGCTCTGTTCATTAAGGTTCTATCGCTAGTTTTAACCTCAATACGAGGTTGGTTGGAAAAGAGATTGGGTAATTAACACGACTACTTCAAGAACGGGAGGAATGAACCGGGTGAAAAATCTCCAGCCATTGGCAGCGAAGGCGGCAAACATCTTAGGAGATGATGTCATAGGAGTTTTTTTTTGCGTTCCTATGACGGTCATAGGAGTTTTTGAGATGTGTTTGCGTTCCTATGATGGTGAAAAAAAACTCCTATGATGTCATAAGATGTTTTCCTCTTTTGCGTTCCTCTCAGCAGCATCTCCAACCCCTCCCCATCCAACCTCCCCCTCCTTTTGGGGGACGAAGCCCGCTTCTTGATCGTCCTTTCCCGGCTCCTCCGGCATCCGATTTCGAGACGACGAGCTCTTGAGAACGGAGGGAGGAGGATTTGGCGGGTTTTTCGTGCGCGCGCGCCCGCGATTCCGGCGGGGGAAAGCGATGGGGGAGCGCCGCGGCGCCGCCGCCGTGACGAGCCCCGAACGGGAGGCTCAGGTGGTTGTCAACGTGTACGATCTCACCCCCGCGAATAGCTACACCGCCTGGTGCGGTCTCGGGATCTTCCATTCCGGCATTGAAGGTTTGGCCCTCGAAGAATCCTGGCTGGCTCTTGTTCGGCCTGCCCTTTTCCTTGGATTCTTTCCGTTCGGGTCGATTGGGGGTGGGGGCAGCCTTTTCGCAATCTTTTCCCCATCTGGGTGTTGGCTTTACCGTGGCCGTTTTGTGTACCCTGATGTTTGCGCGAGCGTGGCTCCTGTTGAAAATCGGAAAGGGTCTTGAGTGCTTGTTGCTGCGGTGCTGGTTTGAGGATCGGCGCTTGCTCTTCGATGTTGTTCGCTGCTGAATTCACTTGTTCTGCTGTTCTTGCTCTAACCCAAAAATTCTTATGCATCGTGCTGTTGAAAGAACTGAAATGCACGTAGATGCGGGCAGGAATTTCGTTAGAAAGGCGAGAATTTGGTTTCTCGAGAAAATTAAGCGCGCATTCGAATTAGCTACTAGTGTTGCATTGCCATTCAGTGTTTTCAATTAACTGATTGTGCACTCGATTACTCCAAAATCGTAGACAATTGGAGGAAGATGCGATGCATGCTCGTATATCTCTGAACACACTCCCCATCAGTGAAAGCTAGTGCATTTGCAAATTCCTGAGGCGTTGGGCCTTGTGCATTTGTTTGGTTGAAGAATGGTTGAAAACCATTGCATCTAAAGAGTCAAGGGAATAGGAAAGGGGAAGGTCTAGCAATGCACCACCCCTCAGAAACCTAGCTATTGACGTTGGAGAGCCCTGCAAAGTCCCATACCAATGGGACCGCACTCCACAGTCCTGGAGCCTAGATCGGGCTGGCTATGGACCACCCTTTTGCTAGTCTAGGGTGGTTGAATAATGCAATACTGGCATCAGTACCGCCACTCGATTAAAGTATGAGATATGATGGATGCCTATGATATTTATGATATGGACCTTAGGAGAACCATACCCCAAGATCTTTCTGTTGAGGTAGGATTGCCCACGGTCATATAAGCTACCTGCTGAAGTCCTGTACACTCGATGTGGGATCCAAGTTCCATACCTTGAATTAGGAACATAACAGAATGATGCGGTGCATATTTTCAATCTTACTCAAAAGACGAATCTGCAAAAGTAGCTTTTGTTTTTCATGATTTTGTGATGCGATTGCTAATGCTCTCACGTTTCTGGTCGTGATAGCCAGACGTTAGAATTGCTCCTGTGCTTTGCTTTAGCAGTTGTGTCCTGTCATGGGCTCGATTAATAATCACAATGGGGAACCCAGATAGAAGAGTTGACTCTGATGCTTGACCTTGGTCTGCCGGTTCAATATGAAGAGTGTATGTCTAAAGAGTATGTACACCATTCCTTTTCAATTGAACTGACCTAGCAATTATATGTATGCAGTGCATGGTAAGGAATATTGCTTTGGAGCACACTACTTTCCAACTAGTGGAGTATACGAAGTGGAACCACGGAGCTGCCCAGGGTTCATATACCGGTGTTCTATTTCGCTGGGCCACATAAATATGCCTCCCTCGGACTTCCGGCTCTTCATCGAGCATATGGCTTCTGAATATCATGGGGATACGTATCATCTTATATCCAAGAATTGCAACCACTTTACTAGTGATGTCGCTTTTTAGATTGACAGGCAAAACAATCCCAGGGTGGGTGAACAGGCTGGCCCGGCTAGGTAAAACAAATCTTTCAATTTAGAAATCTTTTGCTTTGTTTCATTAATTTAGTCCGTAGAATTTTATGTAAATTGATTCCTCACAATGATTGAATAGGAACTCTACGATAGAAACCATTTTGCCTTTTCCTTACTAGTTACATAGCCGAAGGAAGTGACTGAAATTTATCTGCTTAATTGCGGCTGTTTATCTATGAACAAGAGCTGTAGTGCTGCTTATAATTTCACCGATGGTGAAGAATCAATATGTCTAAAGCAATCCCCCATTTTGTATTGTAGGTTCTCTGTGTAGTTGCATTCTTCCAGAAAGCCTTCAAGTCACTACTGTTAAGCAGCTCCCTGAGTATCACGACTTTTCCGGTTAGTTTTTCTGATTTTCTCGTGTTTTTGGCATTTGTCGTACTCTTTAGTACTAGTTTTGGACCAAAATAGATTGCATACTCTTTAACTTTTCCCAAACTAGAGTCCTGAGAAAATCATTATCCAGTTTTAGCCTCTAAGCACCACAAGATCGTGCAAAAAGTGCCGCCATTTCTGCACACACCACAAAATTTTGATCATAAATACAAGAAAAAAGCTACTCCTTGGCGTCTAGCTCAGGAAAAAATTGCGCATCTGTTTTAAAAAACTCCTTTATTGCTGTGACAAATTATCTCTTATGCGCAGCCTTGATCATTGAATTTGCTCGTAAGAAAATACCATGTTGACATGCAGATGAAGATGGTACTGAATCTGTATCAACTATGACTCCTCGATTCTACTGAGATGGACGACACCGATCAGGAGAAGCACTTGTTGTCGGCTCGGGAAGCAGCTGGAGAAGTGGCTTTTATTAAAGAGCCAGAGAAAAATTGAACTTAGGTAGAAAACAAGTATGCTTGCAGCAACAGGTAGTGTCGTTTGCCCATCATTGCATTTTCCCATAACTCCAAGTCTATGCTTGATCACCACAATTCAAACAATGTAATTGTTCCTTCGCGGATCCTCATCTTTCTTTTCCTATATTGTGGTGCTTTTTGATGTAATATCTATATTGTGGGACGAATGAGTCCGCTGTAAATGAGTATTCATTTGACCTGTTTGCACTTACATCTTCTCCGTCTCGTTTTCACCAAGACTTGAAAGTACCAGATTCGCCAGCAGAAATTCTGCGATTGTTGGGTTCGGAACATGCAGGTTTGTCTCACCTCGACGTCCTACCCGAACAATCAAAATTTCCAAGAACAATCAAAATTTCCAATGATTTGAACTTTTTTATGTTTCTAGAGATGCATTTCCGGGTTGCCGAGTGAAAAGTGTCTTAAGAGATGGAATTTGAGGTTTAAATTGAAGGAAAACGTCGCAAATGGTCCTCAAGCTTTGGTCTAATGTGCAATGTGGTTCATGAACTCTTAATTTGTTCAATATAATCCATGAACTTATGCCCAATATGTAATTTGATTCATGAACTTTTAATTTGTTTAATATGGTCCCCAAACTTTCGGTACATGTTTAATTTAGTTTCTAAACTATATGAAAATCGTCAATATTGTCTCTGATATTGAATTAATGGAATGACAACAATGAACATTTTCATATATAATTCAGGAACTACATTAAATATGTATCAAAAGTCCACGGATCATATTAAGCAAATTAAAAGTTCAGGGATTACATTGCACATTGAGCTAAAATTTAAGGACAAATTCGTGGACTATCCGTATTATTATCCCTTAATTTGCAGTTAAAGTTGAAGGAAATTAAGGGTAGTGTTCACCAGCATGTTCTTCATGTCCTCTCGGCATTTAACATTTTTAGCAAGACATTTGCTTCACGGGTTGTTCTGTCTAAATGTTTGGATTTGCTTTCAAGCGATGGACACATTACCGAAAGGAAGGCCGCCAGCAATAGCGATGCGTGAGCTTTGTGCAGGTTGGGGGGGCATCACAAAAATAGCCAAAAAAAGTCAAAACAAAAACAATGACAATAAAACGAAAATAAATATAAAATCAAAATCAGTTGGGGTCTTTTTATATGGAATAAATCTGTGCAAAGTGCCAAAATTAGTCGTTGGGAATTTGAAGTTGACGCAGGAAATCTCATTCATTAATTTTCTAAATCTAACCTAAATAGCACCCCCCCCCCCCAAAAAAAAAGAAAAAGGTACAAACTTTTACGAGAATTTTAAATTCATCCCCCCCTTTTTTTTTATAAAAAATATTGTGGAATAAACACGTTTAACACGTGAATACTTTGGTTAGCAAGTTTAGAAATCTTGGGAAACTGGTTAGCAAGTTTAGAAATCTAGAGTTTCCCTTCTTCCGTCTAAAGACGCAAGCGATATTCTTTGGAAACTCACCTTTCCAATCTTCTCGAAAAATAGGACCTTTTTTTAAAAATGTTTTTGGCTTTTTTCCTTACTTTTCCATTTACTTGGTATGTTCCATGCTGGCATGACTTGTTCGATACGGTATCGGAAAAGAAAATACCCAAAAGCTCCATTTATTTCTCGAAAAACGACTTACAAAATTTTTTTATTCAGAAAAATGATCGCTCATGTCGCTCACAAAAGTGAATAAATGGAAGATATTTTCATCTCCATCGAAATTATTTAGATGTAAATTGTTATCGATGGTAAAAACATTTTCTATTGGCTAATTATGTGAAGCGACACAAGTGATCAATTTTAGAAAAATATTTTCAAATCATTTGTTTTTCAACTAAACAAATGGAACCAAAATGGTTGACTATCTTATCATTGGCAGACAAGTTCTTGCCTAGACCCGACCCATCATAGATCGAGCGAATTGCAATCATTGATTTTTTACAACATCCTTAAATGGTCTAATAAAATAAATCGTATTTCATGAGTTGTGAATGATCGATACCATGTAATTATTTCGCACCCGTGCTCCACTCGACTTTGTAAGTTGTGTACGAATAACCTAACAGATGAAGTAGCAAGATTATTTCCTCCTTATTTAGCGGAAAAAAAAACCAAAATTAAGTTCATCGGCTTACTTCAAGATCAACCTATTTGTACAATTTCAACAAAAACGAAAGACATATTTATATTTGGTATACCGGAAAAAATACATTGATTAGACCCACGTTCGAGAAGACTACTTATTTTATTTCCATGAATATATATTAGGAAATCTAATTAGTTTTGAAGTCTAAAGTCAAAAAAACTAAAATTGGAAGTTGCCAAGCATTTGGATTTCCGTGGAGAAGCCCGAGGCGGACCGATTGACCCCTCGACAAAGATTTGACCTATGTTTTCTTTTTCCTTTTTTTTGGCCAAATTTTCTTGAAAATATTTGTAATTTTTTTTGTCCATATTGCTAATAGTCGTTTCAAAAAGGCTTATTTGGAAGGTAAAATATTTTTATTGCTGAATTAATTCTAGAAACACCAAATTTTGTCAATATATTTGGGGCACGTCCACTTTCCGATTTTTACTTTTTCGTTTCACCTAATTTTCGACCGGATCAAGTTAGGGAATTCGATCGACTCGATCAGATTTTACAAAGACTCGATAAATAACGTATGATCAACAATAAAGTATATAAACACATAAAATTATCAATATAGTTTGTCAACGTAGAATTCAAACTAAGACCGAAATTCGAAGAATTTTGCTTACTTTTTAAAAAAATGAATTAGGTGGCATATATATATTGAGTTATTTATTTATTTATTTCAAAAGTTAAAAGCTTAATTCCACATCAACTAAACTATCTATCTTCTTGGGCAAGATGGCAAGCTGGCACAGAAAGACTACCATAATCACCATTAATTAATAAATTAATCCCTTTGATCAAACAAAAATTAAAAGATAACGTAATTAAATACAAACTAACCCAATCCGAAAAAAATGATTTTATTCGACCCTTTTGGTTTTTTTTGGGGTGTGACTTTGGGATTCAAGTTTCTAACACATCAAGAATTTCAAGAAACAAGAAACAGAGCATCGAATTCGTGCGCGTTTCAATATCGGGAAATCAAGAAACAGAGGAATACGGTACGTCGTCCCTCGTCTGCATTCTCGTCGTTCTTTACGAATTCCGTCTCCTTGGAGCTCGTTGATTTCTGGGTCTACGGTTTCAATCTTGTTTCCATGCTCTTTCTTGGTCATCTCGTTTGTCTAATTTTGGGTTTGGAATATTCGTGGCAATGGCGATTTCATTGGGAAGCTGTTGCAATCGGCTGTGTTTGAGTAGAACGTGTCTGACTCTGTCTTTGGTGTCTCTAAGAGAGAGAGAGAGAGAGAGAGAGAGCAAACAGGGCAATATTTTTCTTCTCGTTTTCTTTTCTCTTTTCTTTATATGGGTGTTCTTTGTCAAATTTAAAATCGAGGGAAGGCGAAAAAACAGAGGAATTTCTTTCGTATAATTCGAAATCTTTTGAAGCGGAAGCTTTTGATGATCGAGGTTGGTGATGATTTTTGTTAGCTTTCAATTCTCTTGCGATCAGGCTGGAGATCGTGCTTGTGGGAGTAACCTGTGCGTTGCTTTGTTTGATCAGCTAGATGAAAAGTAGAAGAAGAAAAAATTAGGAGGGTGATTTATTTTATTGGATATGTGAAGCTGGAAATATGAGATGCTTTGACCAGGTCTTACTTTTTATTTTAGGAATACAAGTCATCATTGCTGAACATATTCTTCTTCTTCTTTTTGTATTTATTTTACTGTCCTATGTTTAGAATTCTCAGAAACAAGGGATATGATGGTAATGGTGATTTGATGATCAGGTTTTGAAGAATCCTTCTCAGTGCTCTTTTTCTTTTGGCTCACTGATAATGCTTAGCGAAAAATCTCTGCATGTTCATCTTTGTCCTGTGGTATTTCATATTGCTGCTTACACTTTCATTTGTTCAAACTTTACATTCTTTCCTAAGAATCTGCTAATTTTTTGTGTTTTTTGTTTTGGGAGTTAAAGGACTATATTGTTCTTGTACCTTATAGTGTTCTTTTTCCTGAAACAACTATGATGTCCTGTTGATAATCTCTGTCCGTGAGACGGTTACAAAATGTTACACCGATTTTGGTGATTGATCTACTCGTTCAGCCACTGTGTTTAATATCTCATACTCTGAATTTACTGAATGATAGGTTCCATCTGCTGGAATTTGAGGGGACAAGCATGACCATCAGATTCAAGAAAGGAAGTAAAGTGGAAGTATGGAGCACGAAGGAGATGCCCGTGGGTTCCTGGCAATGTGCTGAAGTAGCTGGTGGTAATGGTCACACTTATACAGTTCAATACTGCAGCTATGGCAGCGCATCCTGTGAGACTACAATGGAGAGGGTATCTGGAAAGGCTATCAGACCTTGCCCACCTGCACTGCAGACGTTGCAGATGTGGGCTCCGGGTGATATCGTGGAGGTTTTTTGAAATTTCTCCTGGAAAATGGCGATGGTATTGAAGGTCCTTGGGCGAAGTAACTTTCTGGTGAGATTTCTGGGATCACCTAGGGAGTTTGGTGTTGGCAATGCTCACATAAGGGTGAGGCAGTCGTGGAAAGACAACAGATGGATTGTGATCGGACAGGTGAGGCCACAAAACTTTGGTTGCATTTTCATCTTCTAAGTGCTGCGGGGTTTATCTTCCATTAATGTATGGTGAACTTTGGTTAATTGTAAATGTGTACTGGAGTAATTTTCTTTGGTCATTGTTGTCTTCTTACTTTTTAATTTGCCGGTTGACCATAGTCAGCATGTTAAGTTGACTATTGTAATACTATAGATCAAGTTTATTTTTAGTCATGGGCTGTTACTTAAGTCTAGTATGGAAGCAGATAGGGCAGGTTTCAAATCCGCCATGCTGGCAGCTTTTGAAGTTGGCACTTGGCAGGTCTATTAGCTGTGAGACTCGTATATTCTTTATGCTTGTTATTCTTCAAGCATTTCTCATCACTAATGGCAGTTGCTTGAATACATTCCTTATGATAAGACATAGTTATATGCTTTCTTTTTAGTCGAAGACATATTTCTGTGCTTTAGGAGATTGGTTTTACTTACATTTTTCTTGACTGTAGATTTCAGCCATTGCTGATGACCGGAGAGGCAACCTATGTGAAGACTTGACGACAATCAAAGTCCCAGCAACACTATTCAAATTGCAAATGTAAGGAAGAAAGCATCTATTAGAGATGGCTGCATTCCCATCAAAAAGAGACCAGTATTTGAGGAGTCCCATGATACTTTGAAAACAGAATCGCCATATGAATGCTCTAGGGTTGAATCACCTGCTAGAGCTTCAAAGAAACGTCGAGCAATTGACAAAGAAGGAAGATGTCTCCCAGTCAGTGCAACTCGATCTACACCAGCAGAAAGGGTTGGTTCTGCGGCGTTTCAGCGAGAAACTTGTGGCACAAACACTGCATGTGTCTATTCAAAGAAAGAAGCAGCCATACTATCCAAAGTAGACGAGTGTGGAATGAAACCAAGTGGGGATGTTGGTCGTCCTTATCCATCACAATCAAGATCTGATGATGCTGACCGTGTGACATGCTCGGTTGGAAGTTGTACTGTGGCTAGCGAATCATCCAGTAACTTTTCTGCAGACCCTTTTGACGATGTTAATAGTTATGCCAATGAGACAAAATCGATTAGTTGGCAGAATAAAGAACAGGTATTGGAGGCAGAAATCCACAGATTAGAGTTACATGCATATCGTTGCACATTAGAGGCATTGTATGCATCAGGACCTCTAAGTTGGGAGCAAGAAGCATTGATTTCTAATCTTCGTCTTTCACTCCATATATCAGATGATGAACACTTGCTGGAGCTCAGAAACTTGGTCTTTTCGGATAATATCATTCCGCTGGGTAGACAGTAATTCACTTTAGAGTAGCAAAATCTTAACTTTGTAGCAAGAGGATTGTATGGTACATTTCTCTAAGTTCTATCGAGATCTAGTTATCTACATCTTTCCTTTATAATTGTCAGATACATGGTCCCGACGAGATGTTTCTAGCAGACCTCGATGTTAAAAGCCTTGGTTTGTACTTGTCATCAGCAGGATGATCTTTTGATTCGACACATCAGTTTTCAATAGTCCCATTTTTCTTCTTGAACAGTTCTATGAGTTAAGAATCTTACATAGAATAGATGTTATACTTTAGTATGTTATAGTTGTTGGTTCTGATATTGAAGCGGTAGAAATTCGTTGCCAAATCTTTGAGGGAATATGATTGTACGATTAACTGAATCTCCAGTTTGGTACTATGAGGATATTTTGTCTGCCCCTTGTTATCTTTTGTTAGATTTGCATTTCGAAAATTCCACGCGTAGTAACAAACAGGTCTTGCTGCAGTGATTACATGAGGACATGTTTGTTCAATAATACTTGATTTCCTCTATACGGAAAGTCGACAATTTGATCCAGGGACTTTATTGATGCCTCCTGTGCCTTTTCCAGGGCGAAAGAGCAGAGAACAGAGCATGTTGTTAATAATTTGCCAGAGGTGGTTTCTCCATCGACCGCCTTTCTCTCTTCCTGAAGCAACGCAATGCAAAGGATATCAGATATGGGTATCATTGTGGAAGATGCTGGCATTCTTCAATTTTAAGCCTGCTCTTCTCCAGGAATAGCGACATGTATTAAATGCCCTGTCAGAAGCTTTAAGGTTTTGCTCGATCCTTTCACTTTTGCTCGTACACATGCATATTCTGTTGATTTTATCTGCCATGACGTGTGTCGGGATGCTCCTTTTCTGACATTTTTATGCTTGATACTGTCCAGCTTCCTCATTTGATTTGAAAAGAAAGCCCTTTCATAGACATTATCAGCTGTATTCTGGTTCATTTATGACAAGATGAACTAATGTGGTTCGACCCGCGGTGCTGCAACTGATGCGAGTGCAAAACATGCACATCATCTACAAATTAACATGAATCGAGATGAAGTGATGTGAGAATTGTCGGAACGGGATTATGTTCTTCAAGAAGCTGGAATATACAGCTTCAAAGGAGCAAAGGAACATCTCGACGCATAACTTCCTGAAATGTTACTTGTCTGAGCTCGGTAAAGACGCATTGAAACCATAGAACTCACTCATAACTCAGGATTCTAGGCTTGTTTTTTTTTTTTGGCTCGTGATTCTAGGCTTGTTATCAGGCTCAAAAGTTTCTGAGATTTTGGTGCTTAACTTTTAGTCTCTTTTCATGATGATGAAACGGTAAACTTTTTTTTTCTGAAGCAGCTAGCTTTGAGATTATGCTGCTTGCCCCTTGTCGCACCTTGTTTTTGTAGTACTCAAATTCATTTTTGTACCTTATTTACTACGAAAATGTCATACCATGCAAATTACTATTAACTGGAAATTTCTAAGTGTCAATATATTGGGACCCTTTGTATAGGGGTTGCATGTTAAAAATTGACTCGAGCCCGGTTAGATACGATAGGGACACGAGGGACCGTAGAAGAGCCCCAGAAACATTTATAATTGATGTAGAAGGGATTCGTGAACTTTTCAATTTGTTTTCGACAAAAAAATAAATAAAATTTTTTTAATTTATTCAATATGATTCAGGACTTTTTCTTTCGTTATTGCCGGTTAGGTTCTTAAGCCAAATACATTCCGTTCGAGTTGATCCTTCTGTCAAAAAAAAAGTGCTCGAAAATGCTAATGTGGCCGGTAAGTTGTCGTTAAGTGCAGCTCACATCTAACGTGTTTATTAAAAACTTTAAAAATATATTTAATAAATAATATACATTAAAATATTCAGAAATAAGGAAAATCGAAAGATAAAAACACAAAAAAGTAAAGATAGGTGCATTGGAAGTCTGAAAAATTTGTATCGAAAGTGCAATTGAATCTTAAAACCTACAAAAAATACAATCAAGTCCTAAAACTTGTTAAATTTGTGTAATTAAGTCATTTTGTTAACTCCAAACTTGGCTAGCGGAAAATGCTGACGTGGCTTTTGTAAATATTTTCTCACTCTTACATGGAGATGACGTGGCTAAAATTTGAAACATAAGGTTAAAACGACGTCGTTTTGGTTCAAATTTTATTTTTGACAAATTTTATTTAAATTAAATAAAAAAAATAAGCTAAAAAAGAGAAAGTTGGAAACTAGCATCAAACCTTTGCCTGCGGTCGGCGAGAGTCATTAGCCCCTAGCCGAGGCCCTACGACCCCTATCGACCATTCTCCCACCTTCCCGGTGATGGTGGGGGCGGGCGGCAACGAGGGCTTGCTGCAAGCCCTCGCTGCTAGTTTCCAACTTTTCATCTTTTTCATTTTTTTTTAACTTTAGCCTTTTTCATTTGATATAAATAAAATTTGTGTAAAAAATCGAATTCGGACTAAAACGATGTCTTTTTAACCACGTTATCGTCACGTAGGAGAGAGAATATTTATCAAAGTCGCGTTAGCATTTTCGTTAGTCAAGTTGAACGAAATTAACAGAAAGATTTGATTGCACTAATTTGACAAGTTTTAAGATTTGATTACATTTTTTGCAAGTTTTAAAACTCAATTGTACTTTCATAACAAGTTTTAGGACTTTCAATGTACTTATCCCAGAAAAGGAAAGAATATAAATGGGAAAAATGGCAAGGCTAGAGTGGAAGTGGTAGGGGTGGCAAGAGCGGCAAAGGCGACCGTGGCGCCACCCATGCATCAGCGAGGGTTCCGCGCCATGGCCATGCTAAGGCGAAGCCACCACCTCCATCCTTCACCGCACAAACACACTCCACGAGGTCTCGCCACAAAGAAAGTTGCGAAGGAGAAGAACCCCACCCGACAACAAGCAGTATCGTTGTCATGGAAAGCAGTATTCTCGTTGGCATCGGAATCACAATAGAGACAGAGGTCCCATGTCAAAGCGGCTGGAGAGGAAGATCCCTGCTGATAGCACCATTGTCTCTCTTTCTCTCTCGCTCTCCCTCGATCTAATGGTGACGGAGGTCGCGCGACTGGTCACACAGCCGGCCACAATCCAAGGTTATGAGATGCATCTCAAATATAAAGGAGGTGGTGTGTTCCCACATTGTTTTCGCACATCTCTTTCTGTTGTATCTTAAATTAGAGCATGCGGCAGCAACGCCTCGTATGCTAGGGCAGATCACCCTGGTTTTGTTCCCTCGGTAATGGTCAGCCCATTTTTGTCTAACTTACATTGCATCCAGAGGATAACAGGAGTCGCGGTGTATCCATTTTTTCCACCCGCGTCATGGGGAATGGGCGGACACAAGGGAAGTGCGAGACCTTAGTCGGGATGGGGAGTCAACCTATGAGCATAGAAGAGCGCGGGTACCACTGCCCCTCTCTAAGTAAAGGTAAAGTCTCTCCGTTCAGGTAGAGAATGGTTGGTAACCAATTACGTCACGACTGCTGAACAAACTTGATTGATGATCAGGGTTTATGCGCCCCATGCCATAGCTGGTGCTTGGGCAGTGGCACCGCCGTCGCTGTCATTCTCCATTTATTAATAGTTTTTGATGTTTCCTTCTTCTTAGTATTTATCCTCACGCAAAAATCATTATCTATCCCTCATTAGTGAATTTTTACATTACTCTGACGTGACTGCCCACATCAGCATCTTTGTCCGCATATTAACGAAAGTGATTTATGTGAACGAAAACGTAATTTGAGACCCAATTGGCAAGAAAAAGTTCGGAGAAATAAGAGTAAACAAATTGAAGAGGTCAAGGGTTATTGTCACAACCTTCCCAAGATGAGCCCGAATTATTAGGCAAGCGCAAATGAACCTCTCGGAATGAAAACTAGTCCAAAGAGTGATTTTATCAAAATAACATATGCATAGAAAAAATTTAAAGTGAGTTAAAGAGGATGCAGATTTTCATAGATTGAATTAAATATGAAAATATTTTGGTAAACGAATCGAGTATGAATCGGATACGAATCAATAAATATTTGTTGCAAATAAACGGGTCAAATAATTTCATTTGAATCAGATCATTTTCTACCAAACCCAAGCATGACTGGCGGGTCAAATATTTAATCCTACTCACCACATAAAAGATTAAACTAACTCCCAAAATCAATACCTATTTTCTTTTAAGGAAAGCTTTCCATGCAATATCGGATGGTTTTATGACCTAACATGCAAGCTTAAGTTCCCATGCAATCAAGGTAACAAAGCAGCCTAATCAAACAACGATAGGAACATAAAGGATCCAAGCAAGGAAGTAAAATGATATAGTAATAAATCAAAAAGCCAGTAAAGCATATAGTTTTAATATTAAACACGAGCCGACTATCCGTGCAAAAAGTTTGGCGCCCGTGGTTTAAATAAACCTGCTGACCTATGGTCGTTTTACCCTTTCTTTCCAAATCAACATAAGAAGCACTTTCACTCGATTATTTAAGCCCAACAAGACTACGAAAATCCAACAAGTCCAACTGTCCAATGACGACTCCCTAAGGACTTAGAAATTTTCCTCATGAATTATATTTAGCAGGCATTTTCAAGGTACAAGATCAAGCTACGCAAAACCAACCGTATTTCACAATTCCTTAGAGGCTATACCATGGCATGCACAAGATCAAAAGGGGCAGATAAAGATCACTTCAACACACTGGTGATTGAACACAGAACACCCAGATGGGATGCAGCATCGTATACTTCAATTCAAAGTGACTCCGGAACGGTCGCATTGAAGCTCAAGTATGTAAAATAGAAATCCTCTTGAACAAGAACAACGCACACCAAGTGCAGCAACTCTAAGGAAAAGCAGCTACTAATAAGCTATTACAAATCCTCGGGTACTCGATCAATCACACCATCCTGCATGTCACCAAATGATCCTTTTTCAATAAATGACAATGCACAAAAAATGGTTCACAACATGAGCTTCAAGAGGCTGCCTTATAACGGCAGAGCCTTCATTCGAATGCGTCGTCATCGTCGTCGGGAAGAGGCTGACTAGCAGCTTGAGCAAGCTCCGCCTCATGCCTGCAAGCGAATTAGCCGGCTATCAAACACAAATAATTAACAAACAGGAAGTTGGGAAGTAATGCCCCAAACAGACGGATAAAGTGAGATGTCTAAAGAGTAGTCATGTTTTAAAGGCAATCCACCAAGTAAACATTTCTGGCTGCATTTGAAGTGTCAATATGTGTGCCAATATGTTAAAATACAAATAACAGATATAGCATAAGAAAGTCAGCAAATGAAAATTTTAACTTAAATCTACAATCTCATAAGCACTATGCCATGGCAAGCAGGTAAGATAATTTCCCAAATTATCAAATAAAATTCCAACAAATGGGGAATGGGGAAAAGAGAGAGATGAGTTTCGTACTGTTGCTGGGCAGCCAAGTCAATGTGTACTTCCGGAGGAGCAACAGCAGGAGACTCCACAAAGTGAAGGTCAGGGTCCCTAAAGTTCCAAAAAGAACCAACACGTTACATCATCCACGACGTAGACAAAAGATGATCCGAGAAGTACAACAGTAAATTGAATTACCCAGCAAGTTTTCTGGCGAGATAGAGGAAAGGCTTCTCAAAATTGTAGTTGCTTTTGGCAGATATCTCATAGTATTGAAGGTTCTTCTTCCGGTGGAATGTAACTTGCTTTGCCTTAACCTGCCTGTTCTTCACATCAACCTTGTTTCCACACAGAACAATGGGTATGTTCTCACAGACCCTAATATTAAAAGGCCGTAAAACGTTAAAGCCACTCCTATACACAGGTAAAGCTATGAACAGGAGTTAAGGAGGTAAGAAAAGGCATTGAAGTAAAACCTGCAGAGATCGCGATGCCATGTAGGGACGTTCTTATAGGTCAACCTGGCTGTAACGTCAAACATGATGATGGCGCATTGACCATGAATGCTGCAGAAGAAAACAGCCAAGCCCACGTGAGTGATAATGCATGCCACTTGAAACTTATAGATCCAGAACAAAGGTGACAAAAAGAATATGAAACAACATATTAACGAAGGCATACACCAAAAAGTTTGGAACACGAAACCATCTATACTCACAAAATCAGGCGAAAACAAATTCTAACAAAGGAATGTATAGTTTTCCCTTTACTTACTAGTATCCATCTCTTAGACCACCAAACTTTTCCTGCCCGGCAGTATCCCAGCAGTAAAATCGAATTTTGCCGCAGTTCGTGAAGAAATCCAATGGATAAACCTCAACACCGATGGTCGCTGTTCAAGCCCAATCAAAATCCCAATCAATTCCCACGCAACCACGGGGGACACAATCAAGCAGGGGGCAAAAACAATGAGGCAAAGTCAAGACACGTACGCTCATATTTCTTCTCAAACTCCCCGGTGAGATGCCTCTTCACGAAAGTCGTTTTGCCTGCGAAATGGATAAATAGTTCAGCTCCGGCAGTAACAGCTCGGATAGTACTGAAGTTCAAACAACACACGCCAAAAAACCAAGAACATCAATGCCCAAAATTTTCAGGAGGAATTCTAACCCATAAAAACCGATTTCCCCCTCCATTCCAGCAACCAAGATTTCAAAGGCATAATATATATTTACGCCGTAAATACTCGCTCAAGGCTTACGCAAAGGCGGAAAAACTTCCCCGTAACCCCAGTTGGCGAACATCAACATTGAAAAAGTAGGAAATCACTACCAAGCATCACCCGTTGCAGCCATCGAAACTTGACCTAATCCCCACAAACAACCGATCCCATGCCCAACACACAGATCACATGGAAACGTGCTCAAGGGAACCAAGAAAGACAAAAACACAAGCGACGATCGGGCCATTCGAAACAAATCTATGGAAAACTCACCAGTGCCTCCGTCGCCGACGATGACGAGCTTGAAGCTCGGGTAATCGACGGTCTGCTGATTAGGCAAAGCCTACCAAGAAGAACACAAAGAAACAATCAGGAAATAGAAGAAGAAACCCGGTATCGGAGCTCTCCCGAATCGGAACGGCATCGGCCATCCCCGTCTCCGATAGCTCGCGAACGGCGATTATCGGCGGCGATCGCCGATCGGCCGGAACGGCGACATCTCGAGGGACACAAGGAACACGGGAACGGCGCTCGCCATGATCGGTCCAGGCGGCGGCGAGATTTTGAAGTACGCGCGGCGAGCAGCGGAACGAAGACGAGGGCGAGGACGAGAGAGGGAAGGAGACGGGGAGGAGGAGCATCATCTCCTATGATGTTTGCCAAGACCAAAACAAGAAAGATACAAGTAACTAACGTCATAGGAGTTTTTTTTTTTTTTTTTTTCCAAGGCGCAAGATCCTTATTTTAGTTCTCTCTTCTTCTCTGTGAGCACGCGCAATTCAAAACAAAAATCCGCTACTTTCACATGACCCCAAATGCTTCCGCCTGGTGGTGACGGTCTTTAATATTTTAATTTCGCACAAAACTACTTGAAGTTGAGATAATGGTGTCTAGACTTACCATTAGCTGGGCATTTACCATTAGCTGGGCATTTCCGATGACTCTAACTTTCTCCCCTAGGTTGGTAAGGTGGAAAATCAGATCAGGAAAACGCCGTAAGCTCTTGCAGCCAATAATTTCAAGCACTTCGAGCGAAGAGAAGTTACCAATCCATTCGGGCAAACTCATCAGATTGTCACAGAATTCAATCCGGAGAAATTGCAAAGTAGTGACATGTTGGATCCCTTCCGGTAATGTCACCAGTTTCGGAAGTTGTCTGAATTTAAGAACGCGGAGTCTCATGAGAGATCGCCATTGGGTGCCATGCTCGTCATCGTGGCTCGACAAATCGAGTTCTTCACAAGCACCAATAACGAGGTGCTGGAGTGAGGACATATATTGCATGCCACGAGAGAGACTCCTTAATTTGGCGCAATCATAGAGGCTCATGGACTCGAGATTATTAAGCACCGGAAGTAAAGTCTCGAGCATCGAGTGCTCCAAATCACCACCAGCAAAATGTAGGCCCTTTAATTTAGAGAGAGGGATGAACGTGGATTCCACTGGTGCTTTTGATGGACAACCTAGAACGGCCATCACTTGTTCCAGCAACTCCGCGCTAGCAATGTTCAAGTATTCTATCAAGGGGAACAGTGGCACTGAATTCAGGTGTGGACAACCCAATATTGCTGCAGACAAAAGTTTTGGGAAGGATGATTGTGGATTGTACCGTGCACGATCCTGATCTGCTCCCACCGTTTTCCGTCTTCCCCACCATCCTTTTAGGTTGCGACAATTGAGGAGGGATAGTCTCTCCAGAGATGGGAAGAAGGGCCCCGCAGCATTAGAATGCTCTGGGTAACTTATTTCTTGAAGGAACTGCAACGCATCCAAGGCCATGAGATTCAATGTCTTTAGGGAAGAGACTTCACTTAGGGATGGCAGGTGGCTCAATGAGTCACATCCATCAATTAAGAGGTGTCTCAGGTTGATCAATTTCCTCAAATCTCTTGGAAGTGTTTTAAGATTCTTGCAACCGCAGAGTTTAAGGGTCTGTAAGTTCACCAAATCTGTGATTGAATCTGGCATACTCTCCATGGATAGGTTTTCGGAAATATCAAGAAATCTTAAGTGCTTCGACTGACTTCCCAAGGAAGTAGGGATACCAAAATGTGCATAGCCCAAGCCCAGCACTCGACAATGCCTAAACTTAGAGAGAATCCCACTCTGTACAAATGTTCTGCTCTCTTTCAAAGAGAGAAATGTTCGTAGATTGTTCGGTTCAAGAATAGAGGTCACTTCTTGTGGTGAGGATGATTGTAAAGCAAATGATGCATGTCGAATTCCTCCACGGATGCCACCTTCATTGAGATTAACCATCTTGCACTCATCTCCAGCAACTCTCAAGGCAAGCTCGTGCATGAGATCATGCATCTTGAACATTTTTACCTCACCTGTGTAATCGTCGACCTCTTCAGCTTCAAGGAATGACCTATCCAGTAGTTCCGAGACATAGCCATTCCCGGTCTCTTCTAAGTCCTTGTTCCCGTCCATTGGCTCAATAAAGCCTTGTGCCATCCAAAGTTGTATCATTGTCTGTTTATCAAAGACATAACCTTTTGCAAACAACGCACAATATGCAAAACACTGCTTTAACCATGACGGAAGATGATCGTAGCTGAGCTTGAGGATGTCTATAATTCCATGGTCCGACAAATCTACTTTTGAAAGTTCATGCTCTTTGACATAAAGCCACCCAGTTACCGTTTTGTTGTATAAAAGGCTGCCTATAGTTTTGATGGCAAGGGGAACACCAGCGCATTTTTCAACTATATGTCGACCTATCTCCAGTCTCTTGTCTAAGGATTCTTCCCCATCTCCAAAAGCCATTTTCTTGAATAAGTCCCATGACTTATCTTCAGCTAAGCCTTTTAGATTATGGACAACTGATTTCGCATCTATATCCAGTGCTTTTGAGTGGCTGCGAGTGGTTACAAGTATCTTGCTTCCCGGTACACCACCCTTTAGCCAATCTCTAAAGTTTGACCATTCAAGCCGGCTATCATTCCACAAGTCATCCAAAACAAGCAAATATTTCCTCCTCCGTAAAGTCTCTTGAAGAAGACTCGGCAATTGGCCTAAAGGCTTATTCTCCAGATCATGTAATAACTTTTCCATCTCATCATCATGCCCTTGACAGTCATCTTTCGCAGATTTAAGGACTTCTTTGAAAATCAAATTCATATCAGAGATTTCAGATAGAGACACCCACATCTTAAGCCCGAAAAGTTTCGTTACTTCCATATCGTTGAATACTAGTCGTGCAAGTGCGGTTTTTCCAAGGCCTCCTATACCAACGATGGAAACAACTGACACACTCTGGCTAGAGGAGGAATCAAACAGAAGTCGTTTGATCATTTCTTTGTCCCCTTCCCTACCAATTATTTCGCTATCAGGTGCGAAAAGTACAGTCTTCTTTCCTCTCCTCATGGCCATTGTTTCCTCACTCTGATGCTCCTCTAAATGGAACTTCCTATCTTCTTTAATCCGATCTAGTTTCTTCCTAAGTTCCTGAATCTTATTAGCCACTTTGAGGTGGTGAGCAAGCCGATTCGATTTGGAGAAGAAAACGCATACCTCTTTTAACATCTTGTTGCCAGAAGTGACCTTCCTCCTCAGATCTTCGGTTGCGCCATCATCAAGCAAGTCTTGTACATCGTACAGCACGTGCTTGAGCCTCTTGAGCCAGAGCTTGACCTGGTTGTTGTGCCATTCCTGCTTCTCGGCATCCAAAAGCACAGCTTGGATGGTTTGGACGGTGTCCTTAAGGCTTTGGAGCTCGTCCTTGGCACCGCAGAGCAACTGGATCTTCTGAGAAGCAAAGGAGCCTCCAGGTTTCACCATTTCGGTGGCGAGGCTTTTCAGTATGTCAGTGGCAAGGCTGAAGAGAACTGCTTCCGCCATTTCCAAAGGCAAAAGCGGGCGCTGAGATGTGTTTGAGAGGAGGCTGCAGAGCAGATGCTTTTGTTGGGAGACAATGGTTTGGTGGCGCCTCATGATCAACTTCAGGAATGAATATAGAGCAAGGCCAACGGCATCTCCATGTTACTTCGTGCTCAGTTTATCCACCAGATGAAATAGCATAACTTGCAACAAAGAAAAAGAATAGCGTGGATCGGTTGTTTCTTTGTGATAAGCCCAAAGTACACATACATGGAATAACTTTAATGTTAGAATGACAGAAATACCAAAATCATGGTTCCCACGTTTCTCTCTCAGTTTTGTCCGATCAGAAGACTCGGATTCAAGTTCAACAGCTTCTTCCTTAACGCTTAAACCTCTCTGGATTCCAAGTTCTCTCTCTCTCTCTCTCTCTCTCTCTCTCTGCCGGAAAATATGCATGGCCGGCCTCGGACGGCTCCGAAGCTGGAAGATGATGCAGCATCGACCGCCAAAGCCCAGAAGCTAACAGCTCTTCAATCCCGGTTTCTCTCTAATCACCGCAACCGCATCACATGCACAATCTCTCTCGCTGAAAAGATCAAAAGCGTCGTATCACCAGAACGATTTCTTTTGATCAGGTGTTTTAGTGATGCGATTTTGCTCTCAGATACACGAAGGAGGCTCTCGACACGAGCGCGAAGCTCCTGGAGATCAATCCTGAGTACTACACCGCTTGAAATTACAGGAAGCTCGCGGTTGGGCACTATTCTCTCCCCGCTGCCGCTCGTGTGTGCGCCTCTGTCCTCGTCCGCCACCCCTCGCCGCCTCAAGCTCCCATCCCACGCCGCTGTGATCACTCGGATGAGTTTGAAGACGAAAAGCTAGATATGGAGATGCGAGATATGATGCAGTGGATGCGGCTGCGGCTGGGGAGTTTCATCGCACAACATCTGGGCATGGTGGTAAGTTGAGAGTGAAGAAGCCGAGCCACATGACGAGGATGATGCCGGCCGATGCTCGGCCCAATTATTAGTGAGGGTAGCATTGTACCTCGCCAAGTTGTGGACGGGGTGATGATGCCAGTGATGGGTCACGACGAGCATTAAAGATTCGGAGAAGGTCTTGACTCTTGAAGCCGGGATCGAGCTAATTGAAATGGCCAGAGCGGAGCCAGGGGCGGCGAAGGCAGTAGCGCGCACCCTCTCTCTCTCTCTCTCTCTCTCACTCAATCTCTCTCTGTATGCCCGATCTCTCTCTCTTCCATATCTCCTCTTCGCTGACACCTCCCCGTGATTGGAAATGGAGGCTGCCGCCGAGCCCTCACAACCTCGGATTGAGGTTCATCCTGTCGACTGCCTCAAACAAGTCTCGACCCAAGCAATCATGGCAGATCCATATGCAGAATCAGCTGAAGACGTAATCAAGTTCGCCAAAGATCTTGCTGACAGTTTATGCAGTCTCTTTCAGCTATTCTGCATTTGTTGCATCACGTGGTTTTGAGTGTTTACCTTTCATAGAGCTTGCTCTTGGTTATCACTCTGTACCTATTGCATTCTTGATGTTCATCTAAGTCAATGGTTGATGTATGTTTACGCTTCAGATGTAGGGTCAAATAAGAAAAAAATGACTGTCAGATTCTTCTTCTATTGCAGAAACGTTGGATGTCTCTTGAAACATTCGTTAGTTTCATAGGAATTATCATCTTTAAGAATATAATGTGGCGTTCTTGATTAACACGACTTGATCATATCATTTCTTGGAAATTTTCAAGGCAGGATCAAAGCGAAATTAACACGCCTGCTCTTCCCCATTTGACGAGATGTCGTCGAGATTCCGAGTTTGCCAAACTCTCCCTTGCAAGGTCGGCGTAGAAGACTCGCACGAACGCGGGACGAGCGAAGCTGATCATCCTGACCCATCGACTAGCCACGGGACGCAGCGCCTTTACATTGGCCTCAACCCTTTGCAGATCTCCTTGAACTCCTCACTACGTTATTCTCTTCCAAGTCTCTGCATTCACATTGCCCCGAACATGAGAACCCCATGGATCGAGACTGACGAAGCACATTTTTGTTTTTTCCTTGTTGAACTATAGTAATGCTATTTCAAACCATATATTTTTCAGTTGCATTAAGTTCAAATAATAGTCTGCATCACACTTGAAGATATATCTAATTAAAACATCATTGTAACTTCTAAATAATATCTCATGCTCCTTTTAATTTTGATATCAATTTGTTAGTCATACAGACGTTAAAGTATGGGGCCGCTAATATTTCACCATTGCGGCCTGAATGTCCATGTAACATATTGAATATAGTAACATTAAGTAAAAGATATCAACAAATAATCACGATACAACCAAATTAAAATTTACAAAGTTAGGAAAACTAATTAGCCTCAAACATCAACAAATGCGAATTATATAAATAACAAAACATTAGCAACAAAATTTTCACAAAAAAAGTAAGGAAAATTTGAATGTTTTTTTTATAAAAATAATCAACGATATTCTACATATGAATTCCTAGTGAAAGAAGTATTGCCAATTTATTTAAAAATGCAAATTAAATATTACATATTTTCGCTAGTTTCCAATTCTCTTTATTATACATTATCAGGGATGGTAAGATATCTAATGACTTTTGCCCACAGAAAAAGATAGATATAAAATAATGGAAACTATAAAATGAGGGAGAATTTCCAAAAAAAAAAAGGAAATTGAAAATTGGAATATGATCTGAAGAAAAGACTTCTACCTCTCTAAAATAGAGAAGAAAAGATGGAGAAGAGGGAAGAAAGCATTTTACTCTACATAAATAAGTTGCTTCTCTTTTCGATACCAAGTCGGGGGTAAAACGGTAAACATTCCGACAAATGAAGGAAAGCTATCGAGAGAAGAGAATTTATATTTTCACTTTGTACTTTCATGTTTCTAATTGATTCATATTATTTTACAGGCTCGAATACTCCATATACTTATATTATGATTCATTAAATATTGCAATTTTATGTCTCGTTAAACTTAAATGACGAGGTTTGGATTTACTTTAAAAGAAATTCTATATAAACTCTAGCGGGAATTAATTGACGTGAATATTTATTTTGTTAAAATTTTCTGCATTAAATTTCTTGTGTGAAAATTCATATCAGCATTAACATTTTGAGTAATATAACATATGTAGTCTTGACCCATGCAACACATGGACATTTTGCTAGTTCTAGAAAGAGAAGGAGACTTCTTAGAACAGTCTCTGCCTATGTATATTAATTCTTTCCTTTGAAAAACCAGTTTGCTATTTTTTTTAATTCAATTCTTTTATGAAATGATCAGGTGGACGACATATTGACTCCGACCATGAGCATGTAATGATAATTAGGGGTGTGCAAAAGAACCGAAAACCGTCCTGAACCAAACCGAAGGTCCAAAAACCGACGGTTCCCATGTGAACCGTCCAATTTCGGGTTTCAATTTACTAGAACCGGTGAATACCGGTCCGGATCCTAGTTCTAGGCATGGAACCGCCCACCTTTCCCACCCGACCGGACGATAAATATATATATAATTTTTAAGAAAAATTTCCAACCAAAAAAAAAAATAATTTTAAGAAAAATAAAAACCTTAAAATCCCTAATCTGAAGCTCAATGCCCATCAACCGAGTGCTCGTCTTATCTCATTTTTACCTTATCTGAGTCGTCTCTTTATTTCTCACTCATGGTCTTGACTCTCAACTCACAAAAATGCCTCCAAACTTCATTACCTCCCTCTCTCGCTCTTGGTCACATCCATTTTATTTTGAAGCTTGGTGGAACCGGTTCCATGGATGCACCTAGAAACCGGTCCTTTTTGAGCAAATTTCTGATTCTCTTGGATGAAATTGCTTTTGCTCAACCACGATGATAATGACTGCATCATAATCGAAAAATAGGTATTTATATCAGCAGTAGTTAACATAAAGTTTATGTTCTAGACAAATGACTAGAAGAGAGAAATAAATGATAGAATATACTAGGATTTACGTAGTTCGTTCTATGTGATCTACATCCATAGAGAAAATAACGCAACAATAAAATTTTGCTATAATCGAATGGAGAATTACACACTCTGATATCTCAAGAGGTGATGCCCTATCTACGTGATTACGTTGAACGATCACACCATGTTTACCTCACATTCTCTAGTAGAAATCTCATCAAGAGAAATTATAGAGAGAACTTCTAAATACTCCTTCGATTTGCATAGTTCTTCGGAGTAATGTGTGAAGAGCCTCTAAAAGCTAGATAAAAACTCGAAACTACGAGTTTCGTGCCACAACCGCACGTTTTTACTATCGCATGCCGGTGGCTATTGGCCACTTGCCAAAGCGCGAGCCTTTGGGCTGTGTCCGTGCAAAGGAAGTTAGACTGGCGTCCGAAAATGATCCTTCAGATGCCGGAAACCTTCCAAAAGCCTATTTTTCGACTTTTCCTTTCAATGAAGGTTTGGTTTGAATAAAAATTTCCTATACACTTAACAAGGAAAACAATTTAATTTCAAAGTAATGGCGCATCAGAATAGCAATCAATGTGTTGGGAGAACCGTCAATACATTGAAAATTTTATATAATAATATTTAATGGTTACAAATATTGTGAAAAGTTTGCACCTGATTTTAAATGAAAGTTGAAAATAGTTGAGGTGTGTTCTTTTTTTAAAAAAAAAAAACATTTTCCTGTTTATTTTCACACTTGCGGCTTGTTTTCATCACCGAAATTGCCTTTTCACTGTTCAAAGCCTTGTTGTTCTCATATTCAATCGGTCGCGCTACCGATTTTCTTACAAGCAGATATAGGAACGGTTTGTTCGCCATTGGTTGGCAATCGATCACAAATAGTCTCCGGACAGAATTGGTCCAGGTCCAATTACTAATATGGCTTTATCCTTACCCAAAAGATTTACCCCGAAGAAAAAGGTAGTTTAGCTCAAAACTCGAATTTTGTCATTAGATTCGATTTTCAATTCACCTTTAGTCGCACTTCTCGCCAACTAACCAACACTTAATTGGAAATTCTTGACCAGCAAAAAAATTTTAAAAAAAAATAAAGAGCTCATTCCTGTAGATTAAGATCAGATTGAACCATTCTAATCGGTGGAGATTACCCTTTAATCATATGATAGTCTTATCTAACTATTTGAAGACCTGTGGTTCGTAGCCCAATACATTTTTCACAATTTTTTTAAGATAAATATTCTATAATTGTATTGTTATCCTTATTTCATCCTGTCCGTTTCAAAATTTATGCTCTTACAATGATGTTGAGAAGAGCCACTGCAAATGTTTTTTTTTCCTAAAATGAGTCATGACTTCATTAGCATCCTTTACTATCTTTCTTGTTCAATTAATTGTATTATTTCTTTTGGTGTATGACCTTGGTACTTGTTTTATGATTGCTTCATATATCACACCTTCATAGTGATCAACATTTTTCGTCAGTTTTACCGAGAAGAAAAGCATGGGGGCCTCTTTTGTCAATACTTGAGCATTGAAGTTTGGCGAAGAAAATAAATTAACTAAATTCTACTCCTAAAAGAATCCTTAAATAGAAAAAGATAGTTTAATCAATATTGAGATTCATAAAAACTTAGCGAAACAATTGGATTGATACTTGAAGGCGTAAACACCGACAACGACAATCACAACTACAACAAATTCTGTTAGAAATGGTTAAGCAAATTAATGAAATTTCCTCAAAATAACTAAATTTATTGAGAATTGTGTAGCAAAATGAGCCTTGGGATGAATAAGTAAATTCAGAATTGTTTAACATAAATGAGCCATAAATAAAAAAAAAATTAGCTTTCTTGTGTGAAAAATGTTAACTCTTATCCAAAGAATAAGAAAATAAGAGAATACTATTTCACTAGATCACCTTACAAAATTGACAAGAGTCAAGTCAACATGCCATGTCTTTAAAATCCCCCTTCATATTCTATACTAGAATATGAACTCAGTGCGTTGGATGTGCGATAAAAAAAAATTTAACAAATACAACACTATGATTTTTTTTTTCATTACCCGAAAAGTTTGAATTGTAGCCTGCTTATTCGTCTTATTAATTTTTCAACATTTGTAGCACTCTCTATAAATCATAATTTTTTATAAATACATTCTCGAAGTAAAGTTGAGACAATTTTATATACATATATCAAGATACTAGAGGACCCGTCTATCAACCGATGATAACTCCGTAATTGCCTTTATATGTAAGAATATGTGTAAAATTTAGAGTTGGGGGACTTATTAAATTGATCAATTCCAGGACCATCCATGTTTTGTGACAATAAAAGCAAAGAGATACTTTTTTAATGATATCCCTATAGACTCTAATTGTTTCGATGACTCGATCAGTTAAAAAAAGATAATTAAGAAATTATATGTCTCTTTTATAAATAGTGAATTTACGATCACATAGACATATATTCACATGCAATTATTATTGCTCAAATTTCAAAGTTGTATATCAAAGTGTGAACTTATTTTATGAAGGGACTTACATATAAATTTGGGTACGTATAAATTATTAACGTCAAAGTTTGTAGCTGCACTTTAACTTATATGACCTCATCCTTTTGATCATGCAAATATTTGATGAAAGATCCTTATGATCATGCAATTTTTTTATGAAAGAAAGGAATTACATAATATAGCTTGAAATATAAAGTAAAACAAAAGGAGAAGGAACAAAGGACCAAATTGAAAATTAATATGAATTTAGTGAAATGAAAGTTAAGACGCTGGTGAATGTTTGTTCTAATCTCTGAATGGTGGATGATTGCTTTTACCTTTTTATGTGAGCGATATGAAAAGTTTTTTCTTTGGGTACTTGTCGCTGTGCTAATATTTTATGCAAATGAATGTTTTTGAAGCTTACAGCAGTTAGCTTTGGTCATGGTGATTTTCAATGATGATGGTCAAATGTTCGAGGGTTTTCTTTATGTGGTTCTTTCATTTGGAAGATGTTGACTGTCCACGCTGCTTTGTTTGTAAATTGGCTACAGTGAAGGGGAAGCAAAGAAGAAGATCTACAATGGCTGCTTTAAGAGATGCTCTGGCTTTGGGTGTGAGATTGAAGAGGAGACCACGTCCTACAAGCTCCAAGGTTGCTTCATTTGTTCCTTTTCATTTCTCTTAGTTAAAAAGTCTGACCTTAAAAACTTAAGCTTATAGATATGTATATAGAGAGCCTATAAGACCCATCGTTAAGCGGTGGAGGAAATTTCAATGCCGTCTCTCACGTGCAAGCCGGATTTAGAGAGACGCGTAGAATTTAATTAACGGGGGTGGACACATGCTCAAAAGGGATAGCACCTGATTTTGAAATCAAGTTAGAAAGTCCAACCTAAAAGCTTATTCTTAATGTCTATTCTGATTTGTGTTATATATTTGTGTTCTCCTAAAAGCTATAAATAATTTCTGCCAATAGGGTTGCCTGGTGTTTTGTTAGTGATTTCAGACTCGTATGTTGATCTCGAATACAAGGATTATGGAGTTAAAGCTTGTAGCTTTTGGTGTTTGTTCTGCTTTCATGGATGAGGTGAAGGTTCACTCATGGACGCAAATCTTCTTTCGCAATACAAAACACCTAGATTCACTCCACGTACCCAGAATTAATTCTTGAGCGCACAAGTTAAGAACGCTTTGTTTACTTGGACTAAATCGTTTTTTTAAGAAATAAAAAAAAATCCTAATCCCAAGAAAGTTTATCGTACGACTAGATAAGTGCACGAACAAACACATCAACAACGTACACTACGGTAGTCGCGAAGATGATATTCATTCCGATAGTCATAAGGCTAAAAGGTTTGGTGAATTTCCCTTATTTTTTCTTCATGAACAGAGAACATACGGTTTGGCACTAGAAATAGAAAGGGCTATTCGGATATGAATGAAACGGAATGTATATTCCACTTCCTTTATGTGGTGTGTGAAAAAAAAATAATCATGTGAACGAGAAAATACATAAAATTTCCCTTTCCTTCTCTTCCACTTGGAAGGAGGAAACGACAATTCCTTCATAGATAGGTATAAAAAAATTATACGTTAATTAGATGTCTAATTATATGTAATAACGGCCCAGCCCAAGCCCAAATATTAAGCCCATTTTCAATTTCCTTCACCAGATGTGCATATGAGCGCAAAAAGGGGAGAAGCACGATCCGTGACAAAAACAGGGAAAAGAAGAAGCTCGTCCGTGGAGAAAGGAAAAGGAGAAATGAGAGGAGAGAGAAATTTTTAGCATATAGTTTTGGACATTTCGACAAGCCGAATCAACTCCGAATTGCAAGGCCCGGGTAAGTATTCAAGCCATTCGTTCGTATAATCAGAGTACTTTTCGGAGTTAAGTCATATATTCGGTGTTATGTGAGTTTTGAACTGTGAAGTCCAATTTGGGAATTGATAAGCTATGAAATTATATGGAAATGATAGTTTAGGATGTTGTTGAGCTATGGGGTTTGACGAAAATCCCCAATAAAGTATGTTTTGATTGGAACGAATTTTTGAACTTCTACGCTCAAGCTCAGCAGTATGGATAGATTCAAATATTCGCTTCAAACAGGAGTTTTGTTAACGTGTAACAGTTGTTTTATCAGCAAATAAGCTTGGCTTATTAGATTCATAGTTGAGGTAGTGCTTTGCTTAATTTTGATATCATTTCTCTCTCATTTGCTAAGATTGTAAGTTCATGGGCTTGAGATAACATTTGAGGTTTGGATTAGGCTATATTAAGTGAGTGATACTATCTCTTTTTTGAAATTTATAAACTCATATTTCAAAAGCGATATGGATGAGATATACTGTGAGTTTTAAAATGACATTCTTATTGCATAAAATCAAGATCGAGCATTTATTACCATTATATCTATTTGAAATGGAAAAATATGGTTTATGAAAGGCACTTTAATATATATTAAATCGTGAAAAGTTATATAATTTAGTTAGTAAACCTGAGTTTTGAAATTGGATTGTGAATTTGGATTTGTGGGTTATTGGTGAATTATATTTGTGAATTATGCTCATGTCCCTATGATTAGAATTCATTAAGAGGGCAAGTATACATATTGTTATCAGGACGTCCTTTTGATCCAAATCACCGGCTGATATAGGTGGAGACTAGCCAAAGTTAAACTTGGTCGCCTTTTTCACGGGGGTTAATTGTGATTATAGTTAGATGTTGAGCATTAGATTAGTCGATGGAATGAATCATTAACGTTTGACTTGATTATTAATTGATTGATGGAATATACCATGATGGTCGATTTGTTATTGTGAGTTGATATGGTTGATTAATCTTATACATAAAAAGTTTTGTTGGAAAGATATCTTCCATTTTTTATATTTTACATATATCTTATACTGAATTTGGGATTGATATGATACGATTTATAGACATGCATAGTGAATGTCCAATCTGCTTAGAAGAGATGTATTACTCACTAGATTGAGATTGCTTATTTCATTCATCTTACTTGTTTTTCAAGTTATTCTGTTTACCGCAACTAAGACGAGAGCGTCTACGTTATTAGGAGGACATTTTGAATAGTGAGATTTTTGGGTATGAGTTGATTATATTTGAGACGAACTTTTGAATTTAGTTGTTAGATGGAGATGTATATATTTGAATTATGGAAACTTTGATCCTCTAACCAAATTACTTTTTATCAAACACACACACACACACACATATATATATATATATATATATATATATATATTTCAATATCAGGTTGAATTATGGTTGTGATGGAGGCTGCGTCATTTGGGTAAAAGAACGAACGTGTCATTGTCTAGTTCTTGTAGAGTTGGGGCTGTGACTCATACATGAGAAAAATAGTAAAAGAGTGACACTTTAGGCATATCGATTCTATTTTGTGTGTTTATTTCCCGTTCACGTTTTGTACTACTAATGGGTTACTTGATTTGCTGCAACAAAGAATAGGACGTTACCTTTCACAGAATAGGATGGGGAGATTGTTCAAAGACCACCGCAGAGACAGGAGACCGGAGCCACAACCTCAGGGAGTCAAAGACAAAGACCAGCCAAAATCCGACGACAGAGCACGCGACGTTCTTTGACGGATTGGAGAAAATGGTCGGAGCTACTAATTGATGAACAAGCCCGTGTACTCATTTCTCGGGATAGAAAGAGTAGGTTCTTATGGGTTCCTGGAGAATGCAGTTCCTTATCCAAGTTAACTGCAGCGCTCAAGTTTTTTTGAGTTAATCAGTAGATACAAATTTTTCAAATGTGCATCTAGTGTATATATTGGTTCATTCATGCCATTGTTAATGTCAGTAAATGGGTGTGCGGGCAGAGACCATTAACCTTTCGCTCGAGCTTCTCCGCCACCTAAAACCATCCGAATTCAACGACTCCAAGGAATATCATGGCCGGCAGAAAGAGACAGTTCCAAGATCCTAGAAGCAGGGTTGCTTCTTCACCTGCCAATCCTGTTAAAGAAATCGAACATGCTCAAGGTCTGTCTCAGAGAAATTATCCAAGCCGGCAAGAAAATGACCATGGACATTGGGGAAAACTCAGACACCATGCAAAGCCTCGGAAATTCCGTGTGGTGTTGTTATCATGGCAAAGTGCCAACGGGACTCCTTTGGTCCTCGATTGATGTTTGTCACAGGGTCGACCGATTCCCAATCTGTACATTCACCTGTATATGACTCTGCTGAAGTCGATATTTGACAGCAGGGATGAGACTTTGGTCCTCGACGAGGTTGATGAGCTCATGAAGAAGACAAAGTCGATAAATAAGTGTAACCATATATAAAGCTTGGTATCAATCCGCCGATACACAATCCATGTTTTCCCAAATTTTCAACAGATAACATGGGTGTTATTCCAACAATACCTCAGCACGATGCAGTTGGAACCGGACCTTTTCGCTTCACATGCCATGTTGACAGAAGTAGCAAATGAGGCCAAGAAGCAGAACCAAGACGCTCTGTTCATTAAGGTTCGATCGCTAGTTTTAACCTCAATACGAGGTTGGTTGGAAAAGAGATTGGGTAATTAACACGACTACTTCAAGAACGGGAGGAATGAACCGGTGAAAAATCTCCAGCCATTGGCAGTGAAGGCGGCAAACATCTTAGGAGATGATGTCATGCTTTCCATGGTAATAGAACAAGCGAAAGGTAATGCAGCGATGTACCCGACTGGATATTATAACGTGGATAGCTACATATGATCATCTGTGAAGAATGCATTCTTGAAGATGTGTAAGTTTTTGATTTCTCCGTTCATTTTGCGGTACCATTATGGAGTAATTAATTTATTTCCCCTGTTATTGCTTGCATCAGATAGCCGAAAGTTGATGTCAAGAACGTAGAATGGACGCAAGATTAGATCGAGAGTGAACTACTCATTTGGTTGGTGAAAGAGACCAAAGATTTGGCCTAAAAGAGTGCGGAACCTTCAGTGCTATTCTTAAGAAGTGCCATCCCATTGCAACTGCGGTCGCGTCCATCACATTGCACAGTTGTTATGGACAAATTCTGAAACAACATTCGACTTCCGCTTCAATACTTGACGATGAAATCATGAAACTACCAGCGAGAGCAGGGAAGCCAGAAATTAGTTGTGGCACAAATGGTGGTCGAGGACATAGTAGAATGCGAAGAAGGAAGCAAAATGATTCTGAGGGAAATGATTCCATATGAGGTTGAGTCAATCATGTCAAGGCTTCAAAAACAATGGATTGATGAGAGCTCAAGAAAGGCAAAGATCTGCAGAGAGCAATAGAATCAGAATTGAGTTCATGTGATAACGTATTCTACGTATTAAAGTTTACAGCTAGTTATAACAATTACTCAAAACAAAAGATAATCACAAGGGTGGTTCATAACAGGCATGGTATCCGAAATTGAAGGCAGAGCCAAATGTGGAATCAGGTGAAGACTTAATCACGTTCATTAAAGGAACCATGGATGACTTCTTCGCCATTCGAATGCAAATTACTGAGGATATGGTTAATGATCTCGCTGATAGTAGGGAGTCTCTTTGAGGACTATTCTACGTTTGTTGCATCATGTGGTAAGTGTTTATCACTCTGTACCTATTGCATTCTTGTTGTTCATCTAAGTCAATGGTTGATGTATGTTCACGCTTCAGTTTATGATTAAATAAGAAAAAATGACCGTAGATTCTTCTTTTACAGCAAAAACATCGGATGTCTCTTGACCTATAATACCTTAGATAATGAAGAGGAAGTGTGGCTAATCTATCTAAAAAGTCATGAAACATTTGTTAGTTCCATAGAAATACTCATCTTTAGGATATAATGTTCTGTTCATATTAACACGAGTTGAGTTCATTACTTTCTTGAGAACTTTCAATGCAGGAACAAATTAAGCGAAATTATGCACCTGCTCTTCCCCCTTTAACGGGATGTCGTCAAGATCCCAAGTTTGTCAAACACTGTAGAAGGGTGACCCCTTGCAAGGTCGGCGTAGAAGACTCGCAAGAATGCGGGACGAGCGAAGCAGACCATCCTCACTGATCAACGAGCAGTAAGACGCAACACCTTTACATCCGCCTCAACACTTTGCACGGTCTCCTTGAACCCTTCACTACGTTATCTCGTCCAAGTCTCCGCATTCACATTGCCCTGAGAATGGAAAGCACACGGATAGACTGAGGAAGCAAATGCAAAGCGTGGAGAAGAAAACGAAAGTCAATCTCGTGGTGAGAATCTGTTTCTATTTGGCCAAATGTCTGTACATATATAAATTCCTTTCTTTGAATAAACCAGTTTGCTGTTGTGTAAAACAATTATTTTATGAAATGATTAGGTTGACGACATATTGACTCAGACCGTGAGCAAGAAATGATAATGACCGCATCATCATCGGAGGATAGGCTATCATATCAGTAGTGATTAGCATAAAGTACAAACTGAGGCAATAAAGGGTAGATAAGAAAGAACAAACCGGGATTTACATGGTTCGTTTCACGTGACCAATGTTCCCGGAGAAAAGAATACAACAACAAAGACTTTACCGTGACCAAATGAAGAACTACATGCTATGATATCTCGAGTGGCTATGCCCTATCTGCAACTACACTTGACAATCACTCAATGTTTATCTCACATTCTCTTGCAGAAATCTCATCAAGAAAATTTTTAGAAAGACTCCTAAAAACACTCTTTTCATTTGGATAGTTGTTGAGAGTAATGTGAAGAGTCTCTAAAGGGTAGAAAAAATTCGAAGCGAGTTTTCGTGCCACGGGTTCACTGTCGCATGCCGATGGCTACTAGCCACTTGCCAGACACTTTGGTGTTTGAGCACTTGGCTTCAAGCTGAGTCCATGCGCAGGAAGTTAGACGGAGTCTAAAAATGATTTTTGGGATGCCCAAACCCTTACAAAAGGCTACTTTTTCAACTTTTCCTTTTACTGGAACTTTAATTTGAATAGGATTTTCCTTAAGGGGGGATATACACTTAACAAGGAAAATATTCCATTTTCAAAGTAATGACATATCAGGACAACAATCAAAGTGATAGGAAAACTGTCAATGCCCTGGAAAATTTATTTAGTTGATTAGCACTTTAGGCGCATTCAACTCACTACAAAAGTACATCAATTGCGGGGGAATTGTGAAAAGTTTCTACATGTGAGTTGAAAAAAGTTTAGGTCGTGCTTACGTTTCTTTTTTAAAGGAGTCAAATTCAAAATGTCTTGTGATTTGTGAGCCAAAATCACAAGACACTATAGCACTTGCTTTAGCTTGTACCCTTCTCTACGTTATCCCCCTCCAAATCTCTGCATCCACATTGCCCTGAAAACGAAAACCACTCGGATTGTGGAGAAGCAAGCAAAAGTCAATATCGTGCTCGAAAAAAATTATTATGTTTCTCCACTTGCACTGTGGAGTGTGGAGTCGTGTATCTATCATGCGCACCAGCTCACCCTCTCTCTCTCTCTCTCTCTCTCTCTCTCTCTTTGAACATTTGAATTTGCTTCAAAATTTCGTATTTAACAATTTATTTGAAAGCCAAAGGAAAATGGGTCTGGGGAAATATTAGTTATTGGGAATTGTGGGGCCTTTCGCATGCATTTGGTTCAATCTGATGCGATGGTGAACAGGGAAGATCTTTTACAAAAATAATATGTAAAGCAATGAAGTCTGTGTGGTGAAAGTATTTAATGTATATTGGCATAGCTTTCAAAGAAGTTGTTCGATGTCAATTTGATTTGACATGTATATGAATCGCTTTAATTAAGATATAAGATATGTACTATTTATTTACTTCTCTAATGACTCGGCTTCTATTGAAACCGGCTATATACTTCAAGTTTTAGATATTTTATTTGAAGAGATGACCAAAAAACAATTATTTTGTAACTAAAGGATTTTTACCCTAAAAGTTTAGATCATTATAGAAAGATATGATTTGTGTTTAGAGTTTAGTGATTATGAAGGGAAAAAGAAAATGACATTTCCTGCTCCATTTATTTCGCAAAAAATAAATAATTTAGAAAATATTTTTCAAAAAATAAATTTGAATCGTTTGAAATAATTAGCCAATAAAAAATATTTTTATTATCAATAATAAGAAATTTTCTAACATTTTCATGGATAATTAAAAAAAGTTTCGTTCATTCATTTTTTTGAGTGATCTAAGCTATCATTTTTAGAAAAAAATTTTCCAAATCATTTATTTTTTGCGAAACAAATGAATTTTTTGAGTCACTTGAGGCTGTACTTATTGGACCACAATCTTCCTTACCTGTTTCACAAGTTAGTTCAGATGTAACCAAATCAACCAATGATGTCTTGATTCTCTATGCATAATCCAACACTAAGATTTTGTTGAGAAAAAAAAGAATGGAGATTTACCAATCAAACCCAATCACCGATAATTCAATCATTCATGCCTTTTTTTTTTTCTATCCTACTCTAGCTCTCAACTCATTTTCAAATTTTTACCCTACCCCTTGCAAGACATGGGAGTCGAAATCTACATATGAAACTATACATCCTCACCTTTAGCCCTTACTAAGAACGTGGGGATTCGAACTCCCCACTTCCCCCTTCCCAAGAAGGAATGGTGGCTACTGGGGCAAACCCTAGTGATTAATCATTCATGCCTTTTCATCTTGAGGTTTCTTACAACATTTATTTAAGGATTGCACATTTAAAATTCCTGAAAATGGTCTTAGGAATTTTAAATATATTTTGAAGTAGAAAAATACAATTTTTTTTCCCAAAAACGGTCCACCAACAATTTGGTTTCATTTAAATTTCAAAATTTGAAATTCATCCAATATCTCAGTCGTCCCACTTATATTTAGAATTATTATATCGTATCTTGAGGATCCAGCATACCATTATTTGTCTCCTTCTTGCTTTTCCTTGGACAAACTGCAGACATAATTGTCGCTTTTGCTCAATATTTTACTCGTTAAGAAAAACCCAACCACATGACTCAGACATCTGCTTCAAAGACACTTTACTTTTATGTTACATTTTTGGCATGAACAAATTTTTTTTCAATAAAGTAGGTTTGAACATTGCTTGCACGACAAAGTCTGAAGGAGAAATTACGCTTGTGATCTCTAGAATTCCACTTAGTAATAATAATACCTACATCTATTTTGACTTTTCATAGATAGTTTGGCACTGATCTGACAAATTTTGCATAGGAGTGAAAACAGAATATTTTGTAGACGAATCCTAAGATTTCACCTTAATTTCAAACTTAGGTCACATGTGTAACCTCCACATGGGTTAGTTAGGATCATTAAAATTTTCCACCAAAGCAATTACATGTGAGCACATTCTCCAAGGCCATGATTGGCTGAGAGAACATTTGCTCCTAATAATAATATTGGCATGATAGACTGACCCAAAGAAGAATATCGGCTTGATGGAAATGGAATCTCTTAATCATAAGCTAGGTCATTTGTCTTAATTGCTTAATTCACAATTAATTCCACACTTTGCTACTTTGGGCATGTGCCATTGACATAGGTTCGCTATTGTTTCTCAAGAAATTGTTTTCCGACTTTCCGGTGTTTGGAAGATAGAAAATTAATTCATTTACGAAAAACGTTTTCTGAGAATTAAAAACAACAAACTTAAATTGAGGAAAAAAGAATCTCCCTTCTCGCAAAAAGCAATTTGCTTTTCTTAAATCATCTCACAAATGAAAAATAATCATTTTTCTGAAAAGTTATTTTTATGAAAGATATTTTCCTTTTATCATTTAATGAACAAACAAGACATTGTCTTTTTCCAAGCATGTAGTCGTAGTGCTACAAGCAAGAAGCCAAAGGACAAAAACAAGATGGTTGGATGGACGCCACAAATTGACCCGCGCGATTTTGGGATTGCATTCAGCACAAGTTTCCTTCTTTCCAACTGAAAACGTGGCTTACAATTGCCAATTTTTATGCACCATTTACACCATATTACAGCTCTCTTACTTTTCCGTTAATGGTCACTTTCTCTCCCTACCGTCCCCTGTTGAAACTCTGACGCCTTATACACTCTGCAGTCAATTAAAGATCGCTTCAGAGTGTGGAAAAAGGAAGAAACGATTCTTGGTTTTGCGGCCTCATGTTCAGGTTCAACAACTATTGGAAGAACCTGGTATATTCTCGCTAGTGGTTTCTTTTCTCTTTCTCATTTCAAACTCCACCATTGACTTTCGCTTTCACTTCACAATGGCAGTTTCTCTGTGCTTGGTTGGTGATCATAACAGTACCCTTTATTTTGCTCTCTTAGATAAGCTCAGAAAGCAATAGGATTGGATTCTCTCTCTCTCTCTCTCTCTCTCTCTCTCTCTCTCTGCTTTAGTAAAAAATCATATACTTTTTTGGGGTTCAAAAAGGGCGGTTCTTGTTTTCTGGTGCAACACACACACAAGCCCAGCATTGGCGGTTCCTTTCTTGGATCCGTTTCTTCAGGTATAATTCAAAAGTCTTCATCCTTCTTCTTTTTTTAAAGGATCGATTAGATTTTAACTTGGCTTTGGGAGTATCCAACTTTTTGTGGGTTTTTGTGTATGACTTGTATTTTTCTATGCCCTTTTCTGTGGATGGACGTGGGCTGGGGGGACCAAAGGCAAAGGGTGTGTATTGCTTTAAGCAATATTGAAAGTTAAATGCTTTTTTTGTGGAAGTGTGGAGCTCATGTAGTTGTTTCATTTCAAAGGAAATCTTCTTGCAGTGTTCCAAATTGTTCTTCTTTTTGTGGGATTGATCTCCCGTTGTTGTAGAGCAGCTGAGCTGGCTCTTGGGTAAAATTCAATCATTTGCTACTGAATTCTTTCGACAGATCATTCAAGGTTCTTGCTTCTGTTATTTTCCAAAATCAGGGTAAATAGTTACTTTCTGCCTGTTTAAGTGTCATTTCCCCCTTAGAATTCAGTGAAGTGGAAGGTTATTATTTTTCTGCATCTAGTTTCGCAATTCAAGCTTTGTCTGAGCTTCACACTGTCATCCTTCTTTTGTTGATTTTTGGATTGTATTTACGTATATACTTGCAACCATGATCTGCCAATCATTTCCTGTTTATCCGGGTTCTCTTTGAAGAAGCCAAGCTAACATATAAGAGATATCTTTTTTTGTTTAAGTTTTAAAACATTTCAAATTATCTGATTTGGATATTTCTGGACCAGCGATTTCAGATGTTAGCTGAGAATATGGTTGTTCAGCGATTCTACGCCTCATTGTCCCAAGCAGTTCGATGCACACATTAGTGTTTGCTTTTGTAGCTGGAGGTTGAACATGGTGAACTCATTTGTAATTACTGAGAAAGATGTGCGAGAGGAAGATTCACGGAGCAGGGTGAGAAAGAAGGTGTGTTCGTCGCACAGTGATTGTTCCGACTTCTCCAAAACCGCAGCAAAGCGGATGGATGATAACCTTGTACTAAATATCGGCCAATCACAAAGACGCGAAAGATGTGCGAAGGACGCAACTGCCCAAAGACTTCTCAGCTTAGGTACTAAAATCCCAAAGCATCTGGTTGCTCTCGATGAGAACTATCTCCGGCACTGCCTGGAATTGGTTCACAGAAGTGCTTCAAAGGACGCGACATGCAACATACTGGTGAATTTGACCTCCTCGCCTAATTTCCAGTGTTCGTTACCAGCAATTGGAACTGGGAATGTCGTCCGGAGGCATGCTGGGCTGTGGATTATAGATTCGATACTGGGAAGCAAGACCATCATAGAAAAAGACATAGACCAGAGTCCTCGGTTTTGCCATTTTGGTGCACTCACGAATGATGCCAAATACATAAGATCAAACCCACATGATGCTAAGGGCTCAGCAAATTGCGATTTGACAGACTCTCCGAATCAGCAGAGTGTCAGCTCGCCGATAGAGATGGAAAATGAAATGCCATTTCAGGAAATACCAAGCTCTGGTTGTGACTATAAAAACAGAAGACTTATTTCGATTGCAAGCATGAGTTCAAGGAGCTCCGATAGATCTTCTTCTTCTCCTGGTGCTGCTTTTTCTCAGGGTATGCTCCACTGCATATGGAAGGTTGGTATGCCGCATTTCGTTCTGTCCATAGATGACCAGAGGGAGATACTCATAGCTGATCCCATGAAGGTCGGAGCATCGAGTCTTGTGGGTTCAGACTGGGTGTATTTGTTCTATTCAAAAAGGCAGGCTTCAACAGAACACGTGATCCATGATGACGAGCCGCATCCTATAGGAAAGATGGAGGTGGTCACGTCAATGTCTCTTTGCCAGGAGAATCTCAAAATCGTGCAGACCGAGTTTGTTCTGTTTGGTGGCTGGGAAACTTTTCCGGAAGAGGGGCAAGCTATGGGTGTCAACCGCGGGAAGAATAAGAAGTTGGCAAAGAAAGTCGCTAATGTGTTCTGGCCCGGTCATTCGTCTAAGCAGAGAAGCGTGTCTGGAAAAAGTGGGACTTTGGATGATTGTTCTCTGGAATCAGGCCAAACTATGCACAGAAACCTGGATATGCCAGGCGGGCTTAGCATTCCGGAGCATCTTCTTCTGCCCAATCTTGAATTAGCTGCCATCGTAGTGAAGAACCGTGTCAGGGACATTCAGAAGGAAGAAACTGGAGGCTGGGGCTTGAAGTTTCTCAAAAAGAATGGGGTAACTAAGAAAATCAACCATCTAGATGCATGCACTTCAGTGTGTGGCAATAGAGATTCCGGAGATTGTGTCATCAGTGTGGAAGTTGCAGTCCCTGCAGGACTTCACGGTGGACCAAGAACGCACCATGGTGGCCCCTCTAGTCTCTTTGAAAGATGGAAATCTGGTGGACAGTGTGACTGCGGTGGATGGGACCTGGGCTGTCCGCTCACACTACTCAAAGCAAGATCAAGCGACGGACGTATTCTAAATACCGATTGTGATGAGCGGGACTGCATGTCATTCGATCTCTATATGCAGGTTCTTTTCTTTGCACTCATTGCTTCATTTCAGTTGATAAATGAGATTTTATCAGCATTCCTGGTTTGCATCATTAAGCCGTGTGGACATGAGTAGCTTGCTCTTGCAGAAGTAGGTTACTATTGCAAGTCGAAATGTTCTATAAGATTTACAAGAATCAAATATTCATCTTATTTTGACACTCTTGGCGTCCAACATGATAAAGAGTAAATGCATCGAACAACATAAATTGCAAGTCTTGTTTAGTATTCGGGTCAAACAACTATATTTTTTGGGGTGTAACAGTCAGAAATTCTCAAGGAGATGTTTTGGCAGGAGACCTTGTTTTACGCAGGACATTTATCCTGTAAAGCTAAAGAAAGGCAACGGTTTTCTTGATTTTCAAGTAAAATGAGATGAAAAGTGAAATTTCGTGAAGGAATTTCCATGCTGTATCAATTCTCATTTGAATTAGAAAAAAATGTATGGAGAAAGATACAACGTGTATTGACATCTATATAATGAAAATGATGGAAAGCTTCACCAGCATCAAACACACTGTTTGTTTCCGAGTTCCTACACTTTGTCTAAACAAATCGATCTGAAATGGTCTTCTTAGAAGAGATATTGATAGTTTTGACACTTAACTGCTTAAAGACGAGGGATTTTGATTACATAGTATTAGACAGTGTCGCTGATACTCAATATCTTTTAAGGGGTTGCCGCTTTATTTTGAGACTCTTCTATTAGATTTTCATTTCTCCGAGTCTCAGCAATTATGGTGAACTCACTTAAAAATGCTATTTCAGGGTTCAGAGCATTGTCTTCCTACATTAAGGATGACGGACGTCCGTGATGGCCTTTATCTTATTCATTTCAACTCAGCATTATCACCTCTGCAGTCTTTCTCGATTGCTATTGCACGTATATATTCTCAGAGTCGTGTTCTCCAATCGAAACTGTACAGGAGTTGAACAATAATGTAGTAATAGGATTTTGGTGCTTTTTTCCCAAGTATCGCCCTTTTTTTTTTCCAATTTACTTTGGTTAGAAGGAAATTGGTAATGATTTATACAACATGTACGATCTCTTCGACGAGTCTCTGAGGTGGCCAGTGTCTTCGACTTAGAATGCTTTCTTGTACGACAATACATGGCATGGATTGAGTCTAGATTTCCAGGGTTTTTGAAAATGTAAAAATCTTGTAATATGCTTCCTTTTAGATTGTAATGTTGTAATTATTAAATCATCAATGTCCACCTGATGCGATTAACTGGCATCTGCTGTTCTATGAGTAGTTTCACTTCGGATAAAGTTTCAGAAGCAGTCCATGTTATTGATTTGCTGCTTTTGAGATTCTCCTGTGAGGACTTATTTTGCCTTCAGGAGTTCTCTGATGATTTCAGACTGTCAGATGCTGAGATCCTAGTCAGGATGTTTTGAGTGTCGGGTTATTCGCCATGGTTCAATCTCGGTACAAAGTCGCGTCAACAAGGGATACTTGCGGGATTGTTGTGGCAGTTCTGCACAACAAAGAACCTGGTTTAAAAAGAGGGAACACAAAGATCAATTAATGCACATCTTTATGCAAACGGTTTGAGCTTACACATTCAGATTACCAGAGGCTTGTAGATTGATTCGGCTCAACAAGGCTTCTAAGTTACAGCAACTGTCTAACAAATTAAATTATGTCGCGCAGTTTCTAACATGATTCATGCTTCTCATATGACCTGTTGCAACACCCGGCTCAACTGCAGCTTCTGATCTTTGGTCGTAGCTTCCAGAGTTTGGCTCCCGAAATATATATTGCGGTTCTTATTTCAATCTTAATACATGAAGGATGCTTCTTCGTTGGTGAACAGCCAATCTTTTCCCCTAAACCCATCAGCTGATCCGCGTTACCCCGTGTAAGAACGTTGTTCCAAAAAGCAAAAAGTCAGGACTCAACTTCGATCTTGTTAACTAGTGATATCTGCTATTTTACTTTGTCTAAGGGGAACATGAATTTGCCTCCTGGAATTGCAGGAGGCTGTAGGCAGAATTCATGAAGCCAAGTTTTCAGGCACTCCTCCTAGAATTTGTCAACCTTTTAACAGTACTATGAATTTGTGGTTTTTCTCTTGAAATCTGATATGTTTGATTGGGAGGAATGCTTGTTCCTTATTAATCGTATGTTTGGTTTGTGCCATTGCAATAGAATGAGGAGGAATGCTGGTTCCTTATTCGAAATGGAGGAGCCACCCCACTCCTTCCCAAATTTTAACTAAAAAAACTAATCAATAAAAGTATATAACTGATAAAATTAAAGACAATTAACCATTAATTAGTATGATTAAAATATAAATTATAAAACATAATTTGTTACCTATTTTAAATATTGGACTGAATGATATAAATAGGTTTTAATGAAACAATTATTTTTCATATCTCATTTTCTTATTAACTATGAATTATATAGTTAACAAAGTATAAGTAATGAATAATATGGTTACTATTAAATTAATTGATAATTTTCCCGACATCTACATTGTCAGTGGCACAGACAAGGAACAAGCTAAAAGAAAAAATGGAAAATACATCGCGATAGTTTATTCATTAGATTGCGAATGGAATGACCTAATTTAAAGCGAAGTCAAAGTTTAAGGACCCGATTGAAAAGAATAAATGAAAATTATGAGCTCTAAATAATAAAAGTAAAGACGGAATCGGGTGACTAAGGATGCAATCCCTGTTGATATTCTTTATATGTTTCTTCTCCTTAGTTCATGTGGGTTTTCGAGTCGGGGCAAAACAAATTAGCATAAGCCGAGTGACCAAAAAAAAAAGGGGAAGGGAGGGTTTGAAGACTTTGTTCGCCCAATTCACATGCACCTAAACTTCTAATACTTGCTCCTAGGTGAGCTCATTTTGGAAGCATTAAGGACTTCAATAGAGCGGTCGGTCGACAAGCTTTGATAGCCAAAGAAAAAAAAAGAGTGGAAATGTAAAATAATTAGAAAAAAAATTATTTGCAATAAGCAACGCATCAAAGCTTTCTGGACAGATATAATTCAAATATTTATATATATGTACCATATCTATAGTCAAAATAAATACTAAAGTACAAGAGCATGACATATATTAACTCCCGAAGGACCACGGGAGTTGACGGGCTTTTGGGCCGAGACAAATCGGCCCAATCCGTGGTTAGAAACGGAATATTGGGCCAGATTACAGCGAAGCCCAAAATCGACGACGATGGGCTTTGGAAAGCCCACGAAAAACCCTAGCTCAGTCTCCTCCTCCGCCTTCTTCGGTCTTCCCCGACCTCTCGCCGCTATATATCGGAAGGCTGTGCGGCCTCCCCAAAACCCTAGTCGCATCTCTGCTGGTGGTGGTGGTGCTGGTTGCTTCCACTGCCGACGAAAATGTCGAAGCGAGGTCATCCCTCTCTCCCTCTCTCTTTCTTCTTCGTGCCGTTTCGCTTTCCTTGAAAGACGCAGCGGCCGCTGTGTGTTCGCAGCGTTTTTGGTTTCATCTGCCTCTTTGCTAGTTAGCTGTGTGTCGCTGAAGATCTTGCTCTTTGACTCGCTGTTGGAATTAGCTTGAAAAAAAAAAATGATGCATTGTTCATGGTAGCTCATGGTTTTGTGGGGTGGTTTGGGCCTTTGTGTTGATCAGGCGTTGTGGTTGTTTTTTTGGCTGACCATGAGTGTAGCATGAGAGGAATTTGGATGGTATTTGGGGGGGTCCAACGTTGGTTACCATTCGGTGTGATGCGTGGGAAATTTGGTTTGAGCAGTCGGGATGGTGGATCGGGCAATTTGGGTATTCGTGTTTTTTTGATGATGTCTCTTGGTTTTTAGGGCGTGGAGGTTCTGCGGGTAACAAGTTCAGGATGTCGCTGGGTCTGCCGGTGGCGGCCACGGTGAACTGCGCGGACAACACCGGGGCCAAGAATCTTTACATCATCTCGGTGAAGGGAATCAAGGGTCGCCTGAACAGGTTGCCCTCCGCTTGCGTCGGGGACATGGTGATGGCCACCGTCAAGAAGGGGAAGCCCGATCTCAGGAAGAAGGTCATGCCCGCGGTCATTGTCAGGCAGCGCAAGCCGTGGCGCAGAAAGGACGGCGTCTACATGTACTTCGAAGGTTGGTATTGCTGTTGTCTTTTGGTTAATTGGATTGTATGCTTTGGTTGTCCGCTTGCATCTTGCTTGGGTTGTTGTGGTTGCATTCAGTGGTAGCAACATGCATCTGAACTTTTAGCAAGTTCCCCTTCATGTTTCTGTGGTCATTTTTCTATGACTGTTCGAGTACTTTTAGGTTTTATCTCTCCAATGGTCATAAGTGTTAACAAGAAAATTTCTGTTTCCATCATGAAATCGCTTTCTATGCTCTTCTACTACTATTGCTAAACAAAAATTGGAAATAGCTGATGGTTGTAACTGAAGTTAAATGAAAAAACTTCAGATTAGTTTGTTTCTTAAAGATGCACTGGTTGGTGTTGAGCACTCTTTTCTTTTCGTTCGATTGTTCTTGGACTTGCTGATTTTATTTGACTGACTTACTTCAATTGTTTGGTACCCGAAGTGTGTAATATATCTGACATGAGGGATTAGTTTTCTCAATTGTGCTGTTTTTATATTTTGTTTGAATCTCACTTTTGACAATTCGATGTATATCATTCTACTTTCATATGTCTTAAAATTTGGTGTCTTTCTTTTATATTTATTTTTGCTGGTGATGTGGTGCTGAGGATTCGTTTAGGTTCCTCTTCACCTCCCATAACCAGCTAGAGTAAATATTACCAACCTTACCCCTATACCAGATGTTAAAATTGTTTTATCATCCCTGTCAAGGTTGGGATACTGTCTTAGTCTGTGAGATTGGCCTGTATTTGTTGAGCTGTCCCATGTCGAAGATGACACAGTCTGCATACATTGTTATGCATGGAAGTCCACGATGATTATCTTTAAATGACTTTCCTTAATGTAAATGACTTTCTCAGCTAGAGTAAATATTACCAACCTTACCCCTATACCAGACGTTAAAATTGTTTTATCATCCCTGTCAAGGTTGGGATACTGTCTTAGTCTGTGAGATTGACCTGTATTTGTTGAGCTGTCCCATGTCGAAGATGACACAGTCTGCATACATTGTTATGCATGGAAGTCCATGATGATTATCGTTAAATGACTTTCCTTAACGTAAATGACTTTCCTTAATGATATAAGGTGGCGGCTCTCTTGTCTTAGTGAGCAAAACATTACGCATAATTTACCAGACATAAGTCAGGTATCCACCATACATCTGTGGTTGATACAGTTACTAGTCTGGAAAAGTGAGAGTGTCCTTCGTTACAGATGTCGCGTCTCTCCTATTGTGACATCTGCTCCATCTGGGCTCGACAAACTCTACCGATGACCTCTTTGCTCTTGTTTCTATTGTCGTTTGGTGGACCACTCTATTAAGTGATTGCACATCATATGTATTGTTATGTTGCATCAATAGATGTACCATATTGATAGATATCTTGCATTTTGGCAGTCTATTTTGTTTTCTGACTCTGTAATTGATTATATTTGCAGATAATGCCGGTGTCATTGTGAATCCGAAAGGAGAAATGAAAGGTATAGTTCTCTTCACGACATGCAAATGTTGTCACAAGTTCAAATGCTTTGATTCAATAACTGAAATGGAGAGTTGTAGAGCGGTATTCACAAATCAATAGAACAGGACTAGGCATCCAGATACAAATACTGTGGTCTTAGGTCAGAAGGCAAGACTAGTTTGATTAATGAAAGGTTTCGGCCCGACTTTGAAATCAGAGTTGCAGTTGTCAATGGTGTTTCTCGATGATCCTTGTATCTCATCCTCTTCTAATAATTTTCAGGTTCTGCCATCACTGGTCCAATTGGGAAAGAGTGTGCAGACCTGTGGCCGAGAATTGCCAGCGCTGCCAACGCGATCGTCTGAGCATTGCAGTTTATCTTTTGTTCATGTTATTTGTTTTCATATCGTGGTTTGACGTTGCCAGTGGAAGTAAACCTCAGATTGCTTAGTTAACAGATAAATTTTTACATGTTGGAGGCTCACCTATCCCCTTTTCTCTTTTTGAAGTGTTGTCATGGTTTAGAAGATTTAAAGTATATGCATTCTAGACGTGGGTTCTTTTCTCTAGTCTTTTTGCCTGCGGCCCTCTTTATTTTGCTCGTGGCTTTAGATTGATTGGTTTCGGGTTGAGTACAGGAGGGCATGTTATGATCATGATGTTCGGAAAACTAATTCACTAATTCACAGAAAGCTCTTTCATTGAAATAAACACAGTTGTAACTTGAATACAATCTTCACTCTGAAACAAAACCTCCCTGGATGCTTCAAGTGGACCAGTTTTTTGTTACAGGATGTATCAATTTGTCTCTCGATGATGTGGTAGTTGTTCCATCTTCCTGCATTTGTCATGCTTGAAGAGACATGTATTTGATCATGTCATCGAATCGGCTTATGAACAATGTTATTTGTCGATGTTTCAATGTGAAACTACGTTGCTCGTCATTTACAATGCTTGTGGAGCACTTTCCTCTTGTGCTAGATAGTATATGCAATGAGACATGGATGAATTCCTAGCCAAAAATTTATGATTCTTTTGAATGCAATTCCTGTATGTATTGGTGCATTATCTGGTTGATTGGCTAAGTTTTTAGTTAGTCAAAAGCACCTTCGTGAATAATAATGAAATGGGCAAGAAAACAACTCTGAAATTGTCTATTTGGCGACCGACATCGCATCCTAGGATCCTCGCTTCCTCTAGAACCGTTTTTCCTAAGAAAATTTTCAAATAGGAATATGAAATGGAGTCGTTTTTTAAGAAATGGTTTTTCATCATGGATAGTGTCTCAAATAAGGTGTGTTTGTTTTACTGAAAATAACATGACAAGGGAAAATATTTTCTATGAATGGAAAATATTTAATTTTTATTTGTTTGGTGATTTAAAAAAAAATGATTTCCTTCTTGCTAGAAAGAGAAATAATTTTCTCATAATCTAAACTTGTTGTTTTCATAGTTTTCCATCATCTAGACATCAAAAAGTCTTCGATAGAAAAAAAAAATTAAAAAGTCAAAAATGATTTTGTGGAAATAATTTTTCTTCAAACAAATAAATCCTCGGTCTTCATTTGAAAATTCTTCTTTTTTTCTTTTTCTTTATTTTCTAGTTTGTCAATTGAATGGAGGAAATTGCGCATTTAATCACGGTTGCGCGTGTAAAGTAGCTGCTATTTCGTCAAAAGCCATATTTGTCTTTTTGACATATTGCAATGCTAAGTATATGTACTACTAAAAGCTCAAAGCAATAATTGACCAGCTCATGTGCCCAGGCACAATGATGATGTTTTTATTAAGGTGCAGACAAAAAATCTGTAGGTGACATTATGCAGAAAAAGATAAAAACCCTAATCAAAGAACCCCACCAAACCCACTTTTCCCTAATTAACGATGATTCTAAGGCCATGAGCAATTTTCCTACCATGCCCTTCAATAATTAAACAACCAAACATGAAATTGTACTATTTTTCTCATTTTACGTTTATCAATTATCTTGCAGACACTTTGAGGTTGTATCACTTATGTACATATAGAGTACATATCATAGTTAGCCTATGTCGAGGCAACATTGCACTTCCCTTTTCTATTCCTAGATAGGCTATTAAAGATGCGGATTTCATCTGAAGCCATTGATTACGTGATTTTGTCTAAGCGCCTCCCGACCCCCCCCCATACTATGGTTGCAAATAGGGATAAATATTCAAAAAGTCATAAACCTATTATATGACGGACAATTCAATTCTAAACTTTTCACTTGTGCCAATTTAATCCTAAACATTTTGATGATTTGCTAATTTAGTCTTAAATTTTTTAATTTTGTCAATTTAATCTAAACCTTTTGAAGAATTTAGTCCTAAACCTATTATTTTGGACATTATTGAAATATTTATAACTAAATTAATCGCTTGTCAAAATAGTTAAGACTGAATTGACATACGCATAATAAATTTAAGACTTTTAGAACAATTTTTCTGTTGCAAATACATCCTACGCCATTCTCTACCTCCTCTTTCCTCTATCCAACTCATCAAAAAAGCTTGAGAAATAATTAGTGGGCCAATCAATTCCTATGTTGCGGTACTCAAGAAATGCTCAATCTAAGCACCATGTGATTCTTGGAACAAAAGCTATCCTGTCCCCATGTGAGATGCGCTCTGTCGGGGCCTAACATGGTCATCATCACTCCAATCTTAAGTATCAGCGCCTGATCTACGCACCTCCTCACGCTCTCACATCCTGAACCGAACATGGCCGCCAGAGCCCTCTTCTCTTTGTCCCTTTCACTGGGCATCCTCATCTCCCTCTGCTCGGCAGATTGGAACATCTTGAACAGTCAGAGAACAAGAAATGGGATCAAGATCAGCTTGAAGAACTACTGCGAGGGCTGGAGGATGAACGTGGAGCTCCACAACATCCGGGAGTTCGAGGTGGTGCCCGAGGAATGCGTCGACTACGTCGGCAAGTACATGAAGTCAACCCAGTACGAGGTCGACTCGGAGCGGGCGATCGAGGAGTGCATGGTGTATCTCAGCACCGGCTGCAGCTTGAAGAGGGATGGCAGAGATGCATGGATCTTTGACATTGATGACACTTTGCTGTCTACCGTACCTTACTATAAGAAACATCAGTATGGGTATCGATTATTCTTTCCATATCTTTTGTATCAAGAAAATCACGGGTCAGGCTAAATCAATGTGATGAAGTTTGGTTCACTCATGCCATTTTGTTTCAAATTGCTGATGAACAGGGGAGAGAAGTTGAATGTGACTTCTTTAGAAGAGTGGATGAGCAAGGCAAAGGCACCAGCTTTGGAGCACTCGCTCACTCTTTTCAATGAGATCAAGGCCAAGGGCATTCAGATCATCTTGGTCTCTTCGAGGAGGGAGCACCTCAGATCTGCCACCATTGACAACCTTGTCAATGTGGGTTTCCATGGCTGGAGTGGCCTTGTCCTGAGGTATCTTTCTCTCTCTCCCAAGTTCTTCATGGGGTATCATCCCGTCATATATGTTCAAAAGTTGACAGCAGGTGTTGCAGTTACTGGCGATCGAGTTGGTCGGCATAAGGTCTAGTCACATTGTAGAGACTAAAGCCTTTGGTTTATGTGAATCTAACTATTGTTTTGTTTGGTGAAGGGGACCTGAGGATGAGCTGAAAGGAGTGCAAAGCTACAAGGCTGAGGTGAGGGAGAAATTAGTCAGTGGAGGGTATCGCATATGGGGCATTCTTGGAGATCAATACAGCAGCATCCAGGGACTTCCAAGTGCCAAGAGGACGTTCAAGCTTCCAAATCCTCTCTACTACATTTCCTGAAAACATCATCTCTTGCAAACATGTAATGAACAAAAACCCATTTTTCATGTTCCACCAGGCACTTGTCTTGCTTTGTTGTTTCTTTCTCCCATTGTCAATGAAACTCCCCCTTACCAAAAACTACAACCTTTCATCTTTGGAATGGGATCTATCTTGATGATCTACATCACCAAGCAAAGCAGTGGTGGTCCTCAAGCAGAAAATTAGTTGCGCACAAATTAGGGCAGTCTTTTATTATTTGAGCAAACAAAAGTATGTTCAACTTTTAACCAATAAAAAAAAAGTGTATGTTCAACTCATATTTAACAAGGGGGCACTCCAGACTATGAATATGATACTAACGAGGTTTTTTTGTCTGTACACCGGTCATTTTCACTACTCATTACACAAGAAGCGACAGACTACGCACTGCTTCTAGTTTAGCCCATCTTTCCTTCAGCTCCCATTTGCATCTTGGCACAATAGTCAAATAAACTCCCATCGAAGCAGCGTCTCAAGGCCTCTTTTGACAGCATGCCATCCTCGTCCCTCGCCAGGATGTACAGAACTCCCCATTCAAGCTTGCTTACAACCCTGCGCCCCCACCCAACCCGTCACCAGAGGAATTTTGAGATCTCAAATAAGAACAGTGGCACAGTAACATGAGACCAATTTAGGAAACTTATGCATTCCGGAACCGATGTTTAGAAGACATGAATATGGCATCTATCGTGTATGTAGGATTAGCTTTGAGGATTAAACATATAAATGACCAAAATCTCAGACCTGTGTTAACAAATAAATGACCAAAATATCAGACTTGTGTTAACAAATAAATGTCCAAATTCTCAAGACTTTTGTTAACTCATAATCTAAGTAATGTAGTTCGGGTATAGTTATTCCAGGAATTTTGCCAGTGTTACTATCGGCAACAAAAGTCTTATCTTGATAATCGCGTTAAAGCAGAGACCCAAAAAAATAGACGCTTTTTCCTGCCTCCATAGCATGCTGCATCTCATTTACATGAGACAGAGCATCATAGCCTCAATTAAGTATAAGAATAAAAAGAAAAAACTGAAAGAAATAAAAAAGCTAACCAGCCAAAGAGATCGAATGCATGTCGATTCCCTTCAGTCATGTCCCAAAGTTCTCCAAGGGTAATCTTGTCAGGAACAGTACGACCATATTTGCTGAACATGTTCTCGAGATGTGCTGGTATATACCTGATATTCCACTTCATGGTATCAATATGTATGAGAGAGCAAAGACCATAAATATACAGGTTTCAGCCTCATGAATGATAAGTACCTTCCTTCTGTGTCATATGTTCCAGTGTCACTTCTGTGCTTGTCTTTGTGAATGTTGTCTATGTAAATGGGGAAGAAGGGAGAAGGAAACCAACCCTTCACATGTAAAATGTAAAGTAGTTACCAATCATAATGCACAAAATGTGCCATTCATGTTAATGTGCTGCGCCATGCCAATTCCAAATACTTATCCAGGAGTTGGAAAACAGTGCATGTACCAGTTCAAAACTTTTATGAGATTGATTCTATCAAATTGGAACCTCCCAAAGCAACAGTCAAACCTCGATGCTTGGTGACCTTTGCTTGTCCACGATGATCATCTTCTTTCCTAGTCTTTCCCCATTCTGGCTTTCTCTCTATCACACTATCTGACGACCCTTTAACATATTTTGTCCAAATTATCATCGTGCAGAATGGTAAATGAACCAAGCTAGTGCCTTTAGACTCATTTTAGCTGCTGAAAAATATTCATGGTGAACTACTGACTGAATCTGCTGGTCAGCTGAATTTCATAATAAAGGATTTTGCCTGACTCAAATAACTTACATACTGCAGGAACAGTGTCAAAATAACTTACAAGTTGGGTTGGATAACTTAGTGCCAAGTTAATTCCAATTGCCATGATCAGAGAGGCTATCGTGTTGAAACCTATTGCATGTAACCCTGTGAAGGTGTGAAAGAACTTAAGGGCCGAAGGCGAGAAAGGACACAGAGCAATAAGACAAGCCATCATGTTAAACACGTTAGCAATAGATGTCAACACAAAATTAAATAAGGATTTATGCAGAGAACAAGAAAATTTCACATATACCTCTTTCTCAATCTTTTTAAGTATATTTTCATTCCTGACCTAACAGTTTACAGTTCAAACTTTGCCAGTGCATCATTCCTTCATGTCCATCAGAAGTTAGGCAAAACAGGTTTCAAATTTTAATGTCATTGCCTTAGAGGCAATCTCAAACTTCATTCACTTTTACAATTGTAAAAAACAGCACTAGATCATACAGGGACTAGTCATGTCCTTTTAGTGACAACTTGTTCTAGAAGTCCCAAAAGAGAACATATCACCATATGAAGCAGCAACCAAGATAAATCGCTTGTTTCCCAGCAACGTGTGAATTTACCAATGTAAGTCTCCCAAGGGTAGATAATCCCATTGCCATCCTGGTCGAAGAAGGCACAGTGCTGCTAAAGAACACTGAGATTATTACTCCTATGGCCTGGTGTTCCATAAGGTTGATCAGTATCAGGAGCTTTCAATGCCCTGGGCAGATCTGTCATAGGACAAGACAACTCACTGAATAAGATTGATGGAGGAAAATGGTTCACGACACATGTTAGAGTATTAAAACATTAAACCACGCATTTATCTAACAACTCAACTATTTAGAACAATCGGTCTGATCCCAAACATTATCACATGGTACCAGTATAGGAGGTCCCGAGAGGACATCTACTTGCCTCTCCAATTATATATATATATTCCACTACGTTAGTCTTAGGCCAAAGTCTAGCCTACGTGTGAGATGTGTGATCAAGTATCTATATATTAGAATAGTAAGTGGTGGTCCCACAACATTGCCAGCACTAGAAATGATCACATAGATCACCTCAATGATCCTGATCTCAGCAATATATCTCTTCCCAGGAAACTGACTGCTTCCATGAGAAGGAAAGACAAATGTCCCTATAAGTAGCACATGAGTTGACTTTTCAATATATTATGGCGATTCTGGTGCCGTTCGAGCCACGAAATTTTAAAGTCAAGGCCAGGAAAAGGCTTGAAATCATATGTTTGAGTAGCTTTGCTTTCCTATTAAAATCACTGAAATAAAAATGTTTGTGAGATATGCCTGAGGAAACCAATTTTGACTACATTGTTAACAGACTGTGAATCATCTTCTTATGAAAGATATCTCCTCTGGGCACCAGAAACAATAAGCTTTTCTATGTGATGTCCAAATAGTCCATCACCCCTAAACTCGATGGGCATGGCTTCCCCAATTCCTTAAACATCATGCTTCAGCATCCACTTGCCCTGAGACGCCAATTAGCACATGTCTCAGTATCATACATATATGTCCATGCAATAGCCAGAGAAAAGTAAGGCCATGCATGCACCATCTCAAATGCATTACATGACATTAGAGTCACGCAGGTAAACATCTTCGATCCATCAATCATTTAACGTGGATCTTCATTCAAGATGTTCGACTCACTTTCTCTTCTACAAACTACATCATACTCCAACACGTAGTATCGCCTTTTGCATTTGGATCACATGCGAAATGGTCATAACACCATTGTCTTTCACAACTACATGGCGGCAGATTTCCATGCTTACAAGACTATTTGGGTGAGTGAACCCCATCTGTAGCGGTCCCTAGAGTTTGGTGCATTTTATGAGTCCTTAAGTTTTTTAACCGAAACAAGTTAGCATCTAAAGGTTGGATTTTGACCTCATTTGCTCATTGGGATTGGGTTCCATAAGTCATGCAAAATGTGTATATGTTTTCAGGTCAATGACCAAGGATTAGTCAAAATCATATCATTAGGGTATAAGTATATGTTTTCCCTCGTGCATAACTTGACAGCAAGCAAACTGACCCGTCCATATGGATTGGAGTAAGGCTTGATCCAAGAAAACGGGCGATAATCATTTGAGATCATACATAAAAGGACTTGATGTAGAGTGATCGGAGTCATAATATACAGGGTCATTATTCAAACTACATAAGTTTATCATATTTGTGTGGAATCGGACCATTAGAGTCATCATCTATCATGCTTCTTTCCGAAATTGCATGTCAACGACACTTGCAAGTCTCATGTCTGAAGTTATCATCTCTCTCTATCGATTCGCGTGCACTTCAAACCCAGCAAGAATTACGACGAACGTCCCCTCCGAGACGGATTATAACTCGTGATGGACAAGGCAAATATGCAGTCGCATCCCGTCACGCAAATGAGTAATCGCGAGAAAAAGAAATGAACAAGCTCACAGGGGGCTTCGGCAGCGTCCTCTCCAAGTCAGCACGGACCCTCCTCTCGCACGTCACCGGCGCGTAAGGCGCCTCCGTGGCCAGCGCCTCGTGCTCCGACGGGATCACCGCGGTCGTCGCAGCCATCTGTCTCTCTCTCTATCTCTCTGGTGATGAAAACCGAGCAAGCGGAACTGCCCCGCCACCCACGAAGGACTTATCAAGCGACATGGGGAGAGAGAGAGAGAGGGGGGCGCCGAGTTGAGCCGAATGTGGGGTGGCGGGCATGCAAGGAAGGTGACTGGCGCGGTGCTGAGTCCATGTGTTGAGACTTGCGTGCATCGCGTGGAGCTTTTAATGGCGGTCCTCTTTAAAAATTGGTTGTACTCTTTCTCTCTCTCTTCTGTGTCGGACTCTCGGACACGATCGTTTTGTTTCGCCACGTCCGCAGCTTTCGTGTTTTCCTCGGGTCATCCGGGCGGAGAACATGGACGTACCAAATTGAACGGGATCGTCTTACGATGGAACCTAAGTGGAACTCTATCATTCAAAATGATCGGAATTCAATTTAGTACCTGTATTATATTCACTTAATATCCGGGTGCATTGTACCCGCGACTTTCCATCTCAAGTGATTCGCGTGCATGTGGGAGGTTGTGTGGAACGTTGCATCCTTGGTTCGCCCTAGATCGATTCATATGAGAGAGAACACTTTCTGATCCTCGCACACTAGAGATGAGCATTGGTAACGGAGTAAACCGGGAACCAAACTGAACCGATCGATTTTGCGTGGTTCATAGTTTCTAAATTTTGGAATAAGTGATTGTCAATCTGTTTTCCAGTCCCAGTTATGGAACCAAACTTCCTAGACCGAACCGTTTTTTTTTTAGGGACATATTTACTAGACATCCTAAAACTTATAATGAAAGTACAATTAGGTCCCAAAACTTACAAAAAGTACAATTAAGTCTTAAAATTTATCAAATTGATTCAATCAAGTCCTAAAGTTAATACCGTCTAATTTACCAATGAAAAACACTGATGTGGCATTAACGTAACTTAATTTAATATTTTATCTCTTTTATGTGATGATGACGTGGTTAAATTATGAAATATAAGAGTAAAATGACGTCTTTTTGGTGGGAGACGGCTGGTTGGGGTCACGGGCCCCACCCACCCCTCAAATTGAGCGAGGGTCATCGACCCTTTTCCAGACTTGATCGAGGGTCGCCACTGGGTCAATTGCAAGTGGCATGCATTTTTTATTTATTTTTGTTAAAATCCAATCACAAATTACCACATATAAATGACATGGACATAAGTAAATAAAAAAAGTAAAACTCTCAATATGTCTCTATATAGGTCTAAATCTAGGCGCTGCTCCAAATCTAATCGACGACTCCTTTTGTGATTAGATGACACCAACGAGGGACACGAGACTTGTCCATGACCATAGTTGGTGTCGTTCGGCCAGATCTGGAAATCTGGGGTGCTCCAAAAATCCGAAAATCCGAGGTCCATGGCTGTCGAAGGACAAAATATGTACATATTGAAATATGAGGATCCATGGTCATGGGCGAGAATCGCTGGAGCTCCAGAAATCTGGAAATCCGAGGTCCGTACGTGGCCACCGGCGAATCGGATTTTAACCAAAAAAAAAAATTCGTGCCACGTCAGCTTATGACGTGAAACATTGTAATCACCGAATACTTTCTCCTAAGTAAGAGAGCGTCTACCGTAGGCCTTGCGTCAAGCTTTTGAGATATCTTCTATAGCTTTTACTGCCAGAAATTAGACTTCTTCTTTTTTATTTTCTTATTTTGAGCATCTGAAATCTGTGAATATTTAAATTGTTAAAGTCGTATGCCGGGACATTATTTATACAAGTATATGTATTATCTTATTTTTAAGTTGATTTTTGCTGTTATGGAACTCAAAAGGGAATTCTTTTCCTACCAAAAAAACCCAAACTCATCGAACCCATTTTCAGACTTGTATTAATAAAAAACAAAGGGAAAATATTACCAAAAGCTTCAAATTATATTACTTGTGATAAATTTACTTTAAACTTTTTTATGTGATACGAAAAACCCCAAATTATACCACTTGTGACTAATTTACGCTGAACTTTTTGTTATAATATGAAAAACTCTAAATTATCTCACTTTTGACACATTTACCCCACGATACTTTTGTAATGACATTTTCGCTTTTTTTTTCTCTCGCTTCCTCCGCAGGCCATGGCGGAAGGGATCTGGTTAGTCCCGTTCTGGCCACCGAGATACGTGTTGTAACAAGTCTTGACTATATGCACCAAATCGCCTCGGATCAAAATGCAAGGCGATCAGTATCGCTGCCAACGCCACCCCTGAGCACGCCGAGCTCCGATGGCCTCCTCCCGATCCCGCCTTAAATTGTTAAAGCCGTATGCCGGGACATTATTTATACAAGTATATGTATTATCTTATTTTTAAGTTAATTTTTGCTGTTATGGAACTCAAAAGGGAATTCTTTTCCTACCAAAAACCCAAACTCATTGAACCCATTTTCGGACTTGTATTAATAAAAAAAGGGAAAATGCTACCAAAAGCTTCAAATTATATTACTTGTGATAAATTTACTTTAAACTTTTTTGTGTGATACGAAAAATCACAAACTATATCACTTGTAACTAATTTAGCCTGAACTTTTTATTGTAATATGAAAAATTCTAAATTATCTCACTTGTGACACATTTACCCTCACAATACTTTGGCCATAACATTTTCGTCCTTTTTTATTTTTCCTCTCTGTGTTCCCTCCGCAGGCCACGGCGGAAGAGATCTGGTTAGTCCCATTCTGGCCACCGAGATACATATTGTAACAAGGATTTGACTATATGCACCAAGCAATTGCCTCGGATCAAAATGCAAGGCGACCGTATCGCTGCCAACGCCACCCTGAGCACGCCGAGCTCCGATGGCCTCCTCCCCGATCCCGCCCCACTTTGCACACGCCCCTGCAACAGCCTCAAAATCGAGCCCGGACCTCCTCCTCCTCCTCCTCCGCCGCCCGCCCCCAGCGCTCGCCTGATCGCCAGAGCCGGCACCGTCGCCGATCTCCGCGTGGACGGGGTTCACAGAAATTAAAATTCATTTCAGGCGCACTCGAGCGCGGGCATTCACGATCTTGCCGTGGGCGAAGTCGAGGGGCGAGGATCAGGGTCTGGAGGAGGACGAAATCGGCGGCGTCGGCGGACCCGAAAGGATAACCGAGAAATTTAAGAGGGAGGATCGGCCGCCGGGGCGGGCGGCGGTCTCCTCGGCCCATGTCGAGGGCGGATTTGCAGGCGGAGACGGATGTGGGAGTGCTTCCTCCCACGGCGGCGTTCTTGATGATCTTGTCGAGGGAGGAGGGGCCGATCACCCGGCCGGAGCGGGACTGGCCGCCAAGGGATTGGGAGGCGGAGGCCGAGATTGGTGTGGCAGAGGGCGGTGGTGGGGGTCGGTGAGGCGGCGGCGGCGCATTTGCAGATCTGGGGCAACGAAATGGCATGGCGGAACCGGTCGTCCTTCTCGTGTCCTCCACCGCAAAAATACGATTTGGGTAACGCTTGCAATTTTACGAAATTTCATTTTTTTTTATTTATGGTGCAGCGTGTAATGTTACTATGAATAAAAAACAACTTAACAAAATTAAATAGACATCTTTCACAGAAATTAAAATTCATTTCACGAACTCCGCTTATCATTCACGATATATAGCAGTACAACCGGAATTAATTAGGAACTAAAAAGGAGTAAATTTACACGCCCGGAAGGTACTCCACGGACCCGAAAGGATAACTCGAGAAATTTAATTTACCGCCTCTATTCCTGGGCTCGCCAGCACGAACAAGAGCTCCTTTTTGGCTGGGAACTTCAGCTAAATGAATTCCTGGGATAAAGCACGGACCGGCCCATGATCGCCAGTCTCACGCTGTCGGCGTGGTAGCCGGAGACCTTCTCCTCTGTTTTTTAGCAAGGCGAGCACCAACTCTTCCGTGCTCAGCCTTTCGATCTTCTCGAATCGCGTTATTAGGGTACATTACTTCTCAAAAGTCTGGGACCATTTCTATTCCCATGGACATTGACTCCCTCTCCTGGCCTTGGTGCTAAAAGCTTGTATGTGAAGGAGGGCTGGAAACTTTTGCTTCTCTCTAGTTTGCAAGAGGGTCAAGGTTTGCCAAGGAAAAGGTAAGTTAGAATCTTTTAATCTTTTAATTCAACTTAATCTTCGCAGTGCTTATTTCATGGTATATTTAGATTATTTATGATATTACATATATCTATAATATTCTGAATATCTTGTGATATCTTAATATCTATAATATTCTAGATAACTTTGTGATTAGTTGTAATTGAGCGTGTAATATTTTGTTACCATAAATAGTTGACCTGTAAAGCCTACCAATTTCGCCGGAGGATGCCACGTCTTACCAATAAATGGGAGCCTTAAGAGAGAGAAAGATAATTGCCTGCAAGAGAAGAGGAGAAGCATGAAAACAAAGAAAAGTGGGACCTACAAAAGAAGAAAACCCAAAAAGGACACCAAGGGTGGGACTCACAATGGATGAAAATGGTCATAACAACACTTTACTAGGAGTGTTCTAGCCAAATTGCGGCTACGGTGGCGCCTGTTATTTTGACCCTCGAACGTCATCGGGGTCTACAACCCGGAAACCTGTAACGCCACATGAAAGGAGGTTCCATGAGCAGTAGATCGAGCAGCTGAAAGGTGCAAATTTTGACGATTAAGAATCCTCCGAAATCTACTGCTTCGCTTGCAGATGTATGGCGGCCATTTGATAGCATTGCTACATTTTTAGCATATTGTCAGAGGAATTTCATGGAATAAGGCCAAGTGGTAACGTGTTGTAACTTTTGTGAACTGGTATGAGCCTGTTATGCTCTCTTACTGGAAAGCTGCAACCCTCTAGCATCCTTTTCTTTTCCACCACAGTTTCATAGAAGAAAATTTTTCCTGTTTGCTAGAGAATGCGAGTGAAAAGGAATTCCAGCCTCTTTCACCGCTATGTACTTACTTGCACGTGCCCAAATTCTAGTGGCTAACAACGAAAGATCGATTGAAAACGTATCTTGCAAATTTGCAATCCTTCAAACTCACCAGAATTGTTGTTGTTAACCACGAGAACATGTATGAAAACAGAACTGCAGTTGAACTGTTGAGAATATCCTGCTGAAATGCAATTGTGGGGATGTTCACTCATGATATCACACATCAAATCACATAATCACATAGTTTAGGAGACAAGAATCTCTTAAGACTAAGAGTATTGAAGTATTAAGACCTTTAGTAAGTGAATTAACATAATCACATAATTTATATCTTAATTGTTGATGGATTTGATTGACTCGAACTTTGGGAATTTCCCAATTTTCAATTACACTACAAAAAAACATGTTTTTTTCCGACAAAATTTCTAATGAAAAATTTGGAAAAATTCGTTGGAAAACGAATTTCCAACGAATTTTCCAACGAAAAAAAAATTCGTTGGTAATAGGTCGTCGGAAATTTTTCCAACGAAAAATTTCAATTTTCGTTGGAAATTTGCGACGAATTTTATTTCGTTGGAAAATTCGTTGGAAAACTCGTGGCTAAATTCGTTGGAAAAATTTTAAAAAAAAAATTTGGTCTAAAAATCGTGGAAATTTTTTTTCCAACGAAAAATTTTTCAGTTGGAAAAATTACAAATTTTTTTTTGGTCGAAAAATCGTGGAAATTTTTTTTCCAACGAAAAATTTTTCGTTGGAAAAATTACAAATGTTTTTTTTGTTGAAAAATCGTGGAAATTTTTTTTCCAACGAAAATATTTTTTTTTTTCAAAAATCACCCTCGCCGCCTGCGAGGGCTAGCCTCGCTGCCGGGCGAGGGGCCGAGCTCGCCGCCATGGCGAGCCTCGACCCTCGCCATGGCCACGAGAAGAACAAGAAGATGAAGAAGAAGCAAAGAAGCAGCAGGGCGGGAGCAAGCCGGGGCAACGCCCAAGTCAAGTCCGCTGTCGTCCTCCCAGCCTCGCCGGCCATGGCGAGGGCCGAGCTCGCCATGGTCGGGTGAGCTCGAGCTTGCCTAAATCTAGGCGAGCTTGGCCCCCGCCGAGACGAGGCTTGGTGGCGAGTCTCGGGCCTCGCCGCCGGGCGACGGCGGCGAGGTGGTTGAGGCGGGGGGCGAGGTGGCGCCCATGGTGGCGCTGGGGCGCCAACCGCGGGCCCGGCCTTGATGGTCATGTGGTGAGGGGAGCCGACGCCGCCTCGGATGGCCGAGGGGAGGAAGTCGACGCCGCCCGATCCGGGCGCAAGGGAGTTGAGGGCCCCGATCTTGGTGTCCATGGCGCCGAGACGGGGCCGAGCCGAAGAGGAGGAGGGGCGGCGGGGGAGCAAAGGCGGAGGGGAGGCGGAGGGAGAAGGTGAAGGCGAGAGAGAGAGAGAGAGAGAGAGAGAGAGAGAGAGAGAGAGAGAGAGAGAGAGAGAGAGAGAGAGAGAGAGAATGTGGAAAGAATTGAGCGCGAAAATATGAATAAGGAAGAAGTAGGGTTTTCGTTGCAAAATTCGTGGAAATTTCCCACGAATTTTGCAACGAAAATTGTACACACTAAAATAATTGCCCGAAAAATTCAAATTCGTTGGAAAATTTGTTGGAAATTTCCAACGAATTTTCCAACGAAAATTTTATACACCTTGAAAAATTTCCCCGAATTGAAATTGTTGGAAAATTCGTTGGAAATTTCCAATGAATTTTCCAACGAATATAAAAATGCCAAATAATAGCGATTTTTTTTTTTGAACTCGTTGGAAAATTCGTTGGAATTTTCCAACGAAAATTTTATACGCTGAAAAATTTCCCCGAAATTGAAATTTGTTGGAAAACTCGCTGGAAATTTCCAACGAATTTTCTAACGAATATAAGAAATGCCGAATAGTACCGATTTTTTATTGAATTCATTGAAATTTCCAACGAATTTTCCAACGAAAATTTTACACACTGAAAAATTTCCCCGGAAATTGAAATTCGTTGGAAATTTGCAACGAATTTTCCAACGAAAATTTTATACACTGAAAAATTTCTCCCAAAATTGAAATTGTTGGAAAATTCGTTAAAAATTTCCAACGAATTTTTCAACGAAAATTTTACACACTAAAAAATTTCCTGAAATTGAAATTGTTGGAAAATTCATTGGAAATTTCCAAACGAATTTTCCAAACGAATATAAAAAATGCTGAATATTACCGATTTTTTTTTTTTGGAATTCGTTGGAATTTTTCAACGGAAAAAAATTCGTTGAAATTTCCAACGAATTTTCCAACGAAACTTTTACACACCGAAAAAAATTTCCCGAAATTGAAATTGTTGGAAAATTCGTTGGAAATTTCCAACGAATTTTCCAATGAATATAAAAAAATGCCAAAAATATAGGGTTTTTGAAATTCATCGCAAAATTTGTTGGAAATTTCCAACGAATTTTGCGATGAAAAACTTTTCGTTGGAAATTTCCAAATTTTTTGGCGTAAAAATTTTTCGTTAGAAATTTCCAACGAATTTTACACAAAAAATTTTTTCGTTGGACCGGTTCCAACGAATTTTGCAACGAAAAGTTTTCGTTGGAAATTTCAACAATTTTCCTTTCCGTTGGAAAATTTGTTTGAAATTTTGCAACGAAAATTTTTTCGTCGCAAATTTTTGTGGCAAAAATCCAGTTTTTTGTAGTGTTAGTATATTAAAATCTTCAATATTTTTCTTCTTCTCTTACCATATGACCCTAATCTGAAGATTTTTGTGATGTTGAACTAGGAGAAGATATTCACCTTAATAAATTCATTCTTAACAAATATGTTTGTTCACATCTTAATCTACCAACTGGTGCTGACCAACGTACTCACTACCTCCTTCGAGAATCACTGCTGGTGCCGGACCCCAACTGGACAAACTAAACCACATCTAAGGGAGTGTCTAACACAAATGTTAAATTTGATTTATTAAATAGAAAAATATATCCCCTTGGCTCCGATACCGTATATATGATCCTTGAGACAATCAGGAGACAAATATAATCTATTCTTTACTTCAATGCTTGTGAAGCCCAGTTCAGTTGGGACCAAACAAAGCACAACAATTCGGGCAAGCCCGTATCTAACATACCGAATACTGATATTTCAAAGGCATCTGAGCCAAAGCTAGCATTTCCTAAATCTCTTTATCCAATGCAAGTTCCACCCAGCATTGGTTTTGAGTATTCTTCGGAATGCTAATTCAAGGGTTACTGAACTTTGTTCCTACCGACTTTGCCCTTACTCAACTATCTAAATTCTGATTTGAACCATACAGCTTAAAAGTGCATATCTGACCGGCATCGCGTGACGTCACTAGCAATCCCAAATGTGATCGTTGACGAGTCAGATTTGGCACCGATGGCCCTCGCCCGAGGTTGCACAACCTCCGGCGGCCCCAAGGTGTCGCAACCTCGGAATCCCGCCAAATAAAATCACAACGTTCATCTTGCAAAATCACGAGTCTCTTCTCCTAGTATGCTATGCACCTGCCTCCGTGAGGATCTTGTGCATTAGATACCTGAGGTCAAAGAGCCCTATGCCTTGGATAAGTGCAAAACACAATGCTAAAAGTCAGTCTAGTTTGGGTATGGCCTAAGAAAGGCACCGTAGGGATAGAATACATGCATCGGTTCTTTCTTATTTTTGGCATAGCCCCGTTTGAGGTCATGCAACCTTTGGTAGTCCTCGACTTGGGTCGCAGTGGCTCGGTGCCTGAGCTAGGTGGCCTAATCCATAGTCCTCAGGTGAGTCGTTCAGTGTGTCTTTTTTTTTTTTTATGTTTAATTTTTCATTTTAAAAATTACTTTTCTGATTGGATATGGAAGTTTCGTGAAAAGGGTTGCCAAAACGCTATTTTGCATTTCGTGAAAATCCTAAGGTCTAAAGTCAATTGCATTTACACAAAAGACTTTTCTCAAATGCTCTCCCAGACGCATCCCGAATGGAAAGGCGAACACCCTTTTTTCTTTACATTTTTGTATTCCATTCCATTGTCATTCAATCATAATCCTAATTTACCCGATATAGGGAATATGTCTTTGTTTCCTTTCTTCTTTTTTGTTAGGCAAAAAAAAGAAGACTATATTCATAATCGGACAAACGCAAAAGATAGACGACCATCTAGTCCAATCAATCAATAGTTACCGGAATAGAACCTATTTTGGGTGACTTAAAATGAGCACATAATTTTAAGCTTTTCCAATTTAAATGTCATTTCTTATATTCGAGAAAAAAGCCCACAAGAGATCATGATTAATTAAATGTCAAGGTTGTCGCGCTTACGCTTTCGACGCTAAGGAGGTACTTTCATTTGTCACGAATGAGGAAACTGTCCCTGAATGAGCTACTAAGGTCCGAAACTGATATTTCGCCCAAACATCTCACAGACATCCCATCACTAGACAAATGAGGGTCTCTCTCAAATGGTACCTCACGTGATGGTGGGTTTTAGTTTTTTTATCTTTCTATTTAGCCTAAATTTTAATTTAGAGTAGCCACTAGTCATTATTGATAGGTTGACTAGGAACCTAATCGGGGCATGAGAGAAATACCATGATTCTGCGAACCAAAGATTCTGAGTAAGGGGACTTGGTTACGTTAATGATTCTACATGGAAATCAATGACGCCCTTTCAGTACCTAAAATAATACGATGTGTCTAACGTGTCACACGAGTTTTTGAGGTCTAATTGTCCAAATCCGTAAGGCTTTTCATTCAATGAATTATGTTCTTTTAGGGTTCTAGGGTTTTTTAGGGGAAAAGACCCCTTTTAGTCTCTAAATTGAAGTGTTCTCAAATGTACCACTTAGGCACTTCAAAAAATATAAATTTCACTTATGATGGGTGGCCACAGGTATTCTAAGTCACTCTATGAATTTTTGAAGTTTTTTTTTTTTTTTGGAAAAGCTTTTCTGAGAATTTCCTCTTTCCCGAAAACTGTTTTTTTTTTTTTTTTTCTGAAAATTTTTCGAAATTTTTATTATATTTTCTTCAATTTTTGTGAATTTAGAAATTTTGGAAAATTTTTATGGGTTTTCTAGGATCTGATTTTCTAAAATTTTTTATGAATTTTTCGAAAAATCTATTTTTATTGGAGCTTTCCAAAACTTTTTTTTTTTGTGATTTTTATAAATTTTATCCAATTTTTTTTTTCTTATTTTTGGAAATTTTTTTTTTAATTTTTCGAAATTTTTAGGATATTTTGCATTTTTCTGATTTTCATAATTTTTGGACATTTTAATTTTTTGTATTTTTTTTTTTCAATTTTAAGTAGCAATTTTTTCTTTTTTTTGAATTTTTTTGGATTTTTTTGAATTTTTTTGAAATTTTTTTGTTCCCGCATTGATATGTAGAGGGACATACAATGAGGTTTTGGATCGGATGGAATGGCCAAATATGGTAGGAAGGTCATCAGAGATTAGGTTGAAGTTGCTACCCCATTGGTTAAAATAAAAAGCCCAGAAAATTTTGGGGCCGCCATTTTAATTTCCGACCACCTTCCGGACACTTTCCGGAAAAAATGGCAGAAAAAATTGGCATCTAACATCCCTCTGTTAGATGAAACTTTTCTGCCATTTATTTTTTCCGGAAAGTGTCCATTGTGGTTTAGAACAAATTACCTTATTTGACATGATTTTCTGGGCTTTTCAGTTTTAACCTTGTTGGGGTAGCAACTTCAACCTAATCTCTGATGACCTTCCTACCATATTTCGGCCATTCCATCCGATCCAAAACCTCATTGTATGTCCAACATTTCCAACATGAATTTGAAAAAATTTTAAAAAAAATTATCGAACTTCTAAAAAATAGAAAATAATTAAAAATCAATACAAAATAAAAAAATTCAACAAAAAATCATCAAATCACAGAAATCCTAAAAATTTCTAGAAAAAATACAAATTCATAAAAAAAACTTAAAATTCGGAAAAATTCAAAAATTCAAAAAAAAAATCGAAAAAAGTTTTGGGAATCCTAAAAAAGAAAAAAGAAAATTTTAAAAAATCCAATAAAAATAGAAAATTCCTGATTCATTAAAAAAAAAAATGAGAAAACACGAGATCAAAAACATGAAATAGTACCTAATTTTCATTTCACAGATCCACGGATCACACTCCGCCATCTATCTAAAGCCGGACACTCGTGGGAGAACCTCTGACCCTCTCTCACTGGTTTTCTCTCTTTGGTTTGGCTCGATTTCACTCTCTCTCTCAAGCATTTGGCCGAGTAGCTTCTTTGTATGACAACCACGTTTTTTCTTTTAACCACCCTCCTCGGGGCGGCTTTTGGGCTCCAACCGCCCTCCCAAATCGATTGGGGCAGTTAGGGGTGGATAGTGGTGATCACCAGTGCCCAACCGCCCCTAGCGTGTCTTGGTGGGCAGGATCATCAGCCAAAGACGCGGGCCCAAACTGTTTTTCCTCTTTCCCCAGCCATTCAACCCAGTCGGGTGAAGAAGGTGAAGTCGTGCGTCAGGTCGGGTCGGACTGACCCGATTTAACTAACTTCTCAAGTTTAGCCCAAATTTGACCCAATTTTGCCAATTTAACCCCAAAATTGAATTCCTGAGCATATTTTTCATCCAAATATGGGATTTTTACCAATTTTTATCACAATTAAACCCAAAATTCTCAAATTTTAACTTGGGTTAATAGGGTATTTGTTCAATTCAGTATTTAAATGACCCGATTGGGCAAAATTGATGCCAAAATTGAATTACCCATGACTTATTATCCCTAAGGAAGGTATAGTCCTTGTTCAAAAATTTCGAATTGAACAAGATTCCCAATTTGGGTCTAAAAATTCTAATTTTCAATTGATTTTTGGGGCTTTTCATTTATTTTGTTAAATTGTGAAATTGGACCGATCAATACGCAATTCAAGGTCCCAGAATCATTCGTTGTGAAGACACTATAGCCTAAAAATGACTAAAAATGATTCAATTGAATTTTTTGTTCAATTTGGGCATGAATTTATCCGATTTTGCGAAAAGCATATTCCCAATTGGAATTTCCCAAAATTGAAGCTGTAGTTATGAAATTGGCACTAAAAGAAGGCTAATGGATATTTTTATGGAATTTTTGAACTCCATTTGATATTTTTCTTGATTCTCTTTCTTATTTTGGCCCAAAGAAATCAAGGAAAAATTCAAGAGAATTCTAAAAACATTATTTTTTATTTAGAAATAGGTTCCTAAGCTTGGCCAAGGTTCCTAATCTTAATTTCGTGATTTTTAGGAAAATTTGAAAAGTTGGCCAAAAATCAGGTGGTACAACTTTTAAATATTTGGAGAAATTTCGGTTACCAAAAAAATACAAAGTAAAAAAGATTCCAAAAAGAAAATTGAGAACTTGAAAATCTTAAAAAAAACCTAGCCCCATCGAGCGGAGGGTATGTAGAGAGGAAAATGGATGGTTATTGTTCCTTCTTCTTCTTCTTCTCGAGCTTCGATTACATTGATTTCCTTTCCATTTTTCCGTTGCTCGTCGAAGAGATTCTAGGGGTTTTTTTTTTTTTCTCGTTCAAAGAAGGTTAGGGTCCCGAGTTAAAATTCCTTGATGGGAGAACCATTTACCGTGATTTTCGCTGACTGGATTGGTCTTTGATAACTGTTCGAGATAGTATTTCGCCGTTTGCATGCTGTTTAGGCCGTGTTTGTTGCTTGTTCAAAGCCTGCAGAGCTTATTCGTGGCGATTTATTGACCCGGTGTGTAATTTGCTCGATGGAATTCGACTTTCTTGAATTTGAGAGGCATGAGTCCTGTTCGAGATAGTATTTCGCCGTTTGCATGCTGTTTAGGCCGTGTTTGTTGCTTGCTCACATTATTCGTGGCGATTTATTGACCCGGTGTGTAATTTGCTCGATGGAATTCGACTTTCTTCATCTTGCGAATTCTCGTTTCCTCTCAGGATGTCCGCATTTATGCGCGTGCTTCGAGTGGGGATCAAGGCGGAGAATTGTCTGACGAGGTTTCGAGCGTCGAAAGTGCATTCAACTTCGAGCTCATCATCTGCCAGAGAGTTTTCTCAGCCCGTGAAGTCGACTGAGACGCGCCCTCGTCCTGTTGGTACCGTGACTCCGGTAGTTTATGTTTCATTCTCGGTCGAATTTAACGAATACTTGGGGGATTGAAATGTGTTGACTAGCGTCCTTTCTTGGTTGTATCCGTCAGAGGAATCCATTCATTATCATTTATGGTGGCATCACTTAGCATGAGCATTCCTATGTTCAAAAGTAAATAGTCTTGCTATGAAATGTGTGGTGTCCTGCCATGACTAACTTTTTGTAACATTTGATGCAGGAACGTGAGGCTGATATATTTCGTGGTGATATAGGACTTAAGGATGAGGAAATTCTTAGTGGTTTCAAGCTTCAGGTTGCGGAATATGTTGCTACTCTTCACAAGGTGGATCGTGATGTGTGTGAATTGATGCGATCGAAATTCGAAGCAGCTAGAAATCGCATGGCTTTTTTTGGCATTGGTAGCATTGCGTGCTGTACTGCTATTTGTTATGCTTTTGTTGACAAACAAGGGTCCTCCAAGGAGGTTGATGGACCGTCACCCTAGCAGGTACGGATGGATGGCAATCCTGTGTCAGCATGTGGCTCTGGATAGTTTCGACATGTTGATTGGGTAGTGTGGGGGTCATCGTTATGATAATTTGGAGCTTTTACTTTTCGTGTTGCATTGTGCACTTTTATTATGAGCAGAAGATTCTCGCTACCTTGTTCAAGTCGGTAGTGACCGTTGTGTATTGAATCTTCATTTAGAATCCTTTATGAACTTTAAAATTAAAATGGGGGTTAAATAATCTGCAACGTGGTGATCAGTGCGACACGCCTAGCCTCATAAGTGCCGAGATGCTGAAAATTTACTGTGGTGGCCCATCATGATTGTTACTATTGTTTGTAGGTATGATACTTTACACTTTTTATAGAAGAAACGTTTCTTGGTTTTGGCAGTAAGCTACGGATCATTTGGCAGGTTGGAGGTTTCTTCGAGTTGTAGTGTCAATAAGTAGTAACAGCAGAGAGATTGTGCTAACTGTTTTTCATATATCACCTTAAATGGGAAAACCTGTGATTTCTTGCCTTGTGCAAGAGAATATTATTCGAAATCCGGGACATTTGATGCACCTAATGATCTCTCGCAGGAAAACCAATCAAGCAATAATCATGTTCTGGACTCTAGTCATTGTGCAACGGACAATGCCATTTGAAAACTTTCATAGCTCTTTCTCTCTTTATATATATTTGTAGATTCACTTAGTGCTCAGTGAATTCTGAACAGTTCCTCATTCGTTGTAAGCCAGTTTTCCTTCTCCTTTAACCGTAGTCAATATATACCGGTAAATAGCTTTGATTTTTTGTTCTTTCTTATGATGCATTCAGAAGACGTACTCATGTAGATGTTAGAATGAAATGCGACTCTTACAGTCCAACTGTTCTTCGGATGAAAAAAATGGAAACCGTGTCGCTTTCTATGTTGACTATAGAAATAGGGTTTATATTTCAGTAGAAGTGCAGATTCACAATCCGACTCTGGGACCTGGTACTATAATGAAAGAGTCCCGGAATTACCATTTCTTCATCATCTGTCCGGCGATTTGATTTGGCAAGTTATGGTTTTAGATCTAATTGCACTGATTGAGAGGTAGCCATGCAAAAGTTGCAAGGCGTGTTGATTGGCGCATAACATGCACTTTTCTACATATAAATCACACATAAATATCCTTAATTAATTATCATTAAGATTTTCATACAGGAGAAAACATCCGAACAATCGTTAAACAGGGTGTAAAACGATCCATAAGCAAACAGAGAGGGTCCTCCGACGAGGTGGGCTCTCTGGACGGCTTTGCCTTCTTCCTGTCTTTCTTCTCTTCAACTTTACCTCCTTCGTCGGCGACTTCCCGTTCGTGCTTTGATTTGTGCAAGATTAGCTTCCTGAACGAAGCCTTCTCTCTCAGCTTTCCCAGCTAGTTCTCCCACACCTCCACCAATTCAGACATTTTAACAAAGGAACACTTGTTGATTGGAAACAGCACGAGTTCTTGATGGGATCGAAAGTTTGGATCTTTACCCATTTTGGTGCATGGATATCAGAAGAAAAAGCAAATGGGTACTAATGAAAGAAGAGAGAATGATGGGTTGGTTGTAGAAGACCATAAAATGGAGCAATGACCGGTGTGCTTCGGAGACCATGAATAGTGTCGAAATGTAAGGGACAAGGTGAAGGATATAATTCGAGAATATTCTACAATAAAGGCTTCCTTCATCTTGGGGCGGATACATTATCAGATTGTGAATGCCAAGTTAAATACATGTCTGAACCCAAGTTTTGACATCGATAAGATATTAGTGCTTTTCGTTTTTGGTATTATTTCACAAATCATTCTTGATATTGGAGAAAAATTATTGGTGAGCTTTAAGAAATTCCAACGCAAGGTTGAGGAGGATATAGCACTTGAGTTCACTTATCGGGTTAAGAAATCCGTCCTCTCTTATTTCGGAAGGCAACGATTCGGAGCGATAGCTACTATCATTTTTTCAAGTTTACTATCGTCCACTGAAATTCACCAAGGACGAACATTTAGTCCAAGGTTTTGGGTCATGGATCCATAGTTATTTGCCCAAGGGAGCGCCTTTTCAAGGGAAAAATGAGATGTTATTGCACTTCCTAGCAAAGTACATTCAAACTAACTTTGGAAAAATTGCGGATCTGTAGCTGTGTTTGTGTTTGTGTTTGGTCCCAACCCAGTGAAGTTATTTAATCAACGGGAAAAGTGAACCCAATTCAATCTGGGACTGCCTAGGAATAGTAGGACACGCGCATTTGCAACGACCCACCAGCTCAAATGATATCTCTCCAGGCCACTGTTTCAAACTTCCGAAATCACTTAGATCATGACTAAGAGCCTGCAAAATGGCTCAAAATGCCGAAAATGAGATTCATCATCTTGGAAATGTGGGAAGGTGGAAATATAGGCAGTCCCTACACGTAATTAGCACGTGGAACCTTGGACTATCTTATACATTTGATGGACATTCCATCTACTTTGTAATTTCAAGGAAACATGAAAGTAAGAAAACTCAAGAACAATCAACGTTCTTAGTCAACAAAAGAAGCACGTTTCTTGTAACATAACTCGGGAAAGGAAGCATATACAGAGATAATTCCAAACCCAAAATGAAGCAAAAGCTTGACTGAGCCAAGCCAAATAAGGTCTGTGGTTCAAGGGCTAAAACACTCGACAAGCATACACACTAAGGCCTCGGAGCAGAGGACAGCTGGTGAGCCGACTAGCTTGACTTGGCCAAAAACCGGAGACAGCCAACCCGAGCTCCCGGTCTCCGCTTGACTGGCTTCACTGGCTTGAGTTTGCCGAGCCAGCTGAGAATATGGCTCGACCCATTTCACGTGGCTTCCCGGTCCACTTGTCCACAACCTCAGACATGGTCAATTTCTTCAGAATTATCAGAATTGAGTTCACTGAGTTGAACTAAGCTCACACAGAAGTGGAGAGAGACAATAACTGAGGAAATCGAAGCTGTTTGAGTTGGTTGATGATGTTGAGATGTGAGCGGGTCTTATTATCTGAAGTTGGGCTTTATAAAAAAAGAGTTGACTGAGTAGTTTTGGAGATAACATGGCTGATTTTGTACCTGTGTGCTCTCGATGATCGTTGGTTGGTTTTCTGCAACTCTTTTTGTTTCCCTCTTCTTTGTTGCTTCAAGAGGGACAAAGGAGAGGAAACCAGCACGAGCAAATGGTATCGTCTTATTTACGTTGATGGATTATCAAATCCACGTAAGGCTTTTTAAGAGGTCAATAATACCTGACAAGTCGTCCACTGCCCGCTGCCCTAGGCCATATATATTATCGGTATAAGATAAAAAGATCTGACAGTTCTCTTATGTAGGCTGGAACCATATCTGGTAGCCACTCTAATGTCGTCGTTGTAATTGCACATAGCCCATGGAAAATTAGTCTTGTAATCCACTGTGCAAAATTAAAATAATTTGAAAAGCCAAGAAAATCATTTGGCTTCGGGATCTGCAACTCCAGACTTACAATCAAGATATCTATTATTCGCTGGTAGATGGATAATCATTTCCAACCATCGGATACGCTCCAAGAAGATGGTGTCAGCATCACAATCAACAATTGCAGGAGGGCAGGAGAAGAATCTCTAACAACTCAGCGAATGACTGCCGATTGTATTAAGCGAACTTTCCATTTGAAATACCTGATAACACTGATTGAATGGGTGGAAACAATTTCATCCGGTTTGGTGAAGACATACTCCAACCACAAGGTTCCTAACACAATCCAATCGCTGATTACTCGGCCCACAATTGCGTCATTGCTCTAGAATGCAAGAGGAACGGGAAGAACCGAAGTGCTCAACATGCAGCTATCGCCCATTTTCACTGAACTAGAGATTGTCCTAAAATTGAACGTGTGGACCGGCCTTACACCATAATTCTCCTAGTGGGCCGCAACCGTTCCTGTGTGATACAATGAATTGTTCTGACCCCCATTCTTGTGCGACACAACGACCTGTTCCTGGAACAGTAATCCTCCTTTTGGCTGCTTTCCCACTGGAGGAGCCCTGGCCACCATTCTCCAGCCAACGGACTAAACCAATCAGGAACTAGGAATGCTCCTCCGGCCACAAAACGATACCCAGCTGATGGGGCCCACAAAATCAAATGGCTCTTCTTCAAGTCCTCACACTGCCATCATCAGTAAAGAAAAACCAGACGAGAACTTCCGATCGTGTGACTCCGGGAGACCACCAGTTCCCAGGGAGAGAGGAGAGGCGTAATGCACTCCCATCACATAGCATCTCGTGATGTGAGTCCAAGTACCTTGGAGCTTTATGTCTCAAGCGAGGATGAGCAGATATTGTACTCCAAGACCAAGCCCAAACCACATTGCCAAATTGACCTGGCAATCAGTGTGCTGCAACTCACTTACCTTACCCGGCGAGAAATCAGACAAGTTTGATCGGCACTTTGACATACCATTTGCTTATTTGCAGCGTTGCTCGAATCCATTTTGGCTCCCTTGACTTCAGCAGTTGGAATTTGCATGCAAATGCAGTGCGCTGCACATTGCACCATGGGATGTTTTGAGAATGCAGCTCCCAAACCCCCTCCGAGTTGCTGTCGTCAAAAACTCAAATCCACGTTGTCCACCCTTCATACATGTTGCAAAGGTTGTTCACGCTAGTAGCTTGATTGATTAGACAATGCACCTGCTCCGCCGTGCTCACTTCTATGAGAACAAAAATATATTGCTGTTATTACAAGATCGACACAACATATGAAGAATCGGCAAAAATTTTACCTGGTTTCATCAATATCTCGGCCATCTAGTTTCATCTCCATGCGCCTCCCATGCGCCTCAAATACTGACAAGGCGTAAGCATTTTTACCTATAGATGACCGAGAATGTAAACTACAAGGTTTTGAGCCAAAGATGATACGTACTTCTTGATATATATGAGCCATTAAAAACAATAACAGAGAACCAGAGAAATAATATCAGATGAACATCCAGAAATGAAAGAACAAACTGAACTGATTAGAACATTAGACAAATTGAACTGGGTGAAAAGGAACCCACTCCCTTTCACCGATGTGTACTTGCATGTGCCCAAATTCTCGTGGTTAAAAACAAAAGATTGGTTGAAAACGTATCTTGCAATCATCAAATGTTAAAACTTAGACAAGGCAATGACTATATTTTCAAAAAAAAAAAAAATGCTTCTGCAAAAGCAAAACAAAGCTTAATTAGATCCAAAAAAACTCGACTTTAGAATACATTTCCGGGTGAGGACCATTGACTTCATCATCTCCATGCACCAAGACTTTTTCAAGCATACCTTTCAACATGTCCAATTCCACCAACACCGAGTCCCTTCCTTGTTCGATGACATCATTATCACCATGTCGCAGCAAGAAAACATAAGCTGTGGCACAACTTGCCGTCACTACATGACTTGGATGCAAACAGACCTGGGATACCATTGCATCAAGTTGCAGTATTTGTGCACAGATGATGACGGAAGGCCAAGATTCTGCAATGATAGTAGCTGAATATTCGTCTTCAAGACTCCGCGAATGTGAAATGAACTTAATTTTCCAGCTCCCACAGCTGGATTACCATTGTTCATTCTCACGCTCTGGAATAAGGTATCTATCGCAAGTGGATACAAGGTGGAGAAATTTTCACGTAGAATTTCTACCGAGAGAGTCGAGCACTTCGACAAGTCCCCAATCCATTTTGACCATCCAAATCTCTGTCCAAGCAAATTTGCCTAGCGGCTGTGGAAGCATCTTGTTAAGTGGATCGCTTATTTGCCTGAGAAGATTTGCTTCAACCCTGAAGAAGTGGACTGCAGAATGGTAGAAAAACGAGAAAGCAGGGCGAGCAGTCTCCGAAATTGTTGTGGAGTACCCAGACCCCATCCTGCAGCAGCGCATCCATGTCACCCTGGAACTTCGATGTTAATCCAAGCGAGAACTGCAAATTACCGACCCGATGCTTTTGGAATTGCACGAACCAATCCACAATAACACATCTATCTGATTCTCCGAAGTCTGGTATCAATGCCCAACCAAGAAGCAGATCCACGATGTCCACAAAATGGGTTTGGGAGCATCGAGAAAACTTTAGTGAGAACTGAGTTATAATGCCAAGAGGCAGTGCAATAAGCTCCACAAGGTTCTTGCATCTTCGAGTGGCTGTCGGCATGCTTTGAGAATTGGTCGAGCATATCTTTCAATTCCATTAACATCCCCGACGTAAAGAAACTCCCGGATGATGTCCAGCGCCAGTTCCGCAGTACCATCTCCAGCATTTAAGTTAGTGAGCGATGGTAGTGACCAGCTAAATGAACCTATCCACCATAGTACCAAGCATGACATGGTTGTCTTCCATTTAATGCTTATAGGAAACGAAAAAGCTACAGCGCAGAGGGCCCCATATGCCATGGCAGCTAATTGCCCGACCGAGTATGATCTGCTCGGGAAGTTGATAAAATTACTATAGCTTCTATTACAGCGCTACCGGTCTATTTGACAGATTGTGCAGTGCATCAATCAAATAGGAAAGGCGGTCGAGAAATGAGCAGCAACAACGATCAGAGCAACAAACTAAACCTCATCCCACCAAGCGGGGTCGGCTATATGAATCCTTTTGCTCGATTTTGTATCAAGTCTAAGAATAGCATTCTCTAGAAAGGCATGAAATCGGTTACTCAGGTGCTTTCTAATTTAAGCGATCGCCTTAATAAACTAGAGGTCCAAGACAATGGCCAAGCTGCCAAGTTATTGTATGAAGTAACAAGTGAAAATCAAGATCATTCAATTCGTTTCAAGCTCCTACAGATTTTATGCCTTTGGAAAGAGTACTGATTGCAAATGGGGATTCGGAATCCCCCAATTGCATCTATTTAACCTATGAGATCATATTTTAGACAAGGGCCAAGACACAAAAGTGCCGGCTGGATGCCAAGATTTATCTCAAAGCTCGATATGTTTGAAGTTAGCATGACAAGCTTATCGCAATCGCCAAACCACAACAATATCCGGCGCAACTTTTTCCTAAAAACTGCTGTGCTCATCTTTTTGGTCTCCAATTACAGCAAAACTCGCCAAGTAGAGAAAATGCAGAAAACAAAGGGAGAAAGCATGATTTCAATCGGTTTTATCGAGGCTGTAAAAAATTTTCGCCAGTCTCGAAGGATCTTCCCTACAGAGCGAAACAGTTAGCTGATTCGCTCGGCTCCCAAATACATGGCAGAGTGGAACTGAACTCAATATCCTTAAATTCCCATTTCCCCTTTCGGTTCCTCTGGCTCTGACGCCTCCTACATCCTACACTTGGAATAAAGCCCTATCGCAACAGAATCTTAACCGAATATTTTTCATAGAGATTCATCGGTTCGCACGATTGGCCAGCAGGAATTATCCGCCACCAAAACTCGAATTTCAGTCAGAACATAATTACGCATTTTATACAGTCCCCGGACAAACAGAAGGTCATTCTCGAACATAATTACCCGATCGCCCGGTGGAGCAAGCTGATGACGACGAGCCCTGGCGGAGGAGAGAGTTTCTTAGGAGTTAGGCCGCTAACTGGATGAACAAAGATTGTTCATGTTTTTTTCTCGCAAGGAATGTTCATGTTGAAAATAACAAAAAATACAGAAACACATTATGCAAAACTTATCTACATTCCGATGGAGCATGGATTGTTATAATTACTTTATGTATGAATATATTTTTCATTGGAAAAATTACTAACCATTCGTTGAAGTTATTTATGTTTTAGCCGATCGGAAATTGACTTTAGTAAGCCGAAAGTCGTAATTCATTGTAAGAAATAAGTCTTTTGAGACGATTGAGCTTGTTTTTCCTTACGAGGTCCAACCTCAAAACTTAAAGCCATTTGATTGTCCGTAGACTTGTTATTTACAAGATTTACGGATTATACGTAGATATACCAAGACGATCACTTATATTCTTTGCTTGCACGGGTGGTTTCCAAATCTAAATTTACATTTACCCGTTCTTCCTACTCAACGTTTCGTTCCTCCAAACTTAACTATATTAGCCATCGACCCGTTAAAAACAGCTAGCAGAAAACCATTTTGAAACGCTATTGATTGATTATAAGACGACACGGAAGGTTGAATACCGTTAGTTGTGCACGGAAAAAAAAAAATTACCACATTAATGATAAGAAAACTCTCTATTATAATCATAGATTATAGGCATATTAGATATATACAATGACTTTTTCCTCGCAGCCATACGCAACCGGGTGACATATTTAATGCAAAACAGGACTCGTCATTAATGGCTTAGTGACAAATAAGAACTCGCTTTTGTATGTATACTTATTATACCATAGATTCGATAAAGAAAGAGTCGACATTTCGTCTTGTATATTTATGCCATTCCTATTCAAATTCCTAGGCTTTTAATTTGTTCTGCCCTGACAAATTTTTTAATCAAACGTCTTCCACGCCAAATTCGACTAAATTCAGCTAATATCGCCTGTCCGCCGACCCCAAAAAATGATGCGGAGAAAATATACGGATGCCCATGTGGACATGTGTACGGCGTGGATAAAGATTAGCCGATATGTGCGTCCACAAGGATGTCCACATTAGAAAAAAAATTTATCCACATTACCCTACGACGTCGTTCGACAGCCACGTTTATTGAATTTGGTCAGATTCGGTATTGGATGGATGGACCTGTCGAGAAAATTTGTAAGGGTAGGGGAACTCGATTATACAAACTAAAAGTACGTGGATTTAATTAGAAAGAAAAGGCGAATTATTAAGGACGAAAAGTATTTGTGCTCCTAGTTGCCGTTACCTACAAATTTGGAGGAATTTGACGTGCCCCCCATCAATCTAGACCATGAGATCCATCAAATACGATGATCTAGAAGTAAGTTGACCCACATCCAAACCATTTGCCATGGTTACACGCAATGTTTCGCAAAAGGCAATTTAGGCTTCTCGGGAGAATTCGAGACGTAACGAAGCAATTACATGAAGTTGGGACGTGTGCTTTTTTATAGTTTTTTGGAACTTTTTTAAGGTAATAAATAATGATTTTTTTTTTCTGATGTTTTCGTTTGGGAAGACCTTGTAAAGATTAAACAGGGTTCTTCCTTATACGATATCTCTGGGTTTGTAGATGAAAAAGCGTGTCCGACTTTATCATTACATGTTTAGATTTTTTTAAATAAATAAGTGAATAAGCCCAAGCGGTAAATATCCTTCTTTCAGTATTTTAAAATGTAGTTGTAACGCCGAATATACATATATGTAATTGTGTGTCCACATACATCAGTCGAGTGACTTAGTTAAATCGGACCGACCTGACCAACCCGATTTAACTAACTTCTCAATTTTAGCCCAAATTTGACCCAATTTTGCCAATTTAACCCCAAAATTGAATTTCTCAGCATATTTTGCATCCAACTATGGGATTTTTACCAATTTTTATCACAATTAAACCCAAAATTGCCAAATTTTAACTTGGGTTAATAGGGTATTTGTTCAATTCAGTATTTAAATGACCCGATTGGGCAAAATTGATGCCAAAATGACCCAAAAGGATAACTCAAGAAATTTAATTTAAATTCGCGGTGACATATAGTAAATTAATACGATCTATCTAAAAGAAAAGGGCTGTTTACGATAATTTGATGTTAAATACACTGAGTAATTGCTAACTATAGATATTGTCGATATTGGGAGAAGAATTCTGATAAGTCACAACGCATCAAGGCAAGTTACTGCCCAATTAAGTAAACAACATCCGATTGAGGTAAGTTACGACCCCTGGGCCATGAGATACCTTACGAAAATTGCACATCATTCAAGTTGCGACTAATTCAAGCTAGATTACGCTACCATCATGGTAAAATGCCCGAATGGGACTAGACAAAAGTACTATTCGCAGCAACAATTGACCAAAATATGCCTGTTTTGCTAGAATGATGCTCGTCAATTCATGTATATTCTATTCAAGGCCATACTCAACAAGAGTTAATGCAAAAAAACCAATTTCTTTTTATTACGAAAGTCAATTGTACCAAGGTATGAATACTCATAAAATCATACAAAACGAATCAAATTGTAGACTCTAAGCAAAATCATGAACATGTAATACCTGCAAGATCGATACTACAAATAACTATATAAATCGCTAACCAAATTAATGTAAAAACAGCTCACAACCCATAGATTCATGAAGAGAATCATAACTTATTGCAAAGCAACCAATTCAATAATAAAACCTTTAAATTGTGTTAATTTAATCATAAACCTTTAAATTGTAACAATTTAGTTCTAGACCTTTTAGCAATTTGGCAAATTAGTCATTCCAGTTAATTTTTACTAAAATCGTTGACGTGAACGTCGGTTGGCCTACATAGCATGACTGGTCGTGGGCCGGCTAACACTAACATTAATGATTTTTAAAAATTTTTAGAAAAATATATAAATTTTTCTAAAAATCATTGCAATGAGTCCAGGCCTTGTTGGCCATTGACAAAAAGAAAAGGGAAAAAAATAGGAAAAAATCAAAATAACTCTAAAAATCATTTACATTAATGCCAGACGATCATGTCACATAAGTCGCCTAGCATCCACATTCAAAATTGGCCAAATGACTAAATTGGCAAATCAACAAAAAGTTTAAAACTAAATTGGCACAATTTAAAAACTCAAGATTGAATTGACTATTGTGCATAAGTTTATGACTTTTTAGACAATTATCCCACGAATCATACATTAGTGACAATCAGAAGTACGATAGGATGAACAAGGATATCATCATCGATGATACCTACCACCCTAGCAGCAATCCATTCATCTATCTTCTTACTAGTTATATCTTCAGCGATGATATATGGGAATTGTGTATATATATCATCATTTTTAGAGTAAACCGATATTTCATATATTATAAAGGAATTTGATTAGACGATATCTAGCTCTTTAACAAAAATTGTTAATTTCGTTAACATTAGCGACTGGCCTCTACTATAGTTCTCCTACAAACAAACAGAGCCTTTCCACTACAAAAAAAACAAAGATTTTGCTATGGAATTTAGCGACGGAAACTTTTTTGTTGCTAATTTGCGACGAATTTATTTTCCGTCACAAATTAGTGACGGAAAGTTTTCGTCACTAATTTGCGACGGAATTTGCCATGAAATAAAAATTCGTCGCAAATTAGCAACGGAAAATAATTCTGTCACAAAAACAACGACGGAATTTGCGATAGAAAATAAATCCATCACAAATTAGCGACGGAAAATAAATCCGTTACAAATTCCATTGTTAATTTGCGACGGATTTTTTTTTCGTCGTTATTTTTGCGACGGAATTAGCAACGAATTTATTTTCCATCGCAAATTAGTGACGGAAAAAAAATTCGTTGCTAATAGGATTTTCCAAACTTCAATGTATGGACTACCACAAAATGAGTTTAACTGTTTGTACGATGAATAATTTGCAGCATGGTTCAAAATATATGTCAATTGCCCATGGACCAAAACCAAGTTATTAATATTTTATACATCATTTATTAAAATATATATTATTGACTTTGCGTGTGTGACCTTAGGTTCACAGTAATCATGATGAAGTTGGAGAGTAAGGATTGTTATATCATCTGTTATGGGATCCAAAGTCAAGAGTACGAAGTTGGCCAGTATATTTCATAAACGGATATAATTTTCACACTCAAGAATATGGAATGGGAAAAGTCACAATGAATAGTGGTATATGTGTTCGGTCATCTAATGGTGGTAGTTAAAAAGATGATTTTTATGACTTGTTGAATGAAATCATAGAGATAAAGTATCATGGACCATTAATGCGGGTTGTGTTATTTAAGTGCAAGTGGTTCGACCCCGTCAAAGGAATGAAGGTGCATACAAAGTTTAATTTGGTCAAAAGAAATCACAAGAAAAGATATATGAAATATGAACCATTTGTCTTGGCACAACAAGTAATTCAAGTATGTTATGCATCATGTCCTAGTTTAAAACGTGACAAAGCTGATTGGTGGGTTATATGTAAAATCAAAGTACAAAGAAAAATCGAGAAACACTAAAAGGATAGAACTGATTGGTGGGTTGTGTTATTTAAGTGCAAGTGGTTCGACCACGTCAAAGGAATGAAGGTGCATACGAAGTTTAATTTGGTCAAAAGAAATCACAAGAAAAGATATATGAAATATGAACCATTTGTCTTGGCACAACAAGCAATTCAAGTATGTTATGCATCATGTCCTAGTTTAAAACGTGACAAAACTGATTGGTGGGTTGTATGTAAAATCAAAGTATAAAGAAAAATCGAGGAACACAGAGCTTATCATCAAGAGGAAGTTTGTAACACGGTTGAAACTGAATAATATAACATTCTAACTTCATGAGATCCATGTGGAGCAATGATAGATGTAGATCCAACTGAAAATCGCGAATCAAATGTAGAATTTGGTACAGAATCTGATTTTTAGACAGATGATGAAGATTATGCTCATGAAGAAGATGAAGATTAAGATCAAGACGGGGACGAAAATGAAGATAAAGACGAAGATGAAGATGAAGACGAAGGTGAAGACGAAGATGAAGATGATAAATTAAAATTTTTGTGACTTTTCACTAATTATGTGTAATTATTATTGCGACATGTGTTATTTTGGTTGTCATAATAATAATTATTGTTGTTGTTGTTATTATTAGCGACGGAAGTGATCTTTGCGGCACATGGCACCCATTTTTCGAATCCGTCGCTAATTAATGACGGAATTAGCGATGGATTCGAAAAATTGGTCGGTATAAACATTTTTGTGGCTAATTTCGTTGCTAATTAGCGACGGATTCGAAAAATGGGTGCCATGTGCCGCAAAGATCACTTCTCCGTCACAAATTCCGTCGCTAATTTGCGACGAAAAATAAATCCGTCGCAAATTAGCGACGGAATTAGCGATGGAAAATTGCGACGGATTTATTTTCCGTCGCTAATTTACGACGATGGAATTATTTTCCATCGCTAATTTGCGACGGAATTAGCGATGGAAATGTTTATACCGACCAATTTTACGAATCCGTTGCTAATTAGTGTCGAATTTATTTTTCCGTCGCTAATTTGCGACGGAATTTACGACGGAAGTGATCTTCGCGGCACATGGCGCCCTTTTTTTCAAATCCGTCGCTAATTCCGTTGCTAATTTGTGATGGAATTGTTTATACCAACCAATTTTTCGAATCTGTCGCTAATTCCGTTGTTAATTAGCGACGGAAAAATAAATCCATCGCAAATTAATTAGCGACGAAATTTGCAACGGATTTATTTTCCGTCTCAAATTAGAGATGAAAGTGATTTTCGCGGCACATGGCGCCCGTTTTTTTGACTCCGTTGCTAATTGCCGTCTCAAAAAGCCACTTCTTTAATTCCCGCCCATTTGACCAAAAAAAAAATTCCTGCCCATGCAGACCGTTCTTTTCCCCCCTTCTCTCTCTTCCTTTTTCTTTTTCTTGTCTTCTTCCACTTCTTCTTCTTCTTCTTCTTCTTCTTCTTCTTCTTCTTCTTCTCCTCATCCTTCTACTCCATTATTTAATCAATGTTAAATATAAATTCTAGAAATTAATTTTGCTAAACGGAGAAATCGATATTCGTTTGAAATGTGTGTAAATCATAAAATTATTTTGAAACCGCTAAAATCATTAATAAAAGTATAGCGTCAAAGTAACACTTTAACTCAATAAAATTTTAACGCTTGAAATTCATTCGACACGTAATTTGGAGAGTATCGGTCCCCATTGACAATTACTAAACTAATTTTATTAGCTTAATAACTCTCACTACTAAATATCTAGAATATCATAAACTGTGAAGAAAATTTCGGATTTCATAGTGTACAGCACGTGTATGGGTGCGGACTCATAGACTAGTCCCTCGCGTCGACCTACGGGTTGCTCACCATCTTCGTGATGAGGTCGTGATGTCAAAATGAGTTTAAGGGGATCTTAGAGATAATTAGGGATTTCTCTTGAAAAGAGATATTTTGATAATTTTATTAATTATTCGTATCTTTTAAAATTGCACATACATTGCACGAACATTGCACGTATAATTCCCTTTGATCGTGCATATCTTTATTGAGATATTATTTTTGAATATTTGTCTAATAAAGCTTATAATCAAGTCCAGTTGATAAAATTTATTACTCCAATTCAACTCCACGCGAACACTCGCATCAATTCTAGATCAAAGAAGCAGCGTTTGCTGTTATAAGGGAAATGAAGTGAATGCAAGTATAGGAATTCATATATGCCACATGAAATAGCCCTTATCTATGAAAAAAGGAAGGGAAACGATGCTACTAACAAAACTTCCCAGCACCAATTTTCTCTTTTGTAACCTTCCATTGCATGGTCATATCATGAACTTGTGTTGATATTTGATACCGGAAGCTGGAGGGTTTGGGTTGGCAGGAGCATCGCCGTCCCCACGGCATGTTCCGTGGGAAATTTGGACTTATGGTTGTCCCGGTCCACCTCACTCTTGAAGGCAGAATTGCAGCTTCCGCAATACCACGTGGCTCTGTGATGCACCGCTTCATTGGGAGACTGCACTCCTTTGGGTGTTTTGCATTGCTTGGTATACCCGGGATGGTGGCACTTCGGCATTGCGTGAGGAAGAGGAATACTAATGTACAATAAAATCAATTAATTATGCACCTCTTAACATGAGAACTTTTCTTTTCTTTTCACTAGGCCAATATCAATTTAGAAAAGCACTTTTGCAAGTTTTATAACATTTAAATACTAATACTCCATAATTTAGTATCTCATCTAATTTTTATTTATTTATTTATTATTTTAAACCCCCATAATCACGCTTACTTTTACCACATACAAAAGTGATCATTCCTATGATTCCAAATTCTTGAAATTTGAAAATTATCCTGGTAAAATTTTTCATTTTATAATTTTACCCCTAATTTTCGATTTTTAACCAACCAAGTCATAATAATTAAATTAAAAACTAAAGGATAATATTTTTATTCTTTAAAAAACACAAACATTTTAATTACATTATAGACACCCCATAATTTACAAAATTTTCAAAACTGCCCACTTTTAATTAATTATTACAAATTATTCCAATTTTGCATTGTTAAATATATGACCTAATTTAACAATTTTCTCTAAAAACTAACTTAACCACTTATCAAAATAAGGTTCCACATACTGTGATCAGTCCCCAGAACTTCCAATTTTTACAGATTTGCTCCTCGACTTTGGCCAAATTACAAATTTGCACCTAAAGCTTATAAACTAATTTTTTTTCAACCGGTTTGATTTCCTTTAATTAATAATACTTAATAACCCACTAATTAACATTAAAAAATCATAAATTAACACTGTTCACAGCACCTCATTAATACTGTAAATTCGAAATTCTTCCTTACCATGACAACAAAATTTACCAAAATACCTTTTTATGCCTAATTTTATCATTTTCCCACCTTTCTCATTCAAGATGCAACAAAACACACTAATAAATTTCTCAAAGACATCTATGCATGTAGAGAGCTTTATAATTCAAGCTCAACAATTACAATAGTATAACATACACTATTAAACTTGCTCACACATAACAAAAAAAATCCAAACTAAATAACGACCAATCAACCAACCAAGATCAAGAGCACTAAATTAATCAATCTAGCTTAGCCTTATAGTTTTCACTTACCCAAAGTGTAATATTCAACAAGGCAAACCTCTAACCACCTTGAAATCAAAATAGTAACTAAAAATTAACAAATCTTGTTCTTGTGAAAACAACAAAGCATATTTGATAAAGAAAAAAAAAAAAAAAAAAAAAAGAAATCCAACAGTATACCTTGTCAAGAAGCTAGATTGAAAGTGAGCTTGAACTTTGATTTTCTTCTTCTTCTTCTTCTTTTTTTTTTTAAAAGCAAAAAAGGAAAAATATGTTTGTGAAGAAGAAGAAGAAGAAGAAGAGGAGGAAGAAGAGAGTGGACGTGAAGAAGAAGAAGGAGAAAGATAAAGTCTCATATCTTTCAAAAGTTAACTACAATTAGAAGTATTTTGGGGTTTAAAGGCTATAATATCAAGTAACTATAGTTATATTTAGATAAAAACTTACTAGGGTTAAAATGTATTAGGTCATGCATGATGTCATATTTTAAATTAGGCATGTGACAAAATAAATTGAAGACTAAGACATTTATTCATGCTAATAAAATGACAAATAGTATAATTTAATTGAATAGAGGAAGATATTAAATTATTCTGGGTATAAACTATACATAGCAGCAAATAAACGTAGAAATCGATATTCGTTTGAAATGCCTATAAATCAGAAAATTATTTTGAAACCGCCAAAATCATTAATAAAAGGTATAGCGTCAAAGTAACACTTTAACTTAATAAAATTTTAATTCTTGAAATTCATTCGATACGTAATTTGGAGAGTATCGGTCCCCATTGATAATTAGTAAACTAATTTTATTACCTTAATAACTCTCACTACTAAAGATCTAGAATATCATAAATTGTGAAGAAAATTTCTGATGTCACACTGTACCCCACATGTATGGGTGTGGGATCACAAACTAATCCCTCTTGTCGATCTACGGGTCGCTCGCCATCTTCGTGATAAGGTCGTGATGTCAAAATGAGTTTGAGGGGATCTTAGAGATAATTTGGGAATGCTCTTGAAAAGATATATTTTGATAATTTTATTAATTATCTGTATCTTTTAAAATTGCACGTACATTGCACGAACATTGCACGCATAATTCCCTTTGATCGTGCATATCTTGATTGAGATATTATTTTTGAATATTTGTCTAATAAAGATTATAATCAAGTCAAGTTGATAAAACTTATTACTCCAGTTCGATTCTACGCGAATGCTCGCATCAATTCTAGATCAAAGAAGCAGCATTTGCTGTTATAAGGGAAATGAAGTGAATGCAAGTACAGGAATTCATATATGCCACATGAAATGGCCCTTATTTTAGGTGATTCGTCATCATGTTGTTTCAGGACTTCCAGGAAGGGCCTAGGATCAAGCTCACCCATCCTCTTGATACAAATGCTACCATTCCTTGGATTTTCTTCTTCTTCGAATGCCTGCATCATGGGTTGAGTTGAGTGACTTAAGCATGAAAGGTTTCTGAAATAGAAAAAGAAGGGGAGGAAGTTACCTGGATCAATAATTTTCTAGCCTCTACCAATTCGTCCTCTGGTTATGTACTGCTAAACCATCAGCGCCATAGCAAGGTTTCTTCTTGATACAAATGCTACCCTTCCTCTGATTTTCTTCTTAGTTGAATGCCTGCATCATGGGTTGAGTTGAGTGACTTAAGCATGAAAGGTTTCTGAAACAGAAAAAGAAGGGGAGGAAGTTACCTAGATCAACAATTTTCTAGCCTCTACCAATTCGTCCTCTAGTTATGTACTACTAAACCATCAGCGCCATAGCAAGGACGAATTGGTAGAGGCTAGAAAATTGTTGATCCAGGTAACTTCCTCCCCTTCTTTTTCTGTTTCAGAAACCTTTCATGCTTAAGTCACTCAACTCAACCCATGATGCAAGCATTCGAAGAAGAAGAAAATCCAAGGAAGGGTAGTATTTGTATCAAGAGGATGGGTGAGCTTGATCCTAGGCCCTTCCTGGAAGTCCTGAAACAACATGATGACGAATCACCTAAAATAAGGGCCATTTCATGTGGCATATATGAATTCCTGTGCTTGCATTCACTTCATTTCCCTTATAACAGCAAATTCTGCTTCTTTGATCTAGAATTGATGCGAGCGTTCGCGTAGAATCGAACTAGAGTAATAAGTTTTATCAACTTGACTTGATTATAATCTTTATTAGACAAATATTCAAAAATAATATCTCAATCAAGATATGCACGATCAAAGGGAATTATGCGTGCAATGTTTGTGCAATGTTTGTGCAATGTTCGTGCAATGTACGTGCAATTTTAAAAGATACAGATAATTAATAAAATTATCAAAATATATCTTTTCAAGAGCAATCTCGAATTATCTCTAAGATCCCCTCAAACTCATTTTGACGTCACGGCCTCATCACGAAGATGGCGAGCGACCCGTAGATCGACAAGAGGGATTAGTCTGTGAGCCCGCATCCATACATGTAGGGTACAGTGTGACATCAAAAATTTTCTTCACAATTTATGATATTCTAGATCTTTAGTAGTGAGAGTTATTAAGGTAATAAAATTAGTTTACTAATTATCAATGGGGACCGATACTCTCCAAATTACGTATCGAATGAATTTCAAGCATTAAAATTTTATTAAGTTAAAGTGTTACTTTGACGCTATACCTTTTATTAATGATTTTGGCGGTTTCAAAATAATTTTCTGATTTACAGGCATTTCAAACGAATATCGATTTCTACGTTTATTTGCTGCTATGTATAGTTTATACCCAGAATAATTTAATATCTTCCTCTATTCAATTAAATTATACTATTTGTCATTTTATTAGCATGAATAAATGTCTTAATCTTCAATTTATTTTGTCACATGCCTAATTTAAAATATGACATCATGCATGACCTAATACATTTTAACCCTAGTAAGTTTTTATCTAAATATAACTATAGTTACTTGATATTATAGCCTTTAAACCCCAAAATACTTCTAATTGTAGTTAACTTTTGAAAGATATGAGACTTTATCTTTCTCCTTCTTCTTCTTCACGTCCACTCTCTTCTTCCTCCTCTTCTTCTTCTTCTTCTTCTTCACGAACATATTTTTCCTTTTTGCTTTCTTTCAAAAAAGAAGAAGAAGAAGAAGAAGAAGAAGAAAAAATCAAAGTTCAAGCTCACTTTCAATCTAGCTTCTTGACAAGGTATACTGTTGGATTTCCTTTCTTTTTTTTTCTTTATCAAATATGCTTTGTTGTTTTCACAAGAACAAGATTTGTTAATTTTTAGTTACTATTTTGATTTCAAGGTGGTTAGAGGTTTGCCTTGTTGAAGATTACACTTTGGGTAAGTGAAAACTCTAAGGCTAAGCTAGATTGATTCATTTAGTGCTCTTGATCTTGGTTGGTTGATTGGTTGTTATTTAGTTTGGATTTTTTTTGTTATGTGTGAGCAAGTTTAATAGTGTATGTTATACTATTGTAATTGTTGAGTTTGAATTATAAAGCTCTCTACATGCATAGATGTCCTTGAGAAATTTATTAGTGTGTTTTGTTGCATCTTGAATGAGAAAGGTGGGAAAATGATAAAATTAGGCATAAAAAGGTATTTCGGTAAATTTTGTTGTCATGGTAAGGAAGAATTTCGAATTTACAGTATTAATGAGGTGCCGTGAACAGTGTTAATTTATGATTTTTTTTAATGTTAATTAGTGGGTTATTAAGTATTATTAATTAAAGGAAATCAAACCGGTTGAAAAAAAAAAATTAGTTTATAAGCTTTAGGTGCAAATTTGTAATTTGGCCAAAGTCGAGGAGCGAATCTGTAAAAACTGGAAGTTTTGGGGACTGATCACAGTATGTGGAACCTTATTTTGATAAGTGGTTAAGTTAGTTTTTAGAGAAAATTGTTAAATTAGGTCATATATTTAACAATGCAAAATTGGAGCAATTTGTAATAATTAATTAAAAGTGGGCAGTTTTGAAAATTTTGTAAATTATGGGGTGTCTATAATGTAATTAAAATGTTTGTGTTTTTAAAGAATAAAAATATTATCCTTTAGTTTTTAATTTAATTATTATGACTTGGTTGGTTAAAAATCGAAAATTAGGGGTAAAATTATAAAATGAAAAATTTTACTAGGATAATTTTCAAATTTCAAGAATTTGGAATCATAGGAATGATCACTTTTGTATGTGGTAAAAGTAAGCGTGATTATGAGGGTTTAAAATAATAAATAAATAAATAAAAATTAGATGAGATACTAAATTATGGAGTATTAATATTTAAATGTTATAAAACTTGCAAAAGTGCTCTTCTAAATTGATATTGGCCTGATGAAAAGAAAAGAAAAGTTCTCATGTTAAGAGGTGCATAATTAATTGATTTTATTGTACATTAGTATTCCTCTTCCTCTCGCAATGCCGAAGTGCCACCATCCCGGGTGTACCAAGCAATGCAAAACACCCAAAGGAGTGCAGTCTCCTAATGAAGCGGTGCATCGCAGAGCCACGTGGTATTGCGGAAGCTGCAATTCTGCCTTCAAGAGTGAGGTGGACCGGGACAACCATAAGTCCAAATTTCCCACGGAACATGCCGTGGGGAAGGCGATGCTCCCACCAACCCAAACCCTCCAGCTTCCAGTATCAAATATCAACATAAGTTCATGATATGACCATGCAATGGAAGGTTACAAAAGAGAAAATTGGTGCTGGGAAGTTTTGTTAGTAGCATCGTTTCCCTTCCTTTTTCTCATAGATAAGGGCTGTTTCATGTGGCATATATGAATTCATGTACTTGCATTCACTTCATTTCCCTTATAACAGCAAACGCTGCTTTTTGATCTTGAATTGATGCGAGTGTTCGCATGGAGTCGAATTGGAGTAACAAATTTTATCAACTGGACTTGATTATAAGCTTTATTAGACAAATATTCAAAAATAATATCTCAATAAAGATATGCACGATCAAAAGGAATTATACGTGCAATGTTTGTGCAATGTTCGTACAATGTTAGTACAATGTATGTGCAATTTTAAAAGATACGGATAATTAATAAAATTATCAAAATATCTCTTTTCAAGAGAAATCCCTAATTATCTCTAAGATCCTCTCAAACTCATTTTGACATCACGACCTCATCACGAAGATGGTGAGCAACCCGTAGGTCAACGCGAGGGACTAGTCTATGAGTCCACACCCATACACGTGTTGTACACTGTGAAATCCGAAATTATCTTCACAGTTTATGATATTCTAGATCTTTAGTAGTGAGAGTTATTAAGGTAATAAAATTAGTTTAGTAATTGTCAATGGGGACCGATACTCTCCAAATTATGTGTCGAATGAATTTCAAGCATTAAAATTTTATTGAGTTAAAGTGTTACTTTGACGCTATACTTTTATTAATGATTTTAGCGGTTTCAAAATAATTTTATGATTTACAGGCATTTTATTTAATCAATGAATTTCGAGCCCGTTGGAGCTGCAGTTACTCCGTTATTCCTCTCTCGGCGGTGGCGTTTGACTTGGTGTTCAATCTCTCTCTCTTCTCTCTTTTTGCTTTCTCTCTCCTGTGTGTTGAAGAGATGGGTTTAAGGGGATGGCGGGAGGAGGTGTTTGTGGGTTTTAGCGGGGGTGTGTGGGGATTTGTAAACTTTTCTTTTTTCCCCTTTTCCTCTTTCTTTTATTATTAATTTCGTGAGAGATTTCGGGAGAGTGAGATATGCGAGAATCCATGAAATATATATATTTTTAAATATGGAAGGTCGAAGGTGCGCAGTCGACGTGACAGTCAAGGCTACGGCAGCGAGGGGCAAAATGGGCACGACGGAGCAAAGAGAAATTAGTGTATAAAACGGTCCAAGATGCCACATATGGTGGGAATTTAGGGTGTGCAACCGGACCGAATTTATCCGGGAACCGGATTGGCCCACTTGAAAAATAGGCTCGAGAACCGGTTCCTGTTTGAATCGGTATGGGAACAGGTTCTATTTTTTTGGAACCGATTGTAACCAGTCCGGTTCCCAGGTCTAAGTGAAATCTCACCCGGATCGGTTTTAGAACCGATTTTAAGTTACTCCAAAAAAACCCTAGCATTTGTCGCTCTCAGTCTCTCCCTTAAGTCTCTTCCAATTCGCGAGCGAGTCCCCTTCCTTCTGGCTCTTCTCAGCTACTTGCAAGAACTCGTTGCCGGTGGCAACTCGCCGCTTGTTGTCGCGGTTGCTTGTTGCTGCAACCTAGCTCATTATCATGACATGGGTGCTACAACCCACCTCATCATTGCGGTGCTTGCCCGGCCCTGGCTCGTAGCATCTAGGTATACACGACTGCTACTTGCCCAGCCTAACTTCGTTAGCGTCTGCGTCGTTCCTTGCGGTGCTACCCGCAGTGTTACAAGCCTACAACGCCACTCGTTGCCCCAACCCAGCTTGTCCCAGCTCGTAGCATCTCATCACCATGGCTGCTCGCCGCAACCCAACTCGTCGCCTCTCGTCGTCACTCGTCGCCGTGACTGCTCGTCGCCTCAATCGCCACAACCCAACTCATCACCACTCATCGCTGCGGCTACTTGCCACCTAAGTCGTCGCAACCCAGCTCGTTGTCGCGGCTGCTCACTGCCTCAGTCGTCGCAACCCAGCTTTGTTGCCTCTCGTCGCCATGGCCTACAAGAACACAACCCCTCTCGCCGCCTCTCACCTTGTTGTCACAACTCCGACGCAACTATCGAGAAAAAGGTGAGTCCGCAATTGAATTTTTTGGTACTTTTTTAGGCAACCCAGCTCGTTTTGCCTATTGTCTCTATGCTTTTTGGTTTTCTTCTCTGGCCTGTGGTTGCGGTACCGTCGTGTTCGTCATCAGGTGACGAGGTTTTTGTTGTTTGTATGGCATTTGAGTCGACGCAGGTTGATCGCGCGGTCTCGTCTTGAGCGCGGTTCTGATAATAGAATCTAGCAGATCTATGCTGTTGAGTCTGGTCTTGAGCACGGTTTTGATAAGAGGCATGAGAGTTTGCCAAAAAACTCTTTATGGAGAATTCATGTATGTGTCTTGAGCATGATTCTATATGTGTCTGATGAAGGGCTCGAGAGGTTTTTGTTCTCACCTTTCTATTTCTTGCCTATTCTCATTCAGCTTTGACATATTTTGATGCATGCCCTTTAATCTGGATCAATGAGCAATCCATTGCGAAACAAAAACGAAGAGTTTGACTTTGGTTCGCTATGCTTTGTGGCTGTAATTGTTGTTGCACAAATGAAGAGTTACAGACTTCTTATTCTATGATTGTTGGTCCTATATTGTTGTAAAATTTGTCTTCTGTAGACTCTTGACTTTGTATAGTTTAATTTCAGTTGATGGATCAAGACAAAGATATATTAATGGAAGCGGATGGATATAATGAAATGAGTCCTCTCATGGAATTGCCATTCCATGAAGCTGCTGAAGTAGACTCTGTAACCATGAGTGCGACAAACAAGGAGAGGGTACCTAACTCTTGTCCTCCTCTTGGTAAAAAACGAGCTAATCAATCGGAGGCATGGGACAATTTTTCGAAAATCATAGATGAAAACACAAAGAAAGTAACTATGATAAAGTGCATTCACTGTGGGAAAGAGTATAAATACTTTGTTAATAATGGAACATCTAGTATGTAGAAGCACTTGAGAACTTATAAAAAGTATCCTCATACATATAAGAAGCAAATGTTGTTTGCACCACGTAACAAAGACGTGGTTGGCAAGGTAGGGGAAAATACTGGTGATGGTAATGTCTTAACAATGTAGAAGTTTGTTCAAGAATGTTGTAGGCACATGCTTGCTATGATGATCGTTATTGATGAACAACCTTTTTCCACGGTTGAGCGTGTTGGTTTTCGTGATTTTGTCACTGAATTACAGGCTCTATTCCAACATTTATCACGATTTACGGTGGCTAGAGATTGTATGAAGTTATATTTGAGTGAAAGGACTTGTTTGAAAGCTTACTTTGGTAAGCTTAATTCTAGGATTGCACTCTCGACTGATATGTGGAATTCCATTCAAAACTTGAACTATTTATGTCTCACTGCACATTTTATTGATGAAAACTGGAAGTTGCATAAAAGAATCATCAATTTTGTGGTGATGCATAGTCATAAGGGTAGAGAGATTGAGAAAATGGTGAAGAAATGCATTTACAAGTGGGGAATATAAAAGAAAGTGTCCACAATAACCGTTGATAATGCTAGTTCTAATGATGTGGCTGTTGGTTATTTGAAGGAAAAATTTTCAAAGGAAAGGTTTTTGATCTTGAATGGTGATATTTTACATATGAGATGTACTGCTCATATATTAAACTTGATTGTAAAAAATGGATTGAATGAGGTGCGTGATTCTATTGCACGTATTTGAAATATAGTTAGGTATGTGGGGAGTTCTCCCATGAGAGCTTGAACATTTCAATCTTGTATTAAGAGTGCAAGGATTACATACAAGGGCTCAGTTTGTCTTGATGTTGCCACTAGATGAAACTCCACTTACCTAATAGTAGATACAGCCATAAAGCATAGGAAAGCTTTTGAAAGGATGGAAGACGATGATTCATTTTTCTTAAGGGAGATTGACAATGATTCTCTTTGAAATGAAGATTGGGAAAATGCCATCATTCTTTCTAAGTTTTTGAAACAGTTTTATGATGCCACCAAACGGATATCAGGAAGTTCATATGTTACCTCAAATGATTATTTTGAGGGTATAGCTTTTTTGTAATAATATTTGAATTATGCGACGAATCCTTTGGACCCTAAGCTTCAAGCTACGGGTTTAAAAATGAAGGAGAAGTTTGACAAATATTATGGGAGTTTGGATAAAGTAAACATCATGGTGTTGATTGTGTTGCATTGGGTCCTACAAAAAGTTGAATTATGTGAAGTTCTGTTATGGACAAATTTATGATGATGAAGTGAAAATTAATGAGATACATGATAAGGTAAAGCTTGCCTTAGAGCCTTTGTATATATTTTATAAGCAATCATTTGTTCATTCTAGTAAACAACATTTTGGTAGTTCAAGCGTAAGTACTAGTAGTAGTGGGTCCAATGCCAATATTGATAACAATGAAGGTAACAATGAGGATGACATCCAAGCTTGGCGAAAAAGCTTTCTTCATGCGTAGAAAAAATTGCTTAATGAAATCAAATCTGAGCTTGATCAATATCTTGAAGTCGAAAGTGAAGATGTCATTAATATGGACCTTTTGACGTGGTGGAAGAGAAGTGGGTCAAAGTATAAAATCTTATCTTTGATGACTCAGGATGTTTTGCCCATTCCCGTGACTACCATTGCTTCGGAGTCGGCTTTTAGTACATTGGGACGCGTGCTTGACAGCTTTCGAAGTTCTTTGACTCCAAGAGTGGTGGAAGGTTTAATTTGCACTCAAGATTGGTTGAGAGCCGTTCGCATGCTGATTAATGTTGAAGAGTGCAGTGAGAACATGGAAAAGTTTGAGTCGGGTAAGTCGTGTATATTTCATTATTTCTTTTTATCTTGTAATTCATTCACATATTTATCTATTGAGTGAATACTTTATTTAATCTTTTTTTTTTTGGATTTTAGATTTGGATTGTCTTACCTAGGATATTATCATTGGTAAATAAACTTTCTTTTGTGGAAACTCCGATTTTGTGGTGAGTAAATAGACTTCATTAATCGGCATATTTGCATTTGTCTTTAGAGTATGATTTCTAGTTGATTTTTCTTTATGTATGAATTTTAGGTTTTTTACCATGCCCGTGATAGTTCCGGATGGTTGCAATGTAAGAACTTTGATCGGTCTTGCTGTTTCATCATTTTCATGGAGCTGTGGCTGAATTGGTCTCTTAGGATGGGTCTTGTTGTTGTCTTCTCCTCGGAATAGTGGTGCTTTTCATCATTTTCATTTTACTAAAGCACTGACTTTTCAATTGTAGAAGTAAAGAGTTATTGGAGGGTTTTAGCATGGTTAGTTCTTTTGTGTGTTATCCATCCGCTCTGGGTGAATATTTGGTGAACTTTCTTCGCTTGAAACTAATTGACAGGATTATGCATTAGCTGATATATTTTCATCATTTTTATTTTTATTACTTCGAGAAGCACAGAGCACTTGTGAACGTGTCAAGGGTGATGTAGCTTGCAAGGATCACCTAAAGGGGGGTGAATAGTTAATCTTAAACAATTTTGATCAATTTATAGCGGAAATGATTGATTATAGTAGAGTCTGAATAAAATTCAAATTCAAAACAGTTTATATAAACAATGCTCTTGATGTGCAGTATCTAAAGTAAGAAATAAGGGATAGAAAAATCACACACAAATTTATAGTGGTTCGGCTTATAGCAAGCCTACGTTCACTCTTCCACATTGATAGCCTATTGGCTGGATTTCATTATGTAATCAAGAGGAATTACAGATTCTGTGTGACACACTCTTGTATATGATAGGACTCTCTATCTCACACAATCACTCTTACAAAGTATCCCTCAATATCTTAATGTTTAGCTCAAAAAAGACAAGAGAAAGGATAGGAGTATGCTTAGACTTTTTATTTGTTGATTCTCGATTTTGTTCTATCTCTTCTGCTCCTCATAGATCTTCTTTTATACTCTTCTACTTCCAAACTAGTCATTGGATAGTCTTTAGAGGATCATTTTTCAATTTTCATCTTGGATAGATTTGTATAAAATGGATTGAGTAGCTGTTAGATGACAAAATCTGAATCCTCGCTGATTCTGGTCACCCATACAATTAGAATCTTGGTTTCAATAAGTAGAGCTTTATCCATTGTAATGCATACTTGTCATAATATTTGATTGTCAACCAATTATAGCTTTAGATTAAGATAATCAAAACTTTCCTTTTGTGAAATTCATGCCAGATCACTAACTATTATGATTCGTTTTGAATGAGTTTTGCTTCTGCGTCTAAAAAACTTCTGCGTTTGTGTCTGCATAACTTCTGCATCTGCATTTTTTTCAGAACTTAGATTAGTGGGATTCTTTTAATAAGATATGAACCTATTTCTCATAAGGTCTATAGTTCTTTGAAGACTTAAAAGGAGTATGAGTGACTTTTATGGTAAAGTCTAAATTTCTCATTCTGAGTCTGAACTTTTAGTTCTGAGATCTTATAAAGTCTAATTTTTCCTTCTGAACTTCCAGAATATATTAACTTGGAATGGAATGCATGTCAGATTCACAAGATAAACATAGAAAGTTTTGTTAGCTTCAAAATTCATTAGGAGTTTTCCTCAACAAAGGGGAGCATGTCAATTGCTGGACATGGTGCTTGTGGATTGTTTATTTTGCTCCAAATTTCTAAAACCAGAAAAAGTAAAAAAAAAAAAAAAGGTTATCGGGTAGACCCTGGAACTGGACCGAAAAAATAGGGTAAGTTCCAATATAGGGTCTAGGGAAAACATGGTAGGTTTCAAGTTCCAAAAACTGGAAACCAGTTGTAACAGGGTAGGTTCCAGAATCCAGGTTCCAGGTCTAGACCCTACCTACCCTGGAACTGATCACTCCCAAGTGAGATCTTGTTCTATGAAAGTTGTTTGAAATCTATGTCGATCTGTATGAGATTGACATGTAAGTTATAACGTAATCCTTTTATGCGGAAAATTTATGATCTATCATCTTAAATCTTCATGATTTTCACAATAAAAGGGATGAAAACATATTTATTCATAGCGTTTCCCTCGAAGATAATTGTTGCAGGAAATGAAAGAAACGAAGAAATCTGATTTCTCTTCCTTAACTCACTTTTCGCATAATGTATCTTATCGATGGAGGATAAAAATATAACGTTTTTTTCGTACGTTATCGTGGGTGGAGAGAGGACCAGACTCTTTTAAGATATATTTCTTCAAGTGATGCCTTCCATCAAAGCGTGTCCCAATTCATAAGAGTTGCACCTCTTCGGAGGAACTTTAACTTCTCAATAAAATTACACCTTTTTATTTATTTTTCATAGCCAATATGTTTTAGCAATTAAATATTTATTAAACCATTAATTCATAACATCATGTGGGCCACATTATTCTTACATAATACTGTCTATAGAGCTCATAATCCGTCCATGGGACGTTGTTGGCATCATTCGAAATCTTCGGTGCACGCCATAGTCGGATTGATTGAATAGTCAGGTGCATACACACGGATATCATTACATAAGGTAGAATGGGGCATCGCTTATATATTCTGTCACATAATCCTCACTTTTGTCGCAAGTTGTATTAGCGGCTTCATTCGAGGCCCTAGCTTGATCTTGGGATCGATACATAAGGCGACAAGTGCTTTGAGATGTTTTTTCTTTTGGGGGTGTGAGTGCCGTCAATATTGAACTTGTGGCAAGGATACCATGTAACAAGATAAATGGAAAGTCCACTTTACTAGAAGAAAACTTTGAAAGTAGATTTGTTGTGTAATTCCCACATGCGCACGCCACATGGGATCACATTCTAGCGTAGGTAATTACCATTATAAACCATAATTTTCCTACATCCCTTGCTAATGATGTCCACCTCGACCTCGTATCAAGGTTGATTTGAGGTCGCCGGATAGAAGTGTACAGAGAGAAATAAGGACAGAGGGGTAGGTGGCGACGAGATTGAGCATGGAAAATGGCGGGAGGAGGGCAATGGCATGACGGCGAAAGACGAGGCTTAATTTTCCCTTTCTCTTGTGATAAGCATGATTATTTTGCCCGGTGCACGATATATCGTTCAAAAAAATTGAAACCTTTTGTCCAAGTGATTATTCGGATGAAAGGACCTATTTTGTATGACGGATACATTGCACGATAGCAACGTATGACCTGATAGATCAATCGAAAAGGAGATACGTACGCGCATGACCTCAAAATGATAGAATCCCAAATCACTCGAACGATCGCGATCGATCGATTACATCGCATCATCTTTATGGTCATCAGAAATTCTAAATAAGGGTTTGAAGCGGACCTTATCTCAAATAAGGTCATGAAATGTCATTATTTTCTCAAATAAGATTTCGAAATGGATCTTATTTTAAGTAAGGGTCCGAAATGACGATGTTAGTTTCAAAAGAGAGCCTGACTTCCGAGTGACGGTTGGCCATCGGCGATGCTTGGAGAGGGCTAGGCGAGCGTCAAGCGAGGGCCGGTCCACAAAAGCCACAAAGGAGGGTTACTTCAGCCTTTTATTTAAGATCGACAAGGTCGCTTCGAATCCATTTTTTTTTTTTTTCATATGAAGTCCATTTCGAGCCTTTATTCGAGAAGATTGAGTACATCTCGTATCTTTTATCTGAAATTTTTCTTGACCATCATGCGCGGTAGATCCGTGGGGTAAAAAAGACTTTCTAATCGCGGAAGCATCGGAAGGCCGAGGTAGGCTCCTCGTGTTCGCTTCGCACGATAACCTACGGTGCACCCTCCATGCAGCGGAGCGCACCTCTCCCACTCTCTCTCCGTCACTCTCTCTCTATCTCGCGCATCGGAATCAATGGGCCTTCAGCTCATCGCACACTCTCCACAACCTTCGGCGCCGCCGCCTCTTCCCCGTCGTCGGCCATGGAGCTCGATCGCAGAAGCCTCCGCGTCCTCTATCTCCTCGCGCTCGTAGTACTCGTCTCGCCCTCTAGCTCCGGCGGCGGCGGCGGCGGCGGCGGCGGCGACGGCGACGACTCGATCGTCGCCAGATTCCAACGCTACCTCCGAATCAACACGGCCCAGCCGAACCCCGACTACCCGGAATCCACCGGTTTCCTCCTCGCCGAGGGCGAGTCCCTCTCGCTCGAGGGGCGGGCCATCGAGTTCGTCCCAGGCAAGCCCGTGGTCCTCCTCAGGTGGCCCGGCTCCGACCCCTCCCTCCCCTCCGTGCTGCTCAACTCGCACACCGACGTCATGCCGGCCGAGGACGACGAGTGGTCCCACCCCCCCTTCGCCGCCCGCGCCGACGCCGAGGGCCGGATTTACGCCCGCGGCTCGCAGGACATGAAGTGCGTGGGGATGCAGTACCTGGAGGCGATCCGGAGGCTCAAGCGCTCGGGGTTCGCGCCCCTCCGCGACGTCTATCTCTCGTTCGTGCCCGACGAGGAGATCGGCGGGCACGTCGGCGCCGCCAAGCTCGCGGAGTCCGATGAGTTCAGGGACATGAACGTCGGCATTGTTCTCGACGAAGGTAGATTGATTCTCTGTGCTCGAGCTCACCAGGGTTTGTGCTTTTTTCGTCGGGGGCGAAAGTCGTGTCATTTGAAATCAATAGGGGATGTCATTTGATACCCGCAAATGAAACCTTTGCGAGAGTTATATAAATTACTCAGTGCATACATGGAGTAGATGGAAATATAGTGTACGCTTTAGTGCATATCGAGTTCTTAGCCTACATTGGGGTGTTGAAATGAGAAGCGGTCGTCGATTCTTCGAATGTAGGGGTCGCGTCGCCAACGGAATATTATCGGGCATTTTACGGACAGAGAGGCCGGTGGTGGCTGGTGATCAAGGCAACTGGAGCACCTGGACATGGTGCGAAGCTGTACGATAATACCGCAATGGAGAACTTGCTGAAAAGCATCGAGAGCGTGAGGAGATTCAGGGCTTCGCAGTTCGATATGGTGAAAGCGGGTTTGAAGGCTGAAGGAGAGGTCATTTCGGTTAATTTGGTGTTCCTCAAGGCCGGCACTCCTTCTCCCACTGTAAGTTCTTTTTCTCTGTCATGAGCAGCAGAGCTTATGCTTCGATGCGTCGGTGTCATTAGTCGGTTTGGCTCTCGAATGAATCTGGAGAGATCACTTGATGCTGCATTTACGCTCGCAAATGCAAGTTTAAGTCCAATGTCTGATGATTAGTTATAAGCTTCACATTTTTTGGCTGTATTTATTACCTTTAGTTTCTTTATTTATTAAAGAATTCCCATGTCCTATTCCTTCGTTTTTATGGAAAAGACCATGAGAATTACTCCTGGTCCCATAGAAAGTGCGTGGACATCTCATTGTCTGTGTGCTGCTATTTGTTCTTCTAGGGTGTCATCTAAGATCCTGCAAAACTTTTTCCATGACCGTGTTCGATTGTACCTGTTGGCTCGCTGCTATTGCCCATAGATAGGATCACAGAGAAAAGATTAATGCCTGATAGGACAATAAGTTGTCTGAGTGACATTCTGGCTAGCGACTTTGGTAACAATTGGACATTCAACAATATGTACTTTTTATAGAAGGTGTTGCTTGGTTGGACATATCCACCACTTGAGGGTTTTGCTTGAAGACAAGCTGATGCATCCTTTTGTTTGATTTCTGTTTTCTCCCAGGGTTTTGTCATGAACTTACAGCCATCGGAAGCTGAAGCGGGTTTTGATGTCAGGATCCCACCAACTGCTGATCCTAAAGCTTTAATGAAAAGGTTAGCAGAAGAATGGGCACCTATCACACGCAATATGACATATGAGGTAGGGGTCGCTTAACAGTTTTTCTCTTAATAACATCTCTGTGCTCAAGGAAGCTAAAAAATCCTTGTTTGTCAGTATTGTGTCTACTGTGATAACTTTCTGATTGGATTTTATGTGTGCAGCAAGCTTTACAGATTTTTCTTTTTCCCAATTACAAAATCTATATGACATGAAAAAAAAAAAAAAACAAATTGTTTTATCACTTCTAAAGGAAGAAATTGGTCCCCTTTTCCTCGTAGTGACGCGTTGATCAGCGTGCGCGAATGAAAATATGGTTGCAAATAGTTTACGATGTTAAGGATGGAAAGATTGCATGCTATTACTGTGCATACCTTGTGGCTTAGATAACGAGAGAAACAGTTATTGGGTCCTAGAATCGCTTGAAACGTTAATGTCCTTTATTTTACTGCACAAAGATCTAGATATCCCTTGAAGTACATGCAAACCTCTTTGCAAAGCTATGACTTTTAATTTTGGTGTTACCATACAATAATTCCACACTGGGAGGATGGTTTCATTTCTCGATATGAGGATTGCTATGACCCTAAATGGAGATTTCTGCATAAAGTTGTTTAATTTTGGTCAGTTACTGCTCTTTCATTTTGTCAGTCACGAGCTCCTGAGAGGTAAGATACAAACGAGGCCTGCTCAACCGTTGTGTTGGTCACGACCAAAAAAAAAAAAAACGACATGGTGGTAGAGCTGTAGAACAACAGCATGGTCCTGCTTTGAAGCACTCTTTATCGTGGATATACTAATGCGTTAATCTGTAGTCGATCTACTTATGCATATTGGCTTGACGGGACTGAATATTGCAAGTGTAGAGTCTGACCAATTTCTGAGTTTTGGGCAGTTCAAGGATCAGATTTCTCCGCACGACAAATTTGGAAATCCAATCCTCACCGCCACAGACAGCTCTAATCCCTGGTGGGCATTGCTGGAAGAGGCTGTCAAAAGGCTAATGGAAAGCTCGGGAATCCCGAGATATTTCCTGCTTCAAATGATGCTCGCCACTTCCGGAATCTGGGTTTGCCAGCAATTGGCTTCTCGCCCATGGCTAATACTCCTGTCCTGCTTCACGTCCATAATGAGGTGAAGTGCAGCATCGGGCTTGTTCTCAAGTCCCCTTGTCTTTTTACCTTGCTCATGGTTACCTTTACAATGCCTTATCGATTTCCCTTCCGTTTGCAGTTCCTCAGCAAAACCGAGTATCTGAAAGGAATTGAAATCTACGAGTCCATAATTAAGGCCTACGCATCATATGCCGGACCGCCAGGAGACAGGGGCTCCAAAGACGAGTTATGACGACCCAGCTGCGAACCTCTGACATTCGGATGAATTGCCGGGGCCCTGATCTCCATCTCTCTCTCTCGTGCTTGTAATGTAATAGCCGAATAAAGTCAAGAGAGAATATGTTGACAACCGGCCCCATCAGTTGACCGAGAGAACATAGGGCCGGACCTCCGCCATCGCGCCGAGCACATGTTGTAGAATAAACTTCCAACAGACCCTCTTGTGGCAGGGCTTTCCTATGAGTAGTTTATGACATCTCTCTGGTTGTATATCCTCATTCCCTGGAATCGCTTCTCAGTATTCACGAAACCAGAACAATTGTGGATTCATTAGTCGGACTCGGATACAACACGAACCCGCTCGTCGTCCATTTCGGATCACCATCGATTCTACCTTTGCTTTTATTTCATTCTGCATTCTTTATTTTCATTATATTTTTTTAGCCGCGAGGCATTTAAATGGTGGAAACTATTCAAATAATCTTTCATAATTCTTAAAAGGAAAAATGTATGTGTTTTTTTTTATGTGGAGGTTTTACGGATGGATGGCACGTACGCTGGCCAAAAAGAAAGAAAGGAAAAAAGAACGAACCGAATTGGGAGGGGGCTTTGAAGGAGAGGAGCCAACCTAAACCACACATACTCGAATTGGCAGCCCTCGCCGGCTTCCGTCCGCCATGGCCAGCAGAGGAAAGAGAGAAAAAAAAAAGAAAATAAAAAGAAAAAGAAAAAGGATGAAAATGTCCAATAGGCCAAAGTACTATAAGAGTAAATGTGTCACAAGTGACATAATTTGAGGCTTTTCGTGTCACAAAAAAAATTTAGGGTGAATTTATCACAAGTAATATAGTTTGTGATTTTTCGTGTCACATAAAAAGTTCAGGGTAAATTTATCACAAGTAATATAGTTTGAGGTTTTTTGTGGTATTTTTCCTAAAAAAAAATTACGGGTTGAGTTTGTGGTCAACATTTAAAAAAAATACAATTCAAAGTCTAAAAATTCATATGCTACTTCATATTTTCAACTTAAAATGATTTCTGGTGTTACATTAAATATAAATTAGAGCCAATTCGGCTGTCAGGGGTGTAAATGTTGTTCGGTGATTACGTATGAAAACAAAATGGTAATTATTTTAAGGAAGCGAGTGCCCAAACTATAAGAGATATGTCAATGCAATCGTAGTTTAAGCGGAAGTAGAGTAGCTGCCCATTAAAAATTGTCAAGTACATAAAATTTCTGACAAAAAAAAAAAATACATAAAATTGCCATGTTAGATTTTGTTATTGTAAGGATCACGTAAGCCTTGAGGATATTACAATGAATTCGGAGTTGGACAGGAAATTTGAAAGTTCTCTTTCATAACGGTATATACAAAATTACGTGAACCGTCTAATTTACACAAAAAGTCAAAAAGTGAAGATGAGATGGATAATTATCATGTCTACAAAAATATTGTTACACATTTTTTTGGGTGAGCACCGTATATATGTTTGAAGTCCAGCAGTTCGTTCGGTAAAAAATGAATGATTTTTAAGAAGATATCGTCTGTATCTCTTTAAATAATTGGCCAATAGGAAATTATTTCTATTATTAATAACAATTTACATGTTAATGCTTTCGTGACGATGAAAAAATATTTTTTGAAAAATATTTTTGTAAATAATACAAGGAGCAATTATAAATATTTTTTTTTCCCGATCGAAAAGTTCACTCAAGAAAAACCTAGGAGGTTTGCCGTAAAAGCCGAAAAGTCTCAGGACTCTCTCTCTCTCTCTCTCTCTCTCTTTCTTTCCAGTTCCATAGAAGAAAACGCGGAGCAACCGCGCGAGCTGGGCAGAGGAGTTGTGTGGGATTATGGCGACCGAGATCGAAGGAGCTCCGGCGGCGGCGGCGGCGGCGGCGAGGCAGCCGCACAAGCTGGAGCGGAAGTGGACGTTCTGGTTCGACAACCAGTCGAAGCCCAAGCAGGGTGCCGCCTGGGGGACCTCTCTCCGCAAGGCCTACACCTTCGACACCGTCGAGGATTTCTGGTGGTACGCCTCCGTCGGTCTCGATCCCCATGTCCCGTCCCTTCCTTCGCTCCTCTGTCATGTTCGCTTGTCGTGCTGTCGCTTCCGGCTGAATTTTTTTTGCGCGTTCGTGCTGCTGTTCTTAGGGCCTGTTAGGATGTGATGTGGGAGTATCTGGCCTGATGGGGTGGTGGATTGGAAGGTCTCGTTCTTTTGGGTTCCTGTGGGATAGAAGGGGTGCTTTTGGATCTGCTGATATACGAGTCGTGCTGCTGGTATGTAGTTAGTAGTTGGGTGCCTTCGCAATTCGTGATCCGGTCGTGCTTCCTGATGATTGTGAACATGCGGTGGTTGTGCTTCTGAAAGGACAAAAAATTATTTCAGGAGAAGTTCTGGGTTGAGACGATGATCTAAAAGGGTTACTCCTGGGCTTCCTTTGGAGTTGGGACTAATGGTTCTGAGTGTGTAAATGAAAAGTAAGGAAAAGAGAAGGAAACCGGTGGGAAATCCGAATCCTGCGGGCTCAGTTTGGTTTACTTCTGTCAATGCTGTTAAGGTTTATGATATCCAAAATGACAGGAAAACTGCAGGGTGGACTACTGGCTTGAATTGTCAACTCAAGGAGATTTGTTGAAAGATAAAGAGTCGTGCAAGAGCAGAATGATACTTACTCAACCTTGAGCTCAGCTTAAATAATGTGCTCGCTGGAGATTGGCTTTGTATTAGTTCAAATATATTTTGCGTGACTGACTATTTGTTGAAATTGCTCTCTTCAGAACTGAATACAATTGCTTTTTTCTGTGACCGTTGCTTTGCCATTGTCTGATACTGTTGTATGATGCCTTTCAGCAGCAATGTGCCCTTCTGTTTTGTTTGCATTGTTATTCAGTTTTTTCTTTAAAAGCCCAAAGTAATTTCTTGTAACCAAGGTGTCTGCCTTACAAGAGCTTGTCTTTCATACTTCTACCAATATTGACATTTCCCAAAGTTCATACAAATTTTCATCTATTGAATGGTTATTTAAGTGAGTTAACTATTTTCTTGTAGTTTGTATGATCAAATCTTTAAGCCAAGCAAGTTGCTCGCGAACGCTGATTTTCACTTATTTAAAGCCGGCATTGAACCCAAATGGGAAGATCCCGAGTGTGCTAATGGAGGAAAGTGGACTGTTACCAGCAGCAGAAAGGCTACCCTTGATACGATGTGGCTTGAAACAGTGAGAAGCTTTTGAGTGACTTTCCTATTAATTCATTCTCTTTACCTTCTACAAACCTATTGAATAATTCAGTGAACTGGGAAAAGGAGCAACATATGTGGGTTTTCACATGTTCAATAGTCTTGAATAGTAGACTTATAGTTAACCTGGTTAATCTGTTTATCTTTGCAGTTGATGGCTTTAATTGGAGAGCAATTCGACGAGGCAGATGAAATCTGCGGGGTCGTTGCTAGTGTGCGCCAAAGAGGGGACAAACTCGCTCTGTGGACAAAGACAGCTTCAAATGAGGCTGTACAGGTACATATTCTATCTAAAATAAACTCAAGTAATCAGTTCCACCTATCTGGGGCCTGCTCATTGATCAACATGTTTTGTTGTGATTCTCTCTTACCATATTATGAAAACTATGAAGTGAAGATCTCTCTTTGATCTTTCCTTCCTGTCAATATGTACAGATTTTTGTAAATGTTCATGTTGTCATGTATCTGATTGATTGTGTAGCTCGTAAGTTATTTCCAAAGAGGTCGGCATCTCCTTGGCTCTGCCAATATTGTCCTTTCTGATCCTCAGAAGAAAAAGAAAATTACAAGCTCTTTCTTTGTTAGAACTTGATGGCTTTACCGATTAGTTCAGGTCACCATCTCCTTGGCTCTGCCAATATTATCCTTTCTCATCCATAGGAGAAAAACAAAATTACGATCTTTTCTGTATCAGAACTTGATGTCTCTACAGATTAGTTCATGTTTAATAAGGCTAAAGATCTGTTTAGACAGTTTGAGAGTCCCACTGCTGTTCTTTCCTGTAACTTTTCCACCTACCTCATAAAAGAAACCTAGAACGGTAAAAGATACTGGGATTTGAAGCTTCATGATAGTGGTCATTCTATTTGGGGGCTTAGCAAATGAACACCTATGTTCTACTAGATTATCACTTGTGCTTCTTGCCGAGACAACTTTCTTTAAAAGTGATTATGGTCGTTCAATGAGCATTAGATTCGCAATATCAAGTCTCTTTGATAAGTGCAGTCGAGCCATAGTGATGTCTTTCCTTACATGAATTGATGTGCCGGCATTCCGCCATCTAAGTCAACATCATATGGTACAAATGTGGCTGGTGAGGTGTAGATTTTTAAAACTAGTCCTTTATAAGCAGCCAATGTGTACCGGCTGTCCTTCTATGAGTTAAATCTCCTCAAGCCCCTGCACCAATAATGTTGTCAAAATCACAGTGATTATGCTATGGCAATGCAATTTAACTTATTTTTTCTTCCATGGACTTGTAACTTGGATCTGGTTTCAATTGCCAAACGTGGGACCTGAAGCTGGTAAATGTAGTTAGATCCACACTTCATAGCCTATTTTCTGGGGATTTGTGAAGTACCTTTGCATTATATTACCTATTACCAAATCATCATTCGAGGTTGTGGATGAATCAATCACTCAACATAAAATACTAATTGCATTGATCTTTCTTGTGTAGACGGGTATTGGCAGGAAGTGGAAGGAAATCATGGATGTCACTGATAAGATCACTTACAGCTTCCATGTAAGTCTTACCATAGCGTGTTTGGTGGTGTTGTACATCGTGTATCCACCCTTCTTGACTGTCTTGTTTATTACAGGATGACTCTAGAAGGGAAAAATCAGTCAGGGGACGCTACACTGCCTGAATCTCTGCTACCAAATCTGTTGGTGTTCCTTTAAGTGGCAGCTTCAGGACTTGGTGATAGTAATTGAATGTTATATGTATCGCATGGATGGTTTAGCAAGCACCACATGCTCTGGAATCTGGAGCATGCAAAACAAAAAGAAAAGGCTGGATATGCTTTAGAGATGTTTTCCACCATCTGGGTTTGCAATTTTGCTTTGCCTCATGAAGCTGTTTCTTCTTCATGTTGTGCTCAAGCTTATTGAAAAACAGTAGAAATGCATGTTGTTGTGAAGATTACCACATGACAAGCAATATGAATTGGCTTTCCTCTTTTTGCACTTAATTATGTATTGTTCCAGCTTACCTTTCAGATCTATTGAAGTTGGTGGTTATACTGTGGTGTTTATGGGAACTCCTGCTTTTGCATGCTGTTTAACTCTAAAAACCTGAGTTACACAAACTTGAAGCATTGATCGTGTTTCTGTCTTGTTTTCTGGTACTCTCCTGGCAAAAATGTGATGCAGTTCGCGGTATTATAATTTCTAATGTTTATCTTTTTCCCCTTGTTGAGCTTAAAGAGATTTAGGATGAAATAACCTGAAATTAGATGTGAGCAAAAAGAGGGTGCATTTGGAATTCAGTGAGACATTTGAAAAACATACAGTGGTGTTCAAGCCTGAAGGTTTATCAATGAAGTAAGTCGCAAGGAGGAGATTGGGATGTTATGTAGCAAGGTCTGTCTTGAATTCATGATCGTCCGACCTCAAGATCTCTCACTAGATTGTTAAGCCAGAAGGAAAAAAAAAACTGCATTCAGTGGACTTTTTGTTCTCAATTTTAACTTGAACTTTGTAAATTTTTAGCACACTTTAGGATTTCAGCGTCAGTTTAAACAGTGTGTAATTAGTCCTGTCCACTGGTTTCTTGATATAGATTGTGTTTGGTCTCAGTTTACACGACATGGTAAAGAAAGATTAGCATTCTATTAGCTACGCAAGGCGATAAAGTAGTGAGTCTCTGACTACCTGTTAGTTGTCTAGTTATTGGCCAGCAAAAATAGATTTTGATATATTTATCCACGACCCACTGAGTTTGTCTAATAATATCGTGTCTACGACATAGAGTTTTGGCTAAACTCACTTCTAATTCTAAAGGTTCTATAAGAGTAAGGGAGCCTGAGATCTGTCAATATGGTCGGTAGAGATGAGCATATGGTCGATACAACTTGGAAATCGGCCTGGATTGTCCAGTTCCAGACTGGTTACCAAGAGAAGCGATTTGGTTCTCGGGTCTAATGTTCGACGACCGGCCTGCGTTGGGTAGGATATCAGTTCGAGCTCCAGAGCTGCTGGTTGTATATGGGAAATAAGCGAAGTGAAACGCAATTGTAGTTGAAGACAGGCTATAGGCTGCTGTTTTTATAAAGCCAATGTGGGTGCTGGAAAGGCCTGGCCTGCCCACCTGGCGGCTTGTGCATATCTTCCTATGCCTGCCCCATGATCAGGTTTAGACTTAATACATAGAGATATGTCACTCTGTGTGTTATTAATGGTACATTTCTTCAATCATGATACAATTAAAGAACAAGTCAAGGTTGTTAGCAGAAATAGCAAAGGATCAATAAGCTGTAAGAACGGATCTTGCATTTCGCATGGGTACTTTTAGCGACATGTGTATTGTTTTTCTATACTGTTTGTCTCGGTAATCTTACTCGACATCTCGTCGTTATTCGTAATCAATCACTATGCTTCCTGCACGATTAGGATCAATCAGATGATGAGAAAATCAGACAAGTATAGGACAGGTACCGAGACTAGTGATCTGAGACGAAGTTACTGGTTCGATTAGACAAAATAGGTTAAGACTTGTTGTGGCTTTTCTACGCCAGATGAAACTAGGGCTTTACAAAACTCTAGCTCGGTAATAAAGCGAGGAGGGAGAGTGCTTCTAGGGTCCGAGGAGGATCTGAAACTCGACTCCCAGATCTCTAGACCCTAAAAGAGCAATTTCACTTGATCACGAGCACTTTTCTTTTAAAGCGAATTTATTCTGCCATCGAGAGAAGCGATAGGTTACGAATAAGAACTGAATTAACTATGAGGAAGCTCGTGAGACTAAAGTATATGACTACATTACATGGAAACTCTAGCAACCAAGCCAGAATAAAATGTATGTGGGTGGGGGACCAGAGATATATATATTTATATGCTAATTGGACCAAAACATTGTCGTCCCATGAAATAAACAAATGCGCTGAGGATCGATCTTCGACTCGGCTTAGGCAAGGAACCCCAGCCTCTCTCCGTTCTTCTTGGCTAATCGGATCAGCCCTTGTCTTTGCTTCGCATCAGCTCCAATTGACTTGCAGAATTCTGTGATCACCTGATCATATACAGTGTACATGCTGGAATCAGTTTTGATGTTGTGTCTATGATATAAAGCAAGTGGAGTAACTCCTAAATTTTCGAATTTCGGAAAAGCATAATTAATTTTTTTATCATAAAGCTATGAAATGCAAGTGACATGGTACCTCCTAATTTCAAAACTTCTATTATTTGGATGTCAATAGTCAGAAAACTGCTTAACCACACACATTTTTCAGACAAATTATCCACAACCCATCTGATTTTTTTTTTCTCTTTTTTTGTAAACCACAAACTCATCCGTGGAAAAACAATATTTTCTTTGAATTTCAAGTATACCATGAATTAATTTTCTCTCGTACTTCTTTCAAAGGTCACGCACATTCAATATTTACTAGACATTTATAACGTTGAATCTCTATAATTTCATCTATCCCAATTGGATACAAGAACTAGAATATGCATCCCATTCTAAACCATTACCTCTCTAATTCATTCATTCATCAATACCATTACTTTAGATAGATGCCACTTTAGCGAAACTATACTAAAAGAACAAGATCAATTTGTAAAAAAGCCGACTTATTAATATATGAACAAACGTTAGGTTTACGAAGATTGATTTATAAATGGTCATTTAGACAAAAATACGTGCCGGTGTACCTGCGAGTGAAGAGCAATGGCTTTGCCACGGAGCTGGTTGAACCGCTTCTTCCCGATGAGGTTCCTCGTCACCACCACGATCGGCGCGAACAGCCCCTTCCCTTCATTGACGTTCTTCATCACCGGTTGACACCTCGCCGGCTTACTCGCTACCTTCACTCTCACCGCGGTTTTTGCCATCAGAGCGCGGTGGTCCTCGCCTGTGATCGAACTCCCCCAGCTCCCATGGAAGGAAGACCTGAGCCCGCCTTTCAAGTTCGCCGCGGAGATCGACGTCGCGGCCATTTTGATGACTGATGCAACAGCAAAATAATCAAGAACCAACCAAGATGCTCGAGCTGAAGTTGAAGCTCAAGCAGTGGGATCGACTTTGGTTGCTTCTGGTTCTGCGCAAGATTGGGGCGAATGTGTGTGGTTGAATATTTTGCCTAGTGTTGTGCTCTTGCGAGGAGATGATATTTTGGGGTGGGGTGCGATGATGAGAGCCTCCCGTTTCTTTATGGGAGGTCAGGAAACATCAGGAGCCACATGTTCTGGTGGCGTGGAATTTCAGGAACCACGTAGGTCACTTGTACACCGTCTCTCATCTGTGTTATTTTTCTGTGGTCCCCTGATTTTTGGGGAGAAAGGAGATCTGAATCTGCAATTCTAATGGCTCCATTCTCTCCGGGGATTATGGACCCACTTGGCCTGGCACCCCTAGGCAACTGTACGGTGCATAGCGCACGACACGAGGAAAATTCGTGTCCGCATCGGGCTCATCGCGGACCATCGGGTGAATCTCGGCCGTTGGTTTCGTGGGTCTAAAACTGGCTGCGGATGAGTTAGTCCCAAATGGATGCTCAAAGATTGTCGGTTTAGATGGGATAACAAAAAATTCAACTTCATAGAAGTATATAAACTCATTTTTGCGAATTCTCAATTACAATATGGGAACTTTATGGGCACTTCAAGCCTGTTAGCCGGACTGCCGGATCCCGTAAGCTCGTGATATGTGATTAACTTAGTTTAGCATGATAAAACTTACGTCAGTACTTATTTGATACGATGGGTCTAGACAAGCGTTCCATGAAGCTCTAGAGCTTTCGAGGTCGGAAACTTCTCGGACAGGCTTGTGTTGTTTTCGTCAAACGAAACAAGGCCATTGCAAAAATGTTGACCGAATTCGACGGTGCAAATGAATTGGAGACTAGCCTGGCTTTTGACCAAGAATGTGTGTTGAGAGACACGGGGAAGGAAAAGGGAGGGAAGAACCCAGTTGAAGACTTCCATCTTCCCTTCTCAATTCAAAGTTCAAACTGCCTAAAATGCATGTGAACCATTACGCGACGTGGGACACAATTTTTGATGGTGGGTGGCTAAGAAAGACTAGTTTGGAGAGAGCAGAGACCGACTGATGAAGAAAGATGGTGAAGTCTTGAACATGTGATGGTTCTGGTTATTTGGAAAGGTTGAGGAACAAAGTCAAGGGTTTGCTTCTTTTCTTTGGTGGAGATTTTGGAACGCCGTCCTACTTTGTTGGAGAAATGTGACCTCGAAGTAGATGGTTTCGATTTGAATAACTAGTGGGAGAAGTTTCTAGTATCAATTGCTCGAATTGATTTGGGTGATTCTTTTTCTTAGAGCAATTTTAGGTACACTAAGATTATAAGTAGACATCTAAACGAGCGAACAATATTTTCACTACCCAATAACTAATTATCAACATCACTAAATAAATCAATTTGGTAAATTAAAGAAGGAAACGTGATGGAGAATTTAAGATTTTTTGTGAAAAATTAAGGACGGAAATTTTTTAATAATGGAAATTTTCTTAGGGTTTTTCTTCCCTAGGTGGATTTCGAACTCCATCTCTTCCATGGGCATGAGGTCTCAAAGCTCCATGTATAATCTTCATTGAACACTAGCCTGACTTTGAATGAACGATATATGAGTTCTAAACAAAGAAAGAAAGAACCATTAGAGAGGATTATGTCATCAGGAAAACACTTGGGCCCACGTAAGCTTATAAGTGATCACCGAGTTAAGGTTATGCTCGCGCATATGTCCATTGTCCATCATCGAGAGGGAGTTCATATCCAAACCGACCAAAAAATCCGGTTAGACCTCTACCTTCATTTAAAAGTTCAAAGATGTCAATTAATTATATATGTTGCAACTAGGTATACTAACTTCTCTAGGTATACTAATTTCTCAATATCTCGTTAGTTACTTCACATGGGATTTCTTATTCACACTCTCAGGCGTGTAATCAAACAAAATCTCCTCTCTTTGCGACCCTGTTGTGTAATGGGAATGTTCCCTCTTTATTCTGCATTGACATATCTTATCTAATCTCCACTCTTTTGCTTTGCACCGCAACACTTGTTATGTAATCAAGATGTACCATTTTGATACCAAGATCGAGCTCGACTCAAAATCAAATGACTCAAAGTGGAGCAATCATCGATCAAAGTTTGAGCTATTTGTGAGTAGCTCGACTCAATTTCACTTCTAGTCACACTTGGACTAGCCTGTGGTGGCACACCAAATCTGGGAACAGGTTGCTCCAGCACTGCTCTCCTTCACTCCTGACCTCTTTTGTCGGACCAATCGTGATAGCCATGTGCTGCTGAAAACCATACAGGATCACGGGATTTGGGATGGCTCACGTTGTTGGTCGAAGCATTTACAATTGATGTCATCTAATGCACATTCTAGCCCAGCCTATAGAGACTAAAACCAGTACTGAATAAGAAACTCCCATAAGAAAATGAACTATTAGAGATATTTAAAATATTTCCTTGGTTTTTCATATCTTTGGTGATTGTACATATATATATGTTAATTAGATAGTTATATAATAAAGCTTATAAATAGGCTCGTGTATTCTTTATTAGAATATCAAAATATATAAAAATTTCACATTTTCTCCCTTTGCATATTTCTTATCATAGTATCAGGGCTACACGACCTTGAGGTGCATTGGGTGAACGTTGCACTGGGTGCACACTTGAGTGCACATCACTTATCTTGCATCCTTTCTTTTTTAGCAACTACTAATATCAATGTCTCAACTTTGATTTTCAATATGGCTTGTCTTGTTTGAAGCAGCCTATTGAGCGATGCAAGCTACTGCCACATAGTCTGCATAGCTGCTATGACAACACATAACAGTCATGTAAGTAGCCACGTTAACATCCGCGGGTTCTCTCTAGCACACTGAATTGCTTCAACAATCCACCCAAGCATTTTTAGGATCTTACTCAAGTAGACTTCTTCTACCTCATCTTGAGTTTGAGGAGATGTTAAAGATATTTAGGATATATCCTAGAGATATTTATAATATTTCCCTTGATTTTCCATGTTTCTCGTGATGGTACGTATATCTAGGAGATTCTTCATATTTCCTTTTGATTGTGCATATCCTTAATTGATATGTTACTGATATAGTTATCTAATAAAGACTATCAATAGCATCATGTACTCTTTATCAGAATACATCAAAATATATAGAAATTTCACATTTTCGCTCTTCCGCATATTTCTAATTTTGGACAATCTAAGTCTGTCTATAGAATTTAGAATACATAAGCTCGAATCAATTTCATATACCTAGTTTTGGCCGGCCACTATCTTTGAGCCAATCAATAAGGATAGCTGTACGAATTGAAGATTAGGTCTTCCTCTCCTACTCTTCCTTATATGATTTTATGGTAAACCAATAAATTTATTTAGAATAAGGAGTGGAGAGGGGACCATAGTCTATTTATAGTATGCATTCTAACATGCCCATTTATCATGTGTTATTGTTTAAATTCAGGCCTATACCAATCATCCATTTAATTACTGAGCATAGATATGGTAAGCCTAATATAATATGAGTTGTGGCTACTTTTATCACTCGTGAAAGTCTTTTTTAGGAGTTATGCCGCAGCTAGATAACGTAATACGCGCCGTTTAGAAGTTCACTCACAACTCGAATAAATCTCGTGACCTCGTGGAAGAATGATGACCTCTTTACTACTAAAATAATTACCTTGCTGGTTTGTCTCATATATTTTAATTATTTTATGTAAGTCTATCTTTTTAAAAACTGAAAGTATTATGAGATTAATGTTTGCCCACATTTATAAAAATTTCCAACATACTCCCACTCGGACAACAATAATCGGAAAGGCATTTCAAAAAGATTACGTTTTGTAAAACGATTTGTGTCGCGAACAGATTTCTCCCATGAACCCTTGTGAGCTGAAGTGTGGAGGTATGTGGTATCAAGATGAAGAGTAAGTGATACATAAATGATGATACAACTGATTCATAGGAGTGACATCATGGCATTTGTGCTAGGTATTATAGGGTAGAACTATTATAACAATGAGGAGCCTTGAAGACGGGATTGACCTCTTGTGCACAAATTAGTCGGGAGCTGATGTCACTCTCTTGATGAGGCCGTGATCGGATGAAACCAGTTATTGTAGCGAAGTGATTTGTATGTCTCACTCAAGCGAATGGATGCCCGAGCTAAACTAGGCATGATATGATCCGGGTGAGGAAATGATTCGCTATACTGTTTTAATGAACAATCTTTAGAAGAAAGGCTGGCCTGGTGTTCTCGGCTTACTAGGCGCCGCATGGGCTAGTCAGCGGCTAAGAATCTGTCGGCCCACGATAAATGGTATCAAAGCTTAATCCCTCCAGTCGATGGGTAATTCGAGGAAAACTTGTGGTCTACTCAATCCTATGAGGGCAGTCAGTGATCGTTGGGGCTAAAAGAGCTTGGACAAAGTGCAACTCTTGGTAAGCTTCTAAGATGACAATGGGGGGAGGGGGACAAGAATGACCCGAATTGCATACTAGATAGGGAAAATGTTCCTAAATTAATATGCGAATCTTAAGAGAAGGTATGTTACCACGTTGCAAATAGGGAGATAAACCTCAATTGGTATGCTGAGTTTAGGAGAAGCTTAGTAGGCGAAAAAAAGTGCTATTGAGAGAACGAGAACGCAGTTGGTTTAGGATGCCGCACTTATCACGGAGAGCCTATGTAACACCGACATCGACATGCGACAAGCACTACGTCATTTCTCAAAAAATAGAGAATTTCGACACATTGAGACACGATTTTTTATATATACATGCTAAATTATTTTTTTAATGATCAAATCTACAAATAAATAAATAATACAAAAATAGACTAGAATGAATTTATACTAAAAACATTAATCCACCATTTGTTAATATTATTCATTGTTTCAATTTGACAAATTCAACTACATTCCATTCTAATAATCCATAAAACTTGGAGAAAAAAAAACAAGCTATCCACATTCCATCATTAAATTTAACGTTTGACAATAAGTCAAAAAACAAAAAAAAAATCCACATTTCACCATGAAACATAACAAGTCATTCATCTAAATTGTCCACTTCATCTGAAAAAACAACAAACTCCATTTTCGGCTCATCAAGTGAAAGACTTGCAACTTCAAGCACTCTAACATCCTCAAACATGTCAAATTTATCTCCGCCAATATCCCACATCTTGGTTTCTCCTTTTACATATTATGGGTTTTTTCTTGATAGAAGACATAGGTTGCTATGAATGAAAACTAAATCTTCTGCATGTTTTGGAATCATTTTATTTCTCCTTACCCAGTACACAAAGGAATAAGTACTCCAATTCCTCTCGGCACATGATGAAGAAGAAGGTTATGCAAGAGGCTTTAAGGATATGCTTTGAAGCATAGGAGCACTTCCACCATGAAGAACCCACCAAGCCTTAGGATCTATAGAATACCGATTTTGAATGGAATCAAATTCTCTAAACTCACCATTTTTGTACGCAAAATCTACATATTCCAAATTCACCTTGGTGTGCTTATCCAAGTTAGGAAAGTATTTCCTAAGGCATTTTTTTTTTTTTTTGGATGATCTCGTTATCCTTGTACTGAGAAACTCGAAAAAGATCTTTATTGAGCCATTGATCACTATAGTACCTAAACCATAATAAGTAAGATGAGTATTATATTATTATGTCAAAGAAAGAACGACTAATAAGGTAATAATCTCGTACAATTTTATAACTTACCTAGGATTCAAGGCATGTGCCAAGCAATGAAATGGAGTATTGTTTCTAGTCCAACGATCCACAAGAATTGTATGAACCGCCTCATGAAATGTAGACTTCTCATCTAGCCGTTTCACTTCATGCTCATATATAGCTCTCCACTTTTTGAATCATTAAATCCCACATGTCATAAACTAAGTAAAGACAATGCTTGTCGATGTCATAAATTCTAAGCATGTCATAAATAAGAGCCGTGAAGGGAAATAATAATCAATGAAATCCCACCAAAAGTCATCTAATGCCTTTTCCTTGACAAACTTAGCCCTCCCTTGATTATCATCTCAATATATATTCTACTTGTGACAAATAACTATGCTTTGAAGATCACTTTTTATTAATTTGAACCTCTTAAGCATCACAATCATCGAAGCAAAACGTGTATCCACTACGGAAAACAACTTCAAGTTAATAAACTCATTGTATATTGCTAACCTCATGGACTGGTTCAAGATAAAATGTTTGATATTCATAACTTCTGAAACAATCTCGAAAATCTAACTACATTCTTCATAAACTTCATGATTGGTCTCCGTAATTCTTTGCGGCACAAATGTTCTTCAAAGCTAAATTAAGAGTGTGCACCACACAAGACGTCCAAATAATGGATGGAAATTCTTGCTCAATAAGTTGTCTCCTGCCCTTACAATTTGAAGCATTATCCGTAATTACTTGAACCACGTTCTTATGCCCAATTTCATTGATTACTTCTTTGAATAAGTTGAAAATGAAACGCATAACCTTTTTTCTCTTGAACAATTAATCAACTTTATAGACATAGATTCTCCATCTGATACCGCCATAAAATTAATAAGTGATCTCCTTTGTGAGTCACTCCATCCATCACTCACAATACTCACGCCCTTCTCTCTTTACATGTATCTAATAGGTGTACACAACACTTATCTGTTTGCAACAAAGTGGTCCTTAACAAATTGTATTTCGGTGGCTCATACCCGGCAATATTATTATTAGTAGCATAAGTTAAAGCGAATTGAAAGTAAGGGTTTCTTGCTAGGTTAACCGGCAAGCCTGCCAGATAAAATATCCTAACAATCTCATAATCTAAATGTTCCCATTGAGTCATGTTGAATGCCTTCTCAAGTGATCTTCCACTCTCACTTCCACTTCCTTTTTTTGGATTATGAATCCATCTCATCAGTACCGCCACCACTAATTGACAAACTAGAAGGGGGCAAAGGTACATTTTCAGGTACAAGACTCGCTAATCTAGTATTTACCTCTTCATCTAATCTTTCCATCTCCAAAAGATCATTTTTTCTACTTTTCCGTATTTTCCAATTCCTTTTCCACTTATCATCAACAAATAAGCCCTCACTCTCATATATGAATTCCTAAAATCTTTTTTGTAAAAATTGCATGTCCAAGACAAATTTTCCCCTGCATCTCTATGAGTAGCTAGCTTAGTGATATACCTCCATAGTTGTTTATTCAAATCTTCATTGGTAGATGTAGGTACTTGTGTACAAAAAGTGCTACTATCCATACTTGAAGTCATTCTACAAAAAATATAATTATAAGAACTATAAATTTAATACGTACACAACATAAAGATGAAATATTTCTATCATGTTCCATTTCTTTTAAACAGTAGGCATCAACACAAACAAAGCAAGTTGAGATAAGCAGGCTAGGTCTTTAGAAATAGCCGATACAATTAAGTTAAAACTTTATACCATATCAATTTCTCCATAAGGGAACCACCATCGATCCTTTCTCATTCAAAGCCATCAAAGTTCAGTATCCCAAATCTCCATAATTTATAGAAGTTTGGTCATAACTAGTCCAATTGCAGATCACACAATTAGTCACAATGTGTTTCATGCACCATCCAAGGATTATAATTTGCATTTAAGCTTGTATGATCATGAAAAGGTTTGTGTTGTTTGCCCAAAACACAATCTAATACCTATTTTCTTGTCGAGAATAAATCTGCACGAAGGTAGAGCTCCAAATTAGTCTTGTTAAGCATTCTCAGATGCTAGGTTTGGGTTTACGTGCAAATAACAACAAATGATGTTACTAGACCATATATGGCGGCAATTGCGTGTCGATCCTGTCTATGGTTGGAATACACCATAGAATTTTGATGAAACATTCCAATACCAAAGAAAATGCCAAATATGTGTGCATCAGATTGATGGAGGGAGTTATTCATCATCTTATTTCCTATTGTATTAGATGTGCGGTGGATAGAGCCTCCATGAGAACTAAGTTAAGAAGGGAATATTTAGTAACCTCACCCTTTATCTAGAAAAGAATCCTTTAAAAATCCTCCCATTTTCTTGATTATATGAATAGCTTCTAGGTTAGTACTACCCTGCAAGCACCAAGAGAGAAGTGGCATCAGATGGTGGAAATCAAGACAACAATCCATATATCGTATCACCAATCTCATCAACGTAAAGGTTCACTACGAAGTGAGCATTTGAGGGCAATGTAACAATCACATTGATCCTATATGTATGATCTTGTGGTCAAAGTTTAAGAAATCTCGCAGATGTTAAGGACAAAACCAAATTAAGTCTGCTAAATTTCAATGGGCAAAAAAAGCCATTCTTCATAGAACTGTTGTAGATTAGATTCATGGACCGGCTTAAGAATCGACATTCCTAATAATATCCATGTCTACGAACTTGAAACTCAAAAGACTCAGTGAATATAGAGTAACCCAATCAAGAAAGCACATGATTTTTTTTTCCAACATAGCAATCGCATCCCCGTGCACACATTACACGACACAAGGAATCCAATTTTCGCTAGCTAAATTGAGACGATCGAATCTCAGAGGGCCATAAGGGATTTCATGAAACGTGGCCAAGAGAAGCCACACGACATCAAGGAAGCCCAAAAAAATCACCAAGAATGAATCTCTCACTCAATTTCCAGCGGATTTTGCCGAGGCAACCCAACATCAAGCAGAATGAGTCACAAAGCCCTAGAGTGGACAATGAAGAACCAAAGGTCAAGCGAAGAAGAGTAGTACAATTAAGGGAAGTAACAGAGAGAGGTGTACCTAGCTACGATGGCTAGCGGCGCGGAGAGAGTCATCGGTCAACGGAAAGGACAAAAAGAAGAGAATTTATGAGGGAGAGGTTGTCGGGTTGAGCGAAGAAGATGGGAACAGAAAGAGAGTGTATGTTTGGCCCCTTTTCTTCCATTTTTTCTTTCTTTTTTTTTTTTTTATAAATTTACATTTTGACCCCTAAGTTTTTGAAAATTTATAAAATTGACCCCGTGCATGTCGAAATCGTGTGTTAAAATTCCAGACTCACGTGTCGGAGGCATTGACCGCGTGTCGGAAATTCAATACTTGTTTGACCGCGTGTCAGAAATCCGACACTTGTTTGACCACGTCTCGATGTCGAACACCGACACATTGGCCTTACCAATATGTTGGTGCTACATAGGGGAGAGCACAAGTGACTAAAGATTTGCGAACAACTTTGATCGGGAGAAGCTACTGATGGAGTGTATTGGCTTGTTCTGTTGGGTGAGTGTTCGCATGTCATGCAAGCCCTGAGGGAGCGGCATTGATGATTGTGGGTACATGGAAGCAACAAAACAACTGCAATGAAGGCGTTGTAGAATTGGGAGGGCGTTGCGAAATTGGGTGGGGGAGAATATCATGGATTGAGTTCTTCATTGTACCCTTGTGAGCTAAAGAGTGAAGCTTTGTGGCATCAAGGTGAAGAATGAGTGACACAAAAGGGATAATACAATTGGTTCATACGAGTGACATCAGAGCATTTGTGCTATGAATTCTAGGATAGATCGATTATAACTATGAGGAGTTCTAAGGGTTGGGTTCACCTCTTGTGTACAAACTGGTTGGGAGCTGATGCCGCTCTTAATGAGATTATGGTAGGCCATAACCAGTTATTGTACCGAAGTGATCTGTATGTTTCACTTCAGCGATCGGATGCCCAAACTAAATTGTTCGTGATATGGTTTGCCTTGAGGATATGATTCGCCAAACCGTTCTTATGAACAATCTAAAGAAGGAAACCTAGCCTAATGTTCTTAGCTGACCAAGCGCCACACGGGCTACTTCGCAGCTAAGAATCTGTTGGCCCTAGGCAAATGGTATTCAAACTCAATCTCTACAATAAATGGGTAAATTCAGGGAAAGCTTATAGTCTACCTAATCTTACGAGGGTGGAGAGTGTTTGTCAGGGCTAAGAAAGCTTGCACAAAGTACAGCTCTCGGTAAGTTTCTAAGATGGCAATAGAGGGACAAGATTGATCCAAATTGCTCATTGAATATGGAAAACGTTTCTAAATCAATGGGTGAATCTCAAGAGGATGTTTATTACCACGTTTCAATTAAAGAGAAACCACCATTGGTTGCTGAGACCAAGAGAAGCTTAGTCGGCGAAAGTTGGCTCGGAACACTTATCGGGGGGAGCATAAGTGACTGGAGATTTGCGAATATTTTTTATTTGGGGAAGCTACTGATGGAGTGTATTTTCTTGTTTTGTTGACCAAGCATTCGTAAGTCATACAAATCCCAAGGGTGTGGCATTGATGGTTGTGGGGTGCAAGAAAGCGATATAACAGCCTGCAATAAGAGTGTTGTGAAATTGGGCGGGGGATAATGTCGCAAATCAAATTCTCCTATATACCTTTGTGAGCTGAATAGTGGAGCTATATGGCATGAGGATGAAGAGTGAGTGACGTTGAAGGGATGATACAATTGATTCATATGAATGGTTTTATGGATAAAATGATTATAACTATGAAGGGCTTTGAAGGTGGGATTGGCCTCCATGCACAAATTGGTCGGGAGCTGATGTCGTTATGTTGATGAAGCCATGGTTGATCGAAACTAGTTGTTGTATCGAAATGATATGTGTGTCTCACTCAAAGGACTGGTCTGAGCTACACTCATTGTGATATCATTCGGTGTGAGGATATGATTCAAAATAAACTGTTCTTAAGAACAATTTATAGAAAGCAGGCTAACTTGGTATTTTCGGCTCACCAAGCACTGCATGGGCTATTTTGCAGCTAAGAATCTATTAGCCTATGATAAATAGTATAAGAGCTTGATCCCTCTATTAGGTGGATAATTCAAGGAAAGCTTGTGGTGTACCTAGATTTGTGAGGGTTAGAGTGATCATTGGAGCTTAGAGGGTTTGGACAAAGTGTGGCTCTTTGTAAATTATTAGGATGGCAATGTGGGGGACAAGAATTCTTGAACTGCCCACCGAATAGGGAAAACGTTTCGAGTGAATCTTAAGAGGAAATCTATTATCACGCATCAAATAGGGAGAATAACGTCCATTGATCTATCAAGATTAGGAGAAGCTTAGTATGCCAAAGAAAGTGCTACTGAGAGAGCACCGTTTGCCCAGGATACCACACTTGTGAGGGAGAGCACAAGTTAATGGAGATTTGCAAAAAGCTTAGATAGGGGAAAGCTGTCACGCCCCGAACCCTACGACACGCAACATCCTTGTCGAGGTCGAAAGTGTGCGACGTCCCAGGACGCATCGCCGACCCAACACCCAACACAGATATCATTGCACATGCGAAAGTACTATATATATATGACCCGTACAATAATCATAGTGTTTAAGGATAGCACAACAACGGGAATTAGCATGATTTCAAATATACATTTGCATTATCACTGAAAACAAATACAATATTCGTATTTACACAAATACACATAAACAACAAAAGCATGTTAGTGGCCACTGAGATCAAAAAGGTAAGTGGCCCGGGCGGTCAGGGGTACTAACTAAGGTGGGCTCCGATCAAAAAGGTACTGGCCCGACCTAACAAGACTGAGGCTAACCCTACGGAACCTAGTCCGAGTCGGATTCCGAGGACTTGGAAGAGCTATCAGACAGCTTGACCTTGGAGTCTAGGGAATCTAGCTCGGACTCGGCCTCTGCCAGCTTTTCCTCAAGAGTCCATCTCCTTAAGCTCGCCCTCCTGCCCGGGATCTTGCTCCATAGGCCCTGGCTCCTCATCCGGCTCTATCGGCTCCAAGTCATCGTCCCAATCCACCAGCTCCTTGTCCATCGGGTCCGGCTCATCCACCTCCTAGACAACAGGTCTGGCGTCAGGACTCGAACTCCCCTCGGGCGTAGCTTCGGGACTCGCCAGGTCTCTGTCGGCACATTACAGATCCATCTCGCCCAGCCCGTTAAACAGGACATCAAAAATCCGAAGAGGTCCATACTCCCCGGAGTAGTCCCTAAAGCACCACGCTACGTATTCGTGGGTCTCGTAATACGTTTTCCCCACATCAACCCATACTATAGTATAATGCCTAATATACGTATCCCCATTCCCCACAGGGTACTCGGTCACCGCTCTTTCTATCTGATGCAGGATCCCAAAACGTACAGGAACTTCTGACATCCTCAATGCCGGAGTTCTAAAAAGTTGGGTTTTAACAACAATAAGATAAATCTCAGCGAGTAAAATCCCCTAAACCTAAACTAGACTAACATGCACCTCCTGACAGGCAAACAAAGCACATATACCAGTAATAATTGACAATCAACTAACCTAAGCTCTCAGGCCCAGATCGAACACACAATTGACCCTGCAGGTTAAGAGTTCATAATAATACTCATGGTACATACGCGATCACACTTTGTCACACGTACGCCATACGTATGCTCATACTCATTAGTGCCTGCCTCACATATGAGTCACCGGTACGCACATGTCCGCACGCTTGCCTATGCACTCATGCACATGTATGCCATCACTATGCCATGCTCATGATCCGGCTTAGTACTACACACTGGCACACAGCTCATTTTCTTAATTAGAATTCGACCGTGTAAAATCCATCAGGTCTATCATTCAATACCAACACTTCATAGCCCGCGTAAAATGCATCAGGCCTAATGTCTCTAGCCTGCGTAAAACACATCAAGCGCAACACCGATCTCCATAACTCGCGTAAAATGCATCAGGTTGGCCGTTTTCCGGTAAAACCGGACATTGTCCCGCGTAAAACGCATCAGGACTCATAATGATCATATGGGCACACAGCCAATTTTATTTGAACCCCGCGTAAAACGCATCAGAGCAATTAGGTGATCACATGCTCATGTCAAGCACGCATACTGGCACAATTCTCGATTCAAGCTAATGCTCGGCATACGAAATGCGTGGCTATGCAGTCCCGCACTCGGGTAATGATACAATGTACAAAGAATATCTAATTACGGCATAGGCACATAATCAATTCATGCTAAATCATACTCAACAAATGCCATGACGTGCTCCAATATCAATTTGACATGCTCAATTTTATCATAACGTGTCCAATTAACACAATTTAATGCAATTAGACTTTGGCAAACCATTGGCACATAATTCGTGCAATTAACACAACACAAATTCGCACATTCGAGGCTCGCCATGTCACTTCACATTTGGCCACTATAGGGCTTGTAACATGGCACCATAAAATTGAGCACAATTAACCCTCAAATCAACCAAACATGGCACTCTCAGGAATTTCCATAACTAAATCCCAAATTACCCGAACTTAGGCCAATTAATCATCACATGGGCAGCCACTCATTCTGATCATTCTCGACCGTAAATCAACCTCAAAATATCCCACTGAGCCTCCCAATTCATCACCAAATCAACCACCAATTAGTAATCCACTAATCAATCCTAAACCACCATAATTAACTCTTAATTAACACTAATCCTATCTAAAAGTGCTTAATTATCCTAATTAGGGTTTAGGGACTAATACTTGCCAGCTCTTAAGCTCCAATCTATAGGCTGAACCGGCGGGGAATGGGCGGTGCAAGTGGGTTTACGGCGGCGCTTGGGCGGCAGCGGCGACCGGCGGTCCTTGACGATCACAACAGCAAAGGGGAGAGGTTGACGATCGGTGGTGATGGCGGACAAGGGAGAGAGAGAAAGGTGATCGAGTGGTGGTGGCAATAGCTCACGTGGATGGCGGCGGCAATCGGCCTTGGTGAGCAATAGTCCGGCGAGCGGCAATGGCGGCTCCTTCCACGCAGCCGAAGGGAAAGAAAGAGGGAGAGAGTAAGGCATGAGGGTGGCAAGAAGGTGAGGGACGGTCGGTGGTGGTGATGGTGAGGCTAGGCGGTGCAAGGCGGCGAATAACGGCCCTTTTGCTCGACGGTGGCGGTTCGGTGAGCTCCCACGCGACCGAGCAAGAAGGAGAATGGAGAGGGGAGAGATTGGCGTGGGGGGAGAGAGGTGGCCGGAGAGGGTGAGGTGAGAATGAGGGAGAGAGAGATTAAATTATCGATCTTAAAGGGGGTTTGACCAAACTTTCTTAATTCCCATCTTGCTCTTCACTCACTTGATTGAGATTAATTGAAGTCCAATAATGTAGGGGCACCTTGGTCCAATATTTTTTCTAAATTATTAAGGGCTGATATTATCCAATTAAATCCCCAATTATCCTCCAATTAATCCCAAAATTCAGAATACATTTATAAGACCTAGAGGTAAAATCGTAATTTTCCTATTCTGGGTCGATTTTCCATTTTTCGACCGTACTGATCCCAAACATAGTTGGCCATACTAAAATGACGTCGTCCTCGCAAAATAGTCGCCATACGTCTATGAAATTTGACGTCCAAATCCGAATCCAATTTCACGATCAAAATTGCTCAATTATAATTTTAGGGTCTCTCACTAACGAACGGCTGTTTAGGGGTTATGCGCATCGACCTAGGGTTACTCGAGTCGTGACGATCTTGATTACCGGAAGAACGCAAGGATTTATCGCTAGTTCCAGAGGTCGCGATCGTTCGGTTTAAGTTTGGGATTTGTTCGCCACGCGCACCCTCGGTCGTGCGGAATCACTCGCGATCCGATCGTACGTCATTGGCCAAACTAAATCCATCACCTTCTTAGGATCGGCCCATATTGGCCCAAAATATTTCCTCGTCATTTCTCGGAATCGGTGCCCGATTCGTGATTGGGTCCCTGGTCCATGTACTGTTTTCCTAATTAGCCATTCTCTTTTAGTTAGTATCCCGAGAGTGATTAATTTCGGGTGAGACTTACTAAACTTAAATGAGAACAATATTAATTTCATTGACCCCGGAAATGGATCGAAATTTGGGATGTTACAAAAGCTACCGATGGAGTGTAATGGCTTGTTCTATTATGTGAGAGTTTGCAGGTCATGTAAATCCCGAAGGAGTGCCGTTGATGGTTGTGGGGCGGAAGGAAACAATTGAACAACCTACAACAAAGGCGTTGCCCTTACATGCACAAACTAGGTAAGGGAGAATGTCATAGACCAAATTATCCTGTGTACCCTCGTGAGTTGAAGAGTGTAGCTATGTGGCATCGAAGTGAAGAGTAAGTGATATAGAAGAAATGAGACGACTAATTCATAGGAGTGGCATCAAAGCATTTATGCTAAGAGTTAAAGAATAAAACAATTATAAGTATGAGTAGTTCTGAAGGCAGGGTTAGCCTTCCATGTACAAACTGAGTGGAAACTGATATTATTCATCTTTTGAGGCCATGGTAGATCAAAACCAGTTATTTTACCGAAGTGATTTGTATGTCTCACTCGAATGATTGAATGCGTGAGGTAAACCGTGCATGGTACGATCCAGTGTGAGGATATGATTCACCATACTGCTCTTAGGAACAATTTATAGAAGGAAGGCTAACCTGATGTTCTTGACTCATTAGGTGCCACACAGGTTATTCCACGGCCAAGAATATGTTGGCCCGTGATACTCGTAGGCTATAAAATATTAATTTCATGTAGCACCTAGAGATAAATATCTCAAGAAGCAAATCCAATCTATTAAAATCACTAACACTGAACCACATCCTTTGTAACATCTTTTTAAATCAAAGTTGGACGACCTTGATTACAAATGCTAAGTGATTCATCCATCATGGGTCAATGTACTAATGCAGCTGAAAATGGCATCCCTTCATGTGATCTAAATTAGTGATATTTGTCAAGTCTGGTCCTCTTTTGGATTTCTCCATAAACTAGATACTTTAAAAGAAGTTAGAGAAACCCAACTAATGTGCTATATGTCTCAGGTAATCAAAATCAAGTGAGAATATAGTATGGTATCATCCTTGACCCGTATCCTTTCAACCTACCATTATACTCAAGAAAGATACCTAAGTCTTGGCAGAAGGATACTAGACGTGTCAAAAGTATTGTACAGTGCTCACTTTATTACTAAAATTTTTTTTCGAATCACTTAAACGATACTTTTTTTAATAAAAAATAATCACGTAAATGCCAACTCCGATTAGTGTCGCCGGAAATTCAACATGGCCATTTTTTTATTAATTTCTCTATTTGACATGGCTCGTCTGCTTGCCCAATCAACGTAAGTAGCCTAAAACGTTGTCATCTACGCGTTTTGCCCCAAATACAAACCCCAAATCACAACTTACAAGAAATTTTCTAAATTGAAAATCCTAAGTTGACCTCAACCCCAAATCAAAACCCTATTTGATTTGCCCCCAATATAGATGGAGGGGGAGAACTTGTGCTTAAAGGCGGCGTCGAAGGAGGAGGATTGGCGGTGAAATTTGGCCTTGAACTCACACTTCTTTTGGGCGCGAAGCTTCTAGGTTTGCTTATGCTCGATCTCAGAGCGCTTGACAATGTGCTGGCCACTGGTTTCTTCGGCAACGGTTTGGTGCTTCTTGAGTAGTTTTTGCTTGAGGATGTCCATTCTAGGGTTTCGTTTTGGCTTCGAGATTGATGGGAGGAGGAGACAAATCTGCAAGAGTTTGGTTCAGGCATTCCATCGAACAAGTGGCGAGCAATTCCTAATAGTGCATTACATTCAAAGCAATTTGGAATCTGACATCCATATTAAAGCCAAACATGCAAACATATTAACAATCATTGAGCTAAATTCAAACTCGATCAGATTGTTGTTCAATCGAAAAGTAGCTTTTAACACTGCTGTTTTTGTCCTCAATAAATCGAGATTGAGCGAATAGAATTGTACCTTAATGAAGAGAGATTCTACTCATAATCCATGATTAAGCAAGCATGAATTGGCTTTGGAACTTGTCAACACTTGAAATTAGAGTATTCATGAGAACTTCGAAAGAGATCCAACAACCTTCGAAATTTTCGGTGATAGAATAGAGTGAAACAGAGCACTCTTGGTGCTCATTCGAGACGAAGCTAGCAAAGACAGCTTACGATGAACGACAACAAATAGCAACAAATACGAGCAATGTTAGTGGCAACCATAATCGAAATCTATGGACAATCTGCAGTTACGATTCCAACTTTTCGAAGCTTCCAATCAAAGAACAGGGAAAATAAAGTTTGACAAATCACAATTATGGATGCAGCTGAGAATGGCAACGACAACGACGATGTCTAAAGTGAAACGAGGCAATTTTTTTTAGTAAAGAGGATAGCGGTGCTTGGCGTGGTGGGTGGCGGTGGAGAGGATGGTGAAGGAGGAGAAGATGACGACGAAGGTAACGGAGAGAGAGAGAGTTGGAGTGAACGGCATCGTTTTACACAATCAGGAGAAGATAATCCAAAAATTGAAAAAATTGTCATGAATGCTAACATCTGTCAGCTCTTGTGATCTTCAATCTCTTGACGGTGGTCATGAACATCCTATGGAAGCCATTAATGGACAAACTGTGAGGAATACTGGTTGTAATGTGCAAAAAGGTGATTAAATTGGAAAAATAATCAGAACTTGTATGGGATGATTTAACTCACTCCCATGGAACATCTCCGGCCATCATCCAATCTCCTTTTGCCTTCATTTGCCTTCATAGGTCAAAACATGGAGATTCTTCGCATGATCAGCTCTATCTTCCTTAGGACCTGCACATTCTAGTGTAAACTTAATGCCATCGTCCAAGAACCAAAGGGAGAAACTCAATTTCAGATCACAGATTCATAAAAATGCTCCCAAAAGAGAATCCGATCTCTTGTTTCTTTCTTGAAATTATACACATTGATACATGTGGTTCTTTTGATGTTCCATCTTTTGGTGGAAAAAGTTATTTTATCACTTTTATTGATGATTTTTCACCTTATGGTTACATTTATCTATTGCATGATAAATCTCAATCAATGAACACACTTGAGGTGCATATTAAAAAAGTTGAAAGGCAATTCGATAAAAAGGTGAAAAATAGTAAGGTCGGTTAGAGGTGGTGAAGATTATGGAAAGTATAATGAATCAGGACAATGTCTAGGTCCATTTACTAAATTCCTTGAATGGAATTGGCTAGGAGTATGATGAGTTTTTTTACTTCACCCTTATTTTTGGAGATATATGCATTAAAGACTTCAATGTATTTATTAAATAGTGTTCCTAGTAAGGTAGTTCCAAAGACTCCTTTTGAACTGTGGACGAGATGGAAACCTAGTTTATAACACTTGTATGTTCAAGGTTGTCCAGTAGAGAAATCCAGAGGGTATAAATTTTATTGTCCTAATCATAGTACAAGAATTGTCAAACAAGGAAACCCTAGGTTCATTGAAAATGGTGATATCAGTGGAAGTGAAAGAATACATGACGTTTATATTTAAGAAGTTAGGGTAAAAGTTCTTATATCCAAAAATACTAAAGTTGTTGCTCCTGATATTATAGTTCAACCCAACAATAATCAAGAACAACAAACAAATTATCAAATACTCCATAATGAAAATGTCAATATTGAACCTATAGTAATTTAGCCACAAGAAATGACATTAAGAACATCTTAAAGAGAAAGGTGGTCAGCCATTTCTAATGATTATGCGGTTTATCTACGAGAGTTAGAAATTGACTTAGGAATTGCTAATGATCCAAGTTCATTTTCACAAGCCATGGAATGTGATGATTCTAATAAATGGTTTAATGCCATGGAGGAAGAGTTAAAATTTATCGATCAAAATCAAGGCTGGAATCTTGTTGAATGCTTGACGGATGTTAAAGGGTCGGGTGTAAATGGGTCTCTAAGACCTCACAACTTTAAAGGTGATATCAAACAGTGTAAGGCCAGACTTGTTATTGAAGGTTTTACTCAGAAAGATGACATTGATTATAAGAAGACTTTTCACCTGTCTTCAAGAAGAACTTACTTAGAATTATTATGGTTTTAGTGGCTCATTACGATTTAGAGTTACACTAAATGAATGTCAAAACTACCTTTCTTAATAGGAATTTAGAGGAAAATGTTTATATGGACCAATCTTAGGCCTCTTCAGTTAAAGGAAAGGAATGTGTGGGGTATAAGTTATTTTTTTGGTCGGAACATGGTGTATAAGTTAAAGAAAAATAGTGTTGGTCGATGTATATATATAAAGGTCAATGGGAGCAAGTTTATTTTTATAGTCTGTATGTTGATGACATTTTGCTTGTTACTAGTAATCTTGGTTTGTTACGTAAAAATAAGAAATTTCTCTCTATGAATTTTAAAATGAAAGATATGAGCGAGGCAACATATGTAATAGAAATAGCAATGTTCTGTGATATATCACAAAGATTGTGAGGGTTATCTCAGAAAACTTACACTAATAAAATTTTAGAAAAATTTAATATGGATAAATGTATAGTAGGGATAGTTTCAATTTAGAAAGGGGAGAAATTTAGCCAATGCGATGTTCGAAAAATGAATTGGAACAAGAGCAAATAAAAAGTATTCCATTTGCATCTGTTGTTGGGAGTTTAATGTATGCTCAAACTTGCACCAGGCTAGACATCAATTTGCCGTTGAAATGCTAGGTAGGCATAAAAGTAACCTAGGATTGGATTAATGGAAATATGCAAAAAAAAAGGTCTTAGATGCCTGCAAGGAACTAAGAATTGTATGCTCACTTATAAAAGATCTTATTATCTTAAGGTGATTGGATATTCAAATTCAAACTTAGCTAGATGTGCCGATACAAGAAAATCAATGTTTGGCTACTTGTTCCTTTTTGTTGGAGGGGCAATTTCATGGAAAAGTGCGAAGCAATCAATCAATATTGCATACACTGTGGAGGCTGAGTTTGTGCAATGTTTTGATGCCACTATTCATGGATTATCACTACGAAACTTTATTTTAGGTTTTGTGATTGTCAATAGAGGCCGCATAAATTTGTTGTGATAAATCCGTAGCAATTTTCTTTTATAAGAATGAGAAGCATTCTTAGAGTGCTAAACACGTGGAAATTAAATACTTGTCTGTTAAAGAAGAAGTTTAGAAACAAAATTTGTCAATTGAGTATATTATGTCACGCCCCCGTACCCCACGAAGCGCAACATCCCTACCTTGGCCGATCATAATGCAACGCTCCAAGGAAGTGTCGTCGACCCAACGCTCAACAATCAAAGATCAATACACAAGCGGAAGAAACGTATATAAATATATATACACCCGTACAATAAATCAGACAATCAAGGATAGCACAATCGTTAAAACCAATAAGACTGGAAACCTACTCATTCCATTTCTAGTAAAATATTTACAATATCTGTTTTACACTAAATACACTTATAAAAGCCAAAAAAGGTTAATAACTACCAACATCAAAAGAGGGTACATGACTCGGTGGTCAAACGTCATATATATCTGGGGCTTCTCCCAAAACGTGTCGGTTCACTTGCCATCCTCAATGCTGGGAGGGGTATGAAAAGAGTGGATTTATATAACAATGAGACAAGCTCAGCGAGTAAAAAACCCCTAAACCTAAACTATGCTAACATGCACTTCCTGACAAGCAACCAAAACACTCAATGCATAATAATTGTAACCACATGACCTAGGCCCTCGGGCCGAGATCGAGCATATAATAGACCTTGCAGGTTAGACATTTTATATAATTCACGGCACATACGCGATACACTGGTCACACGTACGCCATACGCATGCTCATGCTTCAAAGTGCCTGTCACACACGAATCACTGGCACACACATTAGCCAACACACTTCGGCACACATTTGCCATGCTTATGAATCTCCTCAAATCATGTACTCTAGCACACGTCTCATTTTAGCAATTTATAAACCGACCCAAAGGCCACGGCCCGAAGGCTCACAACACTTCGCGGCCCGCACCGAAGCGCATTTCCGGCCCAGTGTCTCTAGCCTGCTCCAAAGTGCATGAAGCGCAATACCGATCTCCTTACATACCAACGCCGTCTTCCGGACAAACAGGGCATCGTCCTGCTTCAAAGTGCATGAGGACGGCACGACCCGAAGGCCACGACCTGAAGGCCTTAAGTGATCACACGGCACACCGCCAATTTTATCTGAGCCCAACGTAAATGCATCGAAGCATTTAGGGTGATCACACATGCTCATGTTAGACATACATACTCGCATACTTTTCTACTCATGCCCATTCTCGGCATACAAAATGCGTGACCATGAAATGCAGCACATTGCACTATGAGCATTAAATATAAATAGGCACCTAGTCAATTTATGCAACAACAATCTGCTCACTTGGCCAATAATACCGTGTGGCCCAATTCCCAATACACAATTTCATACTCAATGCAAGCCGTCAATTGGCCAATCACACTCCGCACGATTCAACCACACGAGCACGCAACATGGCATTTCACAAATATCACAATTAATCACCAAATCAGTAAACAGCCAATCACCCCGGGTCATCCCGGGCATTTAACTAATAATTCTTACTGTCCGTTATAAACAGGCACATTCCTCAAAATACGGACAGCCACTATTCCATTACTCCGAGTTCAATAATTTTCTATAATAATCCCACTAAGTTCCTCGGATTTTATTTCCACCAATCGGTCCTCAATCCTGTCCTAAATATATACCGATAATATCTAAGCCAATCTAGAAAATGCACCGTCAGTCCTAATCCGGGTTTAGGAGGTATACTCACTTAATCCAACTTCACGATGACGAGGAATGGCGGTCGATCACTGGTGAATAGTGGAACCGGCGGCAGCGTTCTCGGCGGGACGGTGTACGGACGCGGCATACGGATACCGTACGGACATCATACGGGGCTTGTACGATCGCGAGGGGACGGTGGCTGGTGAGGCGACGGTGGCTGGCGCGACGATCGTACGGATATCGTACGAGCGACCGGAGATGAAGAGAGAGAGAGAGAAGTAGGGGTCGGGATGAGGGTGGTGAGACGAGGTCAAGCGGAGCAGAGGCACCAGCGAACGTCGGCAGTTCGGCGAGCTCCGGAGTCCTTGGCCGAGAGAGAGAGAGAGAGAGTGTGTGTGTTCGGGTGAGGGGGGGCTGGCTGAATGAGCTGGTGAGGAGAGAGAGGGGCTGGTCCAAGGGTGGTCAAATAAGGTGGCTAGTGGCGACACTTGTCGCGATCCTACGCGATTTCCCATTTTGCCCGTAATCCAACGATCCTCGTTGATCCTATCCAAATAATTGAGGGGCAAAAGGGTCTTTAGCCCCAATAATTGAGCTGAATTATCCAAATAATTATCTTCAAAATTTTCTCAAAATTCGAAACCGAAAAATAGCCCAGGAGCAAAACGGTTATTTTTCCGGTTTCGGGTCGAAATTTCAATTTTTTGCTATACCAATCCCAAATGGGTGTGGCCAACATAATATGGCGTCGGAATTGTGAAAATAGTCTCTTAAGCCCTCAAAAATCGACTGCAAAGTCCTAGGGGAATAAAATAATATTATTTTTCACTTCCGATCTAAATTTCAATTTTTGTCTATAACAATTCTAAATATACGTGGCCACCCCAAATGACATCGATCTCGAAAAATAATCTCATACATGCCTAAAATCAATATCGGTATCCCGAGGGGCAAAATCGTAATTTTTGACTTCCAGGTCGAAATTCCAATTTTTGACCGGACTAACTCCAAACGTGTGTGGCCAGCATAATATGACGTCCGAATCATGAAAATAGTTGTACAAGCCTTTGAAAATCGGTACTGAAGTCTGGATTTAATTCTGTGACTAAAGCTTTCTAAATTTCAAATTTCAAGGTTTCTCACTAACGAGCGGCTGTTTAAGGTTTACGTATATCGACCTAGGGTTATTCGAATCATGATAGTCCCGATCATTAAGAGAATGAGAAATTATCACTAGTCCCAAAGGTCGAGATCGTTCAGTTTAAGTTCAGGACTGATTAACCACGTGCACTTTCCAGCATGTAGAATCATCTGTGATCCGATTGTATATCGTTGGCCTTAGCCAAACCAAATCCATCACTTTTCCAAAGATCGGTCCACATCGGTTCAAAATATTCTCTCATCATTTTTTGTGATCGGTACCCGATTCGCGATCGGGTCCCTGATTCACGTACCGTTTCCTAATTAGCCATACCCTATTGGTTAGTATCCGAGAGTAATCAGCTCTGGGCGAGACTTCCTAAAATGAAATGCGAAATAAGGTCAGTTTTATTGATCCCGGAATGACATCGAAATTCGGGCTGTTACATATTATCACCAACCTTATGATTGCATATCTTTTAACAAAAGAAATATCGCCCAAAATATTTATGAACATGTTGAAAGGATGTGAATTATTGGACACCATTAATGTTATTGTATTATGATTTCATTAAGTTTACTTATTTCCCAATTGGAGCTCATTTGTGTTTATGATATTTCCTGCTTTCTATTTATACATGATGGAAATAGATAAATGTTTAACAAGATGGTCTCTAACAAAGACATTATAGTTTTTTTTTTGGTCAAAAACAAAGACATTATAGTTGGATCATTACTTTTCTTTTCATATATGGATCATATTAAGTAGAGAACTATAGTTGTAGTATTTGGAAGGTATTGTGCGATTAATGACCCTTAATTGTGACTATTACGTGATAGCCAAATTAAGAACATTTTTAGCATAATGTTATTTTGTATAGTATGGTATTTATTAAACCATGAAAGAAAGGTCATATAGACCAAGTGAGAGAATGTAAGAATAATTATGGCTCACATAATATTATTAAGTAATGCTTTAATAACTATTTAAGTGCTAAAAATGTGGTTGTGAAAAGTTGCAACTCTTATGAAGATGAAAAGGTGCAACTCTTATGAAAAAATGCAACTCTTTATGTGCTTTAATGAAATGTACCTATTGATGGCCTGTCTAAAAAGTCTACTCTTCTCTCCATCCAAAATAATGAAATGTTGTATTCTATCCTCCATCAAATAACATACATTAAAGAAAAAAGTGAGTTAAGAGAGATAAATCAAATTTCTTCATTTTTCTTATTTTTGCAACAATCGTTTTCTCAAAATTATTGCTTTGAGTAAAAGTATGTTTTCATCCCTTTTGTCGTGAATAAATCATGAAGATTTAAGATTCTTTAATTTAGAATTTTCCGCATAAAGAATTACATTATCGCTTACAATTTGGTCACAACATTTTTTTAAGAAGTTACAGGTGATTTCAATGAAAGAATAAATGTAATTTGATATTCCGAAGCATTGCTTATGCTCCAATCTTGTAAACAAATCCCCCATTCTTTTTCTCACTCTGAATCAAATTGTGAAATCAAAAGAGAAGGTTCAAATGTTTAAATTTCAGTTGCTCAATCTTTTGCTTAAGCAATACAAATAATTATTTTTTAAAATACATTTTTCAAATCATTTGTCTTCGGAAAAGAATTTTTTTTCCCAACAACAAAAATCAAAGAAACTTCTCTTCCGCACTGAAAACGAATGCTACGAGCCCAACGTCGTGCAAGGGGCGCACACAACCACCACTCCTCCTAAAAAACTTCAACGATCTTCTTGCCCTGACCGATTCATCGAGATCGAGAAAATCGAGAAACGCGACGACGACGCCGGCGGCGACCCGCTTCCGATCAAGAAAATGGCGTCCCTCGCCACCCATCTCTCGGCCTTCCTCTTCCTCTTCCCCGTCGGCCTCCGCCGCCTCCTCTGCTCCTACTCCCTCTACCTCAAGAACCCCTCCTCCTACAGATCCAAGCCCTGGTACTTCTCGGAGCCCCGGTGGAAGAACCTCGACCTCTACGCCCTCCTCGTCGCCCTCCCCATCGCCTCCTTCTCCGAGTCCTTCCTCTTCCTCACCTTTTCCGGCCCCCCCACGTACCGCTTCGCCTTCTCCCAGCAGTCCGCCGCTGTCTTCCTCTTCTGGGCCCTCCTCGTCCTCGTGATCTTGAAGGAATACGTGGACGGCGCCGCGATAAGCGAAGGGTACGTGTTCGTCGTCGCCGGCGTTGCTTTCTTGGTGGAGTATTCGGTGATCGGGAAGGGGGTCGGCGGTCTTGGTGCGCCTGTGTATGAGCTGCTGGGGAGATTGAGTCTTGTCTGTGCTGGTTCTTGCGTGTACTTGGGGGTGAGGCCGTCCGCGTTCTTTGCAGAGTTCTTGTTGTCGTCTGGCTTGTTGTTCAAGGGGACTTGGGCTTTGCAAGCTGGGCTGAATTTGGGTACTGATGTGTTTGCCTTAAAGGGGTGTCACAAGTCGGGGGTTTCGACAGGACGGTGGGATCTCGATGTGAAATGTGCTCTTGAGGAGGATGGTCTGCGGGGCGTCGCACTGATGAATCTGTTGTTTATCGTGCACGCCATTGGAGTTGTCGTTGTCGGCTTCGGGCTGTTTGGCTTGTTGTCGTGTAACCGGAATTTGAGATTCGGCGATGCGAGTGGGCCGTTGTTGGCTCAACTTGAATCGGAGAGCATGTTGATGCGGCCGGCACCTGAATTTGATCTGGAATGAAGGTTGCTCATATTTGCTCCTTCTTTTCGTAATTCTTCACTTCATCTAGGTAGGCTACGTTTGCCTGGTCGTGATCGCCAATGAGCAACTGATTCTTTTAAATCATTTTTTGTCTTTGCAATGAAAAGAGTTAGTAGAAATTTTGCTTTAGTGACTTGTTGCCAACAAATGAAGACTCTTTTGTTCAAGTCTAACTGATTGCACCTAATAGAGGAAATAGGGGATCACAATTCATGGCTACCACTTGCTTCACGGGACCATCATGCATTTGGGTCTTGTGGTTGACATGTAATGTTTTGTCCTTCACTTATGTATATACCCTACATTAAAAGCTTTGTTTGGTTTGTCCATAAGTCGAGGGCATATGCCCTGCAAATTGGCAGAAACATGGTTCCAAAAATGAGTACAAACATGAAGAATTGATCAGTTAGACAATTGGAGTAAGCCCTTCGCTTTGATTAGTATATTTCTGGTGTCTTCAGCGCTGCATTTGTGGCATCGTCAATTATGCATCACCACCACATGGAGTTGCTAGTGTTACATTTGGGAGCAATCTTAGTTCTTTTGAAGCTATTAAAGCTCTATGATTCGACCCCAAACAAACAGATCTATGAACATGGGCTCTATTTTTGTCTCATGGAAAGGTCTAGGGATTGTTTCCCGAACTTCATTATGAACTCTTTGCCAGAGGTTTCTTGGCCACGGTGGGTGGACTAAACCGAAGCGTTGATGAGACACTTGAGATATAAATTGAAACATGTTTTCTCATTGCACATGACATATATGTATGAAGCATCGATGACAATAAGCCTAATTGCTGTTGATGCCAAGTTTCCAAGAAACAGGAACGGTGATTCATTAGGAGAGCAATTATGATCGTCTGATCATCTGATGTTACCAAAACCAGTTGAAGGGGAAAGTCCCAACAGCAACTCGTTTATGAAAGGCTGTTTAAGACAAACATATTGTATTGCTGTTCTTTTGGAAGGTCCTAGAGGACAGAGAAATAGTTTTACGCAGAATTTTTGTGAATGTTTAAATAGATGTACCAAATTTTGTGGTTTATTATTTTGGTGTGATTAAGTAGTAGACTTTGCAGCAGAAGGATATTTTGGATTTCAATTGTAAACATTATTAGGCCGACCCATGGTCTTGGATTCTGCAAATGATTCTATTGATTTTCTCGGCGAAGATTTTTTCTAGTTCACGACCTTAGATTTTGAGTTACGAATCTATCTCTTCACTCATGCGTCCAACTGTCAAAGAACACAATTTGTTTAGTCGGCATCAAGTAAGCATTCTATTCTATGGGATTTTGGCCCAACCTCTGTCAACATGCGCTGGTTCAGAGCAAGCGCCTATGTCATTATAGATTGAGTCAATTTGAGCTGGAGAAAAGATCGATGATCCTCTCTACAGAATGGTAGAATGACAGGTAGGTTCCTTACACCTGCTTATGTGACCTCTGTGATAGTTCTGTTTACCTGAAGTTGTAGATTACCAAATATTTCCAGTGAAAGGATTCAAGCCACCTTATGTCATCAATAATGCTATGACAACTTTAGCAAGGCATGTCTGCCACCTATTGGACCCATGGGGTTGGTCACAGTCAGGTGCTTAGCCCACAAATTGCTAGCTCTCCCTTTCGAATCCATTCTACATGGCTATACTTTTACATTTTCTTTAGGGACTGATCAGGTGCTCTAGTGGCAAGCATGGTGGATCATCCACCATCATTACATTGGCCGCCCCTGCAGTTCTCTTACGGTTGCATTCTCAAATTTACTTTAGAAGGAATGCAGTTGCTTGCTCCTTCCAAGCTCTCAATTGGCTAGACCTACCTTCCCGGTTCTTGCTCATCATTTTTCAGAAAACGAGGCACGTGAAGTAGTATGATTCTTCCCGCATCCATTTGCCTAGCATAACCACTCTTCATTGCTGTAAATTAGGGGCCTTGAGACGAGTTACGGGTCAATTAGCTTGACTTTTCCCTGCTTTTGACTTCTGAAATAGTCAGCTAGATGTAGTCATGTTGGGACATATAAATATCTTTCTTAGAGGAATTGAATGAATTTAACAATCAGTTGCAGGTATGATGTCTTTTTCATGGTACTCTTATAAAACCCTTTTCTGAGGTTCTTGCCGGTGTTTGCTTTTTATGGTGAAATATCATTGTCGTCACCCTCTGTACCTAAGTGGCATTTTAATGCGCCATATTTTGAGGCTCAGACGGTCATAGCGGAAAGAAGAGTAGTTGTTAGAAACAACTGGTTGGAACTTTCGTCTTTGATTAAGCCAAGCTTTTGTTTTTTGAAAGCGCTATTTGGTAACTGCATCAAGACTCTACAGAATGAACTGACGTGGATTCTTTGGCCATATACTCCCTCATAAACTCCCTGCTACCGGATGGCCAAGATACAGAAACCCAAAAAAAAAAAAAGAATTGGAAAAGAAAACTGAGGACTATAGCAACTCAATAGGCTAATCAGCCACGAGGTAGAGTTTTATGAGGAATGATGCCTAATTCTATGATTGCGATCGAAATCAATGGAGATGCTAACGGTTGCAGCAGAAGTTATTGGTGTGATCACACGAAAGCTTAGCTCAGATGAAAAGGAGCAGAAAGAAACCCGTATAGACTATAGTCTATATAGATTATTCTGTCAATTGCCCACTTTGAGACTAGCATTTCAATGGTTTTCCCTTCATTGTATGGTCACTGAGCTCGCTGAAAGTGCTCACATTGTTTTTTCGCTGCTGCTGCTGCAAGAATTGAGTTTTCCCTTAAGCTGACCTTTATCTATACGTAACTCACTTATTTCCGCATTGGCTTCCAGCATCCTTAAGATTTTTTGCTCTGATAATGTCTGCAATCTCTGTCAACGCAATTCCCACATGTTGAAATTCAAGCTCCGCTCAAGTGGCCCCGACTTTCGAACAATAGTACGAGGTACTACCATTGGCTAGCTGTCAGGATAGATGAGTCAAAGAAAGAGTAAGGATTGTGTGACAATTGTGGCCCTGACTTTCGAACAATAATATGAGGTACTACCATTGGCTAGCTGTCAGGATAGATGAGTCAAAGAAAGAGTAAGGATTGTGTGACAATTTGTTTGAGCCCTCGACAACATCCTAACATGCATCGGGTGTCTCATTTGGAATCTATCTAATTCAATGATCTAGATAGATACGATCAATTCGCGTTCTTAATACTTGATTCTTATAATCTTATTAGCTAAGTATCATCACCGCAGGCATTTCCTCTAATCGCATAACTGGCAACCATTACAGTTTTCATATGAAGCATCCATTTTTTGTAGACCAGAAGACTAGAAATGATGATAAAAAGATACGTTCAATTGTTACAATATGGTAGGAAAAGATTCAAATACTATTTGCAGATGGTATCTCAAATTGCGCAACTATTCCCGAATTTGTCAACTTCCCCATGGACCTTCTTTGTTAAGCATAGGTTAGATTGTTGCTTCTTTGTAGTGTACATTGATGTTCCATTTGGACCGCGTTTTCGCCTTCCCAAAAGTAGGGAATCATACTAATCTTTAAGGCTCCATTTGTGTTAACGAAAAATGAATAATTCAAAAATATATTTTCCTGAAATATAATCGATTGAAATAATTAGTCAATAAATCATTATTGACAGAAATTCATGCCTAAATATTTTTATGGATGATGAAAAAAAATTCGTTCATTCATTTTTATAAGTGACACCTTTATATGTATGTAACTCACTTATTTACACATTGGCGTCCAGCATCCTCAAGATATTTTGCTATGATAATGTCTGCAATCTCTATCAACGCAATTCCCACATGTTGAAATTCAAGCTCCGCTCAAGTGGCCCTGACTTTCGAACAATAGTACGAGGTACTACCATCGGCTAGTTGTTAGGATAGATGAGTCAAAGAAAGAGTAAGGATTGTGTGACAATTTGTTTGAACCCTTGACAACATCCTAACATGCATCGGGTGTCTCATTTGGAATCTATCTAATTCAATGATCTAGATAGTTACAATCAATTCGCGTTATTAGTACTTGATTCTTATAATCTCATTAGCTAAGTATCATCACCGCAAGCATTTCCACTAATCACTTAACTGACCACCATTACGGTTTTCATATGAAGCATCTATTTTTTGAAGACCAGAAGACTGGAAATGATGATAAAAAGATAGGTTCAATTGTTACAATATGGTAGAAAAAGATTCAAATACTATTTGCAGATGGTATCTCAAATTGCGCAACTATTCCCGAATTTGTCAACTTCCCCATGGACATTCTTTGCTGAGCACAGGTTAGATCGTTGCTTCGTTGTAGTGTACGTTGATGTTCTATTTGGACCGCGTTTTCTCTTCCCAAAAGGAGGGAATCATATCTATCTTTAAGGCTCCGTTTGTTTAACGAAAAATGAATAATTTAAAAAATATTTTTTTAGGAAATAATTTCTTGAAATAATTAGTCAATGAAAGTTTTCATTATCAACAGAAATTTATGCTTAAACATTTTCGTGGATGATAAAAACCTTTTTTGTTCGTTCATTTTTGTAAATGATACAAACGATCATTTTTAGAAATTTTTTTTTTTAAATCATTCATTATCCACCAAACAAATTGAACCTTCAAGTGTTAATACATCGATAGAACCTTGGATGATATGAAGGACAAAGGACAGGTGTAAATTACTATTAGTTTCGAGAGGATCAATATTGGAGCGATATAAAGAAAATGAATTAAAGCAATGTAACATGATAGATTATGAAAGTTTCAGAGATCCCCAGTCAATTACCACGAGTCTAATTGATCTTCACTAGCCAAGTCATATAAATGTTTTTTTTTTTCTAGGGATAAGTGCATTTAAAGTCCTAAAACTTGTCACGAAAGTGCAATTGAGTCCTAAAAATTTTAAAAAGTGCAAACAAGTTCTAAAACTTGTCACGAAAGTGCACTTGAGTCCTAAAACTTTTAAAAAGTGTAAACAAGTCCTAAAACTTATTACGAAAGTGCAAACAAATCCTAAAACTTTCAAAAAGTGCAAACAAATCCTAAAACTTTTAAAAAATGCAAACAAGTCCTAAAATTTGTCACGAAAGTGCAAATAAGTCCTAAAACTTTCAAAAAGTGCAACCATTGAAAGTTTTAGGACTTGATTGAACCAATTTGACAAGTTTTAGGACTTGTTTGCACTTTTGTGATAAGTTTTAGGACTTGTTTTTAGAAGCTAACTCTTGTTTCGTGATAAGTTTTAGGACTTCTAGTTTATCCCTTTTTCCTATTTGTCTTCCAAGTTGATAATTTCATGTGATTATAAGAAAAATATAAAACAAGAAGAAAAATCAACTATTCATCTTACAAAGAAAATCATACCATGTAACCAATAACGATATTAACTAACATTACCAAACGCAATATAGGAGAGGAAAGTTAGCTTGGCGAGAGAGGGAGGGGGTCCCACTGACAGACCGCACTGTGCCTATCATATATATATTCACGTGTCCACCAACCCGAAGTCCCCTTATTCTATTCCATTTCGCAGGCTTCGCTTCCTGTCAGCGTACGCGCACATTCGCATCTCCTTGTCTCCCGTCGCTTCCATCGAAGGGCGGGTGCTGCTTCAAAGTCAAAAAACTCATGACGATCTCTGCACTTTTCTGGGTTCTGGATTTTTAGCTGTTCTCGTCTGTGTCGGAGGGGAAAGATAAAACGACGGTTTCTTGCCCACCCGAGTTTGCAATCAGCATTGGTTTCTCAAATCATCTCGATCTGCAGCTGCAAATTTGGGGACTTTCCGTTTCTGCCGTCGTTTCCGGCTTCTGGGGGTTCTTGGGTCGCTGCCCTTTTGGTTTTTTTTATCTTCTGGTGTTAGACCTTTTTATCTTCTGGGATAGATCAAGGATCGGGTCAAAAGGCGGGCGTTGACTTTCATCTCTGCGTGCTTGCGATCGCGTGATTTTTAAGCAATTTGGGCAAATGGGTTTTCCTTTCAATCCGGAGGCCCTGAATATTCTCTCTTTGCTTAATGTTTTTTGATCCGGGTTTCGACTCGACATCGGAAGAAAATTTTTGGTAATTCTGTAGTAAGTAGCTCTTGTAGCTGTTGATGGATGAGGGTGCTAAGGATGCAAACGGCTATGATAAGAAGCCTGTGAAGCCTGTGGGTGATGTAGACCCTGGAAAGGTTGAGGGTCATGGTGATGTGGAAGAGGACAGCGAGGTGAAGTCGTTGTTGCCGCCGAGAGGGGTTGGGATGATTAGAACTTCCGAGAAGACGAGGAGGAAGGTGCAGTGGAATGATAGCAACGGCAACAATCTCACCGAGGTGTTGGAGTTTCAACCGAGGTATGACACTTTAGTAGTATGTTAAATGTTTGATTATACTCTTAAAAGTTTGTAAGCTGGCATGTTTGTGATTATAGGATTTATTTAGGTTGTTAATGTAGCATTTTCTATGCTGAATTGCCTCAATCTTATTAAAGCTTAGTCATTATTGTTGTAATTGCGGTTCTTCAATTTGTGGTGGGTGGCTATTAAGGGCAGGATTTATGGTTCTTATTATCCTCTTAGGTGAGAAAACAGAGAAGGTAGTTGTTATGATCTTACAGTAGTCTGACTGGTTAGTACTGGTCTTATATCCTGCCTTACTGGGGATGATGTAACTAAGAAAGCTTAGTAAAGTAAAGTGACTTTTGAGGTTGTCTTGCAACTATAAACACAGGTAACGTATTGTGGTATAACCGGTGCTGGTGCTTGATTCTGAGTACAGTCTAAAAGGGTGAAAGAAATTGGAGTTTGACGTTGATGGCTTCCATAGAACTTGATGTATGTCTGATAAGTTTCCAGAGAGTGCAATAGATGCTAGAGTCGGTAGTCTCTGTTGGTGAAGGAGAAAAGTTACTCTTAATATTGTTTTTCGCTTTGATACTTCAATTTGCTAAAGGTTGGAAATGAATGGTTGTAATACCATTAGTTCAGTATGCCATGATAAGTTAATATTGCTGCCGTAACTACAATTTTACTTCATGCATGCGGTGGTTTCATATTAGTCATTGAGAACGGGAATTACCTAACTGTTGTTTTTTGTCTATACTTAATATTACTGGAGGATACAGTATAAGCGAAAGCTCAATGGGTTAAGAGGATCCATGTAGTTGACTACACTTAGTGGGGAAACACTCGGTGAGGTGGTGGTATCTAAATTTTATATAATTTATAAACTTAACTTGTTCAAGCAACTAGAGCTTTAGTGATGCTAACTGAAGCAAGGTCGATCAAGATTTTTCCATCATTGCGCTACATAATGTGTTTCTCTCTTCACCCGTTTTATAGTTTTGGCAATACAATTGCAGTTTATGCTTTCTTATGTCTGGAACTTGTCAGCTTAGCTATTCAACAATAGTCTTTGAAACGAAATCCAATAAAATTGAGAAGCCATATCTAGGGCTTGTCAAGCACCGGCCAAAGCTTTACTTTCTTTTGGACACTGTGAACATATTACTGGGCCATCTTCTATGACAACGACCAGTTGCTTTAAGAAGGTTTTTAGCTTTTCCACTAAAATAGATCAATTGGAAACTCATTTTCATGGTCCACTGTGGAAAGACCCATGCTAGACATGCTTTTTAGCAGTCTCTATTCTTCCCCTACAAATTTTCATCAGATTTGGGATCTTACTGTTAGAGGATTGAGCCTTCTTGATTATTGAAAACCACATCAGAGAATTTGCAGATTATGATATTATTTGAGGAGAAGGACGGCCTTAAATTGCATAATTTATCATGTTAAGACCTCCTTATCAGTCTTTTTGTCTAACGTGCTCAGAGTTCAGCTATCTGAGATCATCTTCAATCTTCATGTATATTTCTAATATGTATTAGACTTTAGTCCTTGTCAAATGAATGTAGACAGTGAGGTCCGTTATTTTAATTCCAACCTAGGAGGTATTAAGGCTTCTGGTTATGTTGGTTGAGGGTTGATTTGTGTCATCACTTCGAATATATAAGGATTCTCCATGTACCTGGGGATGTTTAATACTCAAACGTGCAAAGATGTAGTGGAGAATATTTTTTGTTGAACTCTACAGCCAAGAGTAGGCGATGAAGAGGTTGACCTAACTCTCATAAAAATGAAGCAGACAATAAGCAGTGCATGGACCCTTTTGGACCATAATCAGTATGTTCTTAAGTTTAACCCCATCGTATACAAAAATGAGTGCCTACACTTGAATGAAAGCATGACATAAAATGGGATGGGGAATGTGATAACTTTGTAAGTAAGGGGAGGAAAGATAGGGATTCTACAAGTGTGAAAAGATGAATGGTTTCATCAGATCCTGCACGTCACATATGGTTGGCTTGATGCTCATGATCATACAGATCGGTTGCTTTAATTTTGAAAGAATATGCCTTCTCACTGGTCCACTGGTCAGCTCATGTTCTGGACTGCTATATTTGCTCTGTGAAGACATTTTGCTTTCTTTTCATGTTCAATTTATTATGATGGTGTGACCCTCACAGGTCTTGTGATCTTTTTGAGTTCGTGCATGTAATACTAATCTTGTAAAGCTGTAACGAAATTGTCACTTGCAGGAAGTTATATGTAAAACATATCGATCGTCCATGCACTCTTCATTTTACTAAATTGAAATGCATTAGGGAAGTTCAAATTGGGTATATATATATCCCAGATAGAAGAGGTTCAAGGCAAGGGAATTTAGACAATGGGTGTGAAGAATTAGGAGAGCTTATCCTTATGGTACTAACAAGAGAGTAGGTCTTCATATCGACCATAGGCCCATTAATATCCCTTCAAAATCAAAACCAATGAATGATGAGATGAATATACTGAAGAAATAAACAATTGTCGTTTTTTTCTGGATGTCACGGCCCAATTTGTCTACAAAAAGTTGCTGCAATAGTAGTGTATGGTGGGTTGGGTGTCCATTAGGAATCCATTATTATTTAAATTGTCTGCACAAGTTGCTGTACTTTTCTTGTTTCCTAGTATTCTTCTTGCCTTTGTTTTGGTTTGATTTAGAACTTCTATGATTTAACTGTAAATTAGCTAAGAAGCAGAAGAGTGGCGATACATGTTCCATCTCTAATTGGTCATCGCAGTACTAATTTCTTAAACAAACTAATCTGTCTGATGATGAGTGTGTCCTTTCAACTGCATATAGCCTGAACTAAACTTGGTGAACAGATCACCAGATTCCTCTTTCTGATCTCTTTGCTTTTGAATATACTTCCCTGTCTTTGAGTTCGAGAATATATTTGAGTTTTGTCCACGTATGATGCATAGGCACCTTCATGCCAATTAAGCAGAAAATAGAGTAAGGGTACTCGAGAAGGAAGCCGCTGACATTAATAATAGTCCAACGAAAGCAATAGTGGTTGTTGTAGACTCACTGTTCTCTGCTTGATAAAATCAGGTCTGTGAATGCTTGAACTCTCAGCCATTGCCAAAAAAGAAATGATAAAGATTGTATAAATAATCTCATCTAAACAATCTTTGTGGTTTTATGCCAGTTAAGTGCACTCCCTAGTTTTTTTTTTTTTCTTACTTCACCTTTCTACAGATGTTACTGGACTTTTATTGCTTTTTCCCTGAATTTGATGCTTGGTGATGAGCATTGCCTTGTTTGTCCTGCAGTGAGCCGAGCGACAGTGATGATGAGGATAATGATTCTTGCATATGTACCATAATGTAGTAGTGATATGACTCTGCACATCACCACATAGCAGATTGGCCATGTCGACACCATCCCCTATTGGGTAGTGGGATCTGCTTGAGGATGGTTGTTTGGTTCAGGAATGGCAAGCAATGAAAATTGCCTCCACTAAGATTGTTCTCCGTGACATCATGAGTCTTTTAGTGACTACGGCTACAAACAAAGGAGGAAAGAGTAGTGCTTTATCCCAAAGAGGAAAAGAAGGTTTTGAGTTCATCTTGATAGTCTAAGATGCAATACTATGTATAAAATACATTACACATGAATTCATACCGCGCTTACTCGAGTACAAGGCTAATTAACAGTGACATTACCACGCAGGCTTCTCAATGGTAAGAGAGACGCAGATACGGAGTTTATGAACATGTTGCTGTCAGTTATTTTTTGGTTAATACATATCTCTCTCTCTCTCTCTCTCTCTCTCTCTCTCTCTGTTTTTCTGGATAGTGTGATGGGAAATTATGATTCTGCAAAGAAACGAGGGTGAATAAGTAGAGATCTGTATAAGTTATTTTGCTAAGGGCATTTCTATGATCCTGTGCCCACTTGCCCATTGAAACTGGCTTTAGCCGGTTTCTTAGCAGAGTTGTTAAGAGACTTACTTCAGAATGTCAAAACTTACTGACATTGATATGTATGTATATCGATAATCTTGAGCGCATGTGAGATTTTTGCTAATCACTTATGAATATTACTAGTAAGTAAAGCGCTACTAACCACATTAATCTTGATGATTAGAATTTACTAAGCATATTGAAACTCAACCATATGTGAAAGAACATTAACATCCATCTATGATGATCACCAAACTCTCAAAACCATGTTGGATCACACCGCTTATGTAAATATTTTGTTATACCGGTTTCAGAACAGCACGAAAAAAATTAGATACAAATCTACGTGTCAAAATTTGTATGCGGAAGTAACCTTAGGTGTATCGGATTGATAAATGTTAAAGTGTGTGTGCCGCAAGAATTTCATTAAACATAAAAGTCAATCAAACACGCCCATATAACAAAGCATATGGGAAATTAGTATTTGCTATAATGGTCAAACTTTTTCTACAAGATGGGGTGAAACTTATTTTGTTATGTGGCAAGCTACTACCATCACTGAAAACTTACCAACTATTCAATGGTAAAAAATTATTTTTCCTAATTTGAAGCTACTTATCGCATAAAAAAAATAGTAAGCTATCAATAAGTGCATAGTTTTTAGTAGAAAAGAATGAGGAACTGTTACTTCTATTCTATGATGCAACCAAATATCAACATCTTTATGTTTTACTAATCGTGAACAAAAAAAAATTCAATACCCCGTTTCATATTCATGGGAAGGCGACCGGTAAGCGATGAACGTGGTCTTCAAGAATACTTTAACTGGTAGATGATGTGATTTGAATATACTATATCCAAACCAAGGACTCCTTGAGAATATAAGATTTCATCAATCAATAGGTAGGGTTTCAACGTTCTTAGCAAATTTTTATTTTATAAAATGTAAATTGCAATATATTTAGTAGGTATTCCACATATATAGGTAACTTCTTGTGTTATGAATAATTTCTATGTTGTAAGTTATTAGTAATTTGTCAACACGTATGTATAGTAACTTCCCAAAGTCATGAGTGTTACATAAAAGTTAGTAATTGTTAGACGAGGTTAGTACTTTTTTCACAGAGAAAAATAAGTTGTAATATTCTTTTTCTTAAGTAAAAGGGCAAAGAGAGGGATCAATGCTAGGGACAAGTTTCGGATGTCATTGTAAGGGTCTCATATTTTCTTTGGAAAGTTCAATTTGAACTTAGCTAATTCGCAAGCCTTGTGATCAGAGATTTCAAAGTTGGTGAGTCCATCACCGCAACCTCACGAAGATACTAACAGCTGAGAAACCTCATTACACAAGTGATGCTACTGCTATGCAATGTAACACGAGTCATTTTAGAGGTTCTCTCATGACGTGAATTGAATTCATGACCTCGTGAAATATAGGTAACGCTTTAGTCACTATGCCAGCCACCTCGGTGGTATAAAATTGAACAGTAGGTTTCCACATTTTTTAATAGCTTTCTTCTATAACCAAAGCAAGTAGTACTCAGTAATTTTGTAGGTGTTTAGCTACTTTTCAAGGTGAAATATTAATTTCGGAGTTGGTGAGTAATTTTTTTTTATTTCATTATATAAGTTTAAACCCAATACTTGAGTAAAGTTGGTAAGTGTTGAGCAACTTCCTAAAGAGCGAATTTTCTGAAATCAGTTGCTAGTTAGTTTTCTTGAAAATTACTTCTTTCTATTGAAACTTATTTCAAAGAAGAGACAGCAAGTTCCCAGTTAATTTGGGTTTGTCTGATCGTACGGTTCTCCTTCTTTTCTTCCAAAGTGAACGGCCCAGATGGCCCAAGCACACAAATCCGTGCAAGAGTCCTATGCTGGTTGAAAGCATATACCGCCTCTTAAAGACAGATATCTTTACTTGAACAAACATCAAGCACTGTGTAATCCAAAGAGACACCGACCGTAGTCATTGCTCATTTTGGTTTCGGGCTAACATTTGAGTGTCAAGGACTCTTCAAGCACTGGAGTAAAATCTCAAACTTGTATTTGCCGAAGTCTTTTGTCCCGAGCACCTAGGAATGACCCGTGCTTCTTGAGCAAGGAATGATCAGTAATCACTTCTCAACCCGATACTATTTTTGAGATGCTCGACGTGGAACAGATATTAGGAGAATAAACATGGATCTCAGATGTGCATGTTTTGCAGAAATTCCGAATTGTGTTCTATGTTCATTTTGGTTCTGTTCAGATAAAACAGATGAACTGTGATGCTGAATATATTGGTGTCATAATGAAATTCGGAGCCAACCCTCTTGGCAGTTCAAGACAATCGAACAATATATGATCATCACCAACAAAATAACAACCAGAAGTAGTCAAGCACCCCCAAATACACTAAGGGAAAAAAAGTCCAATTCTCTCTAACAAACAAGAAGCAGAGAGCAGAAACAATCATTGCCTGTAAGAGGCAAAGAAACTCAAAACACACAAAATATTGGATAACGGCATGTATATGACTGAAGGTTACTGTCTTTATCCAGGATGACGGATGAAAATCCTGATCACAGTGTTGTGAAATTGTATTGCCATGTGCATTGCTTTATTACAGCAGACCGGTGTTACATCAGCTTATTCCTTACCATTCCTTTGGGTCGCATGAAATTCATCTCAATCCCATCTGTTGATGACAGAAATCAGCTAAATAAAACATGCTTTTGCTATGATCATACGGTTTTAAATAAGATGGTGCTGCTCTTGCTGACAGGTGCATTCTTGGATGGAACAGTGTTGGATGAGACCAACCAGTTAGAAAGGCTCATGTTCACCGCACCAAAAGGTTTAGAAGCAACTGAATTAGATCCCAATGAGGAAGCTGAGGGACTAGATCTAGCATTCGGTGAAAATGGGGCGCTGAATTGTTTCTCCAATGCTACATTCTCCTTGTGATGGTGCTTAACCAGCGTGGCATTCGCCTTGACTCTTTTCCACTGCATAAGATTTTCGACCGGGTTTAGTACAGAATCGACGTATTGAGTCCTACATCGAGCATTTTCGCTTGTGCTCAGAGTTTTCGTTTCTAGGACACTCATGGAATGATGGGATATCAGGTTTTCAGTTTTGTCCACATCTGACCGCCACAGAGAAACTTGCTCTTTCATACTCGAAGATACTGAAGAATTGAATTGCAGGGGAATTTGCTTCTGACTCGTTCTAGAATCCTGCATATTGCCATAACAATCGATATCGTCATCACTGCCTATATCATCGTCCTCATCTTCAAGCTCGAAATCGTCATCATCGTAGAGCAATTCCTCCTCCTCATCAGAGCTGTCTCTGCAGTTCTGATACCTATTGTTCTCTGAATAGCGAGCACCTGTTTTAGCAATCTCGTTAAGTACTGTTGAGGATGGATCTAACCGGGATGTTTCATCGTCGGGTTTTCTCTTATCTTCCTCTTTATCACTTTCCGAGAAATAAGCATCCGCATTCGAGATCGGCTCATAGGTCTGGACATTCAAGTTGAACCGGACTTTCTTTCGGGTCTTCGCACTAGATTGTTTTTTGCTATATATAAGAGCAAAAGCATTGCAAAATTATAAGTACCCTCCTAATAAATCAGTAATTCAAGAAACTTAACGTACAGAGATTGGACTAACCTCAAGGAAGAAGTCGAGGTGCTGGAGTCCTGACCAATTTCCAGATCAAGTTGGGATGAGTTATCCAGAGGCTCATACTTCCCATGACCAACCTGCAACAACCCAACAACACAAGCACTTAGCATCAATCACGAAATAGAGGGAGAACAAAAATGAAGCTTTGGAAACAAAAAGGGTCTCATGTACTTGGTCTCCAGAATGGATTGGCTTTCTTCTCCGCCTCCGCTTCTTGGAGAGCCCGAAACACGCAAGAAAGCACCCCATCAATGGTCGGGGTGGGTTCTGCAGGGGCGAGTGTGTCTCTCTTCAAGGCTAGAAGATCTTCATGGAAGAGGAGTTTGTCTCAAATGGAGATGGCCCATGAAGGAAACAGAGGCAGGGAGAGACCGTGTGCGTTCTGTGGGTGGGTGTTGATGGGCATTTGATTTGAGGGAAGAGAGAGAGAGAGAGAGAGAGAGAGAGGGTTTCAAATCTCTGCTGTGGCTCCAAAGTGTTTGAAAAAAGGGAACGTTGGAAGTCTCATAATGATGAAGGAGGAGAAGAGGTGGTGGTGGTGGGCACTCGCGCTTTTATTTAATGAGGAGAGATAAAAGATGGAGACAAATCCAGCTTTGTCTGACAGCTTGCTGGTTACATCATCATGCTCTCTTTTCGCCCATGAAACTTCTCCTCCTCCAAAATGAATAAAATAATTTCCTAGAAGAAATCCTTACTTCAGAAAGCATTATGTCTGGATTTTAGGTTAGTTTTTATGTACAACTAGACAACATTGGAAATGTGGAAAGAAGATTCAAATTTCATATGACATAACATATTTAGCCTCTTTTTTTTTTTTAACACCAAGAGAGATAAGCTGTTCTCTTAGTAAATTTTAGGATTGATATTACAAAAAACTTAATGAAATTCCATTATGAACATTAATGAGATTTTTTGTTATTCATGATAAAAAATTTTCAAATGGATTCCCATTTCAAACAAACAACACTTCTCATTTGTGATCGACAATAGCCACCAGAGAAGGGCGATTAGCAATTGCGGTGATTGGCGATTAGTGGCCCGGTGGCGGTGATCGGCGAATGGGGATGATAGCTATGATAGATTTGGGTTTTTCGGTAGATTCATGACGTTAGAAATGTGGACTCAAAATATCAAAACTATTGCTAGGTAATCCAATTCCGCATTTTTCAGCAACCCTATTTCAAGTGGAATCCAATTCCACCTTTTGATTTCTCTCTAAACATGAAAAATATAGGAATTAGAATTCCATTCCTCGTTACAAACCTAAAGTCCATTACCATCTCTCTCTGTCAAAATATGCTGCAACACAAGCCTTCAGTCATCGCTTCGTCTTTGTTTGTTCTTCTCTGTCCTTTCTTCTATCCTATTTTCAAATTATGAACGATTCGCTTCCACTCCTTTTTGGCTCTTGTAGCGTTGTGGGCACCTGCAACGTCACCGAATGCGAAAAGAGACACCATTGCGCTCGCCATTTTGATCGGTCTTTAAAAGGAGCTCCTCCAAGAATTGGAAGTTCTGCACATGAAACTATTTCATCGCACAAATCTATTGACAGAGTGATTTTGAAACGAATGATTTGTCATCGCACTGAAAACATTCAAAAACAAGAAAGTTGTGGCAGCTCGAGAGTTGGGTCATCGTTCAATGCTGTTTTCTTGTCACATAATGAATAGGTATGGCCTCACTTCTCAACAACGAAGGATGATTTTTCATGTTGGGTCAATAACAGCAATCCATGATTAACGCAGGAGTTTTAGCAAGTAAAATCATGACAAAACTGTCCTAATCAAATCTTGAAATCTACAATATCCAGAACTGCAAAGCCTGAGCATTACCAAAATTATGCCCGACTTGATACCCAACCCAAGGTAGAATCTTACAGATGCAGAGGTTGGTACTTGCTCGTTGGCACTGGTCAATTCCGGCTGGAGGCAACTCTTTGGACTATGCCATTTGATTGGTCTATAGAAATTGAATTTCCACAAAAGAGCTCCATAATATACATAGCTCAGTCTTGCCACCCTAACTTGTGCCACTCTTTGCCTTTGAAATCATATTATGAAGAGCAAGAGACGGTTTCAAACCTAACTTCACCATGGCATTCAGTAAATCCTCTGCCTCTTCCCACTTGCAATCCTTGCAAAGAACCTCAACGGTATGACTGTAGCTGCCGAAGTTAGGAACCATTCCTTTCTTGCCCATTTCCGTGAGCAAACTCAGGGCCCTATACGAGCTGCCCTCTTTGCAGTATCCGTGGATCATTGTGTTGTATATCACATCGTTGGGTTCTACACACCCATCACGCATTGACTTGAACAGCTTCGATGCTTCCTTCATATTACCATTCGTGCACAACCCGTGTACTAAAACACCGTATGTGTGCGCATCAGGAATGAATCCTGCCTTCTGCATGGATGAATAGATGTCGGATGCTTTCTCCATGTCATCTGATCTCGCGAAGGCATCTATTAGAATAGTATAGGTCACTTTCGAAGGAGAGATGCCTCTCTCCTCCATCTCCTTCACCAAATCAGTCACTGCAGGCAAATTCTTGGCTCTAGCGAATCCAGCAATCAAAGTGTTGTATGTAATCAACGATGGGGAGTGACCATTTGACTTCAGTTGATCAAATAAGCTGAAAGCCTTATCCAACTTCCCACAGTGACAAAATCCATGTATGAGCGTATTATATGTAATCACGTCCGGATTCATACCGCTCCTTTTCATCAAGTCCACCAACCTCTCGGCTTCCCAAACTCTCGACTCACGACACAGCCCCCGAACGAGAACGTTGAATGTAACAACGCTGTATGCGATCCCTCGCTCGCGCATTTCGTCGAACAGTTCGAAGGCTCTGTTCACATCACCTCCCGTGCAAAGCACGTTGATCATGAGATTGCAAGTATGTACGCTCGGAACAACCCCGCTAACCTTCATCTTTCGGAACAGCTCGAAACCATCTTCCTTCATGCCTTTCCTCAGATACCCATCAAGCAACACTCTGAAGGTGTTGCACTTGGCGACCAAACCCAGCTCACTCATCTCGGAGAACAATTCTCCGGCCCTTTCGACGTCATCGCTTTTGCAACAGCCGTCGATCAAGGCCGTGTAAACGTAAGCCGCCGGAGACCAGTTCATCTCCTTCAACCGGGCGAAAATCTCGAGACCCCTGTCCAAGCGACCGGCTTCGCAGCAGCCCTTCACCATGATCCCGAGGCTCCGCTCGTCGACGGTTCCGGGTTTGGCCCTGGAGTCACTGAACAGGCGCCACGCCTTGTCGAACGAGCCGGAACGAATGAGAGAAGTCAGCAGGTTGTTGAGGGCGCTGGGACAGGGGACGAGGCCATTTTTCGCCATTCGGGGGTCAAACAATCATGGTCTCGCTCCGTCGATGGAGACTGCAAAAGGGCAAGAAGGATTGAATAGAACTAAGGTGTCGTTGGGCTGGGAGATGTGATCAATGAGAAGACATCGAGTGGCGGGGCTTCCACCATTTTTGGAGCGACGGTGAGTGCTTGGCGGGCTTCTTCTCTCTCTCTCTCTCTCTTTCTCTTTCTCCCCTTCAAATATGCTAAGCAGCACGAACGCTGACACACAACACACGACCCGAAAATGTTTAAAATTGACCGTGCGTGTCGGAATGGCGTGTTGGGTTGCAGGATTTGCATGTCCTTGGTGTGTCCAGAGACCATGTGTTGGATGTCCGACACCTGTTGATCACGTGTTGGATGCATGTTGATACCGAGACCCCCGGAGAGTGTATGTGCTTCCTAGCATATATGTTGGCAAGGTGAATTGTCATTCAATTTCAAGTTCTATGGCATGCAAAATGCCTAAGTTGCCACTGAATAAGACTCTGGCCATCTTTCATTAGTCTCGTGACAGCTACCCGATCTATGGAAACTTAAACTCGTGCTATTGAAACTAAGTTACCAACCCATGTTAAGAATGCTAGTATCACTCACGGGACGCAATCTCGTCTTGCTCCTATCGAAACTTTCTAGATTAGTCTCTCTCTCTCTCTCAACTCGCATCATCTCATGCCTGTGCAACCTGACTCAAAAGCAGTTGGAGAATAGCTTATTTACACCTTGAAATGCAGATGATTTGCTACTAGTTGCAGAAGAAGAATTTTGGCCTTTTCCTTCTCTGATTCGATAACTGCACCCATTTGAATATCGTTCTGGACAACAAAAAGAGAATTGTTCTTTCAACAAGATTAATTTGCAGGTTTGAATACGGTGGTCACAGCCGAAGAACGATGAATCACTGAAAGAAGCAACAAAAGTTTCCCAGAACCGAGGGCTGAATGATCCTGAGGGAATCAATTGTGAGCTGGCTCAAATGGGCTGTGCTTAGTCACTTCGCAACGAAGAGATCAATTCAATGACGGGAAACTCACGTACGGATTGGCGAAAGCAGCATCATTGCCTGGACGTGAGAACACAATCTGCATTTCGGAGTTCATAAAAAAATTACACTTTGTAGAAGCAGCGCCAAAAGAAAAAGTGCATTGTAATCTGCAGTTGCGTTATTTTCGACTTGACGAGAGTGAAAGTAACTTCTCCCATCACGAGGAAAGAAAGTCGTACTACCTAAAACAAGGAATCACCTGATAATTTCCGAGCGTGTGAGACTTAAAACCAGCTGCACAATAGTCGAAGTAGTACTCCCACGTCCTTATGAACTTTTCGTCGAATCCCAGAGCTATTATTTTCCTACAAAAGGAAAGAGGTGTCACGACTGATGACAAAACTGAGCAATTGTACCAAAGCGATCGCAGCATCATGTCGATTGTCACCTCTGCTTCTCCATGAAGTTCTTCCTCCAACATCGAAGTGTTCGGTAGTAATGGATTCCTACGTTGTCCAGATGCTCCACGCTGTAGTGGAAGACCTTTCGGTGAATAGACGAAGCGAAGAACAAAGAAACTCTTGCACTTAATGTTTCGCAATTGTACCAAAGTCGGGACGCGGAGGCCATAGCTGAGGTTATCCTGCTTAACGAAGGCAGGCAGCCACCAGGGAAGATATATTCTTTTATGAAGTCTGAACTCCGCCTGTATCCGTCGTACCGCTCATCGGGTATGGATATGAACTAGTAAAATTTAATACACCAATGAAAAAAAAAATCACATCTTTAACTTTTGAAACAATGATTCAACCCGCCAAACCATTGTATGTCACATGCCTGTAGAACAAGAAGTCCATCATTGGCTAGCACTGATTCGCAACAGCCGAAGAACTCCTCCATGTATTCGTGGCCAACTGCTTCTATCATCTCACTGTGAATTCATTCTATTAGGAGAGTCTTTTCAGCAACTTTTTGGTCTGTTTAATCATATCAAGAAAAGACAAAATGGCAAGAAACTCACCAGGAAATGATCCTGTTATATTTGTAGGTACTGGGCAATTGGCGATAATCGCAAAGAAGGAATCTGATGCGGTCCTGTATCGAAAGGAATACATTATCTCTTGGACCAAATAAAGTATGTTCGCAAGTTCAAAATGCTGGTAGATGACGGTGTATTTGCATTACTTGAAGCCCTCCTTCTTTCACTCTCAATTCGGCATACTTCAGTTGCTCTTTTGACAAAGTAATGCCGGTGTATTTGCATCCGGTTTGCCTGACAACTTCAATGGCCAAGCTTCCCCAACCGCAGCCGATTTCAAGGACTTCATGTGTCTTTTCAATTCTCGCCTACATTTTTTTAAGGCAAAGCATTAGTCACAAAACAGTCGAATGTTAACCCGTCAAGCAGCCCGAATTTAATAGCAAGTAGAACTTACTTTTTTAATCAAAAGAGAGATTTTTCTCAACTGTGCCGCCTTTAGGTCTTCACCAGCCATCTATCAAATTTTTCGACAGGATAACAATGCGACATTATTTTGAGCCACTAGACTTCATTAATATATGGACTTGTATTTATTCTCACTTCTAAAGCACATATTCAGCAGCAAAATTTCAAAACAGGGTTGTGGCTGCTGACCTTGAATACCGCACAGGAGTATGTCATAGTCTCATCCAAGAACAGCGAAAAAAGTTCATTACTCTGCAAGCATGACGAAATGGAAATCGGCGTTACAGAATACCATATGCACAAGCAATTCTTGCTTCTGGTATACATCAATGTCGATAAACTGAGAACGTATTCTGGTTCGTTCTGTTCTCATGAGAAAATGCTAGGAAAAAAGATAAGGAATAAAAGTATCTACCAGATCATAATGCCGGGAGATGTTCCTGCGAGCTTGAGTCAAAGTGTTCTGCCTTGAAACATGCTTGAAGAAGTACTTAGCCGAAGCAATACCAGCTGTTAAGAACATCGGTGTCCACCAGCCCCTAGCCAAAAAGGCGCAGCCGCTGGTTTAGTATCTTTAAAATCATACAAAGTTAAAAACATTTTGTTCCAGTTAGTAAAGTATTGAGTACCTTTTTTTACTTAATTTCGAGACGGCAGTATCAGAATCTCTGTTGGCTATGAGAATCTGTGAATTTCCATATTGTTGACAAGCGATTAAGCATTTGATATGTTTGATAGGATACAGCATTTATGAAATGAAGTCTGTTTGATGAAGAAAACAACCTTTAAAAGATTTAGGAGACCTTTATCTTTGTCTACAAAAGAAAAATCACCATTTATGTATGCATCTGCTAGGCCTAGATCGGCCTGAGTCATGACCTGAAAAACCAAAAATTCTTGATTAGGACACAAAAGGTCTCAGAACGAAAAAGCAAAAACCGGGCCTTATTCATAAAAGGGTCCTGAATAGTCTGATCCAGTGAGGGTTGAAGTCGCGCGTAAGTTAAAACAATACCTTCCAGTAAAACTGTGGACTGTGGATCCTCAAAGTAACTGTCAGAGGACATCTTGTCGTTGTTCCCTCGAAGGTAAACATCGTACCTCCTTCCTCTATTAACCTGCCGATCGCGAAAGCATAATTAGTACTACGTGATTCTCAAAATGTTCCCCTAAGCCACAAGTTATTAAGAATATTCTGCATTTTCGAATATCATTCTTATCGACAAGTAAATTCGCAAATTCTGTTCTAAGATATTAATGAAAATGCGGGAGTGGTCCACAACAAACTAGCAATGGATATGACTTTTTGTTTTTGGTCGGAACAAGGGATATGACTTTAAAGATGAGAAGATGTTGACTATGACTTAGTACTGTATCAGAGCAATGACACTCAACACTTCTGAGGATCTACGGAGAAATAAGACCAGGAACCGTGCACTCTCCAAGCCAATAGTTTTCATGATAAGTAGTAGTATACTCACGTTATCAAGCCGGTAGAAATATAACGTCTGAGAAATCTAGTAACAAAAAGGCGTGCCCCAATTTCCTTGAGTGAAGGAACCATACATGTGTCGGGATTCTCAAGAACAAAATGACTTTGTCCGATCACTCCTCGTGCAGCAGCCATGCCAGCCTGCAAAGAAGTCCCTTGCGGGAGCCATATCCCGAAAGAAGAATAAGAACTCAAATTACAGCAACTTTACGAGAAAGACCATACAAAATTGACTCATCAATTAGACCCTTCAAAGTTTTGTTACATGCGTAGGAATATAATACTCTCAGCGTTGCTAAAAAGCTGAGGTATAACAATCACTGGTGCTAATGTCGAAACTTCGACAGGCTCACCCTTGTATGCTCCGCAGAACCAAATTCCTCTTTTTCCTTGGATCCGATGTAGCTCGAGCGAAGCTTTCGATGCGGCAACAGATGGAATTGCATGGCCGGTACACCACTTAAGCAATGTGTTTTGCGGTTCATGTGAAGGATTGAGAGTCACGAGAATGACATGTCTGATATCTCCATTTCCACTCAAAGACTCTCAAACAACTCCAGCACTTTGCGGTTCATGTGAAGGATTGAGAGTCACGAGAATGACATGTCTGATATCTCCATTTCCACTCAAAGACTCTCAAACAACTCCAGCACATTAGGGTATGTAACCTGCAGGAGACCCGTCATTCCCTTTGTCTTTTTCTACTTTTTTTTTAAATATTTTATTCTTCATATAATCGAAAAATAGTTCCATATCACAATCAGTTTCCCTCTATTCTTGTACTAATTTTGAATTTAGATTTTGTTTCATTAAACTTGTCAAGATACTAATTTTTCGTCAAATCATATAGAATTTTCATTAGTCTATGAAAAGTTATCTTGTGCTATTGAAACTAAATTACCAACCCAAAGTGAGAATGTTACTATCAGATTGAGGAAATTTTTGTGGCGGGACGCAATCTTGTCTCGTTCATCTGATGCCAACACAATATGGGCAATCAAAACTATCTAAAGTGATCTAGCTCTCTCTCAACTCACATCATCTCATGCTTGTGCAAACTGCTTCGAAAGCTGGTAAAGAATAGCATATTTTTGCAACTTCAAATTAGGGGTGAGCGGTTCCAGATTTCTTACAGGTTTCACCTAGAACTTGGAACCTACCCTCAGGTGCAGGTTTTTTATTTTTTGGAGCCTAGAACCTACCCTGTTACACGTTACAGGATATGATCAAAGGTCTAATAGGTTCTTTTTTTTTAATTTCATTTTTAGTTAAACAAAATGAAAATGAATGCAATAATACTAAACAAACTTGTCATTCACCAAAGAATATACAAAAGATTAGTTTTCTTGGTATTACGGTTCAAATAAATACAATTAAAATGAGAAATTATTGTGTGAATCGATACTAAGGGTGAGCGGTTCCATGTTCCGTACATATTTCATCTGAAACCTATCCATGATAATAGGTTCCTCATTTTTTAAAACTCGAAACCTATCCTATCACATGCTCTAGGTAGATTCCAAGGTCTATCCAGGTTCCACATGTATTATTAATTGAACAATTACAGCTAATCATCACTTTTAATGACCATCACTTACTATTATGATCCACTGACCACAATTTATATATAGACACACCAAAAATATGAAACATTAACAAGTTATAAAATGAAAGCTCAAACTGGTGGTTCTAGATTATACATTCATTATCTAACATCATGAAATACTGCAAAATCACATGAAGACATAGACCTAGAAAAAATACAAAAGACTTATTTAGGTTTTAGGTTTTAGGTTTCACCCACCTAGAACTTGAAACCAACCCATCGAAACAGGTTTCTCAATTTTTGAAATCTGAAACTTACCCTGCATACCTTGGAATCTGAAAACTATAGGTTCCTACCGATCAGGTTTTCAGATTTCAAGTTTTACCTTGAAACTATGCTCATCACTACTTCAAATGTTTTACTACTTGTTGCAGAAGGAGAATTTTGGCCAATTCCGTCTCTGAATCGATAACTGCACTAATTTGAATATTATTCAGGACTACGAAAAGAGAACCGTTTTCTCAACCGGTCAACTTGCACGTTTTGAACGCCGTGCTTACAAACCAAAGAATGCTGAATCACTGAAAGAAGCAAGGAAAATTTCCCAGGGACAAAGGGGTGAATGACCCAGAGAGAATTCATTGTGAGCAGGCTCGGTTGGGTGGTGCTTGGTCACTTCGCAACGAAAAGATCAATTAGACGGCGAGAAACTCACGTACGGATCGGCGAATGCAGCATCATTTCCCAGACGTGACAACACAATCTGCATCTCGAAGTTCATGGAAAATTACACTTTGAAGAGGAAGCACCAGAATAAAAGTGCATTTGTAATCTGCACTAGCGTATTATTTTATTTTCAACTTGACGAGAGCGAAAGCAGACTTCTCCCATCACGAGGAAAGAAAGTATTACTACTTCAAATAATGAGGCATTACCTGATAATCTCCGAGTGTGCGGGACTTAAAACCGGCTGCGCAATAATCGAAGTAGTACTCCCACGTCCTTATGAACTTTTCATTGAATCCCGGAGCCAATATTTTCCTGCAAAGGGAGAAAGCTGTCATGAATGACGACTACACTGGGAGAAATTGTACGAAAGTGATTGCAGCATCCTGTCACTAGTCACCTCTCTTTCTCCATGAAGTTCTTCCTCCAACGCCGAAGCATTTGGTAGTAATGGATTCATATGTTGTCCAGATGCTCCACGCTGTAGCGGAAGATCTTTCGGTGAAAAAATGAAGAGAAGAAGAACAAAGAATTAAGTACGCAATTGTACCAAAGTCCGGACGTGGAGGCCATAGCTGATGTTATCCTGCTTAACGAAGGCAGGCAGCTGCTGGGGAAGATATATTCTTTTATGAAGTCTGAACGCCGCCTGTGCTCGTCCTACCGCTAATCGGGTATGGATATGAACTAGTGGAATTTAACACCCCAGCGAAAAAAAATAAGCACATCTTTTACTTTTGAAACAATAACTCAAGCCGCAAAACTGGTTTATGTCACATGCCTGTAGAACAAAAAGTCCGTCTTTGGCTAGCACCGATTTGCAACAGCCGAAGAACTCCATGTATTCATGGCCGACTGCTTCTATCATCTCTCTGTGAAATCAACAGCGAGTCTTTTGAGCATCTTTTTTGGTCTGTTTAGCATTATTATGAAAAGACAAATTCACCAGGAAATGACCCTGTCATATTTGTAGGTACCTGGTAATTAGCAATAATCGCAAAGAAGAAATTTGATGTGGTCCTGCATTAAAAGGAAATACATTATCTCTTGGACCTAATAAAGTAATATTTCAAGAACAAAATGCAGGCAGATTGGGTACCTGAAGGCTCGCTTCTATCACTCTCGATTCAGAATACTTCAGTTGCTCTTTTGACAAAGTAATGCCGGTGTGTTTGCATCCGGATTGCCTGACAACTTCAATGGTCTAGCCTACCCAACCGCAGCCAATTTCAAGAACTTCATGCGTCTTTTCAATTCTCGCCAACATTTCAATAAGGCAAAGCATTACTACAAATGTGACATTCCGAAATTCCACCAATTGAAATTTATTGAATAATTGAGTTTTATGAGATATGCTCGTAGTAAATTCTCGCCGGGAACTGATCATTCCTGAGAATGCTAACCATTAGGGAAAGGCTAATAGGAGAATTAAATTTGCGCGACTAAAGGAAATTCGATCGTGAATGGATTTCGACCATTAAATCGCGGAAGTGATATTTTGAGCCACTGTTGGCCGATCTAAGGATAGTTAGGGATCAGTTCGCCACTGTCCTAGTAGTGGATCGCGGGTGATTCCGTTGGACCACGAAACGACTTGACGAATGATTCTGAAATTATACCGAACGATCGTACTCCTTGGATCAAGTGATTGATCTTCGCGAATTTAATGACAACCGAGGTCGTCACGCACCGAACGGACTTACACGTGACTCGATTTAGTATCTGTCGTGAGTCGATTTCACGAATTTCCCCAACAAGCCGCCCGTTAGCTCGAGAAACGCTCGAGTTGCGTTTAATAGAATTTAATTATTGAAATTTTGCCCAAATTGGACACCGGAAAATTAGGAAGTCACGCTAGGACGACGTTGCACGTGACACGTGTCAATTTTTGGTGCGCTTAATTCCTTCGGAAAAATTTGATTTGGACAAGAAACAGAGAAAGTGACCAAAATACCCCTAGAATTTATTAAAGGGTATGTTTTATGGGTAAAGGGCATTTTGGTAATTTTGCCCTAAAATTTTGATTGGACAATTTTATCCTTGGATATTTTGAAAATTACAAGTATACCCTTGGATATTTTTGCGCAAGAATCGATCTCGGTCGTCGGATCAAGATAAGATCGAATCGGGATCGTCGGATTAAAAATAAGAGGAAAGGGTATTATGGTCATTTCCACCTTGGTCAAGTGAGCACTATTTGAGTAAAAAGTGTTGTCTTCTCTCTTTCCCATTCTTCTTCACCTTCACAATCAGCCCCCCCTCCATTTGGTTTTTTTTTTTCCTTCTTTCTTTCATCGTGGGCTTTCCTTGGCCATTCTTCCTCCACCACTGGCACCGCCGCTCGCCGCCGCATGCTGGACCGCCCTCTAGCCGCCGCCTAGCCGCTGTGCCAGCCCCAAACCACCAGCCACCGTTTCTCTTTCTTTTCCTCTTTCTCTCTTGGTCATGAGCCCCCAATCGCCGCCCAAGCCGCGCCGTCGCCACCCAAGCCGATTGTCGCCACCTGGGAGCCGTACGCTGTCACCGCCGTTCTCGATTAAGGGCCGCTGCTTTCCGTTCTAGCCGCGATAGTCTAGAACGCGGATAAGTCGCGCTCTAAATCCAATTTAGGATTTCGGGTATCGACTGTCACGCCCCGGACCCCGCCGAGCTCGCGACATCCCTCGATGGTCGATCATTAAATGCGACGTCCCAGATACATCGCCGACCCAATCCAAAACATCAGAGATTGGTACGCGCGGAAACAATTAACACAACCCAGACAATGAAATACATGACCGAGGGATAGACCAAAGCATGAAACAATAACTATAACTCAAACACTAGACAAATACATACTATGTCCACAAAGACACTCCCCAAGTTAAGCCATAATAGCAGAACCACAATTCTCAGAAAAGGACAATAGCAGCAAACTTAACTCCTCTACAAAAGGGGAACTCAAAATGTCAGGTACTTGACCCGTCCTCGATCTCCGAGATACTCTTGCAGCGTCTCCAATCACTCATGATCGCGAATCTGAAAGTGGTTATATAATAACCGTGAGATAGAGTCTCAATAAGCAACACCCTAAACCCTACGTAGGCTAATGCGTACCCAGACAAGTCTAACATGCAAATCACCAAACAACATAATTAATTTCGTACGACCAGCTTACCTCACCTCGATTCGCGAGCCAACCCTGCATGTCAGTTCAAACAAGACAATGCAAGAATAGATCATCATTGTACCACGGTCATCCGACACACGCGATCTCACTCGCATTCAACCAAGCTAGCCAAGCAATCATACGTTCAACCAACTAACTTAGTCACACGTCCAACCAGCTCAAATCGTTCACACGCTCAACCAGCCAATCAGTCACACGTTCATCCAGCCAAATCAGTCACACGCTCAACCAGCCAAATCAGTCACACGCTCAACCAACCAAAACAGTCACACGCTCAACCAGCCAAAACAGTCACACGCTCATCCAGCCAAATCAGTCACACGCTCAAATCACATGCGCATCCATCTAACTTTCTCACTGCCCGTGTCAACACGCCTCAGGCCCGTTCTCACAGCCCGCGTAAACACACCTCAGGCTTAACTTTCTTTCCACAGCCCGCGTAAACACGCCTCAGGCTCAATTTTCTTTCCAACGACCTGCGTAAACATGCCTCAGGTCCAATCACACCTTTAACGGGCCACCGTCAACATGTCTCAAGCCCGCATCCAATTGGCACATCGGCCATTCATGCCTTCGCACGGACCGCCGTCAACACGTCCCAAGTCCGTATTCCAATTGGCCCATCGGCCGTTCGTACCTTCACACGGACCGCCATCAACACGTCCCAAGTCCGTAGCCCTCCGATCGATCCGGGCTTAAAATCGACAGGCATGCACACGCCATTCAATTCAATCACATTCACGCCAAATTGCATCAAACAGCTCAAATTCACAAATTCGTTCCAATCCACAAATCGCCACTTTCACCACAAACCCGACTTTCAAGTCGGTCACACACAATATTCCAAATCGAGCATACTATTTAATCCAATTCAAATTGCACAATTAAATCATAAAATCACTAATTTAATGCACGCCCTAGCCGTTCTAACCCGAGACTAGTTAATAAGTACTCATGCACGAATTCAATTTACATCACAGCCCATCTCACTTGCCTACGATCCGTCATTCATGCCTACCACATATTAACCTCAAACCCGCCCATGAATGCCACAACAATATTATCAATTAGCCCCACAATTCTCCCAATTTAATCTATTAATAAGACATGTACTAAAATTGCCCCCAATCCGCATTAAGCCCTTAAACCGGTACTAATTATTCCCTAGACAAGTCTAATAATACCCAATGTACTAAATAAGGTTTAGGGAGTCAGTGGGGGGGGGCGGCGGCGCACGACGGTGGGCGGACGACACGTCGGGCCGGGTGGCCCGGGCGGGAAGGCCGGCGAAAGGCCATTGACGGGAGAGAGGAGGTAGGAGGTAGGGGCTGGGACAGCGGGCAGCCGGGCGGACGGGCGGTCTTAGCTCCTACGGGTCGAGGACGGCGGAGCTCGGCACGACGGCGAAGTGAGCTCGGGCAAGCTAATAAGGTAAGGGCTAGACAAGAGATAAAACCAGAAGAAGAGAAAAAGAGAAGAAGAGAAGAGAAGAAGGAGAAGAGAAGAAAGAGGAGAGAGGAGAGAGAGGAAGAGTGTCAGTCAAGAGGGGGCGTAATGTGGGGAGGGACGGGAGGGACATGGCACGGGGAAAGGGGAGGGAGAGAGAGAGAGGAAAGGAAGAGAGAGAGAGGGACACGTGCGAGAGGGGAAGCCGGCAGAGGGGAGAGGAGAGAGAAAGAGAGAGAGAGAGAGAGAGAGAGAGAGAGAGAGAGAGAAAGAAGAAATTTAAATTTTTCGATCGCGATCTAATGGACACGGTCCAAACTAAAAACTGACCTAACAGTCCCGATTTAAATTGGGAAAAAGACCTAACCACCCACGATAAATTCCAACAATACTCTAGGGTACACAGCCAAAATAAAATAACCCAAACCACACTACGAAGGAGGTCTACCAGTCCAAATCCGCACCCGGTCCAAAAATTCACTTTTCCACTATTCCTGACAATCTCGACGTTGGCCACAACAATATCGACACCGTCCAATTTATTTCGTCCCGAAACTCCCGGAAATCGACTGCCAAGTTTGGGGTCTAATTAACGACCAAATTCGATCGAGTGCGATTCTAGCGAAATCTCAAGATTTAAAAACAATAACCGGGAGTGATCAGTTCCCGGGCGAGATTTTACCACAAGCACACTGACGAATTACTCGTTTATTAAATCCCAAAAATGGCCAAAATCCGGAATGTCACATCGACAGGCGATTTTAGGCAAAACCGGGCATAGGGTAGGTGCGGAATGGCATGATTTAGAAGTGGGAATAGGTGGCGGGCCTTAGAATTGAAACCAAAAAATTTTTATTAGAAAATTCAGAAAATAGGAGCTGCAAATTACTATTCACGAACTGTGATTCACTGTTCACGGGGCTGTGATGATTTGTTTGGGACGCAAGTTGGATTTTTAGAACCGGTATTTTATGGAGAGAAAGTTTCGTGAAGGATCGGAATTAATCCGATGCCGTTTGGTGGGAGAAAAATGAGAATTTATGTGTTGGAAGTATATTTAAATTATAAATAAATTGTGGTGATTAAATTGAGTATGTTGTTGTGCAATTGGGTGACTGTATAGGCTTGTTGGGTGCACATGTGAGTTAGATTAAATTAATTATTGGTATTGCCATGTCCTATGCTGAATGTGCATGAGCTATGTGTAAAATAATGCGTGTGCGGACCACGTGTGAAGGGCCAGTTGCGTGTGATAAATGTGTGTGGAGCATGGGCATGAGTGAGAAGGAAATTGTGGTGTGGCAAGTGATGGTGGGAAAGTGTGTGAAAGTGCGAAAGTGCGAGTTTGGGATCGGGCTGAGTATCATAAACTCGGGTAACGATCACGTAGGTCTGTTGCATTTGGCATAGGCTGAAGCTTGAAAAAGCAAGAATGAGAATCGGTCCGAGGCACGATCACTTCGAGTGAGACCGGGATTGGACCGAGGCATTATAAGCTCGGGTTCCGATCATGTAGGCCTGTCGCATTCGATGCAGGCTGAGTGTTGGATCGCAGCGTACTTGAGGCGTGTACTTCAACGCGGGTCACTGGCGAGTGAAAGAGGAAAATGAATGATCGCAGAGTACCTGAGGCGTGTACTTCAACGCGGGTCACTGGCGAGTGAAAGAGGAAAATGAATGATCGCAGTGTGCCTGAGGCGTGTACTTTAACGCGGTCACTGGCGAGTGGATGCGAAAGTGAAAATGAAAATGGAAGGAATAGTGGGATGAGAACGATCCATGCACGTGTTTGCATACGATGTGATTGTGATTGAGTATGGGTGTGCGCATGTTTGAGTTCGACTATAATATTTGATGTGTACGAATGCACGTGTGTCTATGTGATTGTCTGGAGGTACGTGATAGCCTAGGTTGGGTTTAGGGGTGAACATACTGAAAAGTGTTCTCACGGTTGTTTCAACCAAACAATTTCAGAACCCCGACAGGATCCATGAATCCTCCGCCACCGCCACCAGAACGTTTTGGAGTCCTTAGTGGATGGGACGGTATAAGGGGACTCAGACTCAGAGGACAAGGAATCAAACTCAGAATGGGTTTTTGGCGAGCACTATTTTTGGAGTAGTAGTAAACCCAGGTCTTCATCCTTGGAGTATCGGATCATGAGAAAGGCGATGTGCATGTACATGTATGGGACAGTTTATAAATGTAAATATTATGGTATAAGAAGGAAATGAAAAAGATATGTACGTTCTCTCAATTCTCCCTAGTTTTATTCGTTCGGGTATTTCATGATTTCCGTTTGCGAAATGAAATCTCTGATGTTTATTTGAAGTCGGCGACATTCCTGGGACGTCACGCAAATAAATCGACTAGTTGTGGATATCACAAGTTCGATAGGGTTCGGGGCATGACAACAAAACAGTTGGAGGTTAGCCGTCAAGCAGCTCACAACTACTAGCAAGTAAAACTTACTGTTTTAATCAAAAGAGAGATTTTTCTCATCTGTGCTGCCTTTAGGTCTTCACCTGCCATCTATCAAATTTTTCAACAGGACGAGAACACATGATTGTTTTGAGCGACTAGACTCCACTCAAACATGGATTCTTTATTCAGCAGCAGAAATATCAAAACGGGTTGTTGTGTTTGCTGACCTTAAATACCACGCATGTGTATGACACAGTCTCATCCAAGAACAGCGAGAAAAGTTCATTACTCTGCAAACATGACAAAATGTAAATCCTAAAATTACATCCTATCATATGTACATGCACATTCTTGCCTTTGATATACATCCATGTTGAGTAATTGACAATGTATTATGGCTCATTCAGTTCTCTTGAAAAAATGCTAGGAAAAAGGATTAGGAATAAAGTATTTACCAGATCATAATGCCGGGAGATGTTCCTGTGAGCTTGTGTTAAAGTGTTTTGCCTTGATACATGCTTGAAGAAGTACTTGGCCGAACCAATACCAGCTGTTATTAACATCGGTGTCCACCAACCCCCAATCAAAAGGGGCATCCACTGGTTTAGTATCTTCAATAAGATCGTACAAGGTCCAAAGCATTTTGTTCCACTTAGTAAATAATTTAACACCTTTTATTACTTAATTTCGGGACAGTAGTATCAGTATCTATGTTGGCTATGAGAATCTGCGATTATACACATTGTTGACAAGTGATTAAGCATTTGATAAGCTCAAAGGATACAGCATTTGGAAAATGGAGTCTGTTTGATGAAGAAAATAACCAGAATAAGATTTAGAAAACCTTCATCTTTATCTACAAAAGAAAAATCACCATTTATGTATGCGTCTGCTGGCCTAAATCGACCTGAGTCATGACCTGAAAAACCAAAAAGTTTGTTATTAAGACACAAAAGGGTCTCAGCAGGAACTAGCAAAAACTGGGCTTTACTCGTAGAAGGGTCCTGAATAGTCTTATGCGGTGTTGGCTGAAGTTGAGCGTGAAGTTAGAACAATACCTTCCAGTAAAACTGTGGACTGTGGATCCTCAAAGTAACCATCAGAGGACATCTTTTCCTGGTTCCCTCGAAGGTAAACATTGTGCCTCCTTCCTCTAATAAACTGCCACTCACGAAAGCATAATTATAGCTACGTGATTCTGAAAATGTTCCCCTATGCCATAAGTCATTAAGAACAAATTTCACTTTTTGTAATATCATTCATACTGACAAGTAAATTTGCATATTCTGTTCTAAGCTATTAATGAAAATGGAGGAGCAGACCACAACAAACTAGCTATGGATATGACGTTGAAGATGAAAAGATGTTGACTAAGAGACTAATTCAGAGCAATGACAGTTAACATTCTAAGGATCTACAGAGAACTAAGACAAAGAAACATGTATACTACAAGCAAGTAGTTATCGTGATAAGTAGTAGTATACTCACGTTAGCGAGCCAGTAGAAATATAATGTCCAAGAAATCTACTAACAAAGAGGCGTGCCCCCATTTCCTTGAGTGAAGGAGCCATATGTCGAGGATTCTCAAGAACAGAAGGACTTTGTCCAATCACTCCATGTGCAGCAGCCATGCCAGCCTGCAAAGAAGTCCCTTAACTTAAAATCGCATATCCAACTTGGAGAGAGAGAGAGAGAGAGAGAGAGAGAGAGAGAGCCTATACCTTCAATCAATCCTCATGGAAGCCATAACCCGAAAGAAGAATAAGAACTCAAGTTGGTCATGACATATACAACTATGTTCCCTTGGCGACCTGAGTTCAAGAATTAAAAAATTCTAGCTGCCAAAAGATTCAAGTTACAGCAACTTTATGAGCAAGGACCATACAAAATTGACTCATCAACTAGGCATAGCTTAGGACCCTCATTAAAAATTTCACCACAAGAAAGATGGCAAGAATCTTGCAGGAGTATTCTTTATTACATGCATAGAAATAAATAACACTCAACGTTGCTAAAAAAAATCACTAGCGCTAAAATAGAAACTAAAAGGCTCACCCTGGTATGCTTCGCAGAATCAAATTCCTCTTTTTCCTTGGATCTGATCTTACTCGAGTGAAGCTTTTGATGTGGCAACAGATGGAATTGGATGGCCAGCGCACCACTTAAGCAATGTGTGCTGCGGTTCATGTGAAGGGTTGAGAGTCACGAGAAATGGCAAATCCTTCTGATCAAGGTTCTGCAAATTTTTACAGGCCCTAGTAAAGAAAAGAGCATCAGTCATGCTGAAACCGGTGCCAACATAAATGAAGTTCTAGAGGCAGTCAAGCCACGGAAATTGTCAACATGTTGCGGAATGCACCTCACAAAGATGCTATGTTGCTAAAAGTTTAGTGGGCATTAACAACTTTTATGCATATCAACCTAGTACTATTTAGTTTAGTTTATGCACTCCATGACAACTGCAAGCTTCACTTCTTTTATTTTAAGGCAATATGTAGCACGAGTTTGTAGTAGGGCCTGTAAAAATTTGCAAAGACCATACAAAATTAGGACCCTCATTAAAAATTAGGACCCTCGACATGTTGTGGAATGCACTTCATGAAGATGCTATGTTTCTAAAATTTTAGTAGGTGTTCACAACTTTCATGCATATAGACCTAATACTATTTAGTGTAGTTTGTGCACCTCATGACAACTGTAAGTTTCACTTCTTTTATTTTAAGGCGATATGTAGCACGAGTTTGTAGAACAACGGATCCTGAAGGGCACAGCAGAATCACAAATAAAATCAGCAAAGCACATTTGCCATACCTGAAGCACATTGAGCCAGTACGTCAAGCACACTTTATTTTCAGTACTCCCCAGAAAATTCCACGCAGTCCACGCTACTGGGTTTTTGGGCATGAAAGTTTTGTCATGATGAAGATAGATCTCGCTGCCAAAATAAAATGTAACAATGGTTGTCGTAAATATGGAAAGCAAAAAGAAGCTTGCCATTCTTGAAATTTCATAGATCTCGCTGCCAAAATAAAATGTACCAATGGTTGTCGTAAATATAGAAAGCAAAAAGAAGCTTGCCATTCTTGAAATTTCAAAAGAAATTTTGCCCAAGCAGAAGGCTTAAAGCAGATGAAATTGACAACGGTATCACTATGAACACCATTGTTCCATTCTACATCACCTAAACGTGCCCTGATAGACAATTGGATATTTCTCAAGTTGTATGTTTGCAGATACTAGTCATGAAAACTTTATCCAAAAATGTGCCAGCTATAGATTAACCAATTATACCCGTAGGCATATTGGAATGCACCAAGTAATCTCATCACATCATAAGTTTCTTGGTCTCCCAACAATCTCAGAGCATCCGGTGCATGGACGGCTGCAATACACTTGTCATATATTTCTTCAGAACCATCTCCAGTTAGGACAATGCATCCTGTTCAATCTCCTTCTGTTACTGATAAATTGTGGACTAAAAGGATCAAAACTATAAATTGTCATAATGATTCTTAAATATACCTACCATGACAATTTAGTTATTACGCCCATATCATTTACTCTAGTTCCATGTCATGTGACCGAAACAATGCAGAAAAGGACAAGACTTAAACAGCAAGTACTTACCCTCATCACTAGTTGAGATGGAACGCACTTCACAACTTGTTTTTATTTCACACCCTCTACTCTCAAGCTCATCTCTGACCTGAATTCACAAATATTTACAGTTCAACTCATGAAATTCTTTGGAGGGCTTCAAGAGGAAAAAAATTATGACCAAGAACGTCCAGTTTTCCATCTCAAACTACTGAATGTCCAAATTATCATCACCTTATCGACATAAGAATGCAAAAATCTTCAGACAGTAAGCCACTGAGGGCGGTCAAAACCTGCAAAGAAACCAAATAAAAATGTACAAAGAGTATTATGACGAAAGACTGATAGAGATGGAAGAAAAGATTACGCGATTGACTTATTGATACAGAATGCTACCAACTTAAGCGGCAGAGAATTGGTTGGTAGGACATCTGAAATTGCGAAACAAAGTTTTTGTCATTTCCAATCAATCACTAACTCTTCTAGAGCCACGTGATCTACCTGAAGCAGATGATGATTGTGGCAAAAGGACAGAACCGGGAAGGCTGAATAGCTCATATACTCCTTCCAGAGGGCAAAACCGGATTGAACCACAAATTGGGATCTGTAGGAAAATAAAATTATTTGGTAATTGCCATAAATCTACATTCTACAAACAAGCGAAGGACAGAATTTGTTATATGAGTAAAAGATCAATGATATGACAGAGTACAGTGATTCAACAATCTCACAAGGTAAGCCTTTTGAAATAATTCAGAGTAACCCTGCGACTTGATAAACTATCCCGAAGTTTCGCTGCGATCGACGTCAGGATTGCTCTCAAGTCCTTCTAGGTAATTGCAAAAATAAACAGACATCAAACAAAGCAAATGCCGGTGATTGTCCGGTCATGCATACGAGAAGGATGCAAGAACTTGAAGATTGGCTTATACTTTTTAATGACGTAGGTGTAAGAATTTCCTAATGTGGGCTTCATTAATTGAAATTAACTAAATAAGTCTAATATGCGGCTGACTAGTGTGGGTCGAGTACGGCCCGGCCTGTAATGAGAGGGTCCGTGGTCGAAAACTCTATAAATAGCGCTCAAGTCCTTCTTTTAACCTGATGATGCACAATCTAACTCACATACGAATCTAAAGAGGAATTTCTTCTTGTGAGTGGTAATCTCATTAGGCCAGTGTCCGACAAAGGGTATAGGGGAGATGTACTTGAGTTCGTGTTTGGAAACCGTCGCCACTTCCACTTCAAGTTCAATGGATTCCAAACCAAGTACGCAAATATATAATTTCTCCATTTACGTGTTTCGGGTTTCTGTTTATGATGATTCTGGATGTGCCATTTTCGTGGCCAACATGCGGATTAAGATCATTTTCGTCTTGACCGAGAGGTTTTTGCCACTTTTCGGAATTTTTAGTCGGATAAAAGTTGAATTTTATTACATATTTGGAATCTACTCGTCAAGACAAAAAAATTGATGGGCGGCATGTCACCGGGGGAGGTTGCACGCGCCCTAACGCGCCGACACACGCCCTGGGCACGGTGGCGCATGACGGCCACGCGTGGTCGTGACGAACCAGCGATTCTCTCTTTGGTAACCACTGGTAATCGCTAACATGATGTCAGCGGGGGCGCGGATCCGAGTTGACTCGAATCCTGACCCAACCAGACTATTGACCCGACTCGACCGGTCAACCGATTGGACTAGTACATTGACCATTGACCAGTTGGATCAGTCAATTGGTCGGACCAGCGGTTCGGGCGATTTTGACTGGCTAAATATGCACGCAAGCGCCACGTTTTCCGGTGGCATATGAGGGCGCATCCAACATCCATTTGGGACGTTCTTGATACCGCCACGCTCATATCGAGATTCTCTACATTGTGGTATATTTATTTTACAGGGTTGAAGCTTTTAAAGATGTGAAAATACATATAGAACCCTATATACGGTATTTTTAGGGTAATATTGCGTATTTTCTTGTATTTCTCCATGGTTTCGGAAATGTATATGATAGCTCACATGTATATCACCACATAAGGACTGTGTAAAGTGTAATTCGTTGTCTATCAATGAATGAAACAATATAATTAGCATGACATGTAATTTCAAAGATATACGCCCCTATCTTTACATCTAGCATTACATGTATCAGTGAATGTGATACATAAAACTCTTATCCCTGGTATGAGAGATTTTCAAAGAGTCAGTTGGGTAAGGATAGAGTAGAAAGGCTGATAAACACTAACATCCTTCCTACTCTTAAAAATGATTTAGAGACATGCGTAGACTGTTGTAGAGGTAAAATGATTAAGATAAGGAAAAAAACTGCAGTTTGAAGTTCTGACCTATTGGAGGTCATTCACACTTATATTTGTGGACCCTATATGGCAACCTTGTGTAGAAATTTTTACTTCATCACATTTATTGATGACTATTCCCGATATGGCTATCCGTACTTGATTAAGGAAAAATCCACGTCTCTTGACAAGCTCAAGATTTTTCAGACTGAAGTTGAGAAACAGTCGAGAAAGGTCATAAAGGTTGTTAGATCTCCCACAAACACCTTGTCGACTTTCTCGTTGTTTCCCATAATGAGTCTTGATTTATCCTGCTTTGGCGTCCTCTGGTTTATGAATCCATGTATGGTAAACTTAACATGATTAGTTGCACCGCTATTTAGCCACCAAGAACTGGATGGTGCTTCTGATAGGTTGGATTCACAAACAAGTGCCAAAGAATCATTACATGTATGCTCACATTTGGATAACCAAGCCTTGAACTTTCCACAGTCCTACTTTATGTGACATTTCTTTTTACAAAAGAAGCAACGATCACCATTCTTTTTGAAGGATATTTTCTTTGGACCCATATCCGTATCGTCAGATTGACCAGTAGTTTCATGAGTACCTTTATGAGTACGATTCCTAAACTTCTTATTGTTCCTCTTGTGGTATTAGAGCCTACCATATAGCTTAGAACTGAAGCATGCAGCTTAAGACCCTTTTTGTCTTGACTGAGAGGTTTTTGCCACTTTTCGGAATTTTAAGTCGGATAAAAGTTGAATTTTATTACATATTTGGAATATACTTATCGCGACGAGAAGATTGACAGGCGGCACGTGACCTGGGGAGGCTGCACGTGCCCTTACACGTCGATACACGCCCGGGCACGGCGGCGTGTGACGGCCACACGCGGCCGTGATGAACTAGCGCGTCTCCCGCCGGTAACGTGTTCCTTATGCTTGCTATTGGAAGTTTGATGTACGCGATGATGTGTAGAGGACCTGACATATGTTTTGCAGTTGGAATAGTAAGTAGATACCAATCCAATCTAGGTCAAGCACATTGGAAAGCCATCAAAAGAATTATGAGGTATCCAAAGGGCACTGCCGATTTTTCTCTAAGTTATTAAGGAAAGGATCTGCAACTTGTAGGCTACTCAGATGCTAACTGGGGAGGAAATTTGGATGAAAGGAAATCTACCTCTGGATTTGTTTACTTACGGAATAATGGCACCATATCTTGGAGCAGCAAGAAACAAACTTGTATAGCCTTATCCACTATGGAAGCTGAGTTCGTAGCATTGTTAGCAGCAGTACAAGAGGGAGTTTGGCTTAAGAGATTTTTGGATCATTTAAGTGTTACTAAGCATGCTGCAACCTCATTATTGGTTAATTGTGATAGCCAAGTAGCGATAGCTTACACCAAGGATCCAAAATATCATTACAAGACCAAACATATAGATACCAAATACAACTTTGTTAAAGATATGATAGCACGAAAGGATGTGAATTTACAGTACATATCTACTCATAGAATGATAGCAGATCTTATGACGAAACCAATTCCTAGAGATGTTTTCTATGGTCATGTAAAATCTTTGGGATTGCATAGAGAGTGATGTACTGAATATTGTATTTTCCCTAAATGTTCACATTTAATGAAGTTGTTCTATCATTATTAATGCCTGTGAGTTTATTTTATTTTTATGCATCTTAATGCTTAGTGCATTATATTGAGAAAGTATGTCGAACATATGAGATTAGCCTACTCATACAGGTAATCGCCTCTATTTACTATATGATAAATTGAGATTAGACAATTTTAAATTTATTATTTAGGTGATAATCGAGAGTTCAAGCTTAAAATATAGGGTTAATACAACGTAAAACCCTAAACTTGTACACTTGTGACAAATTTGCCCAAAATTATTTTTTTGACCACAAAAAATCTCAAATTGGTACACTTGTGACAATTTTACCATGGACTATTTTTTTGGCCACAGAAAATTCTAAACTAATACACTTGTGATAATTTTATCCCGGACTATTTTTTTGACCATCAAAAACCCCAATTTGATACACCTGTGATAATTTTACCTTGAACTAATTTTTTAATATTATTTTGGGATAATACCATAAAAAATCTTAAATTGATACACATGTGACAAATTTACCCCAAACTATTTTTTTGACCACAAAAAACCCTAAATTGGTGCACCTATGACAATTTTACCCCGAACTATCTTTTTGACCATCAAAAACCCCACACTGGTATACCTGTGACAATTTTACCCCGAACTAATTTTTTGACCACCAAAAATCCTAAACTGGTACACCTGTGATAAATTTACCCTCCGCTAGTTTTTGTTAAATTTACTATCAAATTGTTAAGTTTAATGACACGTGGTAATTGACATGTGTATCGATTTTGGATTTACATCTCTGTTTATCACAAGTTTACCAATTTGTGATTTTTTGTGATATTAATATAATTTAATGGACACTAACAGAAGGTATATTTGTCACAAATGTGCCGATTTGGGGTTTTTAGTGATCAAAAAATTAGTTTGGGGGTAATATTGTCACAAGTATACCAGTGTAGGGTTTTTGGTCGTCAAAAAAATAGTTCGGAGTAAACTTATCACAAGTATACCAGTTTGATGTTTTTGGTAGTCAAAAAAATAATTCGGGGTAAATTTGCCATAAGTGTACCAGTTTGGGGTTTTTAGTGGTCAAAAAAATAGTTCGGGGTAAAATTATCACAGATGTACCAGTTTAGGGTTTTTCGTGGTATTAACCCTATTATTTTTTACTTTTTCAATTTTTTTATTTTTTCTTTTATTTTCTTTTCCTTTTCTTTTTTTTTCTTCATCTTCTTTATCTTCAATCTATGGCCAGTCACCGATCCGGCGACCGACCAAAGGCGGGGGCTAGCGAGGTCGACCTTGCCGGCAGTTGGCGAGGCCAACCTCGCCGGCAACTGGCGAGGTTGGCCTTGCTCACCTTTGGCGAGGGGTTGTCCTCACCATCGCTGGCGAGGCTCGGCCCCGCTGGCAACTGATGAGGTCAGCCTTGTATAGAAGTGACGAGGTTGAGCCTCGCCAATGACAGCAAGGACAACCCATCGTCGGCAACCGGCGAGGTTGGCCTTGCCCACCCCTGGCGAGATTCGACCTCGCCAGTTGTTGGCGATAGGTCGTCCTCGTCGTCATTGGGGAGGCTCGACCCTGCCACTTCTGGGCGAGGCCGACCTCGCCAGATGTCGGCGGGGCTAAGCCCCGCCAGCGATGGTGAGGACGAACCCTCGCCAGGGGTGGACAAGGTCGAACTCACCAATTGCTGACGAGGTCAACCTCGCCAGCTGCTAGAGGGGCCAACCTCACTGGCCCCCGCCTCTGGCTGGTCACCGGTCTGGCGACCGACCATAGGTTGAAGATAAAGAAGATGAAGGAAAAAAAAAAAGAAAAGGAAAGGAAAAAGAAAAGAAAAAAATTCGAAAAAGTAAAAAATAATATTAAAAAATTAGTTCGGGGTAAAATTATTACAAGTGTACCAGTTTGAGATTTTTTGTGATAAAAAAATAATTTGAGGTAAATTTATCACAAGTGTAACAGTTTAAGATTTTACGTGGTATTAACCCTAAAATATAAATGTCGCCTTAGCTGAGTATTAAGATGACGACATAATATTTGCTAGTAAAATATCTCTCTCTGATGGGCTTTTTCATGTCTAATGGGTAGGGTTAGCCTAATATGGGTGGCCCAAAATTATAAAACCCATCATCTCCCACTCACACATGGTGGGCTAAACATAACTCTCTCTTCTTGCAATATTCATATTAACAAATAATCCATGCGACTAGCATACTTTAAGAGCTCGTTGCCATGCATCTGTTAGGAGTACATAGCAACTCAAATTGGGCATAACTTTTTCGAATAGATATAGTATGCAGTATCCTAGATCAATTAGCCACATTTATATCTCTCTTGATCTCTTTTAGTATCTCGTATATTATATTCACAACTATGATTTATTAAAAATCATAATTAGTTGACCTGTGACTACAAAAATAGAATGTGACATAGAAACAAATTGATCTTCTTCTTTCCTTAAACCTCTCCATTTCAGTCCAGCTCACTTTTCTAGAAATGCCCATTAGGTTGAATTATTCATAACCATTGGCAACACCTTAAAATAGTGAACACTGAATATAAATTTTGAGAATAAGTCAAAGTCGTAAAGGTACTAAATGAGGAACTCTTATCCTCAATAATCTCACACGACATAAAGCTGAGATCAAAACTTTTGCCACTTTTATTGATCGTCTCGTGTATACGTAGTATGAAATACGTATTACAGTATTAACTCTTTTCCCATAGAGCGTATGTCTTATATTTAATACCGTACAGATAATAGTTTAGACACACTCAATATCTAAACTTGAGTTTGCGTATCTACTCTTCCAAAGAATCCATCAGAACTCATATCTAGCATTAAAGACAGATAAAGTAAAATATATGGGCTCGAACTAACGAGTAACGCTAAAAATATATGCGAAAACGTGCCCAGTTGAAACTTGAATCGCCGATCATTTAAAATACATCACCAATAAGGACATACCTTGTTTTCCACAAATTAAATGTTCCAATTGCAATGCCGAGAGAGTACGATTCTTCGATCGTCGAGTGAGAGCCCTTTTTCTTTTTGAGTTAGAGAGGTTTTTTCTTGTGAGTGTGAATGTCAAACTTACAAAACGTACATTTTCCTTTTGCCTCACTCTTTTGCTCTTTTTGCAGTTTCCACAAATAACAACCTCGGTGGTTATCTCTCTCTCTCTCTGGGGTTAGAGATTATGTCCTTAGAATGGTAGACCTAAAGACAAAGCTTCAAGCTATTAATATTTCCATTTCTGATGCTTACGTTGTGCATCAAGCTCTGAACACCCTTCCACCTGATTTTGGGATCATAAAGATAAATTACAATTCCCAAGATAAAATTTGGTTGGTTAATGACTTGATAGCTAGGGTGGTGACAGAGGAAGAGAAACTTGAGAAGGAAAAAGGCATCTAGTCTTATATGTTTCTGATTCCCACAAGAAGAAGAATAAAAAGTTCAGAAATCGTACTCATAAAGGTACTCAAGAAACTAATGGTCAATTTGATGATATGGGTCCAAAAAAACATCCTTCAAGAAGGATGGTGATCGCTGCTTTTTTTGTAAGAAGAAATATCACATAAAGAAAGACTGTGGAAAGTTCAAGACTTGGTTATCCAAACATGAGCCTGCAGGTAATGATTCTTTGACACTTTTTTGTGAATCCAACATATTAAAAGCACCATCCAGTTCTTAGTGGCTAGATAGTGGTGCAACTAATCATGTTACGTTTACCATATAAGAATTCATAAACCGGAGGACGCCAAATCAAGATGAATCAAGACTCATTGTGGGAAATAACGAGAAAGTCGACGTGGTGTTTGTGGGAGATGTTATTTTAATTCTAGATTATGATTTTAGATTTATGTTAAAAGACACTTTCTATGTACCTTCTTTTATATGAAATTTAGTTTTCGTATCGTGTTTGGACTTGTATGACTACTCTTTTGAAATCAAGAACAATATTATTTCTTTGTTTCATGATTCAAATAAGGTTGGATATTGTAATATGTCAAATGGATTGTACAAATTATGTGTTGTCTCTCAATGACATATATATCGCTTATACATCTAAAAATATTGTTTCCAAAAGACCTTTACTTAAAGAACAGTCTTATACATTGTGGCATAAATGGTTTGGTCACATCTCTAAGAATAGAGTAGAAAGGCTGATAAAATTAACATCCTTCCTACTCTTAAAAATGACCTAGAGATATGCATAGACTGTTGTAGAGGTAAAATGACCAAGATAAGAAAGAAAACTGCAGTCCGAAATTCTGACCCGTTGGAGGTCACTCACATTGATATTTGTGGACTTTATATGGCGACATTATGTAGAAATTTTTATTTCATCACATTTATTGATGGCTATTCATGATATGGCTATTTGTACTTGATTAAGGAAAAGTCCAAATCTCTTGATAAGTTCAAGATTTTTAGGACCGAAGTCGAGAAATAGTTGGGAACGGTCATAAAGGTTGCTAGATCTGATCGAGGTGGAAAATATTATGGCAAGCACGGCAATGCTGGACAGCTTAAAGGGCCATTTGCCAAATACTTGGAGGATTCTGGGATAGTGGCTTAGTTTACTATGTCTGGAAGTCCTAAGCAGAATGGTGTTGTCGAAAGGCGCAATCGCACCCTTATGGAAATGGTGAGAAGTATGATTAGTAGGACAAACTTACCTGATTTTCTATGAGGCAAAGCTTTGAAAATAGCTTTATACATTCTAAATCGTGTACCTACTAAAGCTGTCCCATTTACTCATTTTGAGTTATGGACTGGATGTAAGCCTAATTTAAACCATCTTAAGGTTTGGAGATGTTCTGCAGAAGTGAAGTTATATAATCAAACATTAAGTAAGTTGGACTCCAGAACCACTCAGTGTTACTTTGTATCTTACCTGGATCATTCAAAGGGATATCGGTTCTATAATTCTAATGGAGGCACAAGAATTGTGGAATCATAAATAGCGAAGTTTCTAGAGTTTGATATAGCCGAAAAAAGTAGCTACACACAGACTATTGAGGATAATAGTAAGGTGGGTAATGTTATATCTTTTTCTCCTCCCATACAGATAATTGTGGAGACTCCTACACCATAGACTGAACCTGTTGAAGCTCAAGATCCTATTGCTGAGACAGCTCCCGATGAAGTTCCTCAAGCCTCTCAGGTGCAAGATGAGATTGTTGTTGCTCCAGTTAGGAGATTCATTAGGAAGAGACGATCAGCTATACCATCGGATTATTTAGTCTTTATAGGAGAGCAAGAATACGATATCGATTTTGTGACTAATCTAGTGACTTATGCAGAAGCTGTTTCTTGTCCTCAGTCAGAACTATGGTTAGATATAGTGAGAGATGAAATGCAGTCTATAAAGCATAATGGTATTTGAGAACTTGCTGAATTACTTGATGGTCACAGATCTATTGGCTGCAAATGGGTATATAAGACTAAAAGGGATTCCAAAGGAAAGATTGAGAAGTCTAAAACTAGACTGGTAGCTAAGGGTTTCACTCAAAGAGAAGGAGTAGATTATGAAGCAACTTTTTCTTCAGTCTCTTCTAAAGATTCTTTTAGAGTGATTATGACATTGGTAGCTCATTTCGATATGAAGTTACACTAGATGGATGTTAAAACTATCTTTCGTAATTGAGACCTTAATGAAGAAGTCTATATGATGCAACCCAAAGGCTTTACGGTAAATGATTCAGGTACGCTTGTATGTAGATTGAAAAAGTCTATTTATGGTCTCAAGTAAGCTTCTAGATAATGGTACTTGAAGTTTTATAGTATTGGCACATCATTTGGTTTTGTTAAGAACAAAGTAAATCAGTGTATATACTGCAAGGTCAGTGGGAGGAAATTCATTTTCCTTGTACTCTATGTGTATGATATCCTCTTTGCGAGCAGTGACCTTGGTTTATTGCATGAGACAAAGCGTATATTGTCAAAGAACTTTGATATGAAGGACCTTGGTGAGGCATCTTTTGTCCTTCGCATTGAGATTCATAGGAATCATTTTCGCCGACTATTGAGTTTATCTCAAAGGGCATATGTTGATCGTATCTTAGAAAGATTCAACATGCAGCAATGCTAGTCAAGAATTACTCCTGTCATTAAAGGTAATAAGTTGAGTCTTTCATAGTATCCTCATTTAGATTTTGAGAAAGCCCAAATGAAGAATATGCCTTATGCTAGTGCACTTGGGAGTATTGTGTATGCTCAAGTATGTACTAGACCAGATATTCCAATATTATGCTTATATCAAACTTTAATTTTTTAATTTCGTAATATATTATCAAGTTTCTTGAAATCACCTATTTACCCCCTCCCCCTTTACGTGATACTATTAGCCAACATCAATCGGTATGAAAGCTTGGCGCTATTTTTTTTAAGTGTTTACTTCTTGAGTTAATGATCTATTGTTGCTAGTATGCTTGGACCAGGTATTATCAAAGGACAGAGCAACATGAGGCCTCCCTACTTTGATGGGAAAGATTATGATATCTGGAAAAACAAATTGAAAACTTTCCTCAATATCCCTTAATGTGGGAAGTAGTGCAAAATGGAGTAATTCTTACACCAAGAAAAACTACACTTGCATCCTCTGAGTCAGGAGACACAAATGCGAACTCAACTCCAACAGCCACAATTACCCCACAAGAGTTGGCAAAACGAGAAGCTTTAGATACAATTCACTCTACCATGCTTTATCTCTTTATAGTCGCGTTTCTTCTTATGAAACAGCAAAGGAGAATGGGACAGATTATAAGTGACCTTTGGAGGAACTGACAGAATCGAGCGAACCAAAATAAATGTACTCTTGGGCAAATGCGAATCCTTCACTGAGACCAAATGAAACAATCAATGAGATGTTCAATAGATTCACTGAGGTCATCAATGGACTCGCATATCAAAGGAAAGACTTTCACACCTGCAGAGAAAGTGAATAAATTCCTGCAAGGACTCTCCAAATAATGGAACAGCATAAAAACATCCATCGAGAAACATACAGGATCATGCCTCTTACTGTTGATGAGTAAATTTGAACTCTTATGGCATACAAAGCAGAACGTGTGAATGATGAAGAAGATCATAAAGGTAAGAAATCAATTTCTTTAAGATCTAGTATTTGTGATATATGTGAAATAGATTCTAAAGCAGAAAAAGAAGATGAAGAACTGGCTCAAATGGCAAAGAAATGCAGAAACAAGGCTAGAAACAAATGAACTTCAAAGGAAGGAAACAATACGATCAGCCTGAAGAAAGAAAATACTTCAAGAGCAAAGAAGAAGGTAAAGACATTATTTGTTTTCAATGGAGGAAACGTGGGTACATTAAACCAAACTGTCCACTTCTGAAAAAGAATAAGGAAAATTCAACAAGAAGAAGAAAGTTCTAAAGGCAGAGATTTGGAGCAAACACTGAAAGTGAGGCCAACGATGTAATCGAGTGTAATATGTTTGATGGCGGACTCAGAACATGAAGAAAAAATCAAGGTAAATCATCCCAAAATTCTTGATAAAGTATTGGGTAAATCACATGAGTTGCCTTTGATCAAGACTCTGACCATCTTTCATTTGTCCCGTGACAACTACATGATCTATATGAAAAGTTTCCTCGTGCTATTGAAACTCAGTTACCAACCCATGTTAAGAATGTCACGATCAGATAAGAGGAAATTTCTGTCACGGGACACAATCTTGTCTCGTTCATCTGGTGCAGGCACCACATAGGCAATCAAAACTATCTAATGTAATCTCTCTCTCTCAACTCACATCATCACATGCTTGTGCAACCAGCTCGAAAGTGGTTAAAGAAAAGCATATTTTCGCACCTTCAAATGCAGATGATATGCTACTAGATGCAGAAGACGAATTTGGCCAATTCCTTATCTGAATCAATAACTGCACCCATTTGAATATCATTCTGGACTATAAAAAGAGAACTGTTCTCTCAACTGATCAACTTGCACGTTTGAATATGGTGTTTAGAAACCAAAGAATGTTGAATCACTGAAAGAAGCAACAAAAATTTCCCAGGAACCAAAGGTTGAATGACCCTGAGCGAATCCATTGTGAGCGGGCTTGGTTGGGTCGTGCTTAGTCACTTCGAAATGAAATGATCAATTAGATGGCGGGAAACTCAAGTACGGATTGGCAAATGCAGCATCATTTCCTGGACGTGAGAACACAATCTGCATCTTGAAGTTCATTGAAAATTAAACTTTGAAGAGGAAGCACTAAAATAAAACGTGCATTTGTAATGTGCACTAGTGTATTATTTATTTTCAACTTGACGAGAGCGAAATCAGACTTCTCCCGTCACAAGGAAACAAAGTAGTACTACTTAAAATAATGAGGCATTACCTGATAATTTCCGAAGTGTGTGCGACTTAAAACCAGCTGCGCAATAGTCGAAGTAGTACTCCCACGTCCTTATGAACTTTTCGTTGAATCCCAGAGCCATTATTTTCCTGCAAAAGGAGAAAGCTGTCATGAATAACGAGTAAACCGGGAGAAATTGTACCAAAGTGATTGCAGCATCCTGTCACTAATCACCTCTGTTTCTCCATGAAGTTCTTCCTCCAACACCGAAGCGTTTCGTAGTAATGGATTCCTATGTTGTCCAGATGCTCCATGCTGTAGTGAAAGATCTCTCGCTGAATAAATGAAGTGAAGAAGAACAAAGAAACTTACGTACTTAATGTTACGCAATTGTACCAAAGTCGGGATGCTGAGGCCATAGCTGATGTTATCCTACTTAAGGAAGGCAGGCAGCCACCGGGGAAGATATATTCTTTTATGAAGTCTGAACTTCGCCTGTATTCGTTGTACCGCTCATCGGGTATGGATATGAACTAGTGGAATTTAATACACCAGTGAAAAAAAATTAACAAATCCTTTACTTTTGAAACAATAATTTGAGCCGCAAATCTGGTTTATGTCACATGCCTGTAGAACAAGAAGTCCATCTTTGGCTAGCACCGATTCGCAACAGCCGAAGAACTCCTCCATGTATTCATGGCCGACTGCTTCTATCATCTCGCTGTGAATTCATTCCATCAAGAGTGAGTCTTTTAAGCATCTTTTTTGGTCTGTTTAACCATATTTAAAAAAACAAACTCACCAGGACATGATCCTGTCATATTTGTAGGTACTTGGCAATTGGCGATAATCGCAAAGAAGAAATTTGATGCGGTCCTGCATCAAAAGGAAATACATTATCTCCCAGACCGAATAAGGCAATTTTTCAAGTACAAAATGCAGGCAGATTGGATACCTGAAGGCCCACTTCTTTCACTCTCGATTCAGCATACTTCAGTTGCTCTTTCGACAAAGTAATGCCGGTGTATTTGCATCCAGTTTGCCTGACAACTTCAATGGCCAAGCTTCCCCAACCGCAGCCGATTTCAAGAACTTCATGTGTCTTTTCAATTCTCGCCTACATTTTGTACGGCAAAGCATTAGTCACAAAACAAAACTGTCAAAGGTCAACCGTCAAGCAGCCGACAACTAAGAGCAAGTAAAACTTACTTTTTTAATCAAAAGAGAGATCTTTCTCATCTGTGCCACCTTTAGGTCTTCACCTGCCATCTATCATATTTTTCAACAGGACAAGAACGTGTCATTGTTTTGAGCGACTAGACTTCATGCAGATATGGATTTTTTATTCACTCTGGCTTCTAAAGCACGTATTTGGCAGCAGAAATATCAAAACAGGGTTGTGGTTGCTGACCTTGAATACCGCACATGAGTATGTCATAGTCTCATCCAAGAACAGCGAAAAAAGATCATTACTCTGCGAACATGGCGAAATGGAAATCCTAGAATTACATCATATCATATGTACAAGCACATTTTTGCTTTTTTTTTTTTTGCTTTTGATATACATCAATATTGAGAAATTAACAATGTATTCTGGTTCATTCTTTTCTCTTGACAAAATGCTAGGAAAAAAGACTAGGAATAAAGTATCTACCATATCATAATGCCGGGAGATGTTCCTGCGAGCTTGTGTTAAAGTGTTTTGCCTTGATACATGCTTGAAGAAGTAATTAGCCGAACCAATACCAGCTGTTACTAACAATGGTGTCCACCAACCCCTAATCAAAAAGGGCGTCCACTGGTTTAATATCTTTAATAAGATCGTACAAGGTCCAAAGCATTGTGTTCCACTTAGTAAATTATTGAGTACCTTTTCTTACTTAATTTCGAGACAGTAGTCTCAGTATCTCTGTTGGCTATGAGAATCTGCGATTATACATATTGTTGACAAGTGATTAAGCATTTGATAAGTTCAAAGGATACAGCATTTGGAAAATGAAGTCTGTTTGATGAAGAAAATAACCTGAATAAGATTCAGAAGACCTTTATCTTTATCTACAAAAGAAAAATCACCATTTATGTATGCATCTGCTAGGCCTAAATCGGCCTGAGTCATGACCTGAAAACCAAAAAAATTGTTATTAAGACACAAAAGGGTCTCAGCAGGAACTAGCAAAAATTGGGCTTTACTCATAGAAGGGTCCTGAATAGTCTTATTTGGTGCGGGCTGAAGTTGAGCGTAAAGTTAGAACAATACCTTCCAGTAAAACTGTGGACTGTGGATCCTCAAAGTAACCATCAGAGGACATCTTTTCCTGGTTCCCTCGAAGGTGAACATCGTGCCTCCTTCCTCTAATAAACTGCCACTCACGAAAGCATAATTATAGCTACGTGATTCTGAAAATGTTCCCCTAAGCCGTAAGTCATTAAGAACAATTTTCACTTTTTGCAATATCATTCTTACTGACAAGTAAATTTGCATATTCTGTTCTAAGCTATTAATGAAAATACAGGAGCAGACCACAGCAAACTAGCAATGGATATGACGTTGAAGATGAAAAGATGTTGACCGAGAGACTGATTCAGAGCAATGACAGTTAACATTCTAAGGATCTACAGAGAAATAAGACAAAGAAACATGTATACTACAAGCAAGTAGTTATCATGATAATTATTAGTATACTCACATCACTGAGCCAGTAGAAATATATCGTCCAAGAAATCTAGTAACAAAAAGGCGGGCCCCCATTTCCTTGAGTGAAGGAGCCATATGTTGAGGATTCTCAAGAACAGAAGGACTTTGTCCAATCACTCCATGTGCAGCAGCCATGCCAGCCTGCAAAGAAGTCCCTTAACTTAAAACCACATATCCAACTTGTTGAGGGGAGAGAGAGAGAGAGAGAGAGAGAGAGACTATACCTTCAATCCATCCTCATGGAAGCCATACCCTGAAAGAAAAATAAGAACACAAGTTGGTCCTGATATACAACTATGTTCCCTTGGCAACCTGAGTCCAAGAATTAAAAAGTTCTATCTACCCAAAGATTCAAGTTACAGCAACTTTATGAGCAAAGACCATACAAAATTGACTCATCACATGGGCACAACTTCCTCCTCATTAAAAAGTTAACCAAAACAAAGATGGAAAGAACCTTGCAGGAGTTCTTTATTGCATGCATAGAAATAAATAATACTTGCAGCGTTGCTAAAAAACAATCACTGGGGCTAATATAGAAATGGAAAGGCCCACCCTGGTATGCTCCACAGAACCAAATTCCTCTTTTTCCTTGGATCTGATCTAGCTCAAGTGAAGCTTTTGATGCGGCAACAGATGGAATTGGATGGCCAGTGCACCACCTAAGTAATGTGTCTTGTGGTTCTCGTGAAGGATTGAGAGTCACGAGAAATGGCAAATCCTTCTGATCAAGGTTCTGCAAATTTTTTCAGGCCCAATTAAAGAAAAGAGCAGCGGTCATGCTGAAACCGGTGCCAACATAAATGAAGTTCTAGAGGCAGTCAAGCCACGGAAATTGTCAACATGTTGCAGAATGCACCTCACAAAGATGCTATGTTGCTAAAAGTTTAGTGGGCATTAACAACTTTTATGCATATCAACCTAATACTACTTAGTGTAGTTTATGCACTCCATGACAACAGCAAGCTTCACTTCTTTTATTTTAAGGCAATATGTAGCACGAGTTTGTAGTGCAACAGATCCTGAAGGGCACAGCTGCGTCAAAAAAAAAAGCAGCAAAGCACATTTGCCATACCTGAAGTACATCGAGCCAGTACGTCAAGCACACTTTTTTTTCAGTACTCCCCAGAAAATTCCATGCACTCCACGCTGCTGGGTTTTTGGGCATGAAAATTTTGTCATGATGGAGATAAATCTCGCTGCCAATAGAAAAATGTACCAATGATTTTGCATTCTGTAGAAAATATAGAAAGAAAAAAGAAGCTTGTCATTCTCAAAATTTCAAAAAAAAAAAAAATTCCCAAGCAGATGCTATCGACAACGTTATCACTGTGGACACCACTGTTCCATTCTGCATAAACTAACTGTGCCCTTGTGGACAATTGGTTATTTCATTAGCAGTATTTTTGCAGATACTAGTCATGACAACATGATCCGAAAATGCGCAAGCTACAGATTAACCAATTATACCTGTAGGCATATTGGAATGCACCGAGTACTCTTGTCTCATCATAAGTTGCTTGGTCTCCCAACAATCTCAGAGCATCCGGTGCATGGACGGCTATGATACACTTATCATATACTTCTTCAGAACCGTCTCCAGTTAGGACAATGCATCCTGTTCAATCTCCTGTTACTAATAAATTCGGACTGAAAGGACACAAACTATAAATTGCCATGATGATTCTTGAATATACCTACTATGACAATTTGGTTATCACATCCATGTCGTTTGCTCTAGTTCCATGTCATGTCACCTAAACAATGCGGACAAGGATGAGACTTAAACGGCAAGTACTTACCCTCATCACTGGTTGAGATGGATCGCACTTCACAACTTGTTCTTATTTCACACCCTCTACTATCAAGCTCATCTCTGACCTGAATTCACAAATATTTACAATTCAATTCATCAAATTCTTTGTAGAGCTTCAAAGGAAAAATTATAACCAAGAACATCCAGTTTTCCATCTTGAACTACTGAACATCCAAATTATCATCACCTTATTGACATAAGAATGCGAGCGTCTCCGGACAGTAAGCCACTGAGGGCGGCCAAAGACCTACAAGAAACCAAGTAAAAATGGACAAAGAGTATTATGATGACCGATTGGTAGAGGTGGAAGAAAAGATTAGGTGATTGCCTCATTTATACAAAATGCTATCGACTTAAGCAGCAGAGAATTGGTTGGTAGGATATCTGAAATGGCGAAACACAGTTTTATCATTTCCAATCAAACTTCTAGAGCCACATGAACTACCTGAAGCAGATGATGATTGCGGCAAAAGGACAGAACTGAGAAGGCTGAAAAGCTCATGACTCCTTCCGAAGGGCAAGACCAGATTGAACCACAAATTGGGATCTATAGGAAAATAAAATTAATTGGTAATTGCCATAGATCTACATTCTAAAAACAAGCGAAGGACAGATTTTGTTCTATGAGTAAAAGATCAAGGATATGACAGAGTACAGTGATTCAACAATCTCACAAGGTAAGCCTTTTGAAATAATTCAGAGTAACTGCGTGACTTGATAAACTGTCCCAAAGTTTCGCTGCGATCGATGTCAGGATTGCTCTCAAGTCCTTCTAGGTAACTGCAAAAATAAACAGGCATCAAACAGAGTGAATGCCGGTGATTGTCCAGTCGTGCATATGAAAAGAATGTAAGAACTTGAAGATTGGCTTATACTTTTTAATGCAGTAGGCCCAGCTTGATCACCTTGCAAAGTTATGTAGGATATGCTACCTTGAGAATGCATATTGACCATTTTCGAGACAACATTTGATATCTAATCATCTTATCCTACTATAAAATGCATGGAATGTCCCAGAGTTTCCTTTCAAAAAATGACCAATATCATTGTTCAAAAAGTTTGAAATCTCATGTCAACAGTGTAGCATACTGCCAAAAACTTGGGCTTCAAGAAATCCTCTTGACACTGATATCATATGTGATCAATTTAGCTGGCAACACTTCATTAATGATATTTCCTACTTCTTATAGTGGGAAGTTCATTGGCAAGATTGCAAAAAAGATTAGCAGGAAATCTTTGGCATAAAATGATAATGATCACTATCATTGTTCTGAGCTACAAGCAGTTCAGAGAACCAGAGACAGAAATACAAACAACCTTCCAATATTGAGCACTTAAAAGATTTGATTTACCTGAGGACATCCTCCTTAAATTTGAAGATTTCTCTGACCATTTGCCAAAAGTAAGGATTCAACAAATTTGTCTTCTGGGCAAACAAACTCGAAAGACCATTTCTGCTTCCCCATTCACAGCCTTGGCCTTCGTCTAAGCTGACGGAGAATGACATGTCCGATATCTCCATTTCCACTCCAAGATTCTCAAACAACTCCATCATATTAGGGTATGTAACCTGCAGGAGACCCGTGATTTTATGAAGAAAATTACTTTTCTAAGATGCCAAAGAACCATGATCTCAAAGTGAGAGAATAGCAGATCAATGGCTGCAACTCTAGTTACCGATGACGTACACAGCGCATTAGTGGTATAGATGGTTAAAGCTAGTCAGACATTTCAATGGCCGACGACTTTCTCGGTGATGTGCCATGTCTTGAGGGTAAAAACCGATAAATAGCACATTCAGCATTGATATTATACATGTGTAATATACAAATTCTATCCATGCATACAATAGTTCCGATCACTGTAAGTAGAAAGAAAGAAATTTTCAACTCCCTAAGTTTCTACATGCGCAACACACTTAGATTGCCTGTTTTCTCAACGATTGAAATCGGACTCTCTGGACCATCACATTTTTCCAGCCCAGCCCCAAACTCATGGACTGGAAAGGAACTAGTCCGGCCATTATTATGCAGCCGACTGAGACCAGATCTATTTATTTTTATTCTCAGTTGAAAATTGATTGAGCCGTTATATCTTTATGTCTATGTTCAGCATGCATGTTGCTTCAGTCATGTAACTCCTTTCTCTATAGTATAACTATAAACATAAAGAAATCTCTCACTAGAGAATAAAGCAAATCTAACTAGACGAGAACCCCTTTTTTTCCGGTACTAAACCTAGCCGGATTGGCAAGCCTAAGGAACCACTAGGGCCGCAGTTGAAGTCTACTTCAGGCTCTAGCTCCAAAGTGCGAGTAGTGAGAAATTATCAATGGAATATACGCAAAAATAATTAATGGGTATCATGCGGATTCCAGGCAAATCCAACCTAAGTTCACTAAATGGTTGCACGCGACCGATACTAGTCGAGCCTAGAGCTCTCATACATTTCGCATGGTTGTTCCCATGACCTTCTCGAAAACCCGCCACAAACACCAAAAAGAGGCGAGACAAGAAGAAGAAGTAGACAATTATATGTTCCGACAAAAAAAAAAATAATACTATGCAACTTTATTCCCAATCAAAGAAGAAGATGACAAACTGGCTTAGCTGTGCACTTTCATGGACATTGTCCCATGTTGCAATGCCGTCCCCACTGCCCACTAGTTGTTCTATCATCGGAATTTGAAATAGCATCGGAGAGAAAGATAATGCCATAAATTTCGAAAATACATTTTATGTCATAATTTTTAATCATCGGATTATATTTTACAATTGATTTTCTAGAGCGGTTGGAAAGTTGGGGTCAGAGACAAAGTAAATATACATTCAAACGACAGGACATGTTTAAATAGTCTTTTGAACCTTTTCATACTGACAACGAAGGATCTACAAACTATTGGATCACCTTATTGTCCCTACTAAACGTGCTAAACTCCCTTTAATAGAAAATAATCTCGCGGGTGCACAGGTTCACTCTCCGAGTTTATCCTCATAACATGTGAGTCCCTAAATAGGTAACTCTGTAATAGTTGACTAAACTTAATATAATTTGATATTTGGTATATCGATAAGTGAGATCCTCGTGAGAATAGGTTGGCTAGTCCAGTTAACATATAACTTCTAATGCTTAGAACAACATGTACGTGCACGTGTTACTTGAAACAAAACTTTTTTTTTTAAATCATCATCATTTGCAATTCTTTTCAAATTAAATACTTGAATAAAAAAAATCCAAGAACTGAAAAGAGGACCAATCATTTTCAGAGCCTCTAACTTTTTATTGGGCTGACATTGCAAAGGTGGACCACACCCGACTGTTCCACCGAATCCCTTTTCTTTTAATTCCTTGTTTCTTCACATAATACCAAAAATAGTTCCACATCGTTATCAATTCCACTCTATTCTCATACTAATTCTTCAATTAGAGTTTGTTTCATTGAACTTGTCCAACTATTAACTTTTCTCCCTTCAAGTAAAATTAATATATTATTCGAATTCTTAAAAATATTATAATCTCCACTTACTGCTTCGAGACCAATAAAGTGGAAACAAATGGTATCAGAGACTAACAGGCAGCAGCGTACCTATCTCGAAAATCATTAATACTTATAATCTTAAGGCGCTCTCTTTTTCAAGAAAAGCTTTCTGATTCATGACAATTGGAGAGTATACTTGCGAAATCAGCCCATCTTATATTTAAGATTGAAAAAAAAAGAAAAAAAATATATATGCTGCAAAAAGTAAAAAAACAAAAGGTTGAAATTAGACATATACATGTGGAGAAAGGCACTGTGACTTTCTAAATCTGAACACTGCACATTCAGAAAGTCAGCTATTCCACCGCCTTCGCAGTCCCCTAAAACCCCAATTAGAGAGTCGTTTATTGTGTTTCTAGGGAAAAGAGGACGAGCATGGGCGACTAGCGTAATAACGAGGAAGTCACCCTTATCTGTCACGAGATGTTTGGTTCCTGACATTTACAACTAGATCTCTGTCTTTGCCCTGAGCGGGGTGGACTCAACAAGAAAAATGGAGGAAAATGCAGTGACGATAATGGTGGGGGCAAAATGCGAAAGAAGAAGAGGAGGAAAATGGAGATGGAGATGGCTGCAGACTACTTACTCTATTGAAGACCATGAAGCCGAGGTCCAGGTCGACGCCGTCGAAGGACACGGTCTTGGCATGGCCGCCCAAGTAATCCTCCTTCTCGTGCACCACCACCTTGGCTCCCCCTCTCGCCGCCTCGTACGCAGCCACGAGGCCGCTCACGCCGCCACCAATCACCCCGACTTTCATCTTCTTCCCAATCTCTTCTCAGCAGACACCCTAATCTTGATTCGCAGAAGAAAGGGAGAAAGAAAAGACTGTTAAAAGAATGCCAATGCAATCTTTCCTTTAGGGTAAGTTGGAAAATTTTTCTGCAGTGACTAGGGGTACTCTTGAAAATGCATGGAACGCAAGGCAATACAAGAAGGTGGATGGTCTTTTGGGAAGGAAAATTTTCAAGGAAATTGTAGATCTTCTTTCTGGGGATATGAATTCAAGAACTTTCAGTAGAGAAGAAGAATGCTGTGTACATTCCAGTAAAACTTTATCCACATAGAGAGAGAGAGAGAGAGAGAGAGAGAGAGAGAGAGAGAGATTGGAAGAAGAAGATGAAGAGGTTAAACCTTTTAAATGGGTTGGGATAGCAGAGAAACTGGGGCGAGAGAGAAGCCCAGAATCTCTCGGACTGGTACTTGCGTTCCCACAAATATCTCCTCCCACTACGGATTCTATCACATATGCACACTTTTGTCGGTTGCAAAGAGAGGACGACGAGCCGCTCGAGCATGAAGAGAGATATAGAGAGAGAAAGAGAGAGCGATTCTTGGTCTTACCTTTCCTCAATCCAACTCGCCGCCAATGTAAAATGGGCGAACTGGTTGGTGGTTACTGAAAGAATGAAATAGTTCTATGGATTACAATTCTCAAGGGCTAATTCAAAAAAAAAAAAAACTATAGGTTCAATCTCAATTCTCCCCCGAACCTTTTTTTTTGTCTAAAAAAACCCCCCAACTTTCACTCTAGTCCCAAATCTATCCCTGTGTTCGAAAATCGCTGTAGGTTTCTACAAAATTATTGACATCAGAAGGTTTCTATTGTTCCATACGAAAGTGGGGGTGTTGATATTCAACTGGCCTTGATGTTCATAATTTTGAAGAAATAGTAATGATTTTTGAACGTGTGGATAGATTTGAAACTAAAGTGAAAGTTAAGAGATTGTTTTAGACAAAATAAGGTTCCTCATAAAATTGGGACTAAACATAAAGTTGAGGATTTTTAGGGAATTAGGTCCGATTCTCAAATAAAGAATTCATAATTGTTTAAGAAAAAAAAATTATGCGTTATGTGTTTCTTTTTGTCGCCATGCGATATATGTTACAACGACTCTTTTAATTGGTTGATGCACTGTATTTCATAGTATAATTTTTCAGTAATATCATCAAGAAAATAACTATTTCAATTTATTGCATGGAATTGCATAAGTACAGAAAGGATGGGACTCGTAAGAGTTATTAAAAATTACAAAATACGACTAATGTACAAAATTTGTTTGGCTTTTGGTGGGGAAGTACGTTCCTATATTCCACCATTTGGAACTGCTATAAGCTCTAGCCTGAATCGGAAAAGCTATAATTTGAGTGTCCTTTTTAATCTATGAAAGATAACTTGTGAAATGATTTAAAACAAAGAAATAGATGCGCTCTAGATTGTGAAAATAACACAGAAAGCTAACATAATTGCAATTCAGGTATAACTCTAGAAGAAGGAATTACTCAAGAAATTAACAAAGAATTGGATACGGTGATACAAACCGAGCATTGGTATCTACTCCATGGTGAGCTACCAATCAAGAAATTCACTATGAATTTGAAAAATACACAACTTACATTCGTTCAACTTGCTCAAGTGTTTCTCAACCTAGGGTATACCAAAAGCAAATCTACAAGTGTTAGCTCACAAAAAAGAACTCAATCAGAAAACTTATAGAGAAAAACCCTAACATTGATCTATTTTGCTCTCGTGTGCAATCAATCTCTTATATATATAATATTTGTACATAAACTCTTCTTAGAGGAGCTCCAAAGTCTAGGAATACACCTAATAGCAAAAAAAATAAATTTGTATGTAAAGTAGGAAACCCCATTTAGGAAACATGCTAAAAACAAGGAAAAAATTTAAACTCCCTAGTTTATTTGGATCAGACTTCCTTTACGGTCTCAAACTCAAGAAATATCTTAATAATTTGTTTGAGATTTAGATTGTTATTTCTTTCTGTGCACCACGTTTTGAATGTTAACCATATGTAGTAGGTGCTCCTACGAGACCTGAACTTTATAACATTACAAAAAAAAAAGGGGAGAAAATGAAAAGCAAAAATGTTCTCCCACTTTTTCAATTTCAAGATTCCGAAAGAGTAATGAGAAGGCTGCGGACCCTCCCAATACCGAGGGAAATTTTAAGGTATAACAATAGATAATACCACCTCTTTTATCATGATGTTTTTATATTTATTTACGATGAACCGCCATAACGTTATAAAGTAATTTTACTTCATTTTATGAAGTTTATATATTTTAAATTAGGATGACACATTGTCCGGTGCATTCAATCTACCGTAGAAGTGTCCCTCAATACGGGGCAAAAAAATCTCTGAAAATCAATGGATATCTCATGAGCATTTGTGAGCATTCATTTGCTCTTGCATCATTTAATCTTTAATACTAATTAAGGACATTGTTATTATTGGAAATCTCAAACATCACATAGCCATTTTTTGGGAATCTCAACTTTTGCCATTTTTCATGGGATCAAAATATTTTTTTGTAGATACCGTACAACGTGTTCCCATAAGCCTAACTCCTATTCTAAGTCCCCACCAATTGTCAAGAAAGAATCAAAGATTAACCTGTAATCCCCGATACTAATGGCACTATTCCAAGATTAACACTTTTTTAATTGCAAAGATTCTCCATTCTTATCCAAAAATATCTTTTTGATTAATTATCAACATATATATTGAAAAAAAAATTCTGCCATGCCCCTGGCAGATCGCTCATTATTTTTCAATTGGCCAATCCAAATCCAGTTTCCCAGATTAAGCATAGTCACGATGGCCCACTAATCTTCTTCCCTTCCAATAAAGAATGGTCAGAACGAAAGAACGTCCAAGGGGGAACTTTTCAATGAACGCCGTGCACGAATGAACGAACGTAATGAAGCCACGCCGTCTTATCCCTGCAACTCGTTTGCCACCGCTCGTTTTTCGTAGGTCAGTGAGCGTCGTGACGTGCTCCGATTGTGAGCAAGCGATCTTTCCCAAAACGTCAATCATTTATGAGGAAGTTACTTTTTATGTTACTCGAATTGGACCGTTTGGGACGTGAGTTAGACTTTTAAGGAGAAACGTCGTAAAGAACTGTGAAAATGGCTACGAATTGGCCGGTTTGGGACGTGAGTTTAGACATTTAAGGAGGAAAACTTTTGTGTCGTTATCAAACGAATTTCTATTTTGGAAATATAAATTTTGTGTCGTTATCAAATACGCATTTTTACTTAGAAACTCATCCATGGAATAGAAATTGAAAAATCTATTTCTGGCCATTAATTAATTTACGGAACAGAAATGTTACCATACACACCCTTAATTGACATAATTGGAGATTTGACATTATAGCGGAATCTCTTTCATTATAGCTAGATAGTGATATATACCTTACTCGAATGAATTAGCCTTGTTGGCATCATTCAATAATGGTCAAAAAAAATCTCGTGATATTTACGACCATGACGTATCGTGTTTGAAGCTCCAAAGGGTTAGGTTATTTTACTTTTTAGGAAGAGAAATCCACGTGTTTATCTTATTCTCAAGACGTGTTTCTTTAAGCTTTCGTCACACGTGCTCGTTGAAAAGTAAATTCTTAACACAATTTGATTGGACTTCCAAATGAATTTGAAATGAACAATTGAAAGAGATGCGATGGTAATTCAACGTATATGACAATTGGTTTCACGCAACATCGATGTCATTTTAGACACGAGAGAAACTAATGAGCTCAAAGGATCATATCCTTCTTGTTATAATGGAAGATAGGGACATCCAGTGATGATAGGGACATCCGGTGATGATGGCTTGATTTGGAGAAGGGGCCTCGGTATCTAAAGGCTCCGCCCACCTCTAAATTTACGAGTAAAATTCATATGTCCAATATGATGTTTCATGCATTGTTCTAGAATCAATGAAATATAGAGAAAGCTCTATTAGAAAATGCTCTCTCCAGACTCCTTCGATGGCTACTCGATACATTGACAAAGAATAAGAAGATTTCCTCAATCTAAAAGGAAAAGTACTAAAAGAGTCATACACCAATTGCATTGGTATCAATTTAGTTTTAATTCTTTCAATCGAATCAATTTTGTTTTAAACATTTTCACATTGATATAGATTCAGTCAATTCGGCCAAATTAAGTAGGATTTGCCGACGTGGATGCTGGCCATCCTATATGGCACAGTCAGTGCTAACGTGGACATTTTTAATATATTTTTGGAAAAATATCACCAAAAATCTCAAATTATGCCACCTGTAAATTTACCCTTAACTTTTTTTGTTACACAAAATACTCTAAACTATGTCACTTGTGATAAATTTATTTTGAACTCTTTTTTTGTGATACAAAAAACCTCAAATTATGCACTTGTGACATATTTACCCCATAATACTTTGGCCATGGACATTTTCGTCTTTTTTCTTTTTCTATTTTTTTCATTTTTTTCTTTTCTTCTCTCTTCCCTCTGTCGGCCATGGTAGAGGGAGGGAAGTCTTGTGACCCTCGGCTAGTCTTTGAGGTTGGGTGAGGGTTGCATCACAAAAAAAAGTTCAAGGTAAATTGATCATAAGTGATATAGTTTAAGGTTTTTCGTATCACAAAAAAAAATGAGGGTAAATTTGTCACAAGTGACATAGTTTGGAATTTTTGGTGGTATTCTCCCTATATTTTTTTTTATTAATTTATTAATTTTAAAAAACATTCCCTTTTTCTCTTTAATTCTTTTTTCTTTTTTTCCTTTCATTTTTTTCCTTATCTTTCCTTTGGCTTGCACCTAGTACTTGGCCATGGCCGGACACCCACCACAAGCGAGTGCATCTCGGCCATCGTCGGCCATCAAGCAGGTGACCACCGCCAGTGGCCGGTGGTGCCGCGGACGTCCTCACCTGTGGCTAGTCGCTGGCCATGGCAAAGTACCTACCACATGCCAAAAAAAAAAAAAATGAAAATAAAAAGAAAGGAAATAAAAAAAAAAAAGGGAAATCTTTAAAAAATTATTAAAAAATTTAAAAATTATTAAAATATCTTCATTAGCAATCGACCAGGTTACATGGAAAGGTCGCAGACCCGTTCCCGGACTTCCGACCCTAAATTGGCTAGATGGACTAAATTGGAGTTTAACACTAAATTGGTCCAATTAAAAGATTCAACCCCTAATCCTAAACTAGGCTAATGTGCACCTCCGTGTAGGTAAATAAAATAAACCGACAATGAATCGAGAAGTCATTATAAATTCACCCGACATAGCCCAATATGTTATCTCATTTCTTGCAGTTAGGCCTTTATCAATATCGTGATTCACATGCATTTATATCGACCCAAGGCCCACAAATAATTATAACGACCCGTGGGCCCGCCCGACCAAGGCCAACAATTTGATAAAACGACCCGTGATAAACGACCGACCCAAGGCCCCGCAGTTGATAAACGACCCGTAGGCCCGACCCGGCGCCAGCGAAACCGAACCGAGGCCCGCCCGAAGGCCAACAGTTTGATAAGACAACCGTAAAGCCCGACCCAAAGGCAACATAATATGTAACGTTAAACCGACCCGAAGGCCCAATGACCAAGGCCAATAGTTTGATAAACGACATTTTAGCCGTTTACACCCGGGCCAATACACAACCTAATTTAAAATCGACTTGACAGGCCACCATTTACTCAAATCAATGATAATGCCCATGTGCATCAAATTAGCCGATTCAATCTCAACCATATCAACATAATATGTAAATTCACATGTCATGGAATTCGAATCAATGGTTGTACCCCGATGTGCCCAGATCAATGAATCACAATATCCCACCAATTGAGACCTTGTCGGCATGCGCCTAACTCATTTCATTTTAGCCCATTTACACCCGGTACTAAATACACAACCTAGCATTACGAACAATCCAATCCGATTAGGACTTGACATGACCAACCAAACTCCACAATCAAATCCCGAATATGATAATGCCCACTAGGACCTCCAACAAGTCCTAAATTAGCCGATACATTGTCCAAATTCCCGTCGTCACCTATTGAACCAATTAATTTCCAACTTGGACAAAACAATCAATTTTCGGTTCTGGTATGAACAGTACCCAAACAGCCCTCTACTGGTCATTAAATCGCACCTAACTAACCTTACTAGGTTCCAATTTGAGAGAGAAAGAAAGAGAGAGAGAGAGAGAAAGAAAGAAAGAGAGAGAGAAAGACCCAATTTGAATTTTTAGGGCGCGATCCACTGGACACGGTCCGAACTAAAATCGACCTAACTATCCCGATACAATTCCGGAAAAAGGCCTAACGGTCTTCGAAAAATCCCAAATAATATTCTAGGGCAGTTGACTAAAATAAAATAATTCCAATCATACTACGAGGGTGGTCTACTAGTCCAAATTCGCAAATTTTATCCAAAAATTCATTTTTTTTACCATTTCTGATAATTTCGATCTTTAGCACAATAATATCGAACCGTCCAATTTAATTTTTCTTGAAGCTCCCAAAAATCGATTGTCAAGTTTGGGGTCTAAATAATCGACAAAATTCGGATCGAAAGACGATTCTAGCGAAATTTAATTTAAAATAATAACCGAGAGTGACGGTTCTCGCTTAGATTTTACTATAAGCGCACTGACAAATCACGCGTTCTATAAATTCCAAAATTTAGTCGAAATTCAGGCTGTTACAAAGGTTCCCCATAAAATTGGGACTAAACATAAAATTGAGGGTTTTTAGCGAATTAGGTCCAATTCTCAAATAAAGTATTCATAATTGTTTAAGAAAAAAAATTACGCGTTATGTTTTTTTTTTGTCGCCGTGCGATATATGTTACAACGACTCTTTTAATTGGTTGATGCGCTATATTTCATAGTATAATTTTTCAGTAATATCATCAAGACGATAACTATTTCAATTTATTGCATGGAATTGCATAAGTGCAGAAAGGATGGGACCCGTAAGAGTTATTAAAAATTACAAAATACGACTAACGTACAAAATTTGTTTGGCTTTTGGTGGGGAAGTTCGTTCCCATATTCCACCATTTGGAACTGCTATAAGCTAGAGCTTGAATCGGAAAAGCTATAATTTGAGTGTCCTTTTTAATCTATGAAAGATAACTTGTGAAATGATTTAAAACAAAGAAATAGATGCGCTCTAGATTGTGAAAAAACACAGAAAGCTAACATAATTGCAATTCAGGTACAACTGTAGAAGAAAGAATTAGCCGAGAAATTAACAAAGAATTGGATACCGTGATACGATCCGAGCGTTGGTATTTACTCCATGGTGAGAGCTACCAACCAACAAATTCACTATGAATTTGAAGAATACACAACTTACAGACGTTCAATTTGCTCAAGCGTTTCTCAACCTAGATTATACCAAAAGCAAATCTACAAGTGTTAGCTCACAAAAAAGAACTCAATCAGAAAACTTATAGAGAAAAACCCTAACGACTGATCTACTTTGCTCTCGTGTGCAATCAATCTCTTATATATATAATATGTGTGTGTAAACTCTTCTTAGAGGAGCTCCAAAGTCCAAGGATACACCTAGCAACAAAAAAAATAAATTTGTATGTAAAGTAGGAAACCCCATTTAGGAAACATGCAAAAAACTAGGAAAAAATTTAAACTCCTCCCTAATTTATTTGGATCATACTTTCTTTACGGACTCATACTCGAGATATCTTAATAATTTGTTTGAGATTTAGATTGTTCTTTATTTCTTTGCACCATGTTGTAAATGTTAACCATATGTAGTAGGTGGTAGGTGCTACTGCGAGACCTGAACTTTATAACCTGACAAAATAAAAGAAAGGAAGAAAATGAAAAGCAAAATGTCTTCCCACTTTTTCAATTTCAAGATTCCGAAGGAGTAATGAGAAGGTTGTGGACCCTCCCAATACCGAGGGAAATTTTAAGGTATAACAATAGATAATATCACCTCTTTTATGATGACGTTTTTAATTATATTTATTTACGATGAACCGCCATAACATTATAAAGTAATTTTACTTCATTTTATGAAGTTTATATATTTTAAATTAGGATGACACCTCGCAACGCAATGTTGTCCGGTGCATTCAATCTGCCGTAAAAGTGTCCCTCAATACGAGGTAAAAAAATCTCTGAAAATCAATGGATATCTTGTGAGCATTTGTGAGCATTCATTTGCTCTTACATCATTTTATCTTTAATACTAATTAAGGACATTGTTATTATTGGAAATCTCAAGCATCACATAGCCATTTTTTGGGAATCTCAACCTTTGCCATTTTTCATGGGATCAAAATCCTTTTTTTTAGATACCGTACAAAGTTTTCCCATAAGCCTAACTCCTATTCCAAGTCCCCACTAATTAATTCTCAAGAAAGAATCAAAGATTAACCTGTAATCCCCGATACTAATGGCACTATTCCAAGATTAAAACTTTTTTAATTGCAAAGATTCTCCATTCTTATCCAAAAATATCTTTTTGATTAATTATCGAAATATATATTGAAAAAACAATTCTGCTATGCCCCTGACAGATCGCTCATTATTTTTCAATTAGCCAATCCAAATCCAGTTTCCCAGATTAAGCATAGTCACGATGGCACACCAATCTTCTTCACTTCCAATAAAGAATGGTCAGAACGAAAGAACGTCAAAGGGGGAACTTTTCAATTAACGCCGTGAACGAATGATCGCACGTAATGAAGCCACGCCGTCTGATCCCTGCAACTCGTTTGCGACCGCACGTTTTTCGTTGGTCAGCGAGCGTCGTGACGTGCTCCGATTGTGAGCAAGCGATCGTTCCCAAAACGTCAATCATTTATGAGGAAGTTACTTTTTATGTTAGTCGAATCGGACTGTTCGGGACGTGAGTTAGACTTTTAAGGAGAAACGTCGCAAAGAACTTTGCAAATGGCTACGAATTGGACGGTTTGGGACGCGAGTTTAGACTTTTAAGGAGGAAAACGGAGGAAACATCATAAAGATATATAACGAAATCTCTTTCATTATAGCTAGATAGTGATATATACCCTACTCGAATGAATGAGCCTTGTTGGCATCATTCAATAATGGTCAGAAAAAAATCTCGTGATATCTATGACCACGACGTATCGTGTTTGAAGCTCCAATGGGTTAGGTATTTTACTTTTTAGGAAGAGAAATTCACGTATTTATCTTTATTCTCAAGACGTGTTTCTTTAAGCTTTCGTCGCACGTGCTCATTGAAAAGTAAATTCTTAACACAATTTGATTGGACTTCCGAATGAATTTGAAATGAACAATTGAAAGAGATGCGATGGTAATTCAACGTATATGAGACTAGGCTTCACGCAACATCGATGTCATTTTAGACCTCGCCAACACGAGAAACTAATGAGCTTAAAGGATCACATCCTTCTTGTTATAATGGAAGATAGGGACATCCGGTGATGATGGCTTGATTTGGAGAAGGGGGCCTCGGTATCTAAAGGCTCCGCCCACCTCTAAATTTACGAGTAAAATTCATATTTCTAATATGATGTTTCATGCATTGGTCTAGAATCAATGAAATATAGAGAAAGCTCTATTAGAAAATGCTCTCTCCAAACTCCTTCGATGGCTACTCGATACATTGACAAAGAATAAGAAGATTTCCTCAATCTAAAAGGAAAAGTACTAAAAGAGTCATACACCAATTGCATTGGTATCAATTTAGTTCTAATTCTTTCAATCGAATCAATTTTGTTTTAAACATTTTCACATTGATATAGATTCAGTCAATTCGGCCAAATTAAGTAGGATTTGCCGACGTGGATGCTGGCATCCTATATAGCACAGTCAGTGCTAACGTGGACATTTTTAATATATTTTTGGAAAAATATCACCAAAAATCTCAAATTATGCCACCTGTGATAAATTTACCCTTAACTTTTTTTGTTACACAAAAATACTCTAAACTATGTCACTTGTGATAAATTTATTTTGAACTTTTTTTTGTGATACAAAAAACCTTTGGCCTATGGACATTTTCGCCTTTTTCCTTTTTTTTTTTTTTTTTTTTTTTTTTTTTTTTCTTTTTCCTCCGCTTCCCTCCATGGTAGAGGGTCGAGGAGGGTAGCCTCCTTGCCACCCCTCATTTGAATTTGGGCGAGGGCTACATCACAAAAAAATGTTCAAGATAAATTTGTCATAAATGGTATAGTTTGAGATTTTTTGTATCACAAAAAAAGTTCAGGGTAAATTTATCACAAATAACATAGTTTGGGGTTTTTGGTGATATTCTCCCTATATTTTTTTACTAATTTATTAATTTTAAAAAAATATTCCCTTTTTCTCTTTAATTCTTTTTCCTTTTTTTCCTTTCATTTTTTTCCTTATCTTTCCTTTGGCTTGTACCTAGTACTCGGCCATAGCCAAACACCCACCACAGGCGAGTGTATCTTGGCCATCGTCAGCCACTGGCAAGGGCTCAACCCTTGCAGCTTGGGTAAGGGTGACCCTTGCCAGTGGCTGGCGAGTGCTGCGATGTCTTCACCTGTGGCTGGTCGCTGGCCATGGCAAAGTACCCACCACATACCGAAAAAAAAAGAGAAATAAAAAATAGAAAGGAAATAAAGAAAAAAAAGGGAAATCTTAAAAAAATTATTAAAAAATTCAAAAATTATTAAAAATGTTTACGTTAGTATTAACCGTGCCATGTAGGATGGTTGGCATCCGTGTTAGCAATTTCCGACCTAAATTTGGCTGGATGGACTAAATTGGGTTTAACACTAAATTGGTCCAATTAAAAGATTTAGACTTGAATTGGTACAAATGCAATAAGTTTAAGACTTCTTTGGTGCTATTCCCAAATCTAAAAGATGGAAGTCTTAATCCATTTTTTGGAAACCAAGCTGAAAATGCTTTCCCCAGAGAGAAAGGTTAGGATAAATTGATGGGTGCAAAACCTAGGGTGATCTGCCCACAACTTATTGACTTCAAGTTTGAGTGATGGTAAATTAAACTAGATATATTGATGGGTTTAACAATCCTATTGAAATGAAACCCAAGGAGTTTAACAGGATGTCAAACGGTATCCTTTCGGGAGATAGCCTTTGCGCTTTGTTGGACTCTCCCAAGTCTAACTAATCACAACTTCGTTTCTCATTTATTTTAAGCATTGTTATCCTAAATTCCTCACTAACCTATTTATTATGCCGGTTAGGAGCTAAAGCACAATAATTCACTTTACTTTCTACAAACTAGAGATTTTGAGATTCATAAATTTTGTTATGCTAGGAATTTTAATGTCCATTAATCAGTCCCTTTTCTCTTTATCAAACTTATTTTCACGTGCTCTTTTTTTGTGTTCTTTTTAATCTCCCAACATGCATCTATACGTCCCCGCATTGAGTAATGTGCGGGATATTCTTGAGTACTATCAGCTGCATATCCTCATGCTATTGGACGCTAGAATCAGTGAAGATTGCATGGGATGGCTTATCTCTGAAACAATTGGATTTGCTGGAGGAACTCGGGTTCTCTAATATGACCCAGAGTTGCAGGTTCAACTGTTGGGTAGGATTGAAGAGATACATGGTTGGAAAGAACTTATAATGGAGTCTTAAAATTCAACACTTTTGAAGGCATACGGTTCAATAGATATACTTTTGTGACCACATCATTATCCCAATATTTGTTCAGCACATGTGCGTAATCAATAATGCATGAATAGTTTTAAGATACGTATGTTTTTTCATTTGCAACTACATTATGTTTTGTTGTTTGAGCACATGATGTTTCATGAAGAAGACCTTGATTTTGTAAGTAATTTTGAAATTCCCGATTAACAAACTCTCCACCATTGTCAATATGTAGAATCTGAACTTTAGATGAAAATTGAGCATGAACCATAGCATGAAAAGTTCAAAACACACCCAACACATCATATTTGTGTTTGAGTAAGTATAGCCAAGTCATTTGAATACAATCGTCAACAAATGTCACAAACTAATGAATTCTGGAAACAGTAGTAATTGGAGAAGGTCCCCAAACATCAAAATGAATTAAGGCAAAGGGAATATCACTCTTATGCAAGCTTATTGAGAAAGGTACCCTATGACTTTTAGCTTAAAATGCAAGTTTCACATTTAAAAGATGAATTCTATAAGTTGGAAAATAACTCAGGAAATAGGTATTTCCTATAACTAAATGATAAATGTCCCAAATGACAATGCTATAGCCAAATCTATCTCTCATTGATACTAGTTAAGTATTGCATCTTGTTTGTTTTACCAGGTGTTTTATTGGTTTTATCCCATCGAAAATCTTTCACGGAACGCTACGTTTCGGATTTTATTAGAGAAGATTAGGGTCTTGAGTCAAGCTCGGATAGAAAATGTCAAATGCATCTATTAAACCCAATTTATGTCTTACAACTTAACTCGATAATACACCCAACTCAATAATACTAACAATAGGATGACAACTTGCAAATGTCAAGACCAAGCTATGTAGGAATCCAATCAACGACACAACCAATACACAACATTACAATTTTAGATGCGCCAGAATCTTATCAATGACGTGTCCCTGAGAGAATATGGCTGGAAATCTAATCAACAGCTATATTCTAAGCACAAAGCCTGAATCTAATCGACGACGTTGAACTGGTAGCACAACATTGAAATTTAATTAACAATGCTGGACTTCATAAAGACTCACGCCGAATTGAATCTACAACGTGGAATCTAAAGGCTATAACTATTACTACTCCTATTGTGCTAAAAATAAAGATAGATAAGAGGTATGTTGTCTTGTTCGGAGGTCCTTTCTATGTTGGAAATCCTTAAGTATTTATAGGGCAGCCTGATAACTGTCAATTGGCTACTTTTCCTTGAAAGTTGTTTTCTAGTTTCTTATATTTCGCACTTTAACGGCTTCCTGACTTGTCAATATTGCTTATGCCACTTGGGCATCACGTAATAGCTGATTTTCTTCCACGTGTTTCCTTATTTCCTGCTGTTTCCCACGTTTCACTATTTAGCTTTCTTGACCTTCACGCCCATGGTCATGTCTTTACCTTTTGACACGTGGAAATGAATTTTTTTACCATGTAACACCATGTGCTTAATTTATCAACATCACATGGACAGCTCGTGATCTTGGACTTGTCGACGTCACGTACAAGGCTCATGATCTTAGACTTATTGATGTCATGTGCAAGGCTCGTGATTTTAGACTTGTCAACCTGTCGACACTTCTATGATGTGTCTTGTCAATAATTGCTCCAAATCTTCCCGATGCTTTTGGGTTTAACTCACGATCTTTTCCGATTCATGCTATGTGGGCCATGTTTTACGTCCTTTGTGACTTGCAATCAGCCCGCTCCCACCAAAGGTAATTTTGGATGTCAACACAAGGAATAAAATCATCCATGTAGTACAACCCTCCATCTTAGTACCATGCCCAATGATCTCCTTTGTGAGAATAGCCACGATTACCTTTGTTGTTGAGAGTAGTTGAATCACTTGAAGTTCTACTTGTGGAATCAAAGACAAGTGAGGTTCTGTATTTATCAAGGAATCTCATCTCAACCAACTATTAACATCGGATTAATGTTTTTTTTTTTTGTGCCTTGAGTTCTTTCCACCATTTTGGGTACCCATGTAACTTAAAAGCAAGTTTCAAGAGTATGCTTCATATTCCACGGTTGTGTATAGCCTCCTTCCAATTGTGCCTTAGCCTTTGAGGTTGTATTCATCTTTCCATCTCCTGAAGATGAAGAATCAATTTTGAATATTCGAGCATCGGTGGTTGCTAAGGTTTCATCTTAACTCCTTTAGCAGCCATGGCAGTGGTATATGCAGGTTTTGTGCCTAACATCACAACTACTTGTTTTACATCCTCCCTTCGGACAAGGGCATAGGCTTCTTCAATTGTAGGGAATGGATAAATCTAAAGCACATCGGCCCGTATCTTATCCAGACAATTATCGAACTCATCAAGAAAGAATGTTGAATGTTTTGATATTAATTCTCGCTTGATTTTAGTAAGTCTCAACCAAATTGAGAAATCACGGCTAACAAAAATGAGAAAGGCTAAATGGAACAAGTACGTGACCAAGGACCCGATTGCGATTGGGCACCGATTTCGATAAACGCCGAGGAATATTTTGAGCCTAAAATGACAGCCGCCGTGCGATTGGATCGTGGGTGATCTTACATGACCGAAAGTACGCCTAACAAACGAATCCCTTAAAATCCGAACATCAATTTGAGCTAGTGATAATTCCTCAAAATTGAGGCCATCATGACGGACAACCTTAAATTGATACGTTGAAAAACAAACCGCCCGTTAGTGAGAGGCCCTAAAACTTTTGACAAATTGACTATTTGAAATTTTAAGGGTATTTACAACTATTTGGTAAGACTGACGTCATTTTAGAGTGGCCATATATGCTTGGGACTAGTATGGCTGAAAACTGAAATTTCGACAGAAATTGAGAAAATTAGAATTTTACCCTCGGGGACCTCGATGTTTGTTTCCGAAGCTAAACGAGGTTATTTTTCGAAACTAATGCCATTTTGGAGTGGCCACGCATGTCTGGAGTGCGTACAGTTTAAAATTGGAATTTCAACCCCGGAACGAAATTTATGGTTTTACCCCTCGAAACTTTCGGGATGATTTTCGAGGGTTTAAAGAATGATTTTTATGGATCCGATACCGTATTATGCTGACCATACATATATAGGACCGATATGGATAAAAATTAAAATTTCGGTCCGGGATCGGAAAATTACAAAAATGCCCCTTGGGCCATTTTGGCTAATTCCGAAATTTTGATCAAGATTTAGGGATTAACCAAGATTAATTTGGCTAAACCAGGTCTGGTCAGCCATGGGTTGAGGATAATTGACCATTGAGCCCTTACATTATTGGATTAGAACAAATATTGACCATTGGATCAAGGGCAAAATTCTCCACTAAGCTAATCTTGACCAACTTTGACCTAAATTCTCTCTCTCCTCAATCCCATTCTGGTCGAACCTCACTCATTTCCTCCTCTTCCTCACCATTTCTCCCTTTTGACGTCATCACTGTCGGGAGTCCAGCCACGCCAGACCGCCGTGCCAGAGCCTCCACCGCCGAGCCAGCCACCGTTCAACACCACCTCTCCATCCTCATCCTTTCACCCCTCATCTCTCTCTCTCTCTCTCTCTCTCTCTCTCTCTCTCTCTATCCACAGAACGGTGTCACACCACCATCCACCGCTGGTGCCCACCACCCGCCACCCTCACCACCATCGACCAACCTCTCTCCCCCTATCGACCAACCTCACCGCCATTCCAAGTCCTCACCGCCATTCCAAGTCGAACCATGAGGACAGGGTGAGCCCGTGCCGGCCGTCTTGTCACCGTGGACCACGGCTGTTTTGAACGCCCGATTCTCACCATGTGTCGGTAATCGGCCGCCCATTCTCATCGACTCGAGTCAAGTTTAGGCGAGTATAAACCCCTAAACCCTTAATTAGTTTAATTGTGCATTTTAGAGGATAATTTAGGAGTTAATTAGGCTTAATCATGGCCTAATTAAGTCTAATGTTTGTGTGGGGTGATTAGGGGATCAAATTAGTGCTTAATGAAGTGGTTTAAATGTGGATTAGGGCCTAATGAGGGTGCTGCCCTGGTACTATTTATCCAGTACCGAATTTGCCTAAGTTTTGCACTAATTGGATTCATTGGTTAAGGACTTGAATTAGGCAATTTAGGAGCTAATTAGGCTTTATTAAGGCTTAATTAGGTGTATTTGGTTGTTGGATGGTTAGGGTTTGTGATTAGGGCCTAATGAGATTGTTTAAGTGTGGTTTAGTGCCTAAATGACACTCTGTCCTGGTATTGTTCACCAGAACCGAAAATGCCTAAAATGGCCTAAGTTGAGCATTAAATAGACCATTGAGTAATAATGTGAATTTAGGCTTTTTAAGGGTTAATTGGGACTTTTCTAAACCTTATTAAGTGGCCCCGTGATGATGAGAACGATTATCGAGATTGAATTGCCATGGCGGGCCTTAGGCGCACTAAATTGCTTTGGAATAAATGCACGGAGTAAATATCGGATTGATTGGACTAAAACAGGAATAATTGGCAGTGCCAACATTGCGTTGATTTCATCTAAATTGAGAATGGTTGTATTTAGCATATTGGCGTTAGAAATTGACCTTGGATGTCCTGACTTGTAATTCATATATTATGTGGTGAATTGATTTGAAGTCAGGCTTACGAATCGCTTTATTCAATTGTGGCCTTCGGGTTGGGCCTACGGGTCATTTTATACAACTGTTGGCCTTCGGGTCGGGCCTACGGGTCGTTATAAATTGTTGGCCTTCAAGTCGGGCCTATGGGTCATTTTATACAACTATGGGCCTTCGGGTCGTTATATTATGGGCCTTCGGGTTGAAATAATTGCACGTGTGTATTTTTGTTGTTGAACGCTTAACATGCAGGGTTTCAAGATAATGTATTGGGCTGTGGGCCTGGAAGAAATTTTAGTGATTTACTGATTCTTTGCTTGATGTGTTTAATTTACCTATCTGGAGGTACACATTAACCTAGTTTAGGATTAGGGGTTGTTACTTGCTGAGTTTTCTCATGGTTGTTGTAAAACTGACATTTTAGATTCTCAACCATGAAATTTTAAAGACGCACTGTTATGTTTCGGGATTCCCACCCATATAGAGTGCTCGAGGACAGTTCATCCTGTGGGGAATGATGAGGTGTACATACGGCATTATACTATAGTTTGGGTAGATATAGGTTTAACACACTATATCGGATTGATTGGACTAAAACAGGAATAATTGGCAGTGCCAACATTGCGTTGATTTCATCTAAATTGAGAATGGTTGTATTTAGCATATTGGCGTTAGAAATTGACCTTGGATGTCCTGACTTGTAATTCATATATTATGTGGTGAATTGATTTGAAGTCGGGCTTACGAATCGCTTTATTCAATTGTGGCCTTCGGGTTGGGCCTACGGGTCATTTTATACAACTGTTGGCCTTCGGGTCGGGCCTACGGGTCGTTATAAATTGTTGGCCTTCAAGTCGGGCCTATGGGTCATTTTATACAACTATGGGCCTTCGGGTCGTTATATTATGGGCCTTCGGGTTGAAATAATTGCACGTGTGTATTTTTGTTGTTGAACGCTTAACATGCAGGGTTTCAAGATAATGTATTGGGCTGTGGGCCTGGAAGAAATTTTAGTGATTTACTGATTCTTTGCTTGATGTGTTTAATTTACCTATCTGGAGGTACACATTAACCTAGTTTAGGATTAGGGGTTGTTACTTGCTGAGTTTTCTCATGGTTGTTGTAAAACTGACATTTTAGATTCTCAACCATGAAATTTTAAAGACGCACTGTTATGTTTCGGGATTCCCACCCATATAGAGTGCTCGAGGACAGTTCATCCTGTGGGGAATGATGAGGTGTACATACGGCATTATACTATAGTTTGGGTAGATATAGGTTTAACACACTATGAGACCCACGAGTACCTCGCTTGGTGCTTTAGGGATCATTTTGGTGATGAGTTCGGTTCCATCCGGTCTGCTGATGTCCCGTTTGTCGGAGAGGGTCGGTTGGACCCGCAGTGTCCAGACGGCGATATTGTAGATGTAGATATGGAGGGTAACCAAGACTTGGAGGTAGAGTATGAGATTGTGGAGAATGAGGAGGAGCATGAGGAGTTAGGTGGGGTAGCTTTTGAGCTCGAGATTGTGAATCCAGTCCCGGAGCAGGCGAATGCCGAGGCCCCAGCGTCGATGGATACTGACGAGGACGAGGAGCAAGACCCCGAGCCAGGGATAGAGTCGGAGGCCATGAGTTCATAAGGGGAGCAGGAGCCTTCTGAGAGTTCTTCAGATTCGTCGGGTTCTGATCCCGACTGGGTACCCTAAGTTAGACCTCAGTTGTAGGAGCGAGGGCCGATGCTTTTTGACTGTAGCCCTCCTGTTGGTAGTTAACCCCGGCCACTGATCCCTTTTTGTCTTAGTGGCCCTACCATTGTATCTTTTGTTTATAATGGATATTGTACATAAGTTATAGTAATGAATGTATATACTGTTTCAATTGTTCGTAAATTGTTACTTGGTGCTATTCATGGTTGCTTTATTTATTGTCCGGGTGTATATTTAATATATATATATACGTTGTTTCCGCATGTGTCGTGCTTTCTCTGATTTGGGTTTTCGGGTCGGTGACGTAACTTGGGAACGTCATACCACACTTCGACTTAATGAGGGATGTTTACGTTTCGTGGGGTATGGGCCGTGACAATATCAGTGAGACTCTCCATTGGGTTAGGACGATGAAAGTCAATTTCTCTCCATAAGCCTTGAACATCATTATAATATGTTTCAATGGACCATCCGGCTTGTCTCATTCTAATCACACGTCTTTTCAAATCATATGCTTGAGTGGTGTCAGTTCCATCAAAAAAAGCTGTAGCAATCAAATCTCATACCATTTTTGCTGTTGGAAACGAATAAAATTGCTTATTAGGGTCCGGGTCCATGGAATTAATCAACCATTCTTTCACAATTGCATTTTCAATTCTCCATTTTATGAAGGTTGGATCTTTCAATTGAAGCTGTGGAAAGTGCCCATTGATATATCCCAATTTGTCTTTGCCGGAGATATACATCTCAACAACTTGGGACCATAGGGCATAGTTGGTGCCGTCCAACTAAATGCCAATCTATGTAGTAGAAGAATCATTGTTTGGTGCCATGGTTTGAGTCTGATTATGCGTCAAGACCTGTGTGATTTGGGTCGTTAAGTCATCAAGGATGGCATTTGTAGAAGACCTCTTGTCATGTTGAGGGTACGCCACCAAATCAGTTGGTTCTATCATAGTTTCTGATCAGGTTTTGCTCCGCCTCTTCTAAAGTTTTTGGTCAAGGTCTAATCATAGTAGAAAACCCTAGGATTTTGGCCCCGATACCAGGATGAATAGAGGTGTTTTTTTTTGATATCTTTTCTGAATGAATACGAAAGCAAAAATAGTTGTATAGAGAAAAAACTACCAAAACTATTCTAGGTTATGCATTGTTTTAGACTAAGAATCTGGTTGATCCTCAAAATAAGGACATTATACAGTACAAATTTAGCAACTAATTAGCCTTAAATAGCTCCACTTAGTCCTAATTGACAAATCACGCCAACATGTAATGCTTGATCCTCTTCCAATGAAAATCGGTATTTGTCTTGTATAGATGCTAGCCCTAAATTAGAGGATCGTATTATTTTATTGAATAATTAGGTAAATGTCACTAATTCTTCTGATATGCCTCAGATCGCTATAGGTGAATTTAACGAAATAACTCGCAGCAATGAGAAAATAGGTGGTAGAAGAGCTAATAGAAATAGAAATAACAAATTTCTTGTTTACTCTGATTGTTGCGGATTAATGGATATTGTTTTGCTGAACCTTTTCTTACCTGGATGTCATCACGATCAGGATAACCTTATCCTAGAAAGACTTGACAAGGCCTACTGCAATCATAGTTATAGAGCCAAGTTTCCTAAAGCTTGTCTTTCCCACCTCCGTAGGTTGCTTTCTGATCATGCTCCTATCATGTTAGACCTTAATCCCCAGAGGGATTAGAAAGCTTAGAACGTTCAGGTTTGAACCTATGGGTATGGACCATCAGGAATTTTTTTGTGGTGGTTAGTCACTTTACTGATGATGATATAAACAATGCCTTATGGAACCTCATACGGTCATATATACCCTATAAGGTTACGCGTGGGTTTCTTCCAAATCTGTGTAACATAAGTTGGTGAATCTCCTTGTGAACTCTTCGAATTCGTATTTCAATCTGGGCGTATACCACCTGAGGTTACTAACAATCTGCTTGTGTTAATCTTTGAAAGCCAAAATCCTAAGACTCGAAATCAATTTTGGCTCATAAGTTTATGTAATTTGGTTTGCAAAGTTAGCAAGAAGAATCTTGTTGGTAGGCTTAGAGCCTTCCTGGATGAATGTATTAGCCTGTTTTCAACTAGTTTCGTACTTGGGGTAAGATCGCAAGATAATGCCATCATTGTGAAGAACTTCTTTACAGGATGAGTGGTACAAGAGGAAAGAAGGGGTACATGGTGGTGAAAATTGATTTGGAAGCGGTGTATATGATGGGATCAAGGATATTATTCGATAGGTCTTGATCTTTTGCAACTTTCCTCCTATATCATCCAACCCTTGGTTACATTTCAACTTTTCCTTAATTGGGGTGAGGCGGTTGAGCTCTTTCTTCTTTTGAGAATTAGCAGCTGGGGTTGAGATGTGAACAACATCAAGAGGATCTTCAAGAGTGAGCAAAAAAGAAAAAGACAAAGGGCGGTGATGTCCGTGGGAGAGCAACTGGGTTGGAAGGTCCAGCAGGAAGGTTCAGTGGGGGACCTTTGCTTTTGCGAAAGAGCCAAGATGAGAGGACTTTTATGTGATCAGCTAGGCCATTGACAGTCTTTTCCAGGGCGCCAACCCTCTGCTCAACTCCTTGGGCCATTCTTGTTGTTGAACTCATTCGAATGGGTTTCCGCGACCTGTTGTTTGAACAATCAGGGTAAACCTTTTCCTCAAAAGGAAAGATGTGTTCGTATAGATAAATTGTAAATGTGCAGAACTTCAGCCAAAAATATTTTAGATTACGTTTCAATACGGAGCGAAAGCGTTATCGAACCATAATAAGAAATTTGGCCAAATCCAGCGGCATCATAGCTCATAAATTTTCGAAACCAGTGATCATTTGGAAATGTTACTCTTTGAGATTGTGAAATAAACTTAAATTTTGACAAATGTGTCTGATCTAGAAAGACAGTTGAAGTTGATCCCTAATTCGCGTGAAGTATCAATCGAACCTTGGAATGAGGTTCAAGTGAATGCACTTGATTAATGGGAAAATTAATCCAAAAAGTCTTTAACCTTTTATATGACGGCCAATTTAATCATATACCTTTCAATTGTATCAATTTAATCATAAATCTCTTGGTAATTTGCCAATTTAGTCGTTCCGATTATTTTTGGCCAGAATTTACTGATGTAAGTGCCAGCTGTACTACGTAGCATGGCCGACGTTGACATGCCTAATTTTTGCATTTTTTTAAAAATTTTTCTGAATTTTTCCTTTTCTTTCCTTTAGCCTGTGACTAGTACTTGGCCATGGCTGGCGGTCGGCTGTAGGCAAGGGTCGCCCTCACCTGTGGCTAGTTGTTAGGCCATCTTGATGAGTAGGGGAGGGAAAAAAATAAAAAAAAGGAAAAAATCAGAATTTTTTTAAAAAAATGCAAAAATTTGTTCACATAATTGATTTCTATATAAAATTGGCTAGAATGACTAAATTGGCAAATGTTCAAAATGTTTAGGATTAAATTGGCACAATTAAAAGGTTTAGGACTGAATTAGCTTCTGTAAAATAGGTTTAAGAGTTTTCTTGAACAATTTTCCGCTTATTAAGTTAGATGACAAACTTAACTATGGTTTGACAAAATTTGGGGATCTTGAATTATTGGAAAAGTGAGCGTTGACAAGGGATGGTATGGCATACCTAGTTGTTGTGAATCATGAGAGATGATGCAATCTAATGTTAGGTGCTAACCTAAGGGATTCCGGGGTCCATAACTCATCATCCTTGCCAAGAAATGCTTGCTCTGTCGCTATCGGTAATGCATGTCACAACGGTCTACACAAGTACTAGTTCCCCTATCTATGTACAAGTTTGCAACGAGTTGTAATATACGATGATTGTAACACGCATGTGCAAACATGTAAAGAGACAACAGGCATCGAGGTTAGCAAACAAAATAAGAGATAATTCGAATAATCAAATGCATGCGAAATGAATGCAAAAACACAAACCGAAGAAAATGCATGACAAGGTGAGTGCAATCAAAAATTTTGGGAAATGTGGCTCGAACCCTCTAACAAATTATTTCTATTGTAGTCCCTAGTGGAGTTGCCACTGTAGCACCCTGGAATTTTGCAAATTAGGGATCACTAAATTGTTGCGCCTCGCATTCCTAGGACCTTCCCATATCTTAGGGTTGAGTTGGCTACCATACCTGGTACATAAACTGAAAAGTAGAGAGTAGTCGCCATCAATTGATTTGTTTAACTTAAATCGATTGGACACCTATAATGTTTAAGCAGTTATAAGAAAAATAAACTACCTAGATGGTATGTGCAAAATGACTGATCTAGGTGCAATAACCAAAGGCTAAGGTCTGGGAGTTTGATTAGGTGAGGTATGGATTAACGTCTCGCAAAGTCCTTCCAACACCATAACTTCTCGATTGAGCCATAATTCACATTTATCGTGCCTTTTCTTGAAAAATCTAAAGGTTGAATTTTGGCCAATATGCAATTAGGTAAAAAGATCGCATCATTTTGTGCATTGGGTGACCTCATTGTGTGTATGTATTGTTTTTTTATGTGTACTATGCATTGCGTGTGACATGGAAAGAGGCATTGAATGGGACATGAGCGAATGACTTAGAAGTCGAAATCAAATTTGCTAGCGAATTTGAATATTTGAATGATGTTTATATGCAACTTTAGGCAATTTTTAATATACCCAACATCCTAATAGCCTAATTCAAATATGAGATATAAAACAGTCATTATGGCGGCCTAGAAACATGAATAATTTCTAAAAGCATAATGATATTATTGAGACTAGAGATTTCATTTTGACAATACAGTGGCCTAAGAACATGTGGGCGGTATAACGATGTATTTAGCTTTCGCTAAAACGAATAATACGACGCTGTATTTTGCATTTCCACCCCATATAGAAAAGCAATGGTGTTGGGACTTCCAATCTGCTCCCCATTCACCCAATATTTCAACCTATATTGGGTTTAAGGCTCGGGCCCACGAATCGGATGCTTTGATGACATCATTTTTTTAAAAAAAAAATCACAATTTACCATTCGTAGGGGTCTAGAAAGTTTCATTCTATTCCGAGACCGTAGGTACGCTATTTTGCTGTGGAACATTTACTTCAGGCATTGAAAGGTTAGACCGAACTTTGATCGGCCATTACTTTCTCATTCGACATCCACTTGGCCCCATTTTTGCTTTCGTTGGAATGCTTGTGATTCCTAGTATTGGAATATGCAAGCGGCTCGACAGTCAAAAATTGCCTACCAGATTCAAGTGGCGATCCAGGTCTCAAAGGACTCGTTTTGACTTGTTGGAACCCATGTTTGAGGTTTAAAATGTGTTTTGCGTCACGTATTTCGCGGATCAACTCTCGGTCAACCCTGGGTTACAGTTCATATATTTTTTTTTTTTAAAGTGGAAGCAAAATTTGAGGGTTCAACGAACTATATTATTCCCCTAGGTTTTATGCGAAATGGCAATATGCCACCTTACATTTCAATTAATCTATTTTCACCCCAGGCATTTTTCAATTTTGTTTCAATGTGAAACTTAACATCGACTATGGCTAAATTCTCGTCAATACGGTCACGTGCTCTCACATGATCAATGGATACCTCCTATTAAGGAATATTCGTCCAAAACATTTTGACAAAATTTTATTTTTCCCCCTTGGCCTTTTCATGTCGTCACCATATGTGCAAATGAGCTTTCAAAACTTTTGCGATGTACCTCCTAATCCCTTGAAATACTAATTCTAAGTCGCGAGGAAGTTAATTATAATATAGAAGTACAAAAAGAAACTTGACGAAGAGATGTGGAAGCAGTGTAACTAAGGGTGAACGGTTCTAAGTTCCATAGAAGTTCCTTTTGAAACCTGCAACCTACTTTGCATACTCTGAAACTTGGAACCTACTCTATCACTGGTTCTAGGATCTACCCAAGTTCCATTTGTATTATTAATTGAACGATTGCGGTGAATCATTATCTTTTATGATCACTACTTGCTGCTACAATCTATTGACCACAACTTATATTTAGGGACATAAAGTGAAAGTCTCAATAATAAAATGGAAACTCATAAAATGGAAACTCATACTAGTAATTCCATAATATATACTTAGCATCGGACGCCATGAAATACTACAAGTTCATGCTAAGACGTAGACCAAGAAAAAAAAAAAAACTTGTTCCAAGTTCCATCTACCTGAAATCTGGAACCTACTTGCTGAAATAGGTTCTCCAATTTTTAGAATTTGAAATCTACCACGCATATCTTGAAACCTGAAACCGGACAAGGTCTCACCAATTCAGTTTCAGATTTTACCTTAGAATCATGCTCACCCCTAAGTGTAACAATAGTCTCTATTGTTGCTAACGCCGCTGGCAAGGTGGATGATGGTCGTAACGCTCATGGTTTACATTTGGGAAGGGGAAGGGATGTGTGTGCTGAGTTAAGGGCCGTGAGGATGGCTGCCAGCAGCGTCGCCATCGTTGCGACTTCAATCCTTTCTTATGTATTCGAATGGGCTTTAGCTATTCGCTTTCCTAGGTTGTGCCAGCCCAACAAGGGTTAACTCTCCGTTGCCCAACGAAACACTCACACACACACACACTCTCTCTCTTCCAATTTGTTTCAATTTCTATCTTACTTTGATTTTGCAGATGGAGAACCGTCATGCAATTCAGGAGATCAAAGGACATATTGCGAATATTTCGAAAAATCAGGGGACAACTTGTAACGGTATGAAATCATGAGTATCTAAATGTAAATTTTTTTATTCGAACTTTCTAGATGGATTGAGAGCACATGACTTAAGTTCCAATGAAAATTTAGCCGGAGCTGAAGTTAGGACACACATTGAAATAGATTTCAAGATGTTTGGATGGACATCGTAAAAATCAAAACATTAGAGGCCAAATTGCCAAAACCTAATATGCTTAATTTATTCTCTCTGAAGAGAAAATCTCTCTCTATCTCCCCAAATAGCCCAACGTTGCCATCCTCCACCTCCCTCGTCATGCTTGCTGCAAAACTCTTGCCATCGCGGCGTCTCTTTCCTCCATTGGAACTCATCTCTAACCAGTGTTTCCCTATCCTTGACTTGAGCACGTCAACCGTTGAGGTCGGCACGTTCTATAGACATCAACAGTTGCACAGATCCGAGGTAGACAGAGAGAGAAAGAGAGAGAGTTGTGGGGGGTCATGATTGTCCATTGAGTGGACAATATAAAATATAAAAAAGATGGCTCGAATGGTCTTTGAATTTTGACTCAACGCGCAATATCATTTCTGAACTTTTAATACATATTCAATTTAGTTCCTAAACTATATGATATTCACTATTATCCTTCCACTGATTAATGTTTAGGGACAATATTTACAATTATCATATAGTTCAGGGATCAAACTGAATAAATTAAAAATTCAGGAACGACATCGCACATCGGACTAAAAATTCGGGGATCACATCGAGCAAATTTAAAGTTCGAAGATGACATTGCATATTGGGCCAAAGTTAAGAGATCATTTATGTAATTATCCCATAATATATTGGGGTTTTGGTTGATGCCGATATCCGCAAAATTGAGGGCATTTCCATGAAGTCGATTTTTTTTTTTGGTGGTGCGGCTAAATCTGTCTTCTTATTTTAATCGTTGACATGTAAATGAGGGGATTTACTTGTTAATTTATCCTCTAATTTTAGGGGAGGCAAATCGGCATATTTATAAAATTTATCTAGTTGAATAATTGATATGAGCCAACTTAAAATGAGCTGTCGAGACGTGTTTTCCCCACCACCTTTTATTTTTCCTTTTATTTCCTTTTTCGGTTTTCTTTTCTTTCCCATTTTCCCTTCTTCTTCTCGGAGAAATTAAGTTATGCTACCGCCAATGAGCGACGGGCGATAGCAACGGAAAAGCGGTGAGAAAATATTCAGTGGTTTGCGAGCGCCGCGTCATATGGTGACGGAACACGCGTTAATATGAACTGGCGCAATTGAAAATTGACAAGTGTCTTGATCAGGAAAAAAAATAAAAACACCGATTTTCTCTCTCTTCGTCTCCATCACGGCCACCATCTGTCCGGCCACCGGAGAATCCCACCGCCCAACTCGGCCATGTCCTACCGTCTCCATCCACCACTCAAGGGCGCTGTGACCTCCATCTTCGACACCCATCTCCCCACCATCGTGATGTCCCCCTTCCATCGTCCTCCTTCAAGTTCCCTCTGGCGCAGCGCGGCCACGATAGATCTGGAACTGCGGAGCCATGTCCGCGACAGACCTTGGAGCCATGGTTGCGATAAGCTTTGGAGCATGACCGCGTCCGACTCAGACCTGGAGGCACTGCCACGGACGAGCAAGGACGACGGGGAAACTTTCAGATCTGGAACAGCGGAGCCATGGCCGTGTTCTGCAACTCCGACCGCAAAGACTACGGAGACCCGGTAGTAACGACGAGTGAGCAAAGACAAAATGTACTGGTCCTCAAAATTCTTTGCGATACGAAGGTTGAAGAGGGGGATGTGTGCAAATGAAGCTTTTCCCTGAAACTTTACGATGGGTGCTAACGATGGTTGAAAGAGTGAGATGGTTTGGCGGGCGTTCGAATTTTTTCGAAGGCCGCTGCTTCCTTTTGCAGGTGGTCGGAATCAGTTTGCTTTTATTAAGTTCTAATTCATTTGCCACATGTCAGTCTATGAATGGATTTGACAGGGTAAAATGCGCGTCGCGACAATCGATGGCGTGGCGCTTTGATATTGCCGAATATTTTCCCCGGAAGAGGGAGAAAGTCAAGATTTTTTTTCCACCTTCGCGTAGATACGCATGAACTGTGAGGATATTTCCATTGATGCAATAAATATGGTTGGCCCTAATTGTAAAGCATCCCAACTTACTATAAGGCTCCGTTCATTTTAAAAAAATAATGTCTAATTTAAATTGCCGACATTTCCTTTGCTGCAAACTAAAAGAAAAAAACAAACGGAATCGAAACGATGTTCATGTCTCGTTAATTGCTAGTGCAATCCTCGTTTTCTTCGCACAGAGAAAGTTGACAAATACATTGCCACCCTCTCTCTCTCTCTCTCTCTCCTCTTAGTGCGAAAGTGGTGTCACACAACTAACAAAAGAAAAACAGCTCATTCCTCACCTCATTCCCACCTCTTTGCCTTGCCAAATATTTGGCCCACCATAATCGCTCCCTCATTGACCATCCTCCTCCGGCCCCCCCCTCTTTCTCGCTCGCCGCCGGAACGCCGACCGCGGCCCGACCCATGGCCGCCGACCTCGAGTGGCCTTTTGGCGAGCTGCCCGGCCTCGAGGCCGACGACATCCGCGAGACGGCGTACGAGATGTTCTTCATGTCGTGCCGATCCTCGCCCGGATTCGGGGGGCGGAGCGCCCTGATGTTCCATTCCTCGATGTGGAACGAGCCGCAGCCCGAGTCCACGTCGTCCCGGACCAAAGGGGTGGGGATGGCCCCAAGCAGCCGGGTCAAGAGAACCCTCGGGTTGAAGATGCTGAATCGGACACCGTCAAAGAAGATGGCCTCGGGTGCTGTGAGCTCGCCGTGCCCCCAGGGGGTGGCGGCTAGGCCGAAGCGACCGCTCACATCAGCTGAGCTGATGAGGCAACAAATGAGAGTGACGGAGCAAAGTGATAATTGGCTCAGGAAAACGCTCACCAGAACCCATTTAGGCCATGTACGTAAGTCTCAAAAAGTGCTTCATAGTTCATCTTTCTCTTGTGGGGTATACATAATATTATGCAAAGAAATTTGCTTTCACGTATCTTCCTTTTGTGTATTAGGAGATAGTAAATTGAAAGTGAGAACAAGTACTTACATGTTGAATTAGAGTTGATCACATAATACAACAAATGAAAATTGTAAAAGTAGTAGTATTTTTGAGAGCCATATACTTTAATCAGCAGATGCAAATCTTTCAAACGTGAATGTTGTATATATCTTGCCTCATTCATGCCATTTTCAATCTCGGTAGATTGGTAAGCGGGCGGAGACGATAATCCTTCCGCTCGAGCTTCTCCGCCACCTAAAACCATCTGAATTCAACGACTCAAAGGAATATCATGCCTGGCAAAAGAGACAGCTCAAGATCCTAGAAGCGGGGTTGATTCTTCACCCGTCAATCCCATTGGAGACGCCAAACGCATTCGCAGCCCGTCTCAAAGAAATTATCCAAGCCGGCGAGACGAAGATCCTAGACATCGGGGAAAACTCAGACACCATGCGAAGCCTCAGCAATTCCGTGGTCTCGTTATCATGGCGAAGCGCCAACGGGACTCCTACTGATGTTTGCCACTGGGCTGATGGATTCCCTCTGAACATTCACCTGTATGTGACCCTGCTGAAGTCGATATTTGACATCAGGGACGAGACTTTAGTCCTCGACGAGGTCGATGAGCTTCTTGAGCTCATGAAGAAAACTTGGTCGATACTTGGAATCAATCGGCCGATACACAATCTGTGCCTAACGTGGGTGTTTTTCCAACAATACGTCAGCACGATGCAGTTGGAACCTGGACTTCTTTTCGCTTCGCATGCCATGTTGGCAGAATTAGCGAATGACGCCAAAAAGCAGGACCGAGATGCTCTATTCATTCAGGTTCTATCGTTAGTTCTAACCTCGATACGAGGGTGGTCAAAGAAGAGATTGGGTAACTATCATGACTACTTTGAGGACGGGAGGATGAACCTGATGGAGAATTTGCTGCCGTTTGCAGTGACGGTGGCAAGCATTGGAGGAGATGACGTAATGCTTTCCAGGGTAACAGAACAAGCGCAAGGTGATGCAGTGACGGACCCGACTGTAGATCTCATGGATGGTTACATACGATCGTCTGTGAAGAATGCATTCTGGAAGGTGCGTAAGCGATTCATTTCTCCCTTCATTTTGCGTTACCATGGTGGAGAAATTAAACTTTTTTCCTTGTTATTGCTCGCATTAGATGGCCGAAAGAGGATGTCAAGAATGCGAAATGGATACGAGACAAGATGAGAGTGAACGACTCATTCGGTTGGCAAAAGAGACCAAAGATTTGGCTTTAAAAGAAAGAGGAACCTTCAGTCCTGTTCTTAGGAAGTGCCATCCCGTTGCAACCTCAGTCGCCGCCATCACATTGCACAGTTGTTATGGACTAATTCTGAAACAACATTTGACTTCCGCTTCGGTACTTGACAATGAAATCTTGACAGTATTGGAGAGTGCAGGGAAGCTAGAAAAAGTTTTGGCACAATTGGTGGTCGAGGACACTGTAGAATGCGAAGATGGAGGCAAAATGATTGTGAGGGAAATGATTCCATATGAGGTTGAGTCGACCATGTCAAGGCTTCAAAAGCAATGGATCGAAGGGAGGCTCAAGAAAGGCAAAGATTGTCTACAGGGAGCGACAGAATCAGAAGTGAGTTCATTTGATAGTATATTCTCCTGAATAAAATTTACTACTGATTATAACAATTTTCAAAACAAAAGCTAACGACAAGTGTGGTTCGTAACAGAAATGGAATCCGAAATCGAAGGCAAAGCCATATGGGGAATCAGCTGAAGACTTGATCAAGTTCACTAAAGAAACCATGGACGACTTCTTTGCCATTCGAATGGAAATTACTGAGGATTTGGTTCATGATCTCGTAAACAGTTTAGGGAGTCTCTTTCAGGACTATGCTGCATTTGTTGCATCATGTGGTAAGTACACCTGTCATGTAGCTTGTCCTCGCTTATCACTTTATACCTATTGCATTCTCATTGTTCATCTAAGTCAATGGTTGACTTGATGTATGTTAATGCTTTAGTTTTGCGATTACATAAGAAGTGACTGCCAGATTCTTCTTTTATTGCAAAAACATTTAATGTCTATTGACCAATGATACCATAGAAATGAAGAGTATGTATGGCATATATATCTAAAAAGTCATGAAACGTTTGTTAGCTTCTTAAAAATAATCTTTAGAATATAATGGTCTGTTTTGAATTACCACAATTTGATTTCATTATTTCTTGCAAAAACTTCAATGCAGGATCAAAGCAAAATTTCATACCTGTTCTTCCCCCTTTAACAAGATGTCGTCGATATTCCAAGTTTGCCAAACTCTGTAGAAAGGTGACCCCTTGCAAGGTTGGCATAGAAGACTCACGAGGATGCCGGACGAGCAAAGCTGACCATCCTCACCCATCGATGAGCCGTGGGACGCAACACCTTTACATCCGCCTCAATACTATGCACTATCTCCTCGCGTATCTCCACTCCTTGGACGAGATGTTGTCACTCTCTCGCATTGGCTCTCTTGGACAAAAACATTTCGGCGACAAGAAGTACCATAACGACTGTGCTTCCTACTTTCAGAACGCCTGCTCGGCCATACGTGAAGCCTGCCAACATGTCTCAGAAGTTGCTGCCCATTGCTTGATCTTCGTCGACTCTAACCATATCTTCTACAATAGCCTCTATATTGGTGAAGTCGCCAGTGCACGTATAAGGCCAACTTTGCGGACATTGAAGCAGAATTTGAGTCTGCTTTGCATGATTCTCATCGATCAAGCACGACCATTAGCGATGAGAGAAGTCATGAAGGCCACTTTCGATGCCTACCTTATGGTTTTGCTTGCAGGAGGGAACTCTAGGATATTTTACAGGTCGGATCACCGAATGATCGAGGAGGACTTCGAGTGCTTGAAGCGATCATTTTGTGTATCTGGGGAAGGATTGATGAGCGAGGACGTAGTGGAAAAGGAGGCAGAGACGGTGGAAATGGTGATCGCTTTGATGAGTCAACCAACGGACAAGCTAATCCAAGATATTAGTGTTATGATGCGTAAAATGGACGAGAACGGAGCCGAGGATATGAGGAAAAAGCAATTTGTGCCTCCAACAACAGAACAGTGGAGTAGATCAGATCCGAACACGATACTACGAGTCTTGTGCCACAGGAACGATCAAGTAGCGAATCGGTTCTTGAAACGAACATTCCAAATAGAACGAGACGATAGAAAAGAAGGATTGCCAATCTTATGTTATTGATTGCAAAACAATCAATTAGTAGTGCATTATCATTTGGGATATCACAGAGAAAATTATGTTTTGTCGTTGGTGATTGCACTGGGAGGAATTTTCCCATTGAGGCTTTGAGATGCATGCGTGAGTTGTGTTGAAAAAGTCTTACATTGGAGAATTGGTATGGTGTGAAGCAATTAATAATCTCATTTGTATCATAAGTCATTAGCTTAAGTTTTTTAGTGAAGGTGGATCCAATTGGCTATGTTGACGATCTCCAACTTTGGCTCCTTCTTGATGATCTTCCTGGTGAATATATCAAGTTTTTGCGACGTCAACCCAGCAGATGGTATGATTGGTCAGTCCATAATCAGTTCTTGTTTTTTTGTGAATATCTCATGGAAGGAATCTCACGACCAACGCGGTCCTGATGGCAACCTTCATTGTTTGGTCCAGCGAAAGAATTCATGGATGAAGGTAGGCATTGTTTGTTGTGGTCCTCACACGAAACAAAGTGGAAATTCAAGTTGGGACATCTTAATGGGGTAAACAGTTTAACATCTTGAAGATGTCAAGCTTCTGCTGAATCGACCCGATACGAGGATGTCATTGTCTTTGGAGCCGAATTTTGCATTTTAATATCTATCATATGCAATTTAGTTTGTTGTTCTATCATAATAGTTGAGTGAAGATGGATCGATCCTTTCTCTTTAACTGACATATATAACGATTGAAATATCTTGTACAATGTATTGCCAGAGTTTTGAACATCTGATACTAAAAGGAATTGCGAACCTGGAGTGGTAATTTGAATGTTGCCTTTGAACTCGACAGCGGTGCAAACTAGCAAAGAAAGAGTCGTACCCGCAAATAGACTGTATAGAGATTTTATCTTCGTGCTCTTCCAAGAAGTATAAAGATCATCATCATCTGTGTATGAATGTTTAAGCCGCGCATCGTAGCAATGACGCCGAGAGCTGTACTAGTGCTGGATATTCTACACCAGGTAGACCTTAGGCTATAAGCATTGTTTCACTATCATCTTTTCGTCGCAAATCGGAGCCATGACATTTTACCTATCACATAGCTATGTCACCGGCACTTCCTGGTTATGTACCTTCTCCAGCCCTTTCAATTCTTCCTTGAGCACCACCATCGAATCCGAGACCTCGGCACGGTACACATAGAGTTTCGCCATGAACAGGAAGAACACAAAATTCAGAATGTTGAGCACCACGAAGAAGGCGTAGTAATAGTCGAGGTGTGATGCATTCAGTTTGTTAAGTATCCACCCGCGGTGGCCGTGCCTCTTGGTGACGTGCGAGACAGTGGAGAGGAGGAAGCTGCTGAGGAAGTTCCCGATTCCCAAAGTGGTCATTGCATAAGATGTTCCCAGGCTCTTCATGCTCTCCGGCGCTTGGTCATAGAAGAACTCGATCTTCGCTACTTCCAGGAATGCGTCGGCTGTTCCCATGAGCACGAATTGAGGAAGCAGGATGAAGATTGTCAGTGGTAACTGTTCCTTGTCCGAACAATAAATTGACAAAATAAGAAAATAAATCGGACACCATTTACGTGGTTCTCATAAATTCATCTAGAATATAAATGGTAGATCAACTTGAGATTACAACCACACTGATTTCAAACACTTATTTTCCCAAAATTACACCCAATAACTCACGGTTTAAAGCAAATTCCTCAAAAATAATTTCAATCTCTAAAAGAATTATACACAAATCTTAACACAAAGATTTAATCATTCCAACACTTGAGCTCTTGAACGTAATTTGCCGAAGAAAGACCCACGAAACTCTCTGCCAAGCACTCTATTTTGGCGCTTCAAGACTTCTTTCTACTGTCTGTTCACCATCTGAAGAAGTGCAACAAATTGCTACGCGTACTGCAGAGGGAAACGTAATCAAGTGGGATTCGGTCAACGAAAATCAACTTTCCTCTTCTCTATCGTTCTTTGACCGACTCTTCAATGCACTCAGCAAGGAAATTGACTCACGTAATCTTTTTTTTTTTTCTTTTCCTTGGACGATTTGCTTTCCTTTCGTATTTGCTTGCCGATAATCTCTTCCACACAAATACATTATCAAGACAAAATAGGAAAGCCTATTTTTCTTTCTCCAACGCCGAACAGAAAATATGTATATTTCCACCGCAAACATCCTCATATAATCAATTTGGGACTTTCTTTTAATAAATCTTGTATCGGGTTTCATTCACGGGCTCAAACTTTCTGACATATTTTAACAATCTCCACCTTGGCTTGACGTTTGAGCCAAATCACAATCACTTTGATAAAATCCGAATTTCACATTGAACTCTCCCATAGCCCCAATGGGCTCAACCGCCCAAGATGTCTTTCAAGTCCAAGCCTGCTTGAACTTTTCCATACCCATGGATCTCATCGAATACCAACTCCATGCACTTTTAAATAGCTCCATAAGGATTTTCCGATACAACCTCCTCAATTGCATATAAAGCAAAACCATTATTGTATCCATATCTGTTCGAGATCGAATCGCACCTTGTCAATTTCAGAGTTACTGCATTGTTGGTTTAATTTTCCACCTCGCTACAAGCACTATCCATTAGCTTACTTAGAGCACCCATACCTCGGGAGTTTTTGCAACTCCACCTCAAGGTTTTGCTTGCAGGATCCGGAACACTAGGATATTAACACTCCTAGCTAAATCTTCAAGACTCACAAACGTAACTTCTCTTCGATAACATATGAATTTAATTCCGGGCACCACAACTTATAGCCCCGTTCACCTTGTGCATAACCTAGGAACATGCACTTTCTTGTCCTTCCATCGAGCTTACCATCACTAACTCAACATAACATGGACAACCAAATATTCTAAAAACAGAATAATCATTAGTGACCACACTTCTTGAGTCCGACATTCAATCGCAGATGGGGATCTATTCTTCGGATAGCTGAGGAAAAGCAATCCGTGCCTACCTTCTAGCCATACCAGACTAGAGAGCATTTTAACACGAGCCGTCTCTAGTAATGTTTTGCTCATCAACTCTGAACGTTGTGGTTCATTGACTAGTGCGGTGTCTCACTATGCCTTCCTTCATGCAGAATTTGTTTAACAGCTCCAAGCAAAAATCCATACTAAGGATTGCCAATCTTATCGTTTTACCATCTCCTTTTCGAACAAACCTTTTAACCGCCAACAATCCCGACATTATCATTTGTGCCTTATCACAAACACCCATCTTCCTCGTTTTCATCAACTACTGTTAGCATAAATCTGGTACTCTTCCTCGAAGGAAATCGCGACAACCTGCGAACATCCAAGTGAATTAATTGTGCAATATCCGTGGTTTCTCTGACAACCGTACTAAATTGCACTTTCCGCCGTTGATCTAAATCATAGCGCCTGCATACATTCAGTTCGTTAGTCACATAATCACATAGCAAATTTCTTTCACTTAGAACCTTAAGGCTTTTCTCGCTAATGTGTCCCAAAGATATGCCCAATTCGGACTCTCGAACCGATGCATTCGATCTCCAACTTTCCGCACTATCTCTCCTTGATCATACATCCATTATGCTTTATTCCTTTCATTATCACCAAAGCACCTTTGAACAACGTCAAACTCCACATTCAGAAGAATACCGACACCTAGATTGGTCTAAGGCACTCAAGGAAATCAGATTTTTCTTCAACTCGAACATGCCTCACTGAAGGGAATGTCCATACGATACCATCATGCATTCTAATTCTAATCACCAACACCAATAACATGTTCGAATTGTTTCCCAACTGAAAGAACTATTATCCGATGATAAGTAGTAAACCAGTTTCTATTTGGTGTAGCATGAAAAACAACTAATCCATAATCCATCCGCCCAACGACATTACTAGTGATGGACAAGACAAAATCAGTCATTAAATTACCATCAGCTATAAGATGTCATCCGCAGGATCAACTCTAATTCCCTTACTTTTGTCGTTCTTCAGAGGCAATCCCTCATTGTCTTTGGAGCTCCAACAGACAATACCACATTCCTAATATCTCTATTCAGTTCATACTACTTTTAACATTTACGTTCTTCCTCTATTTTCACCTACTAAAGTTGAGATACATATTCGCCATTCTCTTCTACGGATGTCTTTCTCTTTAAATCTGAATCAAGCGTCAAACTTGTTGAAAATATCTAACAGCAATATAGTTTTTCCAACTATCTGATAATAGAATCAAAGATGAACATCTTCAAAATCAATATCAACTGAACTCAATTGACTTTGATCACATTGAATTCATTAATATGATCAGAACAAAGTAAGATCTCATCTTCAAATTAAACAAATCGCATCAAATAGACTTTGTTGATCGCCTGGCTTCTAATGTCCGAGATTTTCATCAAACCAGTTGGTCTTCTCATTCACGATGTTAAAGTATAAAGATCATCAACACCCAAAGACTGTATCCAGCAATTCCCAATCAGCTTGCTTCATGTTTCTCCCCAAGCCGTGCGATTTCATCCGAATAGTTGATCCTCAATCTGCAAAACCAAAATCCTTCCCATCAAATCTGTCGATTCTCACTTTTCCTTCTTCTAGTGCCATTGATTTCTTCAACAGGTAGACAAACTTAGCTGATACCATTGTTTCACTATCATCAATAAATTGACAAAATAAGAAAATAAATGACACCAGATTATCACATAGCCTATGTCCACCGGCACTTCCTGGATCAAGCGTACCTTCAACCACACCCTTTCAAACACTTCTTTCCTTGAGCCCCACCATCCAATAACCGTCACGCGGTTTAGCCCCACAATTCCTCAAAATAATCTCTCAATCTCTTAAAAGAATTATACACAAATCTTAACACAAGATTTAATCGTTACGAACACTTGAGCTCTTGAACGTAATTTGCCGAAGAAAGACCCACGAAACTCTCTGCCAAGCACTCTATTTTGGCGCTTTAAGACTTCTTTCTACTGTCTGTTCACCATCTGAAGAAGTGCAACAAATTGCTACGCGTACTGCAGAGGGAAACGTAATCAAGTGGGATTCGGTCAACGAAAATCAACTTTCCTCTTCTCTATCGTTCTTTGACCGACTCTTCAATGCACCCAGCAAGGAAATTGACTCACGTAATCTTTTTTTTATTTCTTTCCTTGGACGATTTGCTTTCCTTTCGTATTTGCTTGCCGATAATCTCTTCCACACAAATACATTATCAAGACAAAATAGGAAAGCCTATTTTTCTTTCTCCAACGCCGAACAGAAAATATGTATATTTCCACCGCAAACATCCTCATATAATCAATTTGGGACTTTCTTTTAATAAATCTTGTATCGGGTTTCATTCACTTTACTCAAACTCGGACATATTTTTAACAATAACTGTCCTCCTGATTCGACCAAATTGTGTTCCCTAGCCACTCGGAGCCTCCATCTCTCGGTGAAGGACGCCACAGTCATGATCACGACGTGGAGGATGAGGCCGATTCCCATCCTGTGAAGAAGACTGATGCCTCTCGGGTTCTTTGTCCATCTTTGCATGATCTTGACGAAGAAGCAGTCGTACAACACGACAGAGACGAGCATCGAGATGGTCACGAATCCAGATAGACTAGCCGGGGGGATCTTGAAGCTGCCGATGCTCCTATCTAAGGTAGTTCCTTGCTTGACAAAGAGGGTATTGATTTGAGCCAACATGCAGCTTGGGACGAAAGTCGTGATCAGGATCGGGATCATCCGCAGCATTTGTTTCGTCTCCTCAACTTGGGTGACCGAGCATAGTTTCCACGGAGAGGTCGTCTCGGTTTGGACGCATGCTTTGTTCAAGAATCTGCGTGGAGAGTGAGCCACACATCAGTCAAACCATAGGCTATTGTCTCCCTTATGACGAATAGGTTTAACTCACGAAACACTGATCAAGTGCTGCACATCCTTGTTCCATCAATCGTCCATGGATTACATCTTTTTGCCAGCATTTTACTTCGTGAAGACACTTCTATGAGTGCACAACTATGAAACTGAGGAATCTACATATGAATTTATGGACGAACTTGATTTGAACACACATGAGATGTGACAGTATTTGATGATAGCTATGGCTTTTGGAAAACTAATATTTCAATGGACAGCTGAGGGATAAGTCTTTCAGATGGGAACACGGAAGAGACAGAATTTGATGCAAATTCTTACCTCAAGGTTGGTGTTGAGTCGATCCTGAATTTCCCCTTCTTGGCATACTCTTGCGGGTCAAGCTCATGAAGCTCTTTCGGATCACTCGGGACCGGCACACTCCACTTCCTCAGGGCTGCCACGATGACCTGGACCATCCTCGTGAATGGGCTGCCAGCAGGCACCCGGTGCCGGTAGTAACGGGTCCCCGCGAGGAAGATCGCGATCGAGATCGCCAGCCCAAGGGTGGGGAGCCCGTACCCGAGAGCCCATCCCACGTTGTCCTGAATATACACCAGGACGGTGTTAGCAAAGAGGGTCCCAAAGAAGATGCTGAACAACCACCAGTTGAAGAAGGACAGCTTGTGGCCCTTCTCCTTCGGGTCGAAGTCGTCGAACTGGTCCGCGCCGATTGTCGAGATGTTGGGCTTGGTCCCGCCGGTCCCGACCGCCAGCGTGTACAGTGCGCCGTAGAAGATGGCGAGGTGCAACGTGGAGGCCTTCTTGCAATCACCGACGTTCGCTGCCGAGCACGGAGGCGGTTTGAGGCTGGGAAGCGAGACGGCCAGGGTCAACACCGACATGCCCTGCACGAAGTAACCTAGACATGCTTAATTATCTCGTCCATGACAAAAAAGTATATGTTCCGATTGTATAAGATGCTTTCTCTACATTACAATGTACCAAACGCTTTGACGACTAATTTTATATAGTCTTTACTAATAATAACACGTGGCTTATTTCCTATTAAACTTAAACTATAGACTTTAGTATCTCTAGCCAGTCATATTTTATAGCATTAGTCAGTCACTAATTATGTGATTAAGTTTAAACATTCCCTAATTTTCGCAATGGCTCGTGATCTTTACATCCTAAAATAGACATAACAGTATTCCAACACGTATTCTCTTGGAAGTATACGATGGAATAGTGGGTTGGTTCTTACTAGGATAAGCAAGGACCACCGAGGAACATGGCGGCAACCTCCGAGTCGATAGGGTTCAGACCATCAAAACGGCGGTCCAATTTGTCTTCATCGTGTATTACTTTTTATTAATTTATCAGCACTGAATAAATTCTTATGCCAGATTTTATTTTTGGAAGCATTTTAAGTCGTTCACGGAAAATTGTTCCCTCGTTTTATTTTTCAACCTTGGACTTTTGGGATCGCGTGGATTAATAACCCCTGAGTGGCTAGAAAATTAGAATATTCTTGGCCGGCAAATGCAACCAAGAATCGTCCTCGAGTTCCATATGAAGGGAGGAATTAGATCTTACGTACAACCCAAACCGCCACAGTTATAGCATATAGTTTACGGGAATCAAAGATAAATTTTAATTTGTATAACAAGTTGTCGATTAGTATGGAATCTATAAACAGTAATCATAAATCTGTTGATAAATTAAGTTAATCGTTTTTTATTAGCGAGTCTCGACGATGAATTCAATATACTTTTTCGATAAGGACAAACCATGAAGTATGATCTAGAAATTCTTTACACTACATCATCTATGTGCTTCCTCTAAACTTTTGGGATGGATTTTTGCCACTGGTATATCTTGAAAAATAGCCAAGATTAGTTGAACTTGGTTCGGGTCGATTATTCTCGAGTTTAAGTGGTTCAAATACTTAATCAGGTCGAGATCAAGCTCAAAAATACTTATAGCTCGAAAGCTTAATTCCTATACTTTTAACTACATAAGCATGATATATGCATATTATGTATAGCTAAATGATATAGTTTTCACATGATCATATTGTATTTTAAGAATTCGAAATTGAGCGCCGATCGTGCATCCGGCTAGGTGCAATTGAGCAGATTCAAGCTCGAGTATTGATTAAATTGCATCGACTCAACTACGATTATATCTCTTTGCTTTCTCAAAGAACGGATTTTAGGCCGGCTTAGCATGACTTTCACATGTCAATCCGATAATGACTCTATACGGGAACACTAAAAAGGTCATGGCCTTGTCCGATGATGTCTACCATAAGTTTCCACACACGCTCCGACGACGATGCGGATGGCACATACCGTGAGATAGATGGCGGACGCGAATATGAAGGTCCAGTAGCGGCCGAGGTGGGCGTCGGCGACGTACGCGCCAAGGATGGGCGTGATCCAGACGGTGCCGACCCAGTTGGTGACGTTGTTGGCCGATGTGACCGTGCCTTGGTGGAGCTTCTTGGTCAGATAGAGCACAAGGTTGGCCGAGATTCCATGGTACGCCATCCGCTCGAAGACTTCATACACTGCACCCAATTTAGTCAACAAGTCAACGCAAAGACCAACGAAACAAAAAAAAAGACAAAATACAATAAAACAAGCCAAATTGAATAATTGCTGCTAGGCTCTACCTGATCTGCATTATTGCTATTACTACCGCCATTGAAATTCTCGAGGATAATATACACAGGATTTTCGATTTTTCGCTAAAAACGGAAGGTTTTTTAGACGGGTTCGAACGATAGCAATATGAAAAATGATTATAAAAAACATGACGTGAGACGGGGTTGCATGATCCAGTAGACTTAATTGAAATCGACTTACCTAATATGTTCAAGTACAATACATGACCATAGAATCATGGAAAATGAAGGAAGGAAAGTGCAAGGTACACACGGGGCTTGCGTGATTCAATGGACAAAATGGCCAAAAGAAGATTGTAACCATGTACTGTTTATTTCCAATTGAAGATGCACTATTATCAGAGGAATCTTAGAAGAAATGGGTCAGATAGATGCTTCCGCTCTATGATTTGAGTTGTTGTTGAGCAGCTAGCTTATTCACTGTTTAGGATTAGACCAAAGCTGACAATTAGGGACAGAAAAGATGTGACAAAATGTCAATTCGTGGTTTGATTATTCTACTGGGAGAAGATGTTACTGGCTTTCCTCAGTACCTTCTGGTTACATGTCGACCGGTTATATTCTCCCTACGGTAGACTTTTCTCACAAGGGAGTCAAAGTTTAGGTTCGAATTTTGTACTTTCTTTAGATGGTTATGATCCAAAGCAAATGGAAGCTTATCATCTTTCTTGACTTTTAGGACACTGGATAGATCCCCTAGCTAATTTGTGGTGGTATTCTTCTGATTATCACTATCATTAATTGTACAAAGTACCATATTCTAGATTCACATCACGGTTTTAATGGGGATGTAAGGAAGACTTTGTAAATGCCAAAGTATTTTCAGTAGGTTGAAAAATTAAATTGGAAATTGAATATGGAAGATAGGCCCAACCAACTATTTATGGGGCAGATTTTTGGTTTACTTTTTGGAGAATAATAATAGCCACTGGTAGCCTATCAGGAAAATGGAGTTGTGTCTTTATTGTGTGTTTTGCTGCTCAATCTACTTCTTCTGCAAGTCTTAAAGCCATGAAGAAGAGAATTTCATATATAGTTGCTTTCACTCAATCTTACACTCACTTTGGAAGGAGCAATAATTAGCACGATCCTGATTATCTGGATCGAAGTCAGTCGAATTTTCGCTGGTCCACGTCGAGGCCCGCGAAAGACGCCAATTAGTCCACACCCAATACATATATTTCGACTGTAATTGAATCTGTTCACCGTATTAGCCACGATACGTTTTTCCTTTTTCTGCACGAACGTTCAATCTCTATGCACAGTTCTCTTCCATGAAACTAAGGTGAAATTGAAATATTGATAACCTAAATGAAGCATTCAACATCATGCAAGGAGAGCACACCAGTAAAGGACGGAAAGAAATACAAATAGACAAGCACAAGGCACGACCTGCAAAGCAACAAGTTGAAGAAAGGAATTATTACTTCAGTAATTTACAATTTCATGTCTGCTGTTCACCTTTCAATGATAATAATGGGAGGTTGTCGGTTAGGTTATCTTTCCAGCTACACACAACAGCCAACACGAGTCATTCGCACATTGCAATATTCACGCCTCATCATCAAGAAAGTCCAGGAAAGAAAACCAAAAGGAAAAAGCAGCACCAAAGTACGTGGAAGAGCATGATGCATCCCATTCAAGTCCAACCAATCAGCACCACCCACAAAAAGCGCATCGACAAGCACAGGAAAACAACAACTCTCTTCAACCCATGAAGAACACAGACTTCCCATCGTTCACATGTAATGCGCAGAGAGAGTGAGAGAGAAAGAGAGAGAGTACCGACGACGAAGGAGCAGGCGGTCCATCCGCCGCGCTTTGACCGACGTACAGGATTCCCCCGGAGATCTACGGTTCCATCTTGGGTGTAATCATCAGCTCCTTCTTCCACTAGTGACATTTTCTACAGGTATAAGGTATGAGTTTGTGTTTCTCTGGGTGTTGCACAGTACGAGCTCTGAGTTTGTGTCTTCTGCGAAGAGCTTCGCAACCCCCAAACCCACCCTTCTATAGTCAGTCCTCCACAGATTCGACTCTCTCTCCCTCTGGCTTCAGCTGAGTTTGACTTTCCCATCTCTTACCTCGCGCGGCTTGCAATTATCATAGGTACCCCGATTGGGAAATGACACAAACACCCTCCCCCATGTCGACGTTCTACTTTTGTCTCCTTGCCATTTGCTTTTTCTTTTGCTGTTCCTCTGTTCTGTAAAAGATCTAACCTCGTACGTAAGTTTAATTACATGATTATGGCCATTTATATCATGGACGGGTTTACGGATCTATTGTCTATACTAGTCACTAGCGTATAACTGTAGGTGTGTCAGATTTGGAAAAGGAATTGCCCAAATTTTTTTTATTTTTTATTTGCCTTTATAAATATAGGTCACATTAAGGAGGAGAAGTTGGGGGAAGATAGGAATTATATCCAAGACTTCTCTCCATATTGTTAAAAAAAGATCATCTTATGTCTAAAATTTCCAACATAGTTGTTAGCACACAATTAATAAGGAAAATCCATGGAGACTTTTGATGCTTCTCGAAGGTAATTTAGAATTGAGCGTAACCTATCAATCCCATGTCTGATGAGCAATGCGCTGTGATGTAATTTATAAGTAAGATTTATCATACAATATCTTATGAATACTCAAGTTGATTGTTTTGCCTTATGTAAGATTCGCTGAATCAATTCAAAATTGTACATATGCTTTGAACACTTTTTTCTGGGCTTTGCCCAAATCGAACACATTGCTGGCCTGTTCATCACTTGGATAATGATTTTATAATAGTTAAGTTATCTGGACTTGGCCTACTTGAGGTAGGATTTCATGACCTAACCTTTTGGCAATCCAATCGTAGCCCTTTCAAATTGAAGAGGAATTTTATCATTGGTCGTGATATTACTAACCAATCACATTCTTAGAGTGACTGTGTCCCAAATTATTTTTATGTTTGATTTTGAAAAGCCCACCTTTTATTGGTTGACTTCTCCACGTGTCATCTCTATGAGGAATGCCTACCATATATGAAATGCATTCTCCCTCCACACTTGCCCTTTATTTCTTTCTTTAATAGTTTTTTAGCTGTGTGCTTTGACAAAAATTTCATTGAAACACAACAACAGTGAACGACATGCCACAGTTGTTCCTCTCTCTCTCTCTCTCCCACATACACAACCCTTCTCTTAGCCTATCCAAGGGATTATCTGTTAATCTTCATAGAACTATTAATTTATACTAGAAGGCTTTCAGGCCTCGAAAATTTTCTAATTCACAAGATCCACTAAGTGTTCAGTGAAGAACACACTCATAGGCGGGCTCTACAGCATCGGCATCGAGCCCATTGCCAATCACAAAGCTTTGTTTGGTGCGTTGAGCTCCCCCTTCCCGAGCTTCCAAATCTAGATATGGAGGCTTGGCACCGACTCATGGTGGTTGGGCCTTGAAGCAAGCGCGATGTCGACCTCTATTGCAGTCGGCAAGCTCAATTGTGGCACGAGCTCCTCCATCGCTGAGTCAAGTAGAGAAAATGACGATGACCAGGCATGAGCTCTCTCGCCATTATGAACTATATATGTTGTAGATGATGAGGGTATCAGAGACACGACAATGACAACCAGAGACACGGTTCAGTATGGGGTGGTGGTTCACCGATGACGATGAAGATGGAGATCGGTGGTGGCCCATTTTTGATAAAACAAATTGCGACATGCCTTGTCTCATATCGAAAAGATATGAGTATGTGACGGTTATTTTTTATCTTTCCAACTGATAAAAAGATTTGAGTGTGTGTTTGTTCAAACGACTGTTTTTTTTTTGGTAGTTATTATTTTAATTATTTTTAATTTCGAATTTATAGTTAAAAAAATAATTGTGTCCTTTTGAAACAATATGTTTGTTCACAAAAGGTTTCCGCTATTTATTATCAACGTTTTTGGTCCAATAACTTTTTTTTTATGTGTCTTACTTTATCTTTCAACTAACTCTCAGACTTTTGCCTGTCTCTTATTTTGCTTATCTCTTGCAAGGTGTGGGAGTCGAAATCCACAACTGAAACTACACATCCCCATTCCTAGCTCTCCCTGAGAAGGTGGGGAATCGAACTTCATACCTTCCCCTTCTCAAGTAATAAGGGTGGCCACTGGGGTTTGCCTCAGTAGTTTGGTTCAATAATTAACTCTCTCAAAACAAAAGCTAATGACAAGTGTGGTTCGTAATAGACATGGAATCCGAAATCGAAAGCAAAGCCATGTGCAGAATCAGCTGAAGACTTGATGAAGTTCACTAAAGAAACCGTGGACGACTTCTTTGCCATTCGAATGGAAATTACTGAGGATTTGGTTCATGATCTCGTAAACAGTTTAGGGAGTCTCTTTCAGGACGATGCCGCAATTGTTGCATCATGTGGTAAGTATCACCTGTCATGTAGCCTGTCCTCGCTTATCACTTTGTACCTATTGCATTCTCATTGTTCATCTAAGTCAATGGTTGACTTGATGTATGCTCATGCTTAAGTTTTGCGATTAAATAAGAATTGACTGCCAGATTCTTCTTTTATTGCAAAAACATTTATTGTCTATTGACCAATGATACCTTAGAAATGAAGAGTAAGTATGGCATGTATATCTAAAAAGTCATGAAACGTTTGTTAGTTTTTTAAAAATAATCTTTAGAATATAATGTTCTGTTTCGAATGACCACAACTTGATTTCATTATTTCTTGAAAATATTCAATGCACGATAAAAGCAAAATTTCATACCTGTTCTTCCCCCTTTAACGAGATGTCGTCGAGATTCCAAGTTTGCCAAACTCTGTAGAAAGGTGACCCCTTGCAAGGTCGGCATAGAAGACTCACGAGGCTGCTGGACGAGCGAAGCTGACCATCCTCACCCATCGATGAACCGCGGGACGCAACACCTTTACATCCGCCTCAATACTTTGCACTCTCTCGTCGCCTATCTCCACTCCTTGGAAGTGATGTTGTCACTCTCTCGCATTGGCTCTCTTGGTCAAAGACATTTCGGCAACAAGAAGCACCATAACGACTGTGCTTCCTACTTTCAGAACGCCTGCTCGGCCATACGTGAAGCCTGCCAACATGTCTCAGAAGTTGCTGCCCATTGCTTGATCTTCGTTGACTCTAACCAAATCTTCTACAATAGCCTCTATATTGGTGAAGTCGCTAGTGCACGTATAAGGCCAACTTTGCGGACATTGAAGCAGAATTTGAGTCTGCTTTGCATTATTCTCATCGATCAAGCACAACCATTAGCGATGAAAGAGGTCATGAAGGCCTTTTTCGATGCCTACCTTATGGTTTTGCTTGCAGGAGGGAACTCTAGGATATTTTACAGGTCGGATCACCAAATGATCGAGGAGGACTTCGAGTGCTTGAAGCGATCATTTTGTGTATCTGGGGAAGGATTGATAAGCGAGGACGTAGTGGAGAAGGAGGCAGAGACGGTGGAAATGGTGATCGCTTTGATGAGTCAACCAATAGACAAGCTAATCCAAGATATTAGTGTTGTGATGCGTAAAATGGACGAGAACGGAACCGAGGATACGAGGAGAAAGCAATTTGTGCTTCCAACAACCGAACAGTGGAGTAGATTAGATCCGGACACGATACTACAAGTCTTGTGCCACAGGAACGATCAAGTAGTGAATCGGTTCTTGAAACGAATATTCCAAATAGAACGAGATGACAGAAAAGAAGGATTGCGGATCTTATGTTATTGATTGTAGAACAGTCAATTAGTAGCGCATTATCATTTGGGATATCACAAAGAAAATTATGTTCTGTCATTGGTGACTGCATTGGGAGGAATTTTCTCATTGAGGTGTTGAGATGCACGTGTGAATTGTGTTAAAAAAATCCTACATCGGAGAACTGGTATGGTGTGGGGCAGCTAATAATCTCATTTGTCTTATAAGTCATTGGCTTAAGTTTTTTTAGTGAAGGTGGATTCGATTGGTTATGCTGATGGTCTCCAACTTTGGCTCCTTCTTGATGATCTTCTCAGTGAATATATCGAGTTTTTGCGATGTCAACCCAACAAATGGTATGATTGGTGTCGCGACCTCACCTCCCGCAGGTGTGCAAGCTAGGGATTCAACTAATGAATTATTAAATCTAAGCCTAACTCGAGCCCTCCCAAGCCTTATTAATTTGCGACTTAGGATTGAAGTTCTTAATGTGCAAATGTTTTCATGCTGAAGTCACTAGATAAAACATAAGGAGATATGTTTTACCAGAGATTTGAGTTTATAGACTTGGTTACACCAGAGATAGTCTAACACTTTTTCGGTACCTTTTCTTTTTATAAAAATATTTGAGCAAGCAGTTTAGATCCATTTTATTATCTGGTTGCTAACATGTAAGAGTGACCATATGGGTGCGCAATCTACCAACTTAACACCCAATAAAGAAAACAGTAAATAAATTACTAGCTTAGGAGAATAATGTACCTTTTAGAAATGTAAGCATTTGCAATGTTAGCTAGAAAATCATACAAACAACCATAATATGATTTTTAATTAACAAGCAATTCACTCAATGTATTTTTTTTTGGGTTTTCTCTTTATTAAGATGAAAACTAATCTAAGTGCAATGACATGCAAAACATGACATGCGATTGATTAAACCTAGCATGAGAATTATAGGTCATGCGACGATCTGACCTAATTCTAATGATAGGCAAATGAATTATTTTTTGTATTTTTCAATGAAATTCGGAATTAAAAAAAATGCCTAAAATAACATAGAATCATTCTAGAAAGACATTCTAACTTATCCTAAAATGACTTATTTTTGGGTATTTTTATTGAAATTCGAAATTCTAAAATGTCCTAAATAATCTATTAGGAATAGAATAACCCCTAATTCAAACTAGGAAATAAACTACCCTAAATCCCAATTTAAATTAAGCAATTATCTTATCTTCTAGATATATTCAAGATTTCCTAAACATGCAAAATTTCTAATTTAAATCCCAATTAATATTTTTGGATTTTCTTTTATGTCAAAGATAAGGTAATCAAACAAAAGATAGTTATCGCATTCAAACAGTCCATGCAATCCGCAAGACTTATTTATCATGTTCAAATTAGCCAAACGGCTCGAGCTAACAATCATATCCAGAGGGTTGTGGATATCAATGGAAAATCGATCGTTTGAATTTGGAAAGCAAATAAGATATACTATAATATCCAAGTGGTTATGGATAGGATAATAATCTTCCGTACCGCCGCGTATCAGATAGTCATCCAAGTACATTGCTGAATTAGGAAAAAACTCCTAATTTGGGGTATCTTAGAATATTGTGAACATCACACGAATTATCTTTAGATATCTAGCGGTCCACAGAATATTCGCAAAAATATTCAAACACCCAAAAAAATTAGGAAACTAGATATCCTAAGAATATGGATGAGAATCTTGTTGGGATTTTGGCACCAAAATCCCATTGAATTGAATGAGAAGTGTGTGGGTGAAAGTGTCTCACATAGGGTAGAAGAGATATGGGAGATGGGTTCAAATAGTTGAGCCTCACAAATGGGTTTGGGCCCCAAGGGGTACCCCACTTTTGTTGAAAAGCCACCCGTCCGGCCGGCTCGACTCGGTTCAGCTCCGGGTCCGGGGTACATCATCAATCGGTTCTTTTTTTTCGAACAGACACATTGTTTAGAATTATTTATTTTTATTATCGATTTTTTATTTTTGGACAAACAAACGCGTCTGTTCGAGGTTCGGTTCGCCCGAACGAAAAACCGAATCCCTTCGTGACTGTTCACGAACCGGAACCGGTTCAAACCTTTGTTACTGTTCACGAACTCAGAACCGCTGGCACTCTCGCAACTCTTCAATTTTTTCGCCATATATCCGAATGGTTTAGTTCGGTCGGTGATACTTCGTGACGTTTTTGCATTCCCCAGAGACATTTTCCCGAGACACTTACGCATATTCACTTCATCGTTATCATTTCTTGTGCGATTGTTCTGCAAATTGCGTTCGTTGGAGTCCTCCTGATAAGTACCGCTTCGGAGGAACGAGATCCATTCTATCCTGGAAGACGATTGTCCGATATCCTCGGGTACTGATTGAGGGGCCAAATTCGTCTTAAGGACACGACGTTATTTCGTCGGGCTCGGATCAACATTCCGCTTATTTGTTCGTACTGCTATTTTCAGGTTTGTTTTCTTGACATTTAATTTCGGTTTCTAGTATATGAACATAACCGAGAACTACAAATCTTACCTAATTTCATGGGTAACTTACAAGTTTGAATCGTCTCGGGATATCGGGATAGCGGACCAGGATGGCCAACGACGGGCGGCCGACGACGGTGCGGAGGCGGCTCAGCTAAGCGCCGGGTTCACGGACACCGCAGCAACGACAGCATCGGTTTGGAGGGAAGCGGCTCATCTCATGGTGGTGGTGGAGCGAGGACCGGCAGTGAGGGGCTCAACTGGCCGCGACGCCGAGGATAGTGGCACCTTGGCTAGTAGTGCCCGACAGTGGCACGGCAAGGACCGTCGATGGGGACTTCTCTTTTGTCTTCTTCTGTATGTTTCTTCCTTTGTATGTCTCGCCAAGCAAGTCCAAGTCTCCTCTATTCCTTTTCTTTTTATGGACCAATTCCTCAATCGTGGATATCCCCAAAATTGTCGGTCGACTCCTCGTCGATCTTGCCAAGAACTGGCCTGGTCCGTTTGCAGAACCTTCAAAGGAAGAAAAACTTGCTTGGATTGTCAGTTTAGCATTGAGCGGAGGCTGAATCGGGGTTGGATTTAGCTGCTTCGCTGAATGTCCCTAACCAAGAGCCACCCGAGCTTGATGAGGCTCTGCCCGAACTGGACAGAGGAGATCATGCGCAGCGGGAACTGGTCAAAAAGCTTGGACTCGATGGTAGGTATCGAGAAAACCTGCAGGAACAGCTGGTGTTCGCTATGCAAGCGACGTCTCAGGCGGCGGCTGCTGGGAGGAACTCGGCATCCGTTCCAAGTTGCAGTGGCAAGTTGTCGAGCGTGCTTGCAAGGCTAGAGAAGACAGTAAGAGGAGGTTGAAGTGCAGAAGTGGACCACCAAAGGAAGAAGAGGACTTTTTATCTCTCTTTATCTCTCGCTTCCACTCACGATCTCTCCCTGCATTCAAGCTGCCACATATATCGTGGCCGTGTATTCAATATGCGTGGCCTCCCCTTCACCTTTGTCCGTAAGTGGCCTTTTTAGAGGAGGCATATGGTAGTCTTTTCATGGGAAAAGACAAAGCCCAATTTCCTTTCAAGAATGTCTAAAATATATTGTATTTTTTCCTTTTCTTTTTTCAACACTTTCTTTATTGACCAAATTTGTATACTGTTGATACATAAATTTTAACAATTCATTTAGTTACATATTGCATAAGAAAATTAGGATTCGATCCCGACACTTAGCAAAAATAATAATTAAACTGTATTTAGTTTTAGGAGCATTTATCATATAGTTTAATTACATTAATTACATAATTTTCGAACCGGCGGCAAATAGATTTAAATGAATGGTTCTGAACTTAACGGAATTGGACTAAACCCGTGTGGATTAAAAATTTTGGCCTAGCCCATTCATTTTTGCACGGGGGATCCGGCACTTGGAAAGAATTTTCACAAGTTCACAATTTAGGGATATGCAATCAAGAGTGAAATATAAATCGTGCAAAAGGTTATATTCTTGATTGTGTGCATATTATATGTTTGCCATATATTTGGTGCATAATTCTCGGTCAAGAATCGAAAAACAAAGAGACTAGAAAGAAAGAGATTCTTTTTCAAGTTTTGAAAGGCGTAATCTTGTTGGTTTAGGCATGGAATCTTGGCTGAAATACGAACAATATTCTGATTTGGTGGGGGAAGAAGACAAAACAAATAGAAAAAGGAGATGTGCGCGAGAGGGGAGAGGAGGAAGAAATTGCATATCTAGATCGTGCAATATATGGTTGGAAAGTGAAAAAAATAGTATATTTTCTTTCCTTGGTGGGCTCCATTTCTTTGCATATAAAGGGATGATAGCACAATGCGTAAAAGAGAGCTCTAAAAAGCACTGCCTCATCACCGCGTTGCCTCGTGCTCGTGCTGCCTCACCGTCGCGCCTGCGCCGCCTGCTCACGGCTAGACATGTGGCTGTGAGTTGCTTGCTGCCATTGTTGCTCCCGCATCGATCTCCACCTATCGCCGCTATTGCCCCTGCGCCGACAAGCCCAATACTGCCACCGCGCGCTACTAGTTCTAGTCGCTACATTGCCCTGGCTCCAACAACACCACACTCCCTAATGTTGACATCACAGCTACCGTGACCGAGACCACCAAATCGAGCACTCTCCACCATGGACACCCCACATCTAAAGCTCCTCAGCCAAGTTCCAGTCAAGTCCAGTAGATTCCTTGTCGTTGAGTTTACAGTGCACTCGGCAATTCTGTACCGAGTCCATTGAATCTTTGCTGACATCATCGTGCCTATGTGACATTCAATTTGCAAGCACTTGGTCTTGCTTTCTTGCTCAGTGGGTCCAACGAAGTCAACAGAATTCGTTGGATCCAACTTGAATTATATGCAGGTTTCTTTAGTCTTGCTGGGAAGTCTGATAAATCTCCGTGCCGGTTATTATGATTCCCTCTAATGACAAAGCCATGAAGTGGCAGCTCAGTGACTAACTCCGCCGAGATCTCAGTGAGCATCCCTCACCGTGAGCATCCATATTGCCGGCCAGCCTTGGCTACGAACCACCATCGAGATGAGCCGCTCGTGATCCATCGCCAGTCCACCTTGTCCTGATCCACGAGTCCGATCCCGAGACATTCAAACTTGGAAAGCAAATATTCGAATTAGGTAAAAAGCTCATATAATTTGACTTTCAAGTATATTGTTTCCTTCTTTGAAATGTTGCAATTTTGTGTGAATATTTGAATGATATTATCGTATCCATTATGTTCTCGAATAGCCTTTAAATTAGGAATTATTTCCTAATTTCACAACGTGCATATGATCGACAATCCGATTTCATGCTCGAAATATGACTCGCGATCGCATGGAAAATTGTCAATCCAATCTCCCGCTAGAGATATGATTCATGATTGTGCGGAAGATTGACCAATCCGATCCTCATGCCCGAGATATAATTTGTCAATCTATTGTTTTTAAATTTAAATGGATATGGATAATATTTCTTGTGATTGGGTGTTGTGTTCATTGCTATTTTTTTTTATCTTTTGTTTGAATTCAATTGATTGTCTTTCCACAAAAAAAAAAACAAAAAGATTAGGTAAGATTTGAGAAGATAATATAATGCATGTTTAGGATAAATTTTGATTATTTTCTTACAATAGATTAGATTCCTTTCTTAGATTTTATTATTACATGTTTAAATTAGGTTAGTTATTTATTCCGAATTTAAATTAAAAATATAAAAAAAATACCACGTGCATGTCATATAGATTAATTGCATCATGCTTGCATGTCATCTTGCCATGTCATTCATACCTTGCCATGTGTCATTGCTTGCATGTCATTAGAAAACGTACGTCTAGGTTCATTTGTGTGCCATCTTAGAATTTGGATATTTGCATAAATTGTACGTTGCATGTCATACTAGACGTAGAATGCATTACATAAAGTTTAGTTTTTGTTAAATAAGAGAAAACCCTAAAAAATGTGAGTAAAATTGCGTGTTAATTAGAAATCATATTAGGGTTAATGTGATTTTCTAACAACATTGCAAATGCTTTTGTTGCTCTAAGGTAAGTATTTTCTATCCATCCTTGCAATTTATTTATTGCTTTGCATTATTGATTGTTATATTATTGGTTGCGCACCTGCATGATCACCCGCATGTTAGTGGATAAGTTTAAAATCAATTCAAGCTACCTATAAATATTTTTTTAAAATAAAAGAAAAAAGGTATCAAAAGGGTATTTGAGTAATCTAGTATAACCAAGTCCCCAAGTCCATAATCTCTTGTTCGTAGGAGTGAAGTAATTCTCTCGATACTTTACTTAGGTTTCTAATTGACCCACCAAAAAATATATTAATGGCGACTCCCAATTGAAACGATTTGCATGTTAAGAACTTAAACCTTAAATCGCGAATTGGTAAGGGCTTGGGAGAATCCTAATTAAGCTTAAACTTAATAATTCATTAACTGAACCCCTAGGTGGTGCATCCGAGGGGAGGTCGCGACATGTACGCAATCCACATAATCAATTTTGCCCTCTTTCTTTATGTTCACTTCCACATATGTACGTACAAATTCCACGAAGATTGTCACGCCCCGTACCCCACTAGAACGCAATATCCCGTCACGGTCGATTATGGTGCAATGCTCCCAGGAAGCATTACCGACCCAACGCCCAATCAGAGATCAAACACATGCAGAAGCAACGTATATAATTAAATATATACACCCGTACAATATAATACATGAGACCAAGGTAGAACAACCAAATAGCAGTCAAGCACCTCAGAAAATATATACACTGGTGTTACCAACGAAAACCTTTTTACAATGTTCATTACAACTAAAAAGGAAACACCCGCAGCTAGGAATAACCAAATAGCCACTTCTCCATTCTTCTCTGTCTCCACCGATGTGCATGCTCGACGACTGCTAGATATAATGCGGTATTCCAAAAAGAGGTGGTGATCTCGGCATCCTACTGCTGGGGGTCTGAAAATGTGGGTTATTACAACCATGAGACGAATCTCAGCGAGTATAACCCCCTAAACCTAGGTTAGGCTAACATGCAATCTCATGACTGACAGCACAAAACAGCACTGCAATCCAACTCGAAAATAAACTTCGATCTAGACCCTCTGGCCCAGATCACTTACCTGGCAGACCCTGCAGGTTATTCACAATAATCATATAATCAAATCACATACCCAAGCACTCGGTTCATATGTACGTCAAACGCATGCTCATACTCAATAGTGATAATATCGCGTGTCATTCACCGAGTCCCGCATGCTCGCATTTTGGCCCACGCGTTCTTATGCATGCAAATGTCCACATTCATGTCTCGGCTCACTAGCCCACACTAGCACACTGAAACTTTCTCTTTTTGTCATTTAATATGACCCGCGTAAAACGCATCATGTCTCTTTATTTAATCACAACACTTCGTGGCCCGCGTTAAAACGCATCAACTGGCCCAATGTCTCTAGCCCGCGTCAAAACGCATCAGGCGCAACATCGATCTCCTCACGAACCAGAGCCCGCGTAAAACGCATCAGGTTAGTCGTCTTCCGGACGTACCGGGCATCGTCCCGCGTAACACGCATCAGGATGGCACACCCCGCGTAACACGCATCAGGGCGAAATGTGATCACACGAACATACAGCCAATTATTATTTGAACCCCGCGTAACACGCATCAGGGCATTTAGGTGATCACATGCTCATGGTAGGCACACATTCTCGCACAATTCGTCACACGCTTCATTCCCGGCATTCACTATGCGTACCATGCAATGCAACACAATGCAACATGAGCATCAAATATAATTAGGCACTCAGTCAATTTCATGTCGCAACAAACGTTTACTGGCCAATTAATACCGTGCGGCCCAATTTCACAATAGATAATTCAATAATATTCAATAATCTAATCAAGCCATTGAATGGCCAATCACACTCCGCACGAGTCGGCCCTGCAGTCATGCGACATGGCATTATTTAAATTTCCCAACAATTGGGTACAGAAATCAACCAGTCAATCAGTCCGAGCATACCCGGCAGTCCAATCACATAATCCCTGACTAATCCGAATTAGCCCAATAATTACTCTAATAATCCCACTAATTTTTCTTGAATTTATTCCACCAATTGGTCCTCAATCCAGTACGAATTATATACTGATACCACCTAAACCAGTCCAGACTACACTGATAATACCTAGGCCAGTCCAGAAAAACGCACAATTAGTCCTAATCCGGGTTTAGGAAATATACTCACCTAATTTCTGGATCATGGCGACGGGGACCGGCGGTCGATCACTGATGAACAGTGAAACCGGCGGCGGAATTCCCAGCGCGCCATCGTTCACTCGATCTTTGTTCATCGCGCCCGCTCACGCAGTGATCTTATCACGGCATACTTGTTCACCGGTGAGAACGGACAGCACGGGGCGGTGGTTGGCGAGACAACGGCGACGGCGGCGACGGGCCGTACGGACGGCGGTAAATAGTAATTCGTACGAACGTGAACAGTAAAATCCGTACGGACACTGTACGGACAGGGCTAGACGGGCGACGCATTTGCCGAATGTCCGGGCTTCGACGGCGGCAATGATCGGAGCTTCTGGCCAAGCCCCCAGGAGGCTCCGAAGCGACGGCGGTCTAAACCCGGGAGAGAACAAGAAGGAAAAAGAGAGGGAAAGGGAGAGAGAAAAGGCTGGCTAGAGGCGGGGCTGAGGCTGGGGGACTGTGGTGGTCGGCGGCGGGGCATGGCGGTCGGCGGCGGCGGTGCCTCTGGTTTTTCAAAGAAGCTCCCATGAGGCAAAATCAAGAGAGGAAAAGAGAGAAAATGAGAGAAAAATGGGAGAAGCTGCTGTTCTGGGGACTGATCTGCACGTGAGGGGAAGTGAGGAGAGAGAAACCGATCCAATTGGTCAAATAAAGCAGCCCAAAGTGCCACGCGGTCGCTAATCCGCTTTGCTTTGACCAAAATACTCCTAATCCAACGATTCTAATTCAATCTTATCCAAAAATTGAGGGGTAAAATGGTCCTTAGCCCTCAATAATGCAGCTGATAACCCTGGTAATTATCCTAAAAATCTTCCCAAAAAAATTCGGAATTAATACCGGCCCAGGGGCAAAATCGTCATTTTTCCGGTCCCGGGGCGAAATTTCAATTTTTGCACATACGCGTTCCATATGTGTGTGGCCAACATAATATGGCGTCGTATTCGCGAAATTCACTTTTTAAGCCCTCGGAAATCGACTGCGAAGTTCCGGAAATAAAATAATATTATTTTTCTAATTTTTGTTGAAATTTCAATTTTTGACCGGAACCACTCTAAATGTGCGTGGCCACCCCAAAATGACCTTGGCCGCGAAAAATAACCTCAAACGGCCTCCGAATCCAGTCCCGGTGCCCACAGGGGCAAAACCGTAATTTTCCCCAATTTTCGTCGAAATTCTAATTTCTGGCTAGATTAGTCCCAAATGTGCGTGGCCACACCAAAACGATGTTGGTCTTGAAAAATAATCTTAAACGTCCACAAAATTTCGACGTCGAAGTTCAGATCAAATCTCGCGATCAAATTTGCTCATTTTATAATTCTAGAGCCTCTCACTAACGGGTGGCTGTTTAGGTGTTACGCGTATCGACCTAGGGTTGTTCGAATCGTAATGGTCTCGATTTTCGAGAGAGCGCGAGGAATTATCACTAGTACCGGAGGTCTCGGTCATGTAGGTTAGTTCGGGAATCGTTCGCCATGTGTACTCTCGATCATGCGGAATCACCCGCGATCCGATCGTATATCATTGGCCGAATCGAATGGCCGAATCGAATCCATCACCTTCCTAAGATCGCCCACGTTGGTCCAAAATATTCCCTCGGCGTTCTTCGAAGTTCGTGCCTAACTCGCGATCGGGTCCCCGGTCCACGTATCTATTCCTATTTAGCCTTTCCCATAAGGTTAGTATCCCGTGATTGATCAGATCTGGGCAAGACTTTCTAAAATTAAATGAGAAATAATTTACACTTTATTGATCCCGAAAATAGGTCGAAATTTAGGATGTTACAATTCTTCCCCCTTACAAAAATTTCGTCCTCGAAATTTAGAATCTATTCTTACTCCTCAAATAGGTGGGGGTGCTAACGTCTCATGGCCTCTTCACTTTCCCATGTGGCACCTTCCGTTCCATGGTGCTCCCAGACGACTTTGACCATCGGGATCGTTTTGTTCCTCAGCACGCGATCTTTCCGATCCTCGATTCTGACGGGTCTTTCCACGTACGACACTCTATCATCCACGTCTATCTCCTCGTACCTTAGAATGTGGGTCGGATCTGGTTCGTACTTCCTCAGCATTGACACGTGGGATACATTGTGTACATGGGATAAATTAGGCGGCAATGCCAAACGATAGACCATATCGCCAATCTTTTCTAGTATCTCAAACGGCCCGACATACCTTGGACTGAGCTTTCCTTTCTTGCCAAATCGGGATAATCGCTTCACAGGTGACACTTTGAGGAACACATGATCTCCGACTTGAAATTCCAAGGATCATCGTCTCCGATCTGCATAACTTTTCTGGCGACTCTGTGCCGTTTTTAGTCTATCTCGGATAATCTCAACGGCTTCTACTGTTTGTTGTACCAACTCCGGGCCTGCAATGCTTCGCTCACCAACTTCGTCCCAACATACTGGCGTTCTACACATCCTGCCATACAAGGCTTCAAACGGGGCCATCTGGATACTCTGTTGGTAACTGTTGTTGTAGGCGAATTCTACCAAATGCAACTGTTCTTCCCACTTGTCTTGAAAATCCACTACACAAGCCCGCAACATGTCCTCCAGAGTTTGAATCGTCCTTTTGGATTGGCCATCCGTTTGGGGATGATAAGCCGTACTAAAAATCGAACTTTGTCTCCGTGGCTGTTTTGCACTCTTCCGAGTTTCGCCAGAAATCTCGGATCACGATCCGAAGTAATCATCACTGGTACACCATGAAGTCTGACGATTTGTTGCACATACAGTTCAGCATATCTTTCCAACTCGAAATCCTTTCGCACTGCCAGGAAGTGCGACGACTTAGTAAGCCGATCCACTATCACCCATATAGAGTCGTGTCCTCGCTGGCTTCTTGGCAATCCCGTTACGAAATCCATGGTGATATGCTCCCATTTCCATTCAGGGATCTTTAACGGTCGCAGTAGTCCTCCGGGCTTACAATGTTGTGCCTTTACTTGTTGGCACGTCAAACACTTGGCTACATGTTTGGCCACATCAACCTTCATTCCGTTCCACCAAAAGTGTTGTCGAAGGTTCTGGTACATCTTAGTGCTACCCGAATGAATGCTATACTTACTGCGGTGAGCTTCACTTAAAATTTCTTCCTTGAGCTCCAAATCATCGGGTACACATAGTCACCCACGGAACTGCAAAACTCCGTCCTCGGACACTTGGAAGTCCGACTTCCTCTTGGCGGCATCCATCTTAATCATTTTCTGAATCTCCGGATCCGTAGACTGTAATTCTCGGATCTTGGTCTAAATCTCCGGTTCTATTCTTAATGCAACTAGTAAGTTTGATATGTGGCTCACTTCGAACTTGAACTCTAAATCTCTGAGCCTCTCTAGTAAGGTCCATTTCTTTATCATCATGTGCGCTATACTCAATTTACGACTCAACGCATTAGCAGCTTGATTCGCCTTTCCCGGGTGATACATGATGTCGCAGTCGTAGTCCTTCAGCAGCTCTATCCATCGACGCTGCCTCATGTTCAACTCCTTCTGCGAGAACAAATACTTGAGGCTTTAATGATCCGTGTAGATCTGGAACTTCTCTCTACATAGATAGTGCCTCCAAATTTTGAGTGCAAAAACAATTGCAGCCAATTCCAAATCGTGCATCGGATAATTTAGCTCATGCGGCCTCAACTGACGCGACACATAAGTTACTACCTTTCCATGCTACATTAACACACACCCAAGTCCTCTTAATGACGCATCACTATACACCTCAAAACCACCTAGTCTGGATGGGATAGTCAACACTGGGGCGATTGTCAGTCTACACTTTAGTTCTTGAAAACTTTTCTCGCACTTGTCATCCAATTCGAACTTGGCTTCCTTCTTTAATAATCGTGTCATCGGCATGGCTATCGATGAGAATCCTTCCACAAAACGCCGATAATAGCCAGCCAAACCCAGAAAGTTTCGGATTTCTGTCACAAAAGTCGGTCTTGGCCATTTGGTCACTGCTTCGATCTTCGTTGGATCCATAGAAATCCCATCTCCTGAAATTATATGACCAAGAAAGGCTACTCTTGCTTAGCCAAAACTCGCACTTACTAAACTTAGCGTAAAGTGCATGTTCCCTTAGCGTCCGTAGTACCTCTGTTAGATGCATTTCGTGCTCTTCTGGGCTCTTAGAATACACCAGGATATCGTCAATAAACACGATCACAAATTGATCCAAGAATCCCTTGAACACCCTGTTCATCAAGTCCATAAATGCAGTTGGGGCATTCGTCAGTCCAAAGGGCATAACCGTAAATTCATAATGCCCGTACCTAGTCCTGAAAGCAGTCTTAGGGATATCTTCTTTCCGGATTCTCAATTGATGATACCCAGTCCGTAGATCTATCTTGGAAAATACAGACGCTCCTTGCAGCTGGTCAAATAAGTCGTCAATCCTCGGCAATGGATACTTATTTTTCACTGTCACTTGGTTCAATTGCCGGTAATCTATACACAACCTTAAAGTCCCATCTTTCTTCCTCATAAACAGGACTGGCGCTCCCCATGGGGATGCACTAGGACGAATGAAACCCTTATCCAAGAGTTCTTGCATCTAAACCTTCAGTTTCTTTAATTCCGACAGTGACATTCTATATGGCGCCTTCGAAATGGGTTTTGTTCCCGGGGCCAATACAATCACGAATTCCACTTCCGCTCAGGTGGCAATCCTAACAGCTCTTGAGGAAAAACCTCGGGGAAATTGCACACCACAGGTATTTTTTCCAAACTGGGTCTTTCAATCGTCGAATCAACCACATTCACCATATACCCTTCGCAACTATCATCCATTAACTTGGTCGCCTCGAGGGGAAGCAATCCAAGGGATCGAGATTCCTCCTCGATTGCCCTAAAATTCATATTTAGGACGTCCAACCGGATTAAACTGGATCGTCCTGCTACCACAATCCATCAAGGCCTTCTGCCTTACTAGCCAATCCATTCCTATTATAACATCAAAATCGAACATAGCCAACATTGCCAAGTCGATATTCTCCTCAATACCATCAATCACTATTTTATAGTCGGGACATCCAAATGAAACTAACATCTTATCATTCAATGGCGTTGACACCCACAATATAGTTTCAAGCATCACTGGTTCCAAATTAACTAATCGAACAAACTGCTCCGAAACAAACGAATGGGTTGCCCCCGGATCAAATAACGATATGCAAAGATGATTACGTAGAGAAAATCGTACTGTGACCACGCCAGAGGCGCTACCTCTGCTTCTCTGCCCGCCATCGCATACACCCGTCCTTGTGCTGGCGGCCTCCCTTGATTAGCCAGTGGGGGATTTCCAGCTTGATTCCCAATTTGATTTCCAGTCCGCGGCGGTGGCAATCTTGGCGGTCCTGAGGGTTGTTGCTGTGGGCAATTCCTGATCTGATGGTCTAGGCTCCCACATCTGAAGCATGCGCCAAATCTTCTTGGCTAGGGACTCAGCTTCCCAATATTTCGCCAAACTGGTGGGGCAAAACGTCTATTACCGGTTGCCGATTTCTTTCCATAGTGGCGGTTGTCCCTGTTCTGAGCAAACCGTGAAACGGATGTGGCTGCTCTCTCTTGTTGGTCTCGTTCGATAATCTGGGCCCGCCTATACATTTCCCCATACTCCTTAATGCCATGCGATAAAATTTGACTTCGCAGATCCGATTTCAGTCCATCTCGGAATCTTCGGGCCCTATCCCGCGGATATTCCACCATCGTTGGTGCAAACTTTGCCAACCTAGCAAATTCTGCTTCATACTGGTCGACCGTTATCTGTCCATGACGTAGTCGCATAAACTCCATCAATTTCTTTTCCTGGGCATTTTTTGAAAAGTATTTCTCATAAAAACTCTCAACGAACATCGCCCAGGTCGGGGCTATTCCCTCTGGAAATATTCTGCCCTCTGTGGCTTTCCACCAATCATTTGTGCCCTCTTGCAACTGGTACACAACTAACGTCACCTTTTCTTCCTCAGTACACCCCAACACCTTAAAGATCTTCTCCAACTCTTCCACCCATCGCGGTGCAGTCTCGGGGTCACCACGGCCATGGAACTTAGGCGGTTTTAACTTAACAAACGGTTCCACTAACTGGGGCATCTGCCTAACCCCTTGCTGGTTGAGCTAATCCTTGCTGGGCTAGGTTCCCTCCAATACCAGCGATAGGCGCGGCCTCGATAGCCTGTGCATACGCTGCGGCCCTTTCTTGCGCCTGCAATCCCATAACACGCCCTATTTCCTATAGGGTATTCATCACATCATCGAACCTGGGATCTCTAGCCTCACGGGCTCCCTCACTAGTCTGGACTTGGGGCTCCTTCCCCCTTCTCCTGTTTGGGGTCTAAATAATGTCCTCTAGTCGACGGTCTCGAGCCTCTTGGCCTCCTGAACTCGACTGATCTTGGGATTCCTTTCCCTTTCTTCTATTCATTCTCGCCACTCAGCTATACCACTTCCTGCTACAATTCCACCAAGGAATTCAAAACTTAAACTAATTTATTCCAGTCTAAGTCCTAGGCAGGTATCAAAATAACAAACAACAATCAGCATGCGGCCTAACAATTATCCAACACATCACCCAAGGGATTCGCGTACTCACCTCAGGTCCTGCCGCACCTGCATTTCACGGGTCAAATCACACCAAGCAACCAAGACACAAACAGTCAAGAGATGCATGTAGCACACAAGGTCACCCTACTGGCTACCCATGGTCTCATCGCTCCTTATCACTTAAAGTATCGACTAAATGGAATCGAGCTGACCTTGCACTGATATCAATTCAAGAGGGGATGTCACGCCCCGTACCCCACTAGAATGCAACATCCCGTCACGGTCGATTATGGTGCAATGCTCCCAGGAAGTATTGCCGACCCAACGCCCAATCAGAGATCAAACACATGCAGAAGCAACGAATATAATTAAATATATACACCCGTACAATATAATACATGAGACCAAGGTAGAACAACCAAATAGCAGTCAAGCACATCAGAAAATATATACACTGGTGTTACCAACGAAAACCTTTTTACAATGTTCACTACAACCAAAAAGGAAACACCCGCAGCTAGGAATAACCAAATAGCCACTTCTCCGTTCTTCTCTGTCTCCACCGGGTGCATGCTCGACGACCGCTAGATATAATGCGGTATTCCAAAAGAGGTGGTGATCTCGGCATCCTACTGTTGGGGGTTTGAAAATGTGGGTTATTACAACCATGAGATGAATCTCAGCGAGTATAACCCCCTAACCCTAGGTTAGGCTAACATGCAATCTCCTGACTGACAGTACAAAACAACACTGCAATCCAACTCGAAAATAAACTTCGATCTAGACCCTCTGGCCCAAATCACTTAACTAGCAGACCCTGCAGGTTATTCACAATAATCATATAATCAAATCACATACCCAAGCACTCGGTTCACACGTACGTCAAACGCATGCTCATACTCAATAGTGATAATATCGCGTGTCATTCACCGAGTCCCGCATGCTCGCATTCTGGCCCACGCGTTCTTATGCATGCAAATGTCCACATTCATGTCTCGGCTCACTAGCCCACACTGGCACACTGAAACTTTCTCTTTTAATCATTTAATATGACCCGCGTAAAACGTATCAGATCTCTTTATTTAATCACAACACTTCGTGGCCCGCGTTAAAACGCATCAACTGGCCCAGTGTCTCTAGCCCGCGTCAAAACGCATCAGGCGCAACACCGATCTTCTCACGAACCGAGCCAGCCAGAAACGCATCAGGTTAGTCGTCTTCCGGACGTACCGGGTATCGTCCCGGGTAACACGCAGCAGGACGGCACACATCGCGTAACACGCATCAGGGCGAAATGCGATCACACAAACATACAGCCAATTATTATACGAACCCGGCGTAACGCGCCGGGGCATTTTGGTGATCACATTACTCATGGCAGGCACGCATTCTCGCACAATTCGCCACGTGCTTCATTCCCGGCATTCACTATGTGTGCCATGCAATGCAACACAATGCAACATGAGCATCAAATATAATTAGATACTCAGTCAATTTCATGTCGCAACAAACGTTCACTGGCCAATTAATACCGTGCGGCCCAATTTCACAATAGATAATTCAATAATATTCAATAATCCAATCAAGCCATTGAATGGCCAATCACACTCCGCACGAGTCGGCCCTGCAGTCATGCGACATGGCATTATTTAAATTTCCCAAAAATTGGGTACAGAAATCAACCAGTCAATCAGTCCGGGCATACCCGGCAGTCCAATCACATAATCCCTGACTAATCCGAATTAGCCCAATAATTACTCTAATAATCCCATTAATTTTTCTTGAATTTATTCCACCAATTGGTCCTCAATCCAGTACGAATTATATACTGATACCACCTAAACCAGTCCAGACTACACTGATAATACCTAGGCCAGTCCAGAAAAATGCACAATTAGTCCTAATACGGGTTTAGGAAATATATTCACCTAATTTCTGGATCACGACGACGGGGAATGGCTGTCGATCATCGATAAACAAAGGAAACCGGGCGGCGGAATTCCCGGGCGCGCCTTCGCTTCACTTTGCATCGTTTCACCGCGGTACTATTCATGGCGCATCGTTTTACCATCGGGCCGAACGGACAGCACGGACGGTGGTCGGCGAGACGACGACGGCGGCGGCGACGGGCCGTACGGATGGCGATGATCTGTACGGACGTGAACAGTAAATTCGTACGACACTATACGAACAGGGCTGGACGGCGACGTACGGGCGTCTTTGACGTCTCTTTGACGGCGCGGGCGACGGAGTTTCCAGCGAAGCTCCCATGAGGCTCAAGCTGGGCGTGTAAACCCGAGAGAGAAAAAGAAGGAAAAGGAGAGGGAAAGGGAGAGAGAAAAGGCTGGCCAGAGGCGGGCCGAGGCCGGGGACCGTGGGTGGTTGACGGGGCACGGCGGTCGGGCGGCGGGTGATTTCTATGGTCGGGCGGCAAGCTCCGACGAGGCAAAATCAAGAGAGGAAAAGAGAGAAAATGAGAGAAAAATGGGAGAAGCTGCTGTTCTGGGGACTGATCTGCACGTGAGGGGAAGTGAGGAGAGAGAAACTGATCTGAAGTGGTCAAATAAGGCAGCCCAAAGTGCCACGTGTTGTCGATCCGTCGGTTTTGACCAAAATACTCCTAATCCGACGGTTCTAATTCAATCTTATCCAAAAAGTGAGGGGTAAAATGGTCCTTGGCTCTCAATAATGTAGCTGATAACCCTGGTAATTATCCTAAAAATCTTCCCAAAAAAATTCGAAATTAATATCGGCCCAGGGGCAAAATTGTCATTTTTCCGGTCCCGGAGCGAAATTTCAATTTTTGCACAAACACGTTCCATATGTGTGTGGCCAACATAATATGGCGTCGGATTCGCGAAATTCACTTTTTAAGCCCTCGAAAATCGACTGCGAAGTTTCGGAAATAAAATAATATTATTTTTTCAATTTTGTTGAAATTTCAATTTTTGACTGGAACAACTCTAAATGTGCGTGGCCACCCCAAAATGACCTCGGCCGCGAAAAATAACCTCAAACGGCCTCCGAATCCAGTCCCGGTGCCCACAGGGGCAAAACCGTAATTTTCCCCAATTTTCGTCGAAATTCCAATTTCTGGTTAGATTAGTCCCAAATGTGCGTGGCCACACCAAAACGATGTTGGTCTTGAAAAATAATCGTAAACGTCTACAAAATTTTGATGTCGAAGTTCGGATCAAATCTCGCGATCAAATTTGCTCATTTTAAAATTCTAGAGCCTCTCACTAACGGGTGGCTGTTTAGGTGTTACGCGTATCGACCTAGGGTTGTTCGAATCGTAATGGTCTCGATTTTCGAGAGAGCGCGAGGAATTATCACTAGTACCGGAGGTCTCGGTCATTTAGGTTAATTCGGGAATCGTTCGCCATGTGTACTCTCGGTCATGCGGAATCACTCGCGATCCGATCGTATATCATTGGCCGAATCGAATCCATCACCTTCCTAAGATCGGCCCACGTTGGTCCAAAATATTCTCTCAGCGTTCTTCGAAGTCAATGCCTAACTCGCGATCGGGTCCCCGGTCCACGTACCTATTCCTATTTAGCCTTTCCCATAAGGTTAGTATCTCGTGATTGATCAGATCCGGGCGAGACTTTCTAAAAGTAAATGAGAAATAATTTACACTTTATTGATCCCGAAAATAGGTCGAAATTCAGGATGTTACAAAATTATTTCCGATTATTCATTATGGTCAATAATTTAAAGACCAATTTTTCAACTTGGCACACATAATTAAAATTTCGGCTATGTATTCTTTAACGGGTTTGGCCTAATTTTATTAAGTTCAAAGTGATCCATTTAAGTCCATCCGTCGCCAATCCAATGAAAATGCAATTATATGGACCTAAATACTAATTCAAATGCTCCTAACCTATATGCAATTTAACTAATTTTTTTTTCTAGGGACTGGAATCAATTCCTAATTTTTCATGCAATAAACAACTAACGGGGTCTCCAAAATATAGGTGTCGACAATTGGTCAGTCCATAATCGGTTCTTGTTTTTTGTGAATATCTTATGGAAGGAATCTCACGACCAACACAGTCCCAATGGCAACCTTCATTGTTTGATCCAGCGAAAGATTTCACGGATTAAGGTGGGCATTGTTGGTTGTGGTCCTCACACGAAAAAAATGGAAATTCAAGTCAAGACATCTTAACGGGGTAAATAGTTTAACATCTTGAAGATGTCGAGCTTCTGCTGAGTTTTGTATTTTAACATCTATCATATGCAATTTAGTTTGTTGTTCTATCATAATAGTTGAGCGAAAATGGATCGATCATCTCTCTTTAACTGACATGTATGACGATTGAAATATCTTGTACAATGAATTGCCAGAGTTTTGACCATCTGATACTAAAAGCAATTGCGAACCTAGAGTGGTCATTCGAATGTCGCCTTTGAACTCGACGGCGTGCAAACGAGAAAGAAGTATAAACATCATCATCATCTGTGTATAAATGTTAAGCCACGCTACGATGCGACGGCAAGAGCCGTACAAGTGCTGGATATTCTACACCAGGTAGACCTTAGGCTATAAGCACCGTTTCACTATCATCTATTCGTTGCAAACCCGAGAGGTGACATTTTACCTATCACATAACTGTGTCACTGGCACTTCCTGGTTATGTACCCTGTCCAGCCCTTTTAATTCTTCCTCGAGCACCACCATCGAATCCGAGACCTCAGCGCGATACACATAGAGTTTCGCCACGAACAGGAAGAACGCAAAATTCAGAATGTTGAGCACCACGAAGAAGGCATAGTAATAGTCGAGGTGCGACGCATTCAGGTTGTTTAGTATCCACCCACGGTGGCCGTGCCTCTTAGTGATGTGCGACACCGTGGAGAGGAGGAAGCTGCTGAGGAAGTTCCCGATTCCCAAAGTGGTCATTGAATAAGACGTGCCCAGGCTCTTCATGCTCTCCGGCGCTTGGTCGTAGAAGAACTCGATCTTTGCTACTTCCAGGAATGCGTCTGCTGTTCCCATGAGCACGAATTGAGGAAGCAGGATGAAGATCGTCAGTGGTATTTGTCCTCCCGATTCAACCAAATTGTGTTCCGTAGCCACTCGGAGCCTCCATCTCTCGGTGAAGGATGCCACGGTCATGATCACGATGTGGAGGACGAGGCCAATTCCCATCCTGTGAAGAAGACTGATGCCTCTCGGGTTTTTGGTCCATCTTTGCATGATCTTGACGAAGAAGCGGTCGTACAACACAACAGAGACGAGCATCGAGATGGTCACGAATCCAGATAGACTCGCCGGGGGGATCTTGAAGCTGCCGATGCTCCTATCTAAGGTAGTTCCTTGCTTGACAAAGAGGGTATTGATTTGAGCCACCATGCAGCTCGGGACGAAAGTCGCAATCAGGATCGGGATCATCCGCAGCATTTGTTTCGTCTCCTCAACTTGGGTGACCGAGCATAGTTTCCACGGAGAAGTCGTCCCGGTTTGGACGCATGCTTTGTTCAAGAATCTGCATGGAGAGTGAGCCACACAGCGAATCAAAAGGCTAACTCCAGATATGAATCATCCTTGTTTTACTTCGTGAAGACACTTCTATGAGTGCACAACTATGAAACTGAGGAATCTACATATGAATTTATGGACGAACTTGATTTGAACACACATGAGATGTGACAGTATTTGATGATAGCTATGGCTTTTGGAAAACTAATATTTCAATGGACAGCTGAGGGATAACTCTTTCAGATGGAAACAGGGAAGAGATAGAATTTGATGCAAATTCTTACCTCAAGGTTGGTGTTGAGTCGATCCTGAATTTCCCCTTCTTGGCATACTCTTGCGGGTCAAGCTCATGAAGCTCCTTCGGATCACTCGGGACCCGCACGCTCCACTTCCTTCCGGCAGCCACGATGACCCGGGCCATCCTTGTGAACGGGCTGCCAGCAGGAACCCGGTGCCGGTAGTAACGGGTCCCCGCGAGGAAGATCGCAATCGAGATCGCAAGCCCGAGGGTGGGGAGCCCGTACCCGAGAGCCCAGCCCACGTTGTCCTGAATATACACCAGGACGGTGTTGGCAAAGAGGGTCCCAAAGAAGATGCTGAACATCCACCAGTTGAAGAAGGACAGCTTGTGGCCCTTCTCCTTTGGGTCGAAGTCGTCAAACTGGTCCGCGCCGATCGTCGAGATGTTGGGCTTGGTTCCGCCAGTCCCGACCGCCAGCGTGTACAGTGCGCCGTAGAAGATGGCGAGGTGCAATGTGGAGGCCTTCTCACAATCGCCGACGTTCGCTGCCGAGCACGGAGGCGGTTTGAGGCCGGGAAGCGAGACTGCCAGGGTCAGCACCGACATGCCCTGCACGAAGTAACCTAGACATGCTTAATTATCTCGTCCATGACAAAAAAGTGTATGTTCCGATTGTATTAGATGCTTTCTCTACATTACAATGTACCAAATGCTCAACGACCAATTTTATATAGTCTATAATAATGATAATACATGGCTTATTTCCTATTAAACTTAAACTATAGACTTTATTATCTCTAGCCAGTCATATTTTGTAGCATTAGTCAGTCACTAATTTTGTAATTAAGTTTAAACATTCCCTAATTTTCGAATTCGCACGTGATCTTCACATCCTAAAATAGACAGAACAGTATTCCCACACGTATTCCCTTGGAAGTATACGATGGAATAGTAGGTTGGTTCTTACTAGGATAAGCGAGGACCGCCTAGGAACATGGCGACAACCTCCGAGTCGATAGAGTTCATATCATCAAAACGGCGGTCCAATTTGTCCTTAACGTGGATTACTTTTTATTAATTTATTTAGCACCGAATTAACTTCTTGTGCCAGAAAATTTTTGGAAGCATTTTGAGTTGTTCACGGAAAATTATTCCCTCGTTTTATTTTTCAACCTTGGACTTTTGGGATCACGTGGATTAATAACCAGTGAGTGACTAGAAAATTAGAATATTCTTGGTCGGCAAATACAACCAAGAATCGTCCTCGATTCCATATGAGGCACGATGAATTGGATCTTATGTACAACCCAAACTGCTACAACTATAATATATAGCATGTGGGAATCCGATAACGACTCTATAAGGGAACACTAAAAAGGTTGTGACCGAGTCTGATGATGACTACTACAAGTTTCCACACACGCTCTGGCGGCAATGCAGATGGCACGTACCGTGAGATAGATGGCAGACGCGACAATGAAGGTCCAGTAGCGGCCAAGGTGAGCGTCAGCAACGTACGCGCCGAGGATGGGCATGATCCAGACGGTGCCGACCCAGTTGGTGACGTTGTTGGCCGACGTGACCGTGCCTTGGTGGAGCTTCTTGGTCAGATAGAGCACAAGGTTGGACGAGATTCCATAGTACGCCATCCGCTCAAAGACTTCATACACTGCACCCAATTTAGTCAACAAGTCAACGCAAAGACCAACGAAAAAAAAAAACAAAATACAATAAAACAGGCCAAATTGAATAATTGCGGCTAGGCTCTACCTGATCTGCATTATTGCTATTACTACCACCATTCAAATTCTCGAGGATAATATACACATGATTTTCGATTTTTCGCTTAAAACGGAAGGTTTTTTTAGACGGGTTCGAACGATAGCAATACGAAAAATGATTATAAAAAACATGACATGAGACGGGGTTGCGTGATCTAGTAGACTTAATTGAAATCGACTTACCTAATATGTTCAAGTACAATACATGACCATAGAATCATGGAAAATGAAGGAAGGAAAGTGCAAGGTACACATGGGGCTTGCGTGATTCAATGGACAAAATGGCCAAAAGAAGATTGTAACCATGTACTGTTTATTTCCAATTGAAGATGCACTATTATCAGAGGAATCTTAGAAGAAATGGGTCAGATAGATGCTTCCGCTCTATGATTTGAGTTGTTGTTGAGCAGCTAGCTTATTCACTGTTTAGGATTAGACCAAAGCTGACAATTAGGGACAGAAAAGATGTGACAAAATGTCAATTCGTGGTTTGATTATTCTACTGGGAGAAGATGTTACTGGCTTTCCTCAGTACCTTCTGGTTACATGTCGACCGGTTATATTCTCCCTACGGTAGACTTTTCTCACAAGGAAGTCAAAGTTTAGGTTCGAATTTTGTACTTTCTTTAGATGGTTATGATCCAAAGCAAATGGAAGCTTATCATCTTTCTTGACTTTTAGGACACTGGATTGATCCCCTAGCTAATTTGTGGTGGTATTCTTCTGATTACCACTATCGTTAATTGTACAAAGTACCATATTCTAGATTCACATCACGGTTTTAATGGGCATTTAAGGAAGACTTTGTGAATGCCAAGGTACTTTCAGTAGGTTGCAAAATTGAATATGGAAGATTTGGTAGCCCAACTAACTATTTATGGGGCAGATCTTGTTTACTTTTTGGAGAATAATAATGGCCACTGGTACCCTATCGGGAAAATGGAGTTGTGTCTTTATTGTGTATTTTTGCAGCTCAACCTAATTCTTCTGCAAGTCTTAAAGCCATGAAGAAGAGAATTTTGCATATATGGTTGCTTTCACTCAATCTTGACACTCACTTTGGAAGGAGCAATACTTAGCATGATCCCGATTATCTGGATCGAAGTCAGATCGAATTTTCGCGGGTCCACATTGAGGCCTGCGAAAGAATGCGAACGGTCCACACCCAATACGTATATTTCGACTGTGATTGAATATGCTCATCGTATTAGCAATGATGCGTTTATATGTTTTTCCTTTTTTCTGCACAAGCATTCAATCTCTATGCACAGTTCTCTTCTATGAAACTAAGGTTAAATTGAAATATTGACAACCCAAATCAAGCGTTCAACATCATGCTAGGAGAGCACACCAGTAAAGGATGGAAAGAGAGACAAATGGACAAGCACGAGGCACAACCTCCAAAGCAACAAGTTGAAGAAACGACTCATTACTTCAGCAATTTATTATTTCATGTCTGCGGTTCACATTTCAATGATAATAATGGGAGGTTGTCGGTTAGGGTTATCTTTCCAGCTATGGTCAACGAGAAAATATTAGGTGCATTTCACACGTAACGTAAGATTTATAATAAATCATACACTATCGACACGTATCTATATCGGGCCCACCCGTCAGAAAATTGTCTGCCCCTCCCACGCGCTCTGCTCTCCATCTCTGCAACCCCAACCCCAACCCGCCACCCCCCCTCGCACTCTAACCTTCCTTCACTCGACACTGTTCTTCAAGCTCAAGTCCTTCAAGCTCGACTCCTCCGCCATCTCCGCCTGCACCGTATCCGTGCTCACCACCCTGACCGCCGCGCCTTCCCCCTTCTCCTTTGCAACCGCAGCAACAACCGGCGACCTCGATGACGGCGAAGAATCACTCCCGAATCTCACGGTCGGTCCAGAAGCTGCTGCAGTTGGTCTTCAAGCTGAAGACAAGCTCGACCCCGGCTTTCGGCGTCGACGATTGGTACTCTCGTGACGTTAGCGAGAATGACGGGTTCTATGTCGTGTACGACAAGTCCCATGATTCTGATGTCCCCGAAGGTTTAATTCCTCGAAAGTTGTCGCCGGAGATGGATTAGAGGCGGAGGTGGAGGCGGTGGCGTGGTTCGTTGGACTAGAAAGCAGAGCTAATCGTGAGTCAAGCATGAGGAAAGGTTTTAGAGAAAGAGAGAGAGAGTCAGGCATGAGCGAAGGTTTTAGAGAGAGGGGATTGGGCGTGGGGTTGCAGAGGAGATGGAGAGAGGAAAGAGGGAGACAATTTTCTGACGGGGGGCCCGATATGGACATGTATCGATCAGTGTATGATTTATTGTAAATCCTATGTGGCGTGTGAAATGCACCTAATATTTTCTCCAAACGAGTCATTCACGCGTTGCAAGGCTCACACCTAAATCATCAAGAAAGTCCAGGAAAGAAACTCGAAAAGGAAAAAGCAGCTCCAAAGTATGTGGGAAGAGCATGATGCATACCATTCAAGTCCAACCAATCAGCACAATCCACAAAAAGCACATCAAACAAGCACAAGAAAACAACAACTATCTTCACCCCATGAAGAAGACAGACTTCCCCATCACTCACATGTAATGCGCAGAGAGAGAGAGAGAGAGAGAGAGAGAGTACCGACGACGAAGGAGCAGGCGGTCCATCCGCCGCGCTTCGACCGACGGACAGGATTCCCCCGGAGATCGACGGTTCCATCTTGGGTGTAATCATCAGCTCCTTCTTCCACTAGTGACATTCTCTACAAGTATATAAGATATGAGCTTGTGTTTCTCTGGGTGTTGCACAGTACAAGCTCTTACGGTGCTTCAAGCTATCTTCTGCGAAGAGCTCTGCAACCCCCAAGCCCACCCTTTTATAGTCAGTCCTCCAAAGATTCGACTCTCTCTCTCTCTCTGGCTTCAGCTGAGTTTGACTTTCCCATCTCTCACCTCGGACGGCTTGCAATTATCATAGGTACCCCAATCGGGAAATGACACAAACACCCTCCCCCATGTCGACGTTCTACTTTTGTCTTCTTATTGCTAGTTGGCCTTTTATTTTGCTTTTCCTCTGTTCTTTGAGAGATCTCACCTCGTACGTAAGTTTAATTACATGATTATGGCCATTTTTATTATGGACGGGTTTAGCGGATCTATAGTCTATACTAGTCACTAGCGAATAATGTAGGTGTGTGAGCATTAGGAAAAGGAATTGCCCAAAATTTTCTTATTTTTTCGTTTGCCTTTATAAATATAGGTCACATTAAGGAGAAGAAGGTGGAGGAACATAGGAATATTATCCGAGACTTCTCGATATTGTTAAGAAAAGATCATCTTATGTCTAAATTTCCAGCATAGTTGTTAGCGCAGTCAATAAGGAAAATCCATGGAGTAGTCATATGATGCTTCTCGAAAGTTATTTAGAATTGAGCATAACCTATCAATCTCATGCCGAATGAGCAATGAGTTGTGATGTTATTTGTAAGTAAGATTTATCATACAAGTCCTCATGCATACTCATGATGATCGTTTCACCTTATGTAAGATGCGACAAATCATTTCAAAATTGTATATATACTTCAACTGTAACATTCCGGATTTTTGATCCATCTTGGGGTTTATAAAACGATAATTTGTCGGTGCGCTTATGGTAAAATCTCACCCGGAACCGATCACTCCCCGTTATTATTTTAAACTAGAGATTTCGCTAGAATCGCACTCGATCGAATTTTTGTCGTTAATTAGACCCTAAACTTGGCGATCGATTTTCGGGAGTTTCGGGATGAAATAAATTGGACAGTGTCAATATTAGTGTAGCCGGTATCGAGATTGTTAGGAATAGTGGAAAAATTGGGGTTTTTGGACCAGGTGCGAATTTGGACTAGTAGACCCCCTCGGAAAAATTTAGTCTCAATAATTTGGCCTTTGTCCCTTTTCATGTCGAGAGGCCTATTCGGGGCGATGGACAATTTTCGGTTTTCACTTGGGACACCGGTCGCGTTAAATATTTGAATTAGTATAAATTTTTCTTAAATTTTCCCCCCTCCTTTCTCTCTCTTTCTCTCTCTCTCTCTCTGCCCCTCGGACGCGCGCACGTTTCCCCCCCCTCTGCCGACCTACTTCTTCTCTCTCCTCTTCTCTCTTTCTTTTATTCTTTTTCCTTTTTTTTTTTTCTCCCCCTTTTCTCTATTTCTCTTTCCTTCCCTCTCTGCTTTTGTGGGCGTCCCCCTCACGCCAAGTCCCATCCGCGCGTCTTCCCCTCGACCATGCAGACTCTCCCCTTCTTCTCTCTCTCTCTCTCTTCTTTTCTCTTCTCTCTCTCTTTTCTTCTTCTTCTTTCCCCCCCCTCTTACTTGCATGACTGGTTAAACTCCGTCACATCGATCGCCCGTCCAAGCCTTCCGACCGCCGCCCCGTCGCCCTTCAGCCCCACCTCGCTTGTTGGTCTCTCTCTCTCTCTCTCTCTCTCCCCTCAGCGCCCGGCTTGCTTTTCGAATCGCGGTTGGGCCCGCTCCGCCCGGCCCCACACCGCCCGGCTTGCCCGTCCAGCTCGCCGCCCGGTGCGGCCCGTCGCGCCGTCGCGCCGTCCACCAACGCCCGCCCGCCCGACCACCCGATCGCTGCCCGACAACCCCTCTCTCTCCCTCCACTCACTACAGCGGCAAGGCGTTGAGCGTAGGACACCGGTGAGTTGACCCTAAACCTAATTATATTCATTTGCATTGTTTTTGACAAGTTTAGGGGGTTAATTAGGTAATTTAGGGGTTAATTTGGGGTTAATTTGTGAGAGTGATTAAGGATTATGTTTGTGGCCAATTGGGTGGATTAATTTGTGGAATTAATGGAGGATTAGTGGCCCGAGTGGCGCGATAAGTGGACTGGACAATTAGGATTAAATCGGTCCGAATTCGGGATTTTTCGGGTTTAATTTGAGGATTATAATACGCGCCGTAATCGATTTTTGTGGGGGCTAATTGGAATGATACTTGAGGATTATAATGGAGTATTTGAGAGTAATTATCGGCCTAAGATTTGTGGTTTAGCGACTGGCCGCGAATGGACTGGATTAGATTTAATCGGGCAAGGCGCGATCAAATTGAGGTTAATTGTGTAATTATATGGAGTGATTATATTGGCAGATTAATTGGCCGATTTATACTTGGTTGTGATTAATCCCGCAACATAGTGCCACGTGCCTAGTGTGACTAAGGATAGCGTGACTTGGCGGACTTCGAGTACATAAGTTTTATTCTAATTCAATTGGGTGATTTATATGCATAAATTACGTGTCGAATTTGTGCCTTGTCCATGGCTTTGGGTGATTTGGTTGATTGGGTTCGTGATTTATTGAACTGAATGCTCATTGTGAAATTATGAGTGGCCAAATGTGATTATTGCGGTCATGGATGTGCATCACTTAACATTGGCACGGCATATGCATTCCCAAGTATGCTCGAATGACATGTGCATTGTGATCACCTAAATTGCCCCGATGCGCTTTACGCGGGGTTCGTATAAAATTGAGGTTTGTGAATGTGTGATCACAATAAACCCCGATGCGTGTTACGGGGGGGTAGTGAACCCGCCCCGAGGCGTGTTACGCGGGACGATGCCCGGATTACCGGAAGATGTCCGCCCGATGCGCTTTACGCTGGCTGTGTGACATGAGCTGCGGGCTGAGATCGATCTCGGCGTGGACCGATGCGCTTTTACGCTGGTCGGACCTGATGCGCTTAACGCTGGTCGGAGGAGTAATTGAGAATTGGCTGAGTGCTAGTGTGCAAGTGTGCGATAATGCATTGATGAGGCATGAGCATGAGTGCGAGCACTAGCATATGCATAACATGCGCTAGACATAGAAATGCACGTGTATGTGCTGTGATTATATTCTCGCCGTGGCTGCTTTTTGTTGATTTGACGCCCAACCCGCAGGGTCTAGTGAAATTAGATTTAGGCCCGAGGGCCTGAGTCGCTTATGTGTGTACTTTGTGTTGTTCAAGACTTGTCGAGGTGCATGTTAGCCTAGTTTAGGTTTAGGGAATTACTCACGAGATTTATTCTCACGGTTGTTGTAAAACCGATATTTTCGGATCCCCGGCCTTGAGGAGGACAGTGTCCCGATACATTTTTGGGAGAAGACCCCGTTAATTGTAGTACTGAACCCCCGAGCCACTTACCCTTTTTGTCGAGAGTGGCCTTGAACCGCTTTTTGATTTTTGGTAGCCGGGCTGTAATTGAATATTGTATATGAATTCCAGCATTAGTACAAGTGTGGATTTTGGTGGTTACCCTTGGTTATACGCTTATATATGTACGGGTAGTTTTAATTGCTTCCGCATGTGCTGTATATCTCGTGTTGGGTGTTGGGTCGGCGACGCGGCCCGGACGTCGTGACACGAATCGACCTCTGCGAGGGATGTGGCGACCGAGGAGTGCGGGCGTGACATCCCGCTTGATTTGGTATCGAGCAAGGTCACCGATCCAATTAGGTCAAGCCCGGAGTGATAAGGAGCGATGACCTTGGGTAGCCAATAGGTGGACCTCGTGTGCTAAGTGTACCTCCCGACCGCCTGTGGTTGATTAATTGGTTGCGTTATTGACCCGTGAAGTGCAGCGTCGGCGGGACTCGAGGTTAGTACACGTGTTACGGGATCAAGTCCTCGTGCTATTTATGCTTGATCGCATGTCGATTGCTTGACTGCTATCGTGATACCTGCCTAGGACCTTAGACCGGTTAGATTGGTTTAAGTCTCTGATCCCTTAGAGGAGTGATAGCAGGTAGTTGAATAGTGAGGCAATATGAATGACAAAGAAGGGGTAAGGAAACCCAAGAGCAATCAAGGAAATAGGCCATGAGACGTAGACCTAAGATTAGGGGTTGTAACTCGTGCCTTTTAAAAAAAAAAAAAAGGGGAATGTGTGGGCGCATAAGCTCGTGAAGGGAGCATTGTCATTGCCTAGGTCGGCCGAGGTTGCAAAGTGATTACTGCTATGAATGGGAATAATGCCAGTTAGGCCAAATTCAGATAGTGGCCATTAGGCGAGTGCATTAATTGGTGGGATGATTTCTCAAGTTGAACTGTCTTAAGTTCAATAGTAAGGGTGACCCCGAGGCTGCACCGAGATTGGCAATGAAAGTTGAGAAAGCCTTTGACATATCGGGTACACCGAGGTCCGAGAAAAGTAACATTGGCGGTGTATTAACTATGTAAGGATGAAAAGAATTGGTGGAAGACCGCCAGGATAGGATATTCCCTCGATGAGTACAGCCCGACTTGGGCTATTTTTATTGAGAATTTTTATGGGAAGTGTTTTTCGGAGAATGCCTAAGGAAGGAGATTAGCGGAATGTGTACTACTTCACCGAGGGCAGATAACTATGGAACGATTTGAAAGGAAATTCGTTAGGTTGGTTAAAAATCCATAGGACAAGGTTCGAGATTCCGAGATGGACAGAAGTCGAGTTCAAGCACAATGATTTCATTGAACATCGTGAATAATGGGGAAGTGTATGAATGAGCTCAAGTGATGGAGCGAGATTAGTGGAAAAGAGCAGCCACTTCCGGGTTGTGGTATACTCGTGATATAGATAACCGCTACTTTAGGAAGGAGTAGATGGCGGAAACGGACGATTCGTCCCACCGTTCAGAAGAATATCGGAAAGCCGAACCATTAGCTGAACCGCCCGAGATTTGTAGTAAGCGTGGAAACTTGGAGGATTCGCTCGATCGGTTAGGATTAAACCTGTTGTTAGCACTCACGCTTTGTGTAGCGACCCATTTTTAATGATCGGTGTTGATATTATTTGGGTGCCTCAACTATGAGATTGTAATCGGGAATAGAGGAAAGAGTGTCGGCTTGATGTGTTGGTTAAGTACGATTTAGATTTGAGGATCAAGTGGATTGTCTAGTAAAGCGTAAAGTCGTTATAGATTGCAAAGAATGAGATAATCCAATTTAGTCCGAATGGACATTTGAGGTTTGGATTTCAGGGAAGTTAAGGAGGAATCTCGATTCCTTGGATGCCCGTGCTTGAGATGATTAGATGCCCAATTGAAGTTGTGAAGGACACTTAGTGGGCGTGGTTGACCCGATCGTGACGGAACTAAAGCCGGAGAACTTTCCGAGGTCCTTCCTTAGAAATTTTGGGGCTGCCACTAGGACTAGGAGCGGAATCGCGACAGATTTGGCCCGGGAGTTGAGCAAATTTTCAAGAGCATTGTATTGAGTATCCTTGCCAAAAATCAAAGGAATTGAAGGTTCGGGATGTTAGAATTGGGACAAAATTTTATTTTCCCTAGTATGTTTCTATAGGGAAACTCCCGTGTTTGGTATGAGGAAAAAAAAAAAAAAAAAAAGGACATTTTAAATGGTAAATAAATTATTGACAAAGCAGAACCAGGTGACAAAAAGGAATGAGTACCCATTACCGAGGATCGATAGTTTGTACGATAAATTACAAGGAACTTTAGTGTCCTCTAAGGTTGAATTATGGACGGAGATCACCAAAGCAAGGAATTCAGAGAGAGGATGTCCCTAAGATTGTGTTACGGATCGAAACTTTCCGTTAAGGATATGGAAAAGAGGATGTGATTACAACCGCTAATGACGAGGGTATGGGCACCGTATGCTCATGATAACGCCCATTGGTCTAAGAGGATGCCTCGCTGCTTCTATGGACCTTAGGAACCGAAAGTGTTTCAAGAATTAGGTGATTAGCTCAGAACGAATTTTCGTGGACGATGTAATTGGGAGACTCAAGGAGTCTAGAAGCAAGAAGCAAGTCCGACCGATGAGTTGCGAATCTTGGGAGAATACGCACCCACGCCAAGTATGGCAAGTGCGAATTTTGGCTCAAAGAGAATAACGCCCTTGGATTTATAATCTAGGGAATGGAATTACAAAGGAACTCAACTAAGGTCGAGGTGATGACTAAGGGTCAAGATTGATGCCAATAACGGAGGTTAGCAATATCTTAGATTAGGCTGGTGAATATCGACGCTTTGAGGAAGATTCTCGCTGATGGCCGTACTACGGGCACAACCGACCGGGAAGGAAATTCGCTTGAATGGAATGATCACCGTGATTAGAGTTTCCAAGAGCTGAAGCGTAGGCTGATAATGACCCCGGTGTTGAATGTTTAACCTGAACCGGACGATTCGAGGTCTATAGTGACGCTTCATTAAAAAGACTTGAGTGTGTGTTGATGCAACATGGTAGAGTTGTAGCATATGCGTCCACGCCATTTGAGGTCGTATAAGAGGACTTATCCGATGCACAACGAAGAATTGATTGCGATGACCAGTGCCGCCATGATAGGGCTAGACGAGTAATAGATGTGTTAAGCCGTGAGCCAGTGATGGCGCATATGATGGTTAGAGAGTGAGCCTTGTCGGATAGGCTCAGGAACTCGGAAGTTGAATTTAAGGTGAATTGGATGTTGAATCTGTTGACCGCCTTGAGGATTAGTTTGGAAATCTAGGCCCAGAATAAGGAATGGCAATCTATGGATCACGAGACTCATTGAGATGGATACCGATAAGTGGAAGTCGGATTTCCCGGTATTTGGGGATAGAAATCTTGAGGTCCTAGGAATGATTGTGTTTACCCGAAGAGGCGAAACTCGAGGAAAAAAAAATTTGAATAGAAAATTCCGCAGTAAGTATATTATCCACCCGAATAGCACTAAGGTGTGTCAGGACTTGCGGCAACATTGCTGGTGGAATAGAATGAGGATAAATGTGATCAAGTGTGTGGCCAAGTGTTTGACGTATCTATAAGTGAGGACACAGCCCGGTAAGCCTAAAGGGCTATTATGACCGTTGAAAATTTCAAAATGGAAATGTGACATGATCCCAAGGATGTTGTGACGGGATTATCGCGGAGCTAGAGACGACCCGATTCCATCGGAATAGTAGTAGATAGATTGGCCAAATCAGCGCACTTCCTGGCAGTGCGAAAGGACTCCGAGCTAGAAAGGTTGGCAGAGTTATATGTACATCAGATAGTTCGTCTTCATGGAGTGTCAGTATCAATCACATCAGACCGTGATTCCCGGTTTACTGCACATTTTTGGAAAAGTCTGCAATCAGCCATGGGAACTAAGTTGCAATTCAGCACGGCCTATCATCCGCAGACAGATGGCCAGTCTGAGAGGACAATTCAGACTTTGGAAGATATGCTGAGAGCGTGTGTGCTAGATTTTCAAGGCAAGTGGGAAGAACAGTTGCACTTAGTGGAATTTGCCTATAATAACAGTTTTCAGCAGAGTATCAGAATGGCGCCATTTGAAGCATTATATGGCAGGGCTTGCAGGACGCCATTGTGTTGGGATGAGGTAGGAGAAAGAAGTATAACGGGTCCAGAGCTGGTTCAGCAATCGGTAGAAACGGTGAAAATTATCCGGGAAAGATTGAGGATAGCCCAGAGTCGTCAGAAAAGTTACGCGGATCGAAGGCGTAGACCATTGGAGTTTCAAGTTGGCGACCATGTGTTTCTCAAGATCTCGTCAATGAGAGGACTGTCTCGGTTTGGCAAGAAGGGAAAGCTGAGTCCAAGGTACATAGGCCCGTTTGAGATTTTGGAAAGAATTGGAACATTGGCCTATCGCCTAGCCTTGCCCCCAAATTTGTCACAGGTTCATAACGTCTTCCACGTGTCGATGTTGAGGAAGTACGAACCGGATCCGACCCACGTGCTGAATTATGAAGTAATAGACGTGGACGACAGAATATCGTATGTGGAAAAGCCGGTGCGGATCGAGGATAGAAAAGAACAAGTGCTGAGAAACAAGACGATACCGTTAGTTAAGGTTATTTGGGAACATCACGGGACGAAAGGTGCCACCTGGGAAAGTGAGGAAGTGATGCGACACCAGTACCCCCCATTTGTTTGAGTAGTCGGGTTGGGATTGTAAATTTCGAGGACGAAATTTTTGTAAGGGGGGAAGAATTGTAACATTCCGGATTTTTGATCCATTTTGGGGTTTATAAAACGCATAATTTGTCGGTGCGCTTATGGTAAAATCTCACCCGGGAACTGATCACTCCCGGTTATTATTTTAAACTAGAGATTTCGCTAGAATCGCACTCGATCGAATTTTTGTCGTTAATTAGACCCTGAACTTGGCAGTCGATTTTCGGGAGTTTCAGGACGAAATAAATTGGACGGTGTCAATATTAGTGTAGCCGGTATCGAGATTGTCGGGAATAGTGGAAAAATTGGGGTTTTTGGACCAGGTGCGAATTTGGACTAGTAGACCCCCTCGGAAAAATTTAGTCTCAATAATTTGGCCTTTGTCCCTTTTCATGTCACGAGGCCTATTCGGGAGGCGATGGACAATTTTTGGTTTTCATTTGGGACACCGGTCGCGTTAAATATTTGAATTAGTATAAATTTTTTCTTAAATTTTTCCCCCTCCTTTCTCTCTCTTTCTCTCTCTCTCTCTCTCCCTCGGATACCTTGGCACGTTTCCCCCCCTCTGCTGGACCTACTTCTTCTCTCTCCTCTTCTCTCTTTCTTTTTATTCTTTTCCTTTTTTCTCCCCTTTTCTCTATTTCTCTTTCCTTCCCTCTCTCTTCTTTGCGTGGGCGTCCCCCTCACCTGCCCGAAGTCCCATCCAGCGCCGTCTTCCCCTCGACCATGCGGACTCTCCCCTTCTTCTCTCTCCTCTCTCTCTTCTTTTCTCTTCTCTCTCTCTTTTCTTCTTCTTCTTTCCCCCCCTCTTACGCCCTTGTTGGTTTCGCTCCGTCTCCATCCGGTCGTCCGTCCCTATCCCGCCCGCCCGTCGCCCTGCCCCCCCCACCTCGCCCGGTCTCTCTCTCTCTCTCTCTCTCCCCTCAGCGCCCGGCTTCTTTGCTCGGGTTTGTTGGGCCTTCGCTCCGCCCCGTGTTTTTGCCCAAGCGCCCGTCCGCTTCGCCGCCAGCTGCAACCATCCGCCCGCCGTCGCGCCGTCCACCGGCCCGCCCGCCGACCACCGTCGCTGCCCGACAACCCTACTCTCCCTCCAGCGGCCTTGTAGCGGCAAAGAAGGCGTTCGCTGCTGCTCGTGGTTCGGCGTGGCCTAGCCGCGCCGCGCCCGCCTGTCGCCGCTGCCCTCCCCGCCGCCGCCCAGCTGCCCTTGCCGAGCCGCCCCGAGCCTGCCTCTCCCCGCCAGCGTTCCGCTCTTGTTCAGTCCGCGTCATTTGTTCATTTCCGCCGGTCCTTTGTTCGCCGGTCCATCGCTCATCGCCGGCGACACTTATTCGGCCCGACTCTTTCACGCCAGGTTCTCGCTTCACCCGAACCCGAATCGGTTCTGCTCGCCCGTTTTTACTGCGTGGGACACTCGGTGAGTACAACCCTAAACCCTAATTAGGATAATTTACATTTCTAGACCGGTTTAGGGGTTAATTAGGGTAATTTAGGGGTTAATTTGGGGGTTAATTTGTGAGAGTGATTAAGGATTATGTTTGTGGCCAATTGGGTGGATTAGTTTGTGGAATTAATGGAGGATTAGTGGCCCGAGTGGCGCGATAAGTGGACTGGACAATTAGGATTAAATCGGTCCGAATTCGGGATTTTTCGGGTTTAATTTGAGGATTATAATACGCGCCGTAATCGATTTTTGTGGGGGCCAATTGGAATGATACTTGAGGATTATAATGGAGTATTTGAGAGTAATTATCGGCCTAAGATTTGTGGTTTAGCGACTGGCGCGAATGGACTGGATTAGATTTAATCGGGCAAGGCGCGATCAAATTGAGGTTAATTGTGTAATTATATGGAGTGATTATATTGGCAGATTAATTGGCCGATTTATACTTGGTTGTGATTAATCCCGCGACATAGTGCCACGTGCCTAGTGTGACTAAGGATAGCGTGACTTGGCGGGCTTCGAGTACATAAGTTTTATTCTAATTCAATTGGGTGATTTATATGCATAAATTACGTGTCGAATTTGTGCCTTGTCTGTGCTGGGTGATTTGGTTGATTGGGTTCGTGATTTATTGAACTGAATGCTCATTGTGAAATTATGAGTGGCCAAATGTGATTATTGCGGTCATGGATGTGCATCACGAACATTGGCACGGCATATGCATTCCCAAGTATGCTCGAATGACATGTGCATTGTGATCACCTAAATTGCCCCGATCGCTTTACGCGGGTTCGGGATAAAATTGAGGTTTGTGAATGTGTGATCACAATAAACCCTGATGCGTGTTACGCGGGGTAGTGAACCCGTCCTGAGGCGTGTTACGCGGGACGATGCCCGGATTACCGGAAGATGTCCGGCCTGATGCGTTTTACGCGGGCTGTGTGGCATGAGCTCGCGGGCTAGAGATCGATCTCGGTGTGGACCGATGCGCTTTACGCTGGTCGGACCTGATGCGCTTAACGCGGGTCGGAGGAGTAATTGAGAATTGGCTGAGTGCTAGTGTGCAAGTGTGCGATAATGCATTGATGAGGCATGAGCATGAGTGCGAGCACTAGCATATGCATAACATGCGCTAGACATAGAAATGCACGTATGTATGTGCTGTGATTATATTCTGCCGCGTGGCTGCTTTTTGTTGATTTGACGCCTAACCCGCAGGTCTAGTGAAATTAGATTTAGGCCCGAGGGCCCCGAGTCCGCTTATGTGTGTACTTTGTGTTGTTCAAGACTTGTCGAGGTGCATGTTAGCCTAGTTTAGGTTTAGGGAATTACTCGCTGAGATTTATTCTCACGGTTGTTGTAAAACCGATATTTTCAGATCCCCGGCCTTGAGGAGGACAGGTGTCCCGATACATTTTTGGGAGAAGACCCCGTTAATTGTAGTACTGAACCCCGAGCCACTTACCCCTTTTTGTCAAGAGGGCCTTGAACCGCTTTTTGATTTTTGGTAGCCGGGCTGTAATTGAATATTGTATATGAATTCCAGTATTAGTACAAGTGTGGATTTTGGTGGGAAGGATGAAAAGAATTGGTGGAAGACCGCCAGTGATAGGATATTCCTGATGAGTACAAACCCGACTTGGGCTATTTTATTGAGAATTTTTATGGAAGTGTTTTTCGGGAGAATGCCTAAGGAAGGAGATTAGCGGAATGTGTACTACTTCACCGAGGGCGATAACTATGGAAACGATTTGAAAGGAAATTGTTAGGTTGGTTAAAAATCCATAGGACAAGGTTCGAGATTCCGAGATGGATGAAGTCGAGTCTCAAGCACAATGATTTCATTGAACATCGTGAATAATGGGGAAGTGTATGAATGAGCTCAAGTGATGGAGCGAGATTAGTGGAAAAGAGCAGCCACTGGTTTGTGGTATACTCGTGGATATAGATAACCGCTACTTTAGGAAGGAGTAGATGGGGAAACGGACGATTCGTCCCACGGTTCAGAAGAAGATCGGAAAGTCAAACCATTAGCTGAACCGCCCGAGATTTGTAGTAAGCGTGGAAAACTTGGAGGATTCTGCTTCGACTGGTTAGGATTAAACCTGTTGTGCTAGCACTCACGCTTTGTGTAGCGACCCATTTTAATGATCGGTGTTGATATTATTTGGGTGCCTCAACTATGAGATTGTAATCGGAATAGAGGAAAGAGTGTCGGCTTTGACAGTGTTGGTTAAGTACGATTTAGATTTGAGGATCGGTGGATTGTCTAGTAAAAGCGTAAAAGCCGTTATAGATTGCAAAGCAATGAGATAATCCAATTTAGTCCGAATGGACATTTGAGGTTTGATTTTCGTGGAAGTCAAGGAGGAATCTCGATTCCTTGGATGCCCGTGTTTGAGATGATTAGATGCCCAATTGAAGTTGTGAAGGACACTTAGTGGGCGTGGTTGACCCGATCGTGATTTTTGAACTAAAGCCGGAGAACTTTCCGAGGTCCTTCCTTAGAAATTTTGGGGCTGCCACTAGGACTAGGAGCGGAATCGCGACAGATTTGGCCCGGGAGTTGAGCAAATTTTCAAGAGCATTGTATTGAGTATCCTTGCCAAAAATCAAAGGAATTGAAGGTTCAGATGTTAGAATTCGGGGACAAAATTTTATTTTCCCTAGTATGTTTCTATAGGGAAACTCCTGTGTTTGGTATGAGGAAAAAAAAAAAGGACAGGAATTTTAAATGGTAAATAAATTATTGACAGCAGAACTAGGTGACAAAAAGGAATGAGTACCCATTACCGAGGATCGATAGTTTGTACGATAAATTACAAGGAACTGTAGTGTCCTCTAAGGTTGAATTATGGACGGAGATCACCAGCAAGGAATTCAGAGAGAGGATGTCCCTAAGATTGTGTTACGGATCGAAACTTTCCGTTAAGGATATGGAAAAGAGGATGTGATTACAACCGCTTAACAGACGAGGTATGGGCACCGTAATCTCATGATAACGCCCATTGGTCTAAGAGGATGCCTCGCCGCTTCTATGGACCTTAGGAACCGAGTGTTTCAAGAATTAGGTGATTAGCTCAGAACGACTTTTCGTGGACGATGTAATCGAGACTCAAGGAGTCTAGAAGCAAGAAGCAAGTCCGATCGATGAGTTGCGAACTGGGAGAATACGCACTCCACGCCAAGTATGGCAAGTGCGAATTTTGGCTCGTAGAGAATAACGCCCTTGGATTTGTAATCTAGGGAATGGAATTACAAAGAACTCAACTAAGGTCGAGGTGATGACTAAGTGGTCAAGATTGATGCCAATAACGGAAGTTAGCAATATCTTGGATGGGGCTGGTGAATATCGACGTTTTGAGGATGATTCTCGCTGATAGCCGTACACGGGCACAACCGATCGGGAAGGAAATTGCTAGAATGGAATGATCACCGTGATTAGAGTATCCAAGAGCTGAAGCGAGGCTGATAATGACCCCGGTATTGAATGTTTAACCTGAACCGGGACGATTCGAGGTCTATAGTGACGCTTCATTAAGAAGACTTGGGAGTGTGCATTGACGTATTACGATAGAGTTGTAGCATATGCGTCGCGCCAGTTGAGACCGTACAAGATGATTTATCTGATGCACGACGAATAATTGATTATGATGACTGGTGTCGCCATGATAGGGCTAGACGAGTAATAGATGTGTTAAGCCGTGAGCCAGTGATGGCACATATGATGGTTAGAGAGTGAGCCTTGTCGGATAGGCTCAGGAACTCGAAAGTTGAATTTAAGGTGAACTGGATGTTGAATCTATTGACCGCCTTGAGGATTAGTTTGGCAATCTAGGCCCAGAATAAGGATTGGCAATCTATGGATCACGAGACTCATTGAGATGGATACCGATCAGTGGAAGTCGGATTTCCCGGTATTTGGGGATAGAAATTTTGAGGTCCTAGGAATGATTGTGTTTACCCGAAGAGGCGAAACGTGAGGAAAAAAAAATTTGAATAGAAAATTCCGCAGTAAGTATATTATCCACCCGAATAGCACTAAGGTGTGTCAGGACTTGCGGCAACATTGCTGGTGGAATAGAATGAGGATAAATGTGATCAAGTGTGTGGCCAAGTGTTTGACGATCTCTATAAGTGAGGACACAGCCCGTAAGCCTAAAGGGCTATTATGACCGTTGAAAATTTCAAAATGGAAATGTGACATGATCCCAAGGATGTTGTGACGGGATTATCGCGGGCTAGAGACGACCCGATTCCATCGGAATAGTAGTAGATAGATTGGCCAAATCAAGCGCACTTCTGGCGGTCTGAAAGGGACTCGAGCTAGAAAGGTTGGCGAGTTATATGTACATCGATAGTTCGTCTTCATGGAGTGTCAAGATCAATCACATCGGACCGTGATTCCCGGTTTCATCGCACATTTTGGAAAAGTCTGCAATCAGCCATGGGAACTAAGTTGCAATTCAGCACGGCCTATCATCCGCAGACAGATGGCGAGTCTGAGAGGACAATTCAGACTTTGGAAGATATGCTGAGAGCGTGTGTGCTAGATTTTTCAAGGCAAGTGGGAAGAAATAATTGCATTTAGTGGAATTTGCCTATAATAACAGTTTTTCAGCAGAGTATCGAAATGGCGCCATTTGAAGCATTATATGGCAGGGCTTGCAGGACGCCATTGTGTTGGGATGAGGTAGGAGAAAGAAGTATAACGGGTCCAGAGCTGGTTCAAAGAATCGGTAGAAACGGTGAAAATTATCCGGGAAAGATTGAGGATAGCCCGTAGTCGCCGAAAAGTTACGCGGATCGGGGTGAGACCATTGGAGTTTCAAGTTGGCGACCATGTGTTTCTCAAGATCTCGCCAATGAGAGGACTGCCTCGGTTTGGCAAGAAGGGAAAGCTGAGTCCAAGGTACATAGGCCCGCTTTGAGATTTTGGAAAGAATTGGAACATTGGCCTATCGCCTAGCCTTGCCCCCAAATTTGTCACAGGTTCATAACGCCTTCCACGTGTCGATGTTGAGGAAGTACGAACCGGATCCGACCCACGTGTTGAATTATGAAGTAATAGACGTGGACGATAAAATATCGTATGTGGAAAAGCCGGTACGGATCGAGGATAGAAAAGAACAAGTGCTGAGAAACAAGACGATACCGTTAGTTAAGGTTATTTGGGAACATCACGGGACGAAAGGTGCCACACGGGAAAGTGAGGAAGTGATCGACACCAAGACCCCATTTGTTTGAGTAGTCGGTTGGGATTGTAAATTTCGAGGACGAAATTTTTGTAAGGGGGGAAGAATTGTAACATTCCGGATTTTTGATCCATTTTGGGGTTTATAAACGATAATTTGTCGGTGCGCTTATGGTAAAATCTCACCCGGAACCGATCACTCCGGTTATTATTTTAAACTAGAGATTTCGCTAGAATCGCACTTTCGATCGAATTTTTGTCGTTAATTAGACCCCTGAACTTGGCAATCGATTTTCGGAGTTTCAGGATTTAAATAAATTGGACGGTGTCAATATTAGTGTAGCCGGTATCGAGATTGTTGGGAATAGTGGAAAAATTGGGGTTTTGGACCGGTCTGCAATTTGGACTAGTAGACCCCCTCGGAAAAATTTAGTCTCAATAATTTGGCCTTTGTCCCTTTTCATGTGCGAGGGCCTATTCGGGAGCGATGGACAATTTTCGGTTTTTTAATTTGGGACACCGGGTCGCGTTAAATATTTGAATTAGTATAAATTTTTTTTAAATTTTTCCCCCTCCTTTCTCTCTCTTTCTCTCTCTCTCTCTCTTGCCCTCGGGCCTCGCCGCGTTTCCCCCCCCCTGCGGACCTACTTCTTCTCTCCTCTTCTCTCTTTCTTTTATTCTTTTTCCTTTTTTTTTCTCCCCTTTTCTCTATTTCTCTTTCCTTCCCTCCCTCTGCTTTCTTGCAGGGCGTCCCCCTCACCGCCCAGTCCCATCCATCCGTCTTCCCCTCGACCATGCAGACTCTCCCTTCTTCTCTCTCCTCTCTCTCTTCTTTTCTCTTCTCTCTCTCTTTTCTTCTTCTTCTTTCCCCCTCTTACTTGTATTTTGGTTCGCTCCGTCTGTCGATCGCCCGTCCGTCCGACCGCCCCCCGTCGCCGCCAGCCCCCCTCTACGGTGTCTCTCTCTCTCTCTCTCTCTCCCCCTCGCGCCCGGCTTCTTTGCTCGAATCGCTTATTGGGCCTCGCTCCAGCCCCGGCAGCTTTGCACCGCCCGGCGATCTTCGCCGCTTGGTATGCGGCCGTCGCCCGGCGCGTCGATCAAATCCGCTATTGCGCCCGCCGACCACCGGTGCTGCCAAAGCGGCCCCTCTCTCTCCCTCCCTCAGCAATAAAGGCGTTCTTCTTCGGCGCCGTGCGGCGTGCCCGGCCATTAGCCTAACGCGCCGTCGCCGTCGTCCTCCCCAGCGCCGCCGCCCCGGCTTTTGCCCGCCCGCTGAGCCGCCCGAGCGTCTCGCCGCTGCCGTTCAGCTCTTGTTGGGTCGGCGTCCTTTGTTCATTTCCTACGGTCATTTATTCCGCCGTCCTCGCTCATCGCCGGCGACACTTATTCCGGCGATCTTATTTCACGCCGGTTACGCTCACCCGAACCGATTTGGTTCGTCCGCCCCGTTTTAAGTGTCGGACACCCGGTGAGTTGACCCTAAACCCTAATTAGGATTATTTGCATTGTTTTTGACAAGTTTAGGGGTTAATTAGGGTAATTTAGGGGTTAATTTGGGGGTTAATTTGTGAGAGTGATTAAGGATTATGTTTGTGGCCAATTGGGTGGATTAATTTGTGGAATTAATGGAGGATTAGTGGCCCGAGTGGCGCGATAAGTGGACTGGACAATTAGGATTAAATCGGTCCGAATTCGGGATTTTTCGGGTTTAATTTGAGGATTATAATACGCGCCGTAATCGATTTTTGTGGGGGCTAATTGGAATGATACTTGAGGATTATAATGGAGTATTTGAGAGTAATTATCGGCCTAAGATTTGTGGTTTAGCGACTGGCCGCGAATGGACTGGATTAGATTTAATCGGGCAAGGCGCGATCAAATTGAGGTTAATTGTGTAATTATATGGAGTGATTATATTGGCAGATTAATTGGCCGATTTATACTTGGTTGTGATTAATCCCGCAACATAGTGCCACGTGCCTAGTGTGACTAAGGATAGCGTGACTTGGCGGACTTCGAGTACATAAGTTTTATTCTAATTCAATTGGGTGATTTATATGCATAAATTACGTGTCGAATTTGTGCCTTGTCTGTGCTGGGTGATTTGGTTGATTGGGTTCGTGATTTATTGAACTGAATGCTCATTGTGAAATTATGAGTGGCCAAATGTGATTATTGCGGTCATGGATGTGCATCACGAACATTGGCACGGCATATGCATTCCCAAGTATGCTCGAATGACATGTGCATTGTGATCACCTAAATTGCCCTTGATGCGTTTTACGCGGGGTTCAGATAAAATTGAGGTTTGTGAATGTGTGATCACAATAAACCCTGATGCGTGTTACGCGGGGTAGTGAACCCGTCCTGAGGCGTGTTACGCGGGGCGATGCCCGGATTACCGGAAGATGTCCGCCCGATGCGCTTTTACGCTGGCTGTGTGGCATGAGCTCGCGGGCTAGAGATCGATCTCGGCGGTGGGACCTGATGCGTTTTACGCGGGTCGGACCTGATGCGTTTAACGCGGGTCGGAGGAGTAATTGAGAATTGGCTGAGTGCTAGTGTGCAAGTGTGCGATAATGCATTGATGAGGCATGAGCATGAGTGCGAGCACTAGCATATGCATAACATGCGCTAGACATAGAAATGCACGCGTATGTGCTGTGATTATATTCTGCCGCGGGCTGCTTTTTGTTGATTTGACGCCAACCCGCAGGGGTCTAGTGAAATTAGATTTAGGCCCGAGGGCCCCGAGTCAGTTATGTGTACTTTGTATTGTTCAAGACTTGTCGGAGGTGCATGTTAGCCTAGTTTAGGTTTAGGGAATTACTCACTGAGATTTATTCTCACGGTTGTTGTAAAACCGATATTTTCGTATCCCCGGCCTTGAGGAGGACAGGTGTCCCGATACATTTTTGGGAGAAGACCCCGTTAATTGTAGTACACAACCCCGAGCCACTTACCCTTTTTGTCAAGAGTGGCCTTGAACCGCTTTTTGATTTTTTGGTAGCCGGGCTGTAATTGAATATTGTATATGAATTCCAGCATTAGTACAAGTGTGGATTTTGGTGGTTACCCTTGGTTATACGCTTATATATGTACGGGTAGTTTTAATTGCTTCCGCATGTGCTGTATATCTCTGTGTTGGGTGTTGGGTCAGCGACGCGTCCCCGGACGTCGACACGAATCGACCTCTGCGAGGGATGTGGGCGCACCGAGGAGTGCGGGGCGTGACACAACCTCTCCTTTCTGGACTTTGCCCAAGCCGAACACATTGCTGGCTCGTTCATCAATTGGATAATGATTTTATAGGGTTATGTAGTTAAGTTATCTGGACTTGGCCTGCTAAGGCAGGATTTCATGAACTAACTTTTTGGCAAGCCCAATCGCAACCCCTTCAAACCGAATAGGTATTTTATCGTTGGTCACACGACTGATGTGGCATTACTAACCAATCACATTTTTGGCGTGATATGTCCCAAATTATTTTTAAGTTTGAATTTTGAAAAGTTCACCTTTTGTTGGCCGTCTTCTCACGTGTCATCTCTACGAGGATTGCTTGTCATATACGAAATGCTCCCTGCACACTTGCCCATTATTTCTTTCTCTAATAGTTTTCAGCTGTGTGCTTTGACAAAAATTTCACGGAAGCATAGTAACAGTGAACAACCTACCACTGTTGTTCTCCTCTCTCTCTCTAACTATAGATATGATATATATAATTAGTCAACTGAAACCGGTATGCTATCCCACATACGTAGCCCTTCTCTCAACCTTTCAAAGGGATTGTCTATTACTCTTTAGAGAACTATTAATTTATACCATAAGGCTTTCAAACCTCAAAAATTTTCTAATTCACTAAATTTGGATTTGGAGGCTTGGCACCGACTTCATGGTGGTTGAGCCTAGAAGCAGGCATGATGTCAACCTCTATTGCAGTCGACGAGCTCGGTTGTGGCACAAGCTCCTCCATCGCTAAGTCAGGCAGAGAAGATGACGACAACTAGGCACGAGCTTTCTCGCAATTTATGAACTAAGTTGTAGACGATGAGGGTAATAGAGAGAGATGACAATGATGACGAGCAGAGACACAGTTCGGTATGGGGTGGTGGTTCATCGATGGCAATGAAGATGAAGGATGGTGGTGGCCCATTTGTCGATAAAACAAATTGCGACATGCCTTGTCCCATATCAAAAAGATGTGAGTATGTGACGGTTATCTTTTGTTTGTTCAATTGATAAAAAGATATGAGTGTGTATCTATTCAATTGAATTTTTTTTTCAATGGTTATTTTCTTTATTTATTTTTAATTTCGAATTTATAGTTACAAAATGAATAATTGTGTCCTTTTGAAACAATATTTTTGTTTACAAAAAGGTTTCACTATTTATTATCAACGTTTTTGGTTTAATAACTAACTCTCTCATTTTTTTTGGGTAAAGTAACTCTCTCATTTTTTTCATCTCTTCTCAAAAAAAAAAAAAATACAGCCATTGTTTTCAATTGTTTCCCTTTTGAAAGTTCTTGGAGAAATAGCACAATTGCTATCTGGTATTCTTAATCAAGACTTTGTTGTATCCTGAAGGATTTTGGCAAGTAGCCATTAACAACCAAGTGGTGCAAATAATTCTTTAAAAACAATGCATTCATGCCTTAAAGTTTGATTCCATTTTTCCCAATTGATTTTTTTCCAACAATTTTAAGGAATTATTTTGGCAACAATAGAGTCGGAGTCAATCAAAGTCACGATTCTAAAGACACGACTGAACCGAGGAGAAACACTAGAGCAAGAAAATTGAAAGATTTAGGTCCATATTTATTACTCATGTTTTTCTTGTTGAAGGAGATAGAGATAATAACGTGATAAATAAATATTCTTTAGTATTAATTATGAGAGATGATCCTAAAAGTTTTAGTGATGCTATGTCTTCTAGTGATGCTCCTTTTTGGAAAGAAGTTATAAATGATGAAATTGACTCAATTATGTCTAATAATACTTGGGTATTAGTAGATTTACCAAAAGGATATAACCAATTGGGTGCAAATGGATTTTCAGGAGAAAATATAATTCCAATGGTTCTATCCAAGCCTTTAAGGCTAGATTAGTGACCAAGTGGTATAGACAATAAAAAGGAATAGATTATTTTGATATATATGCTCCTGTAGCATGCAGAACATCTATTCGAATTCTTTTTACATTAGCATCCATTTTAATCTCTTTGCATTCATCAAATGGATGTCAAATTGCATTTTTAAATGAAGATTTAAATGAGAAAATTTACATGGAACATCCTCGTGGTTTTATTCTTCTTGGAAATGAGAGGGAAGTATGTAAATTGGTTCAATCAAACATCAAAGTAGAAAATTTGATTCAGTTATATTGTCTAATAGTTTCAAACATCATAGTGCTAATAAGTGTATTTATTCTGAATTCACTAAAGACTATGGTGTTTTAGTTTGCTTATACGTTGATGATATGCTTATTTTTTGAATCAATATGACTGAAGTCATTTAGACTAATAAGTATCTAACTTCCATATTTAAAATGAAAGATTTAGGTGATGTAGATACTATCTTGGGTATTAAAATTAAAAAAACACAGTGAGGGTTATTTTTTGAGCCAAAGTCATTACATTGAAAAAATATTAAACATTTTGGTTTCAAAGAAGTGAGCACTCCATTTGACTCAAGAATTAAGTTAAATTATAATATCGATAAAGCAGTAGACCAACTTGAATTTGCGAGTGATATAGGATCTTTAATGTATGTACTGCATTGTACTAGTAATTCAAGTATAGAACATTGAAAGTTGTTACTAGAATTTTTGGTTATCTTAAGAGAACTAAAAATTTGATATTGTTCTATAAAGATTATCCGATGTATTAGAAGGATACACCGATTCTTGTTGGATTACAAGTGTAGGAGATAAACATCTACTTCTGGATGGATTTTCATATTTGGGCGAGCAAGAAACAAACATGTATAACACACTCAACCATGGAATCTGAATTATGGATTAGAAATTTGTTGTTGGACATCAAAGTATGATCTAGTCCCATGCCTCCTATCCATTGTGATAGTCAAGCTACTTTGACAAGAGCTTATAGTAGTACTTATAATGGAAAGTCTAGACATATCAGTCTAAGACATAAGTATGAGAGACAATTGATTCAGGATGAAACTATAACAATTGGTTATGTGAGGTCAAGCAAGAATCCGACTATCCCTTTACAAAGGCTCTACCAAGAGAGGTAGTAATGATAACCTCCAAAGAAATGGGACTAAAACCCTTTAACTAAAATCACCAGTAATAGTAACCCAACTAAATACTAGTATATTACTAGTTACAATATTTAATGGGTAAAAACAAGTTACGAAAGTGATTATTTGATATTGATATTAGCCCAAACATGAGAAGTCAGTATCATTTATTATAGGGTTAATACCACGAAAAATCTTAAATCGGTACACATGTGACAAATTATCCCAAACTAATTTGTTGACCACTAAAAATTCTAAACTGGTACACCTATGACAAATTTACCATCCGTTAAATTTTACTATCAAATTGCTAAATTATATAATACGTGGCAGTTGACGGATGTACCAGTTTGAGGTTTTACCATCCATTTGTCGAAGTTGTACTAGTTTGTGATTTTTTTGAATTAATCCAATTTAACGGAGGGTAAATTTGTCACAAATATACCAATTTGGGATTTTTTGTGGTCAAAAAATTAGTTTGTGATAAATTTGTCATATGTGTACTGATTTGGAATTTTTGGTGGTAAAAAATTAGTTTGGGGTAAATTTCTCACAAGTGTACTGGTTTGAAATTTTTTGTGTTATTAACCCTTAAGTATAATACAAATTAGTAATGTGTTTATTAATAATGAAACACATGGTGAATACTTTACCTATATGAGCTTAGAAGTGGTGTTGCTTGTTATGAAAGTTAGGGTTACTTTCAAGAGAGATCATGAAACAGGAACAAGCACAAGGCCATAATAGTATCAAGAAAATTATAGAGCTTCTTGTTGAAATAAGAGGTTAGTGTATGTGCATTATATCCAATCATATTATTAAAGTAGCAAGTTTAAAGCTCCAACTACTTGTAACTTTTATAGAATTTTTAGATACCAGCACTAAATAAATGTTTAACTCAAAAAAGATCTTTATGTATGTATATTAATCTCATGGAAATTTTGGCTATATATTTTTGTAATTTTTGTTTTACGAACAAAGTGGAGGATTGTTGTAGTTTGTTTGTAAATCAAACTAAGAGGTGTCTTGTCCCACATCAAAAAGATATGAGTGTGTAATGGTTATTCAATTGATGTAAAGATATGAGTGTATATCTATTCAGTTGACAGTTTTTTTTCAGAAATTATTTTTTTAAAATTCGAATTTAAAATTGAAAATGAATAGTTGTATCATATTGAAATAGTATGTTTGGTCACAAAAGGGCTTCGCTATTTATTATCAACATTTTTGGTTCAATAACTACCTCTCTCAATTTTTCATCTCTTTCTCAAAAAAAAAAAAAAAAATACAGCCATTATTTTCAATTATTTCCCTTTTGAGAGTTCTTGGAGAAATATCATAATTGCTATATCATATTCTCGTTTGAGAATTTGTTCTATCCTTGGGCATTTTGTTAGTAATTATTAGCAACCTTGTAGGGAAAATAATTCCTCAAAGACAATGTATTCACGCCTCAAAATCTAATTTCATTTTCCCAATTGATTTTCTCCCAACACCATTTTCATCTGTGGTTGAGGGGCTCAAGAGAGAGAGGAAGAGAGAGGAATGTGTGTTAGGTAATAAGGTTTTGCTTGGTTTCAATTGGGCGTGCTACAGCTGAAATAAAAAAAGGACACGTGTAGCAATCGTAGGTGTGACTATCAACATAGCTTTAACCTTTAATTCCATGTTAGCAAGTAATGTGGATTTATTGCTAACGTGAAATTGCCACATGGACAACTAATGGTGACTTTGGACAACGATCTATTGGGGCCAGATTTGAGATTCAAGTGAAACATGATAATTTTTATGAGTCAAAAGAAAGATTTAATCAAGATTGAGACTCGACGTGAGATTTATGTTCTTTTAGGAAATTAGATCCTTTAGCAACATCTCTTGTTGACTTCCACTTCAACATCAAATAAACTGAGTTGTAAAATTTCAAGAAAAGCAAAATTAGAGGTTTTTCCCTCTTTCCTTTTTTGATTTTGTGGTAATAATCTCTATGAAATTTGAATTTAAGCACTACACATTGGGTGCATTTGGTTGGACTTTGCCAAAGGCCTTTGGGGCCCTAAAGACCTTCAGCAAAAAGAAATAGGTGTTTAGTAAACACTTTTGGGAGAACTTTGGTGTGACAGTCTGGATTTAACTCAGGGAGATTTTGTCGGCTTTGGCTCGTTCCATGCTGAGTTTCACGATTTTATCCTTTGGCGTACAAGCAGGTAGTTTCCTAAGAGGTCACCTGTCATGATAGTGCTTTAGCCTAAGCACGTTTAATTTGGAGTTTCAAAGCAAAGCTTGCCGTTACATCAAAAGGCGCCTCTATGCGTTAATTCTAATTTTCACGTTACACACACACACACACACACACACACACACACACACACACACACACACACACACACACACCATGAATGGCCAAGAATCTGGGGATTATAAATAGATTAGAAAAGAGTATACGATTAATCTGACTGTTTACGTTTGTTAGAACTGGATTTATAAAGCATATGAAAGAAGGATATTGGTTCAATGTCTCTGATGTAATCATAAAAATTAGAAAGTTTTACAAAGGTTTGTACAATATGATAAAATAATTCTAATGTAAGAGTGATTATATATAAAAATCTTGCTAAATAAAGAAACGATTTATAAATAAAAATTAGACTAAATAAAAAGATGAGCATTATAAGCTATACAAAAACCATAAGCAACGTGTAGAATGAGAAGTAAGATCATTAAACCAACCATGTAGGTGGTTAAGATATGTAGAAATAAAAAGAGCAAAACAGTAAGAAGAAGTGAATTACTTTTAAGTAAAAGACAAACCAGCAACAGGCGATTCAATCAACCAATTATGGGGTATGTAAATTAAATTGCTCTAAATTAAATTGCAATTAAATAAAGATTACTGGTATATAAACAGTATTGAAAGATTACAACTGAACTGCAAGTATTAAATGTACAAGTGCGAAAGTAAATAAAAGCCTTTGTGTTCTCAGATCATGAGCAAGATTTGGAACATAAGGAGATTCAGGGATGCAAGGATGCTTTTGAACTTACTGGTTATTCAAGGGATATGGAAAGGTTAAAAGGTTTATTGAGATTTATGATCTCTTATTCTTCAAAGAAGGATTGAGGAAATCTAAAGAAATTTGAGAGGGATTTCAAGAGATATGGAATTCTTTGTGAAGAATTGTGTGTTCTTCATTAAAGGATGGAGTCTCCTTATATAGACTAACTTGTTGCTGTATGGAAAAGGGTTCACGAGTAGTACTGTAGTAATGAGTGCACAGTGCTACAGTGTACAGAAATAATTATGAAAATTTATAAAAAGAGAGCAAAAGGACGGGCAGGCTTCTTTCGGTCCTACACCGAATTATGGAAAATGAGCTGGGTAGGAATCTTTCGGCGCCTCTTGTCTTTCAAAATCTTGAGAGACCTTTTGGTGGCTCTCCTTCTTCGTCGTCTTCTTCTTCTTCGTCTTTTATCTATCCCTATGGAATGGCTAGTATTCTTAGGATGCCATAATAGTCATTTTCATTGGAATTCTCACTATGATGGGAATGAGAAGAACCTGAATTTTCAATTTGAGAAAGGGCTTGCTTTAGCATTCCTGCTAATTATTGATAGGATTTAGCAGATGGTAGTTTTGATAGGACAAATCCTTTATCATGTAGAAATAGAGTAATATTATCAAGATCTATAGAAACGGATCCTCTAGAAGTAAGCTATTGTGTAATGGCTTGTTTAGTAACTCTATCAAAGAATTTGAAGTCATTCCACCATTTGACTTTGAAATGTCATATTAAAATGGGAATGCTAGTGTCGATGGATTTGCAGTAGTCAAAATACCAGCCTAATACCCATGATATTCCGAAATGGTAGAAAAATATCATCAGTTTGGGGAAATTTTTCTCATATGGAAGGAGGGGTGAATTTACTAAGGAACAATTCATAACTAGGCTGGATCCTTGGGTGAAGTATTTCATCAATGGGTCCAAGATGTTTCCACCATCTGACAAACCAATATGGAACTTGTCTAATATCAAAGTTTTTGAAGAAAAATAGCCAAGTATGAGAATTGTTGGCAGTTTTCCTCAGGAATGTATTCCATCAAGCTTGTTGGTAATCAAAATATGGAAAATATGATCTATATGATAAGGATTCAATCATCTTGGTATCAAATTTTTTCAAAGCTAAAAGATCAGGCTTCCATTAAGAAGGGTGAATGACTCTATGGATTCTAGCCATGGAATAATTAACATGGCCTTTATCAGAAAAATGTCTAAAAGTGACAGATTTTGTTTCTGTTAAGATTTTTTCATAAAACTCCATTGTTTTGTAAATATCATGTGGAGTATAGTTAAATTTTTCGGAAAACATATTTTTTGCAAAGAAGTATGGATCTTCATTATAAAATCCATTTTCTACATTGCAAACATTTTGAAATATTGTTTTATAGAAGAATTTTGGTTTTTAGAGGGGTTGCCTATGCTGGCCGAAAAACCACCTCGTTAGAAATTCTTTTTTCCATTGCCTTTTGAGTAGCTATGGGAGAAGGGTCAGGACTTACCATCGCTATTGAAGGTTGAGGTTGGTTATTGAAGGCCTGTTGAAGAAGTTGTAGGGCTTCTTCATGAGATATTTTTGTAATATCAAAAGGAGTACCTGATTCTTGTTTGACCTGGTTAGAAATGGTGATAATATTCAATGATGGTTGAGTTGCTTAAAGACAACTCCTGATATTGGTCAGGCCAGGAGATTTTTTCTCTGAAGGTGTTTCGGCACTTTCTTTGCCTTTATCTCTTCTGGTGGGTTTATTGAGAGGTTTGGGAGATATTTTCCCTGTAAAAATTCTCTCGTGAGAAAATCTAGAAGATAATTTGAAGAACCATTTATAATTTTTATATCAAAATCAAAAACAGATAAAATTGCTTGCCATATAGCAAAGATTTGTTTAGAAACAATATTTTGAACGTCCTTTTGTAAAACATCTTTTGCAGACTTGCAATCAATTCTTAGCAGAAACTTTTGATTTAAAAGATCTTCTTGAAACTTGAAAATAGAAAGGACAATAGCAACAATTTCTTTTTTAATAGTAGAGTAATTCTTTTAGCAATTATTCCAATGTTAAGAGACAAATTGAATAATTTGTTCTTTATTGTCTTTAGATTGTTTAAGAATTTCTCCATAACCAATATCAGAAGCATCTGTTTCAACAATTTTGCATGCAAAAGGATCAGCAAGATGTAAACAAGGAATTTCCTTAACGGTATGCTTAATTTGTTTCACAATATCAATGTGAACTTGAGTCTACGGTGGAGGATCTTTTTTAAGTCTCTGATGGAGTGGTTTGCAAATGATGTTGATACGAGGAAAAAATTCAATAATGTAATTCAAACTTCTAATAAATCTTTGCAATTGATTTTTATCTTTGATTTCATCAAGAAATTTTTTAGAAAATATTATCGATCTTTCAATGGGTATGATGGTTCCTAGATGAATGTCCTAGGAAACGTATCTTTGTTTTGAAAAGAGATATTTTAGTAGGTGAAACTACTAAACCATTCTTTTTTATGATATTAATAAAATGATTGATATGTTTAAAATATTTTTCTAAGGATGTGAAAAATATCAAAACATCATCTATGTAAACTATAATGTAATCAGAACAAGAGTTAAAAATGTCATTCATTATCCTTTGGAATTCAAAAGGGGCATTTTTTATCCCAAAAGGCATGACATTCCATTCATATTGGCCAAAATAAACAGTAAAAGCTGTTTTGTACCTATCCATTTCACTAATTTGGATATGCTAAAAGCCAGATTTCATATCAAATTTCGAAAATATTTTTGCATCATGAAGTCTATTTAACAAATCTTTCTTATTAGGTATCGAGTATCTTATCCACTTCAAAGCAATATTTAAAGGTTTGTAATTTATCACCAATCTTGGAACTCCTCTTTTTAGTTTAACATTTTTATTGACATGGAAAGCTAAGCAACTCCAAGAGAATTGGCTTTTCCTAATAAGCTTCTTTTCGAGAAGTTATTGTATTTCTTTTTGACAGAAATTTAGAACTTTGTGATTCATTTGAGAAGGCCTAGCTTTAGTAGGAATATCTTTTTCTGAAAATCCTAGTTCATAAAGCAAATCAACTATATGACATTTTCTTAACCAAAAAGTATTTGGAATATTTGAACATATAGAATCTTTGATTTGTTTTTAAGATTGGAAATCTTTTTCTGGAGACTTGTTTTAGAGAGATTTTTGTTAATCTTTTTGTATTCAAGATCTTCTCTAAGAAATTAAAGATGAGTTTCTTTATCTTGAATAATACAATTAATTTCAAAAATCGAATGTTCTTGAGTATTTAAATTTCTGGTTTAGGGTTTTAAAATGAAATCAAAACATATTCTTTTGCCTAATGTTTCAGTTTCAATTCTTCTTTAGAAACTTTAAAAGGTTGAATTAAATTAATAAAAGGTGATCCTAGAATAACATTTTGTTTGATATTTTTAACAAGAAGGAAAGGAGTCTTATAAGAAATTTGATCTTTTACAAATTCTGCTTTAGGAATTTTATAGCTTATTTTTAGCTTATTATCAAATGCTAATTTGAGGGACTGGGAAGTTTTTTCAAAATATTTGGTCGGTATAAGACCTTTTTTTATACAATTAAGATATGCACTAGTGTCAAAAAGGGCTGTTGTTTTCAAAATAAATTCATTGTTGACTTTTATAATAATATTGATAATTCATTTCCTGATTGTTATCTTAGAAAGCACTAAAAAGAAATTTGTATCATAAGGAGAAGGAAATTCGATAATTTTATTTTCTTCAAAATCTTCTTCCTTTCGTTTTCCTTTTAAAAATTTTGTTTTGATATAAAAAATTTCTTGTTGTATTTTTGATTGGGCTATTTTGAGTTCTTGGATTTCTTATGTTTGTATATTTATTTCATTATTAATGTCGCTTATAGAAATTGGTTTGAAATCTGTTTTCCTTTCTTTACTGAGTATAGTAGAAATATTGTAAGGAGTTTCATTTTGGAAAACTGATTTGGGATTTTGGAAATTATTTAAATATTTTATGTTAATTTCTGGATCAGTGATTTGGTCAATTATTTGTAAAAGAATTTCTTCTTCTTTTGTTAAAACATTTATATAAAAATTAGTGGCTTTTTCATCTTCACTTTCTGAAGTCGAGGATGAAGAAGTTTCTAAATCACAAACCTGAAGACCTTTTCCAAAACTAGATTCATCAGAAGAATTACTGTCAGTTTTAGCCATTATTTAGTTGAGCTGATTGATAGTTTCTTCGTCCAAATCTAACTCATTTACATTTTTGCTAATTTTAAAAATTATTTATGGCCTTTCTTGCCACAATTATAGCAAGTAATGTTTTTAAAATTCTTTCTTGGTTTCTTGGTTTTTTCAAAACTTTCATTTTCTTTTTTCTTAGAAAACTTTTTATCAAATTTCTTCTTATAAGGTTTCTTATAATATTTCTTTTGATCCTTTTGTTTAGAAAAACATTTTCCGAAGCATTTGGATTTTTTCAAAAGATTCAAAAGATGGATCATACTGGGCATAAAATGTAACGTCCCGAAATTCGGCTCACTTTCGTGGTCAATGAAATCGATGTATTTCTCATTTCATTTTAGTAAATCTCGCCCGGAACTGATCATTCTCGGGATACTGACTAGTAGGGAAAGGCTAACTAGGAAAAACGGTGCGTGGACCCAAGAACTCGACCATGAATTGAGTCCGATCCCAAGGTACAACAAGTGAATATTTTGTACCAATGTGGGCCGGTTTAAAGAGAGTGACGGATCTGGTTCAGTTGACGACGTACAATCGGATAGCGGATGATTCCGCACGACCGAGAGTACGCGCGATGAACGATCCCGAACTTATTCCGGGCGACCGCGACCCCCGAGACTAGCGATAGATCCTCGTGTTCTCTGGAAAATCGGGACCGTCACGACTCGAGTAGCCCTAGGTCGATACGCGTAACCCCTAAACAGCCGCCTATTAGTGAGAGACGCTAAAATTGCAAATTGAGCTAAAACGATCGTGGAATTGAGTCCGGATTTCGGTGTCAATTTTCGTGGGCGTACACGACTATTTTGTGAGGACGACGTCATTTTTATGTGGCCACATGTATTTGGGATCCATAGAGTCAAAAATTGAAAATTTGACCCGAGACCGGAAAATTACCGTTTTGCCCCTAGGTCTAATATTAGAATTTCGAATTTTGGACATTATTTTAGGGTTTAAATTGAGGTCCTATCAACCCCCAATAATTCAAAATATTGAGGACCAAAATGCCCCTCCACTAGTGAGCTTGATTGAACATCAATCCTTTGATTAGGGGTAGTTTAGGTATTATGAGGAGTAGCTCACCAACCCCACTCACTCAATCACTCTATAAGTCCTCTAGTCTCTCTCTCTCTCTCCTCTCATTCTCTCCCCCAAGCAGTCAGCACCCCCTTCCTCCCCCTCACTCTCTCCCGATTGCTCTCTCTCTCCCTCACGCCGTCGCCGCCGCTCATCGGAGGAGCTCCGCCGCCGCCGGGGCTATTCCGCCACCACCACCACCTCGCCTAGCCCCGTCCAACCATCCCACTCCTCTCTCTCTCCCTCCTATCCACCACGACCAGCCGCTCCCCCTCCTAGGACCGCCGGTGCCCTCAATCGCCGTCGTGCACACCGCCGAGGAAGGTCGCCGTCGCCGCCGCTGCCCAGCCTTCCTTGTCATGTGTTTGGCCCCATTTCAAGCTTAGGACATCAAGTGAGTTTGACCCTAAACCCTAATTAGGATAATTTGCATTTCTAGATGGGTTTTAGGGGTTAATTAGGGTAATTTGGGGGTTAAATTGTGGAGGTGATTAAGGGCTGCTGTTGTGGCTGATTTGGTGGATTAGTGTGATGAATTAAAGGAGGTCTAGTGGCCCGAGAGGCGCTGTACAATGGCTGGACAGGTTTGGATCGGAATAGCCCAAGTTTGGAAAAGTTCGGATTTGAAATGTGGATTATAGTGCGCGCCTTATTTGGTCTTGTGGTGGCTAATTAAAATGGTGCTTTGGAGAGTCTAATGGAGCATTTTGAGGTTATTGAATGGCTCGGTGCGACCGGTTTAGTGGCTGTCCACATTGGACTTTAATTGGGCAAGATGCAATTGATTTGAGGTTTAGTAGTGTAATTGTCGGAAATGTTGGATTGACCGAAATAGTGGCTGAATTGTCCTTGAATGCGAGCAATTTTGTAGTGCTGTAACATATGCCTAGTGTGACTAGGAAAGGAGTAGCTTGGTGGGCCTCGATTTATGTGGATTCATGTTGAACTAGTTGTGTGATTTATGCGTGTGAATTGTGTACCATGCAGGAGTGCTTGAATTGATTCCATGGTTGTGCTAATATGTGGTTGGGTGTATTGAATTGTGGTCTGAGCATATTGCATGACGAATTGAACAAGTGGTGTAGTGATATTAAATGCTCTTTGTGAAAAATGTGAGTGCCCAAGTGTGATTGTTGTAGTCGTGGGTATGCGTCACGAGCATTGGCACGACATGTGCATTTATAAGTGTGCCCGAGTGACATGTGCATTGTGATCACCTAAAATGCCATGATGTGTTTAACGCGGGTTCAGATAAAAATTGGTGCTTGTGAATGTGTGATCACAATAAATCCTAATGCGTTTTACGCGGGGTAGTAAACCCATCCTGAGGCATGTTACGCGGAACAATACTCGGTTTATCGGAAGATGACTAACCTAAGGCGTTTTACGCGGATAATGTGTTATGAGCCTGATGCGTTTTACGCGGGCCAGAGATCGATTTCGAAGTGGTGGACCTAATGCGTTTAACGCGGGTCGGTGGAGAAATTGGTAAATGGCAAAGTGTTAGCATGCAAGTGTACGTTAATACATTGATGAGGCATGAACATGAGTGCGAACATGAACATATGCATTACATGCTTCGGAAAGTGAGTGATATGTGCGTATGTGCCTCGATCTAATTCTATGATGCTGTTGTGATCATCTTTATAGAATGCCTAACCTGCAAGGTCAAGTGAATTTAGATTTAGGCCCGAGGGCCTGAGTCAGTTTACGTTTTGAATTGCGCGTTATTTAGTACTCGTCAGGAGGTGCACGTTAGCCTAGTTTAGGTTTAGAGAACTACTCACTAAAATTATTCTCATTGTTCTATAAAACTAATTTTTCATACCCCCAGCCTTGAGATCCCTGATGTCCCAGTACGTTTTGGAATTCCACACCATATAAAGCGGATGAGAACGATACACCCCGTAGAGAACGGGGAGATATATATTAGGTATTATACCTTAGTTTGGGTGGACATGGGGGAGTCACATTATCAGACCCATGAGTACGTGGCTTGGTGCTTCAGGAACGATCTCAAAGAGTATGGTCCTCTTCGGACTTTTGATGTCCCGTTCACCGGGTTGGGCACTCGGTATCCTCGATGCCCTGATGGCGAGGTGACTGACCCCAGCTCTTCAGCCAAGAAGAGTGCGAGCTCCGACGGTATACCAGTAGAGTACGAGGTAGATGAGTTCGAGCCGATGGACATAAAGCCAGACGACGGGGACTCTGTTCCAACGCCGATGGAGCTGGAAGATGAGGAGCTAGAGCCGATCGAGGAAGACCCCGTGCTAGAGGTCGAGCCTGAGGATATGGACTCGGAGGAGGAGACTATAGAGGCCGAGTCTGAGACGGACTCATCAGGGTCCGAGGAGGAGATGCCTGACAACTCTTCATCCTCGGAGTCTTCTAATTTCGACCCAGACTGGGCACCGTAGGAGTTAGCGTTCGCCTTAGATTGGTAGGGCCAGTAGTACCTTTTTCATCAGTGCCCCACCTTTAACAGTAGACTGACCCCCAAGCCACTTACCCTCTTTTTTGTCAGTAGTGGCCTTGACCTGTTTTTGGTTTTTGATGATTAGGTTGTATATGGATATTGTATATGGTTCCCAGTAGTAGTGCAAGTGTTTATTTGGCAATCGTCGTTGTTTGTTTCTGTAGCTATCCTTGGTTATGTGTTCATCATTGTACCGGTGATTTTGAATACTTCCGCATGTGCTTTAAATCTCTATGTTGGGTGTTAAGTCGGCGACGCATCCTAGGACGTTGCACACGAATCGACCTTTACGAGGGATGTGGCGCGTCGAAGAGTGTGGGGCGTGACATAAAATCTCTTAATCCTTTTTTAGAAAGTTTTTGTTCCTTTTTTATTTACTTTTGAAGACGTATATTGACACACATTTGTGTTCCTATTTTATAAACATAGGAGGTTAATTCACCAAAAGAAAGATGATCATATGGAATTTGGTTTCCATATTCTTTTGTTATCTTATTGCGAACTTGTTCTTCTATGAGTTTTGGTAAATCAGCAAGAAATTTTTATTTTCAAAATGGTTGGTTACAATCCGTTCTTTGGAAAACTCTTTGCAAAAATATTTCTATATATTCTCTAAATTCTCCTAAAGATCTACATTTCATATTTGATAAAATATCTTGGTTTTTGTCTAGAAAATGAGAGGAATCTCCAAGAAAATGTTTGGATATAGAAAATATCAGAGTATTGACAGCATCCTGGATAGGTTGGCCATTTTCATCAACTATTCCTGGACCAAGATTGTCAACTTTATAAGCATTTAGAATTTGAGACCTTTACTTATCATTCGGGTAGTTATCCCATCATCCTTTGATCTGGCCAGTAAAATTGACTATTAAAAGATAGGCAACAGAATGGTCAGAAGTGTCTAGAATGGTTTTATAGGTATTGGCAAGCATAACCATTTGAGACAAAATATTTATGAGATTTTGTTCAAAAATACTGTTTATATTCCATTCATAAATTGCATCAGAAGAATATTTGTTTTGGTTTTTGGAAAAAGTTTCTTCTGTAAGAATGTCAGGAGGGGTAGCGCAAGAATAATATAATTTTTAGGGATCTTTCCAAGTAATACGGTTTATTTTTGGAATTGATTCGGTGTCAGATTTATCTACAAGATTGATTTGATTAAAAGGTTCTGTATGATCAGGAATGTCTTTGACACTTAGGTTTTGAATGAGGAGAGTATCTAAAATTAAAGGGTTTTTAGAATTTAAGACTGCTTTTCCTTTGAGGAACTTTCTCCTATTTTCTAAGGCTTGAGCAAATTCAAGACTGGGATTTTTTGGAAGTTCAAAATGCTTAAAGAGCGGAGTTTTTAAATCCTTTTTAGAGGTTAAGTTTGAAGAGGATGAATAATTATTTTGGACGGAGATTTCTATACGGTCTAATTGTTTTCCTATGGTATGAAGATGTTGATTTGAAAAATTGTTTTGTTCAACAATTTTTTTGATTCCTATGCCATCTATTTCAGAAGCTTTTTTGAAAGGAGAAGCAACTATTTCAGTTTCTCGGTGTTCAAATTTTATTTTTCTAAGAGGAGGATGATTAGACTCGATGACTTGGTCATTGTCTAATTTTCATTTATAAAACTGGTCCAAAACAAAAATCTATTTTTCTTCTAAAAATTTGTTTTCAAGCCAATCAAAGAAGAATATTTGGATTTCATGTTGGTACATGTAATCATAATACTCCTTTTTGATTTGGAGTGCTTGTTTTTGAAAATTCTCAAAGAACCATTCTTTGATTTGTTTACTTTCAAAAGAATTAAATTCTTTATTTAAAATTATTTTTTCTGGTTCAAAAACTTATTCTAAAACATTGATTTCAGGATCTTCCATTTCAGAAGGAGTTGGATCGGGGAAATCAGGAGTATGTTGATAAACTGGTCTGAAAATTCCTGACCTATTATCTATACCACTGATATTTGGAAGAGGAGCACTTGCAGATGCTTCCTCAGGATTATTCAAAGGAATGTTAGGAATAGTGTCTATAGATCTTCGAGAAGAAGTGGAATGTCAAGAAGGAATTGATATGATGTCACAAGACCCTTTAGGAATATCAACAGATCTTCTGAAAAATTGTATAGTTATTTTTCCTTTAGGGTGTTGTATAATATTAGTAGAATCAGAGTTTTGAATGATTTGTTGGGGAATTCGGTTTTCTAATTCCCATTGATCAGGAAGGGTCATTTGATTCCAAGGAATAGTCCTTGGAATGGTAATATTTGCTTTAGAAACATCCATTTGTAAAAGAAGAGTTTCTCTATTGGAACTCAGTTTAAAAGTTTTACTATCAAAAGCAGAATTCATTACTTTGCAATAAACTCTGTAAATAAGAGCTATGGGGATAGAACCTTTAGCTATAGAGTAATTATGAGTTTTTATTTGGAGAGTCAAAGATTTTAAAACATTTTTATCTTTAAGGGAAACAGTAAGACCAGGATGACTATCAAAATGAATTGGTTCACTACATAGACTTGTTTTTACAACTCCAAGAATAGATTCATCATATTTTAAAAGTCTCGCATCTCTTAAAACAAAAAGCAAAGAAGTATATAAAACTTCTTTAGTAAAGGGTTTAGCACCAACCTGTACTAATCCTATATGCATATAATTCCATTTTATGGAATGTTTCTTTATAGAGTCTTTATTCAAAAGCTGTATTGAGGCAAAATAATTAGAAAGTGGTACATCTCTTTCTTCAGTAACAATAATAATCATTGTGTCCAAAAATTTTAAACTTTGAATGCTCATAATTTGGTTAAGCTTGATTTTTGGATAGATCCAATTTTCGATAGATTTATTAAAATTTTCTATGCTAATTTTTTCTCTATTTACTGTTCCTTGATCTGAGGACATTTGTGATAAAGAACTAGAGGAAGACTCGGATCTTCTTAATAAGTTCATTGCAAAAGACTACTTTCTTCTTTCCAAATGATCTCCAACGATGCTGACCAATGAACTCACTACACCACTGGGTTTTATACTGCCGGGACCACATCCAACATCAGATCATTTAAAAAGATCTCCATGAAGGAAGTCGTCTTAACTGCCAATGATCTTAATATAGAATATCTTTATCTGGGGATTATAAATAGATTAGAAAAGAGCATAGAATTAATTTGACTGTTTACGTTTATTAGAATTGGATATATATATATATATATATATATATATATATATATCTCACATCACTCTCTCCCCATTTTCGGTGTGCAATTCAGTTCAATTCTGCTCCCTTCGTCATCTTAAAAACCCGTCAAGAGCCGCTCGTTATCCGGATCCTCGGGTCTCAACGACCACTCCCTGTCCTCATTAGACCGGATTAGTACATTTGGGGAGATGCATTATATTTCCAAAGTCCTCCAAATGCCATTTTCTCAAGGCCGCTCCTCACCATCCTTTACGTCTTCACGATAGCGACGTTGCATCAATGTGGCCATCTCTTTTTTCGAGCACGAGTAAACTTTTGTCGGATTTTGCCAAAGGTCTTTGACAAAAAGAAAAGGTGTTTAGTAAATACTTCTAGAAGAACTCAGGGAAGATGCATTGCATTTTAAATCCTCCAAAGGCTCTTTTTTCTCAAGACCATTCCTCACCATACGACTTCATGACAGCAACGTTGAGTCAGCGAGACCCATCCCTCTTTTCGAGCACGAGTAAACTTTTCGAGCAAAAGACGATTGATATGTGAGCCAAGTATCCAACCAAGCGCGTCGACCAATTCCTTGTTCGCACATGGTTGTTCACAGAGTTGATGTTGACCCTTTTGGTTCTCCCAGTTTGGCTCGAGAGAAACGGGAATCGAAACTCAATTATTTGCCATACCAAGTTGCTTTATAAATGACAAAATATAACTCTCTGAGGACACGTATAAAATAACAGCGTGATTGACCATTTGCTTTTGCATAATAAACAAAATCCGGCTAAACAACGGCTGTTTCTTGGACTCATTTGAAGTTGATGCTATTATATCAAACTTTAGACTAATCGTCCCACGTTCGATCCACATATAGATGTTTAATAGTTAATGTAGTAATTGCGGCGCAGAATGGAAATGCAAGAACCCGACACGATGAGATAACCCTAGTCAAACAAAAGAGAGTAAGCTATCGGTGGGAACCTTGAATCACACGAGATACAGAAATTCGCTGGCCAATATTGCGCACTTTCTAGATAGGATTGAGTCACCTTGCTAATGTTGTCAATGGTGATTGCGACATAAAGTACCAGGTCTAAGTCAATGGAACTTAACGTGTATTTACTTAATTTTGATTTCACGTAAGGAAATACTCCACCTGTTCACCCACTTTATAAAGAGTGAAAATTACGTCCGCTGGGGCCTACTTCCTAAAAATTTGCTCTTTAGGTCCAATCTCAAACTTTTGCCTAAATTTTTTTTTTGTTCTAAAACTCCAACTTCCGTTGGACTCCCAAATCTATCCCCTTTTAGCATAAACATCCAAGTTGCCGTTAGTTATCCGAGGTGGTATCCACGTGAAATCGGACTCATATATTCCACAAGTACGGAGAAGCGTTGAAGAGCCTCCAAGTTCCGGCGAGCTCGTCACCGGTGTCATCAAGTTCGGGTGCAAGTCCGGTGATTGAGATGGTGAACACATCGCTCTTGAATCAGCATCGCTTGTACACGCCTCTCAGCACTGTAGATCCCGGCAGATCTAGGTCACGAAATTTTCTAGTCTTGTTTCCAATTTTGTGCGTAATTGGGTTGCTTATCAGTAGGAAGAATGAGGAGTAAAGGGAGCATAAAAAGCCGGACATTTTGTTGTTCAAGATTTGATTAAAGCCAATCTTCGAGAGGCCATGGCCGCAATCTCGACGAAGCTTAGGTGGCCCCGAGCTTGTGACTCAAAACTCTAGTGGCAATGGCCACCGTGAGCCCAAAGCTTGATTGGCCATGGCCATGAACGTTGCGAGCTGGAAGCTCAAGCGACCATGGCCACCGGGAGCTTAGAGCTTGAGTGGCCATAGCCGCCTCTCTCTCTCTCAGTTTTTCTTTTTCCTTTTCTTTTGTTTATCTTTCTATCTCTTAGTTTTTCTCTTTCTTTTCTTTTATATTGGCTGATGTGACAGTACACGTGGATGCCACGTCAGATAACTAACGATGACTTGGACAATTTTGTTAACAGGGATAGATTTTGGACTCCAATAAAAGTTAGGGATTTTTTTTTGGCAAGAAAAAAAGTTTGGGATATATTTGGCAAGGGAATTAAGTCCGTTCGATAGATATTTATTTGACATGATTAATTTGTTAAAATGAGTAAGAAACGTATGTAAATATACATATATATAATTTACTTTCTCTGTTTAGTAACGAGTAGCTTTACACCATCCTCTACAAAAATACTCGTGTGTTTCTTCTAGGCTAGACGGATTTTCTACCGACCTAGCTTGACTCTTTCCAATACACCTAACTAATTCCACAACCAGTGAACCCGGTACCAAGAAAAGTCAATCAAATCATATCTTTATAAATGAGAAGGCTAGTTGGCTTTTTGACCATTGTTATTAACATGTATGCAATCGTAATAGCAAGTATCGGGTCGCTTTAATTGAAAATAGGTTAAACATCGACATCGCATACCTCCCATATATCGTCATCCCTTAGTTCAATAAAGAAAAATCATGTTCTCTTCTCTACCAATTATTTCGTTCTCGCGCATGAAAGAGCGAGTTTTCCTCCTCCTCCCGGCGGCGACGGTGACTGTTCCCTCACTCGAATGTTATCTAGATAAAATTCCCTATGACCCGCAATCCTTCCTAATTTCTCCCTACATCTCTGAATCTTCGTGCCCACTTTGAAGCTACGAACGAGGCTGTTTCGTCGCCACATTGTCGCTCGTCGCGACTCTTTGCCTCAGCTCTCGAATGGAGTTTTAAGTGGCGGAGTCGAGACAAATTTATCCCGGGATCGATTGACTAAAGGCACAACTTACATTCATACACAAACAGTTATTCCGATCTCAGTATATATATCAAAGCCAACTCCAAAAGTGGGCAAAACTACCAAAGGTGAAATTCATGGGGTAGAAATTAAACGGTGTGCTAAATGAATGAGTACAAAACATCATTTTTGTTAAAGCACTTGAAAAACCGGTATCTCTGAAAAATCTAAAAATATTGTTATCATGAGTCTACATTAATCGTATCACAAACCTACAAAATTTGCATATAAAACTTATTTCGATCTTAATATTGTTAAAAAAAATGAAACATATGACGATTGAGTTTTATTATTACCTCGTCCTATCAAATGATGCACTAAACGAATATTACATTTGTTCATATGAATATGAGATGAGGTAATTATACTTGCGAAATCAGGAATATTATGTTATAACTGGCATCTTACATATTTATTAGACTAACAAAATGTATGACCTGAGAAAAAAAAATTTATACCTAAACACAATAATGTTTTATTGTATCTACTTTAATGATAGTTAAGGTTTTTCATCTTCCCAAACAAAAGCAAAGATACAAGCATATGGTCCGAAAACAATTATTAAATGATAAGCATGGACCATGCGCAATCATTTTCCAACCAGCACCACTTTCTATTTGGGACCTCTCTTTCGGAGCCGGACACAAAACGATTCTCAATTTCTTCAAGGAGGTGAGGTAGCGCATCCCATCAGACAAACACGTTAGACCTTGGCAACCAATAACACAAAGCTCTTGGATCAAAGAGAAATTGCCAATCTATTCCGGCAAACTCATCATATTCTCACAGCACTCAACCTCGAGAAATTGTAGAGTGGTGACATGTTGAATCCCCTTGAAAAATGCCATCAGTTTTGGAAGTTATTTGATTCTAAGATCACGGAATTTCGTGCGGGATTGCCACTGGATGCCATGTTAATTGTTGTGGCTTGACAAGTTGAGTTCTTTACAAGTCCACATCAAGGTGCTGGAGCGAGGACAGGTACTGCATGTCATGAGAGAGACTCCCTAGTTTGCCGCAATAGCAGAAGCACATGGACTCAATAATACTGAGGATTCGAAGTAGTGTCTCGAGCATCGAGTGCTCCATATCCGCCCCACCAAAGAGATGTAGATCCTTTAATTTAAAGAGAGGGACGAATGTGGATACTAGTACTGCTTCTGATAGACAATTTGTTCATCACATGTTATTCCAATAACTTTGCGCTAACTCCACCTAATGTAAAGTATTCTATCATGGGGAACAATGGCATGGAATTCAAGTGGGGACAACCCCGTATTCGCACGGACAAAAGTTTTGGAAATGATGATTGTGAATCATACCGTAGATTATCACGATGTGCTCCCACCAGTTGCCTTCTTTCCCACCATATGTTGCGACAGTGGAGTTACGTATGTTAAATATGAGTATTAAACCCGTTAAAACGTGTCTAATTGTGTTGTGTTGAAACAAATGACATGTTAACAAATTAACTTAAATGTATTAATTCATGTTTAAACCGGTTAGGCGGGTCAACTCTCGTAATACACAATTTTAATCTTGTCATAACCGTTTATAACACGAGCTCGTTTTTTTCTAAATCTAAACCTGTTTAATTGCATGTCATGTAAAGGATCTTGTCGTGAGAGAGAGAGAGAGATTGTTTGAGTGAGTGAGTGAGACCGAAATTGAGATAGGTATTTAAAACTCTTCCCATACGTACGATTACAATAATGACATGTATATTTTGTTTAAAGGTGCATGTCACAGTCACAAGCCCGCACATGGAAAAACACGAGAGAAAGCCTGAACACAACACAAAGTGGCACCCACCACACTAGCTAGATTAAAAAATTTAGAAAAACTAATTCCATCACGTTTCTAATGTTTCTTCGCGTAAAACTGCTTGCAAATCCCGAGCATAATGATCTTAATGCATAGATTGTTCGTTTTCTACATTGTGCGGTGATGGTCACCTTTTGCACTCGGAGTTATGCCACCTGAATTTTCATTATGCATAGGTTAGCACACCACTTTTAAGAGAATCATGTAATTGAATGACCTATGAAATTATCTGACCAAAATAGCGATCCATTGGATAAAACAACGCATTAAAGTGAATTTAGCCAATTATAACAAATTTTAAGAATTCCTAGAATATGAATTAGTTATTTAATCAAATTGGCTGTTCCTAATGAAACCAAAAACCAAATCAAAATCGAGGGTTATAAGGTCAGTTCTTAGAATTGTGAACCGACCCATCTAAAATCGATCATCCCTAGATGTCGCCACCCCTCCGATCTCTCTCTCTCTCTCTCTCTCTCTTTTTTTCTTTTGAACTTTAAGTCTTTCTTTCAAAAAAAAATCAGCCCTTTTTTTGATGCGATGCTACATAGGATAGAAAAATTAGTAAAAATGTTTGCCACATAAATAATTAATGACTCTATATGTGATCTCACCTCATACATAATTTGTAGTATATGTAGGCGTGTGAACATTAGGACAAAGAATTGTCCCAATTTTCTTATTTTTTTAATTTTTTTTCTTGTGCTTGTATACATATAACCCAAGTAAGATGGTCAATGCATTGTGATGTTGTTCATAAGTAAGATCTATCGTTACAGTTCTCCATTAATACTCATTTGATAGTTATGACCTACATAAAACACATCGGACCATTATAAAATTGTGTGGATATTTTGAACACTTCGCTTGGGACTTTGCCCAAATCGAACACATTGTAGGCCCGTTCATCACTTGGATGATGATTTTGGATTGGTGGGATAGGTCAGATGTTATAATCGGTTTTTTCTTTCTAATAAGGGTATGCTGTTAAGTTATGTGGACTTGGCCTGCCACGGCACAATTGCACGGCCTAACTTTTTGGCAAGCCTACTAGCAGCCCATCCAAGCCGAAAAAGTATTGTATTTAAGTCACATGACTAATGTGGCATAATTAACCAATCACAATCTAGGCGAGATATGCATCCCAATAAATTTTTACACTTGAATTTTGTAAAGCTTTTATTGACCAACTGCTCCATTTGTCACCGTATGTGATATGACTGTCATATATGAAACGCCTTTTCTCTAGTTTTCAGCTGTTTGCTTTGACAAAAAATTCACCGAAACAAAACCATTTTTCTTCTGTATGTTTCATTTTCATCTTCTTTTCTGTGAGCAAAACAAAATAATTACAAGATAAATTTACCCTTTTAGTTATTTCCTTTTTTATGCTTTTGCCATAATCTCTCTGAAATCTGAATCAAAACGCCATAAATGCTCTACGACTTCGTGACAGCAACGTTGAGTAAGCGTGACGATCTCTCCTTTCGAGCACGAGCAGAGGACGAAAAAAACTGAAATCTGTAGTCCCATGTCCAACCATGCGTCGCTGACCAATTTTCCTCGTTCACACGTGGTTGTTCAGAGAGCTGTGAGATATTTAGTCGATGTTGACCCCTTTTCTCCTCCGCAGATTGGTTTGAAAGAAATGGGGTCTGGAACTCAATTATATGCAAGTTGCCATATAGCTGACAAAATAGAAACATTCTTAGTATATAAATCATGACAGCGTGATTGACCCACTGCTTTTGCATAATCAGCAAAATCCAGCGAACCAGCGTGTTTCTTGGTCTCATTTGACAAGAACTAATCAAGTTGATGCTTTCAGATCTAACTTTAGACTAATTGTCCTGGGGACCACATATAGACTTCTGGTAGTCACAGAATTATTGCGGCACAGAATGGAAATGCAAGAAACACGACGAGATAACCCTAGTCAAAGGAAAGAGAGTAATCCATTGGAGGAAAACTCAAAATCACACGAGGTATAGAAATGCAGTAGTTAGATCTGTCAAAATGGGCCTAACCTATATTTAATGGGCTGAGTTATTAAATATACTAGTTATATTCAGTAAATGAATTTAGAATGACAAAACCTAAAATAATATGGGTGTTTCTTTTCATTCTCACTTGATTTTACGCTTACTCGTTCCGCGTTCTCATCTCAGTTTGGATATGAAATTTTCTATGTTGATTTAAATATGGAATTGTTTTAGCAACATGGCTCAAGTCAGGTCAAATATAAGTTCGGTATGAGTTAGGTTGGGTATGAATCACTAGATTTATATTACATAAAAATAGGTCAATTTAGGTCGGACCATTTTCAACCCAACCTGATCCACTTGATTGACAGGTCTAGCAGTAGTCATTTAGACACAATTAGATAGAATTGAGCCACCTTAGTAATGTTGTCAATGGTGGTTGCAACATAAAGCATAAGAGACTTTTAGAGCAAATTGGTGCAAACAATAACAACAACAATACATTCCTTTCGGTCGAAACATCATTAATGGAAGTAACATCATAGTCAATAGAACTTACTGTGATTTACATACATAGATACATATATATGTCATTACATTATTAACCTACTTTCTTTGCTTAGTAACGAGTAGCTTGACATCTCCTGTACAAAAACAATGGCTTTTGAACGAATCTGGTTTCCTTTCTCCCCATGTTTGGTTTTCACTCGTGCTTCTTCTAGGCTAGACGGATTTTCTTCCTACCTAACTTGACCCATTCGAATACAGTCGCTTGATTCCTGTGATTCCACAACTAGTGAACTCGGTAACAAGAAAAGTCAAGATTTGATGTCGAATCTTATCTTTGTTGATGCAAAGCCTAGATGACTTTTGACAATTGTAACTAAGATGTATGCCTTCGCAATAGCAAGCTTTGGATCGCTTTAATTGAAAATAGGTCAAACATTCACATCTCACTTTCTAGATGGTCATCCAAAGACTTTATATATATCATCATCGGTTAGACTAAAATAGAAAAATCATTTTATAGCCAAGCGCAACCTACAACTTGTGCTTTATGGGTCAGACTTGTTTGGTATCGGAACCATGGTCTCAAAGTCGAATTTCATAGCCCATGACTCATTTGTGAGATTTCCTCTCATTAAAGTGCATAATATTTTTTCCACACTTCTTTCGTATCTATATGCATCGGATTCACATGCTTAAGTCCTCCGTCATTAAATGAACCTTTATATGAGGGGTCATGTTAAGATATATAATATATACCGCTCAGCGGTTTATTTGTGGCCCAGAAGTCCTGAAGTAAGGAAAGGAAATAGCTAAATGTGAAATGAAAGAGATTCGCTCAGAAGTTATTTAGAGGTGTTTTGCAAAGAGTCTTTCTCGTAGATTTGGAGGTGAGATCAAACAGGAGACTGAATGTCTCCCCTCCTTATCCTCTTCCCTACCAATCATTGCATTCTTGCGCACGAAAGAGGGAGTTTTCCTCCTCCTCCCGACGACAACCGTTTCCTCACTCAATTGTGTATCTAGATGAAGCTTCCAGTGGCCCACAATCCTTTCTAATTTCTCCCTAAGTCCCTCAATCTTTGCCTTAGCTCTCGATTGGACATTTAAGTGGCGGAGCCAAGATAAACTTTCCTATTCCAAGACCACGGAGTTTCGCGAGGGATCGCCACTGGGTGCCATGCTCGTGGTTATGGCTCGACAAATGAAGTTCTTTATAAGCCCGTTTATCGAGGTGCTCGAGGGAGGACAGGTACTGCATGTCACTAGCGAGACTCCTTAGTTTGCTGCAATAGTAGAGACGCATGTGTCGCGCTGCACCTCTTTTGGGACTTTCGGGATTTGTGCATTAAGGAAGTATTTCCGTGTAAGAATCTCTCCCAAACCATACCTCATGTGACAGAGGATAGTAATTTCCTATTTAATCTAAGTTTATGATTTTGGAGTCGCCACTAGTCATTATTAGTAGATAGACTAGAAACCTAATCAAGGTATGAGAGAAATACCACGATTCTACAAACCAGAGATTTTGAGCATGGGGACTTGATTACGTTATTGATCCCAAATCGAGATCCCTAATGCCCTTTCGGTACCTAAAAACGATAAACTGTCTAAAGTATCATGCAAATTCCCGAGGTTTACCCAATAATTCTATCCATTTTAATCGCAGGAAAAACCAAACAAATATTAAATGTACAATTAATGTCAATCAGATCAATCAATCCTAAATGGTCTCTAAAAATGAGAATCAATCAAAACATCCAAACCATTATAAAGCTCTAGAAGCTTATTCATTTCATGATTTATATTTTTTTTAAGGTTTTAGGGTTTTTTAAGGGTTATAACACCTGAATTTGGGATTTTCTAAAAAGTGCCACTTGGGCACTTCCAAAAATTCAAATTTCACTTTTTATGGTTGGCTATAGTGTTTTTGGACCATTCTGTAAATTTCAAAAAAAAATTCAGAAATTTCATTAACCGAGAATTGATTTTTATGATTTTCTGAAAATTTTTATAAATTTACCAATTTTTCAATTTTTTTATTTTCTAAATTTTTCACATTTTTATTTGTATTTTCTGAATTTTCTAAATTTTTATGAATTTTCTAATTTTTTATTTTTCTGCGAATTTTTATTTTTTTCCTAGATTTTTCGAATTTCTAAAATTTTTTATATTTTTATGATTTTTTACATTTTTTTCGAATTTTTTATGTTTTTATTTTTTTTACGAACTTTTAGATTTTTTTAGATTTTCTTATTATTTATTTAATTTTTAAATTTCCCACCGGGAAACGAACCGGACTGGCACGGTTCAACCGGTTTGGCTTGGCCAAATCGGGCATCGCTAGCGCCAATTGTCTTCTCCGGCGAGTACGATGCCCAAAACGGCACCGTTTTGGCTCAATTTCTTTGGGGCATTTCCCCAAGCACTCGGTGAGCATGATCTCTTGTTTTGGATTATCAAGGCCGCGACTTCGGATCGAAATCTGACGAGCTTCCGGTGACCTTACGTTCATGTTTTTAGGTTCTATATTGAGTCTTCCTCATCCTCTAGCCATCTAACCTAGTCGGATCATTGCCTAACCACCGCCGGCCGGTGAAAATCAATCCCAAAGGTCTCAACCTAAAACTGATCAAGACCAGCTTCTTTGACCTTCAGATCATCACATAATCCGCCCTACCCATCTACATCGATCAAAATCAAAATTAAAACATCAAGCAAGGTCAATAGTTACTAACTTGAGCGGCCATTGGCCACAGAAGGCACTCCGGTGAGGCTCGAGAACTTCGGCGAGGGTTTTCAACGATGGATTGACTCGGATTTGTTGATTTAACAGCACAAAATGCAATCAAACAATACAAAACATGATTAGAAACAAGTTTTGAACATTCAGAAATACAAAATCACGATCAGAATGATATGAACAACAAGATTAAATCAAATCGTGTTTTCTGGAATTTCTAAAAAAACTGTGGCTGTGAGTAATATTTAACTTCTTTGTTCGATAACAAATCGAAGTTCTCGGGCTAATCGAAACCTATGGAGCTGTTCTTCGTCATTTGGACTTCAATCTGGCTACCTTAGCTTTATCGGAAAACGTCAAGACACGCCGAATGAGATCAACTTTCAGACCTTGACAATCAACTAATCAGACTAGAACAAAGAGGGGAGGTTACTGCCAAACCCTGAGTTACCGGTGCTACGCCGTCTAGGGTGGTGTCAGACGCTCAAATGGGAACCTCAGACCCTCTCTCTCTCTCTAACTTCTCCCTTTGGTTTCACCTGTTTCTCTCTCCTCTCTCTCTCGATAATTTCGTCGAACACTTTTTCCTCAATGTTCAATTTTTTCTTGGTTTTTATTGATCCATTTTTCCCACCTCCGGATTGTTAGAACCGACTTCCAATCGGTTATAACCGATCTCCGACGACAGCCGGAGATTCTCTAGCTGTCGTACCTGTCAAACACGTGTCTATTTGACCGAAGAAGATTCGCGAAATGGAGGGCTTGAAACGTTTTTTCTAGGTTTAATGTGACTCGATTAAGTCGGGCAAATAAGGTGATTGACTCGGGTCTGGTCGGGTTGACCCGGTCGACTTGGCAGACCTCAGTTGGTCTGAATTCACCAATTAAGCTCAATTTCGACCTAATTTTCAAAATTAAACCCCAAAATTAAATTTCCCATCATATTCTGAGCCCAAATATGTGATTTTCGCCAATTTTTGTTATAATCGTGTCCAAGATTTTCACATTTTTGTATTCGTGTTAATAGGTTTTTATTCAATTTGATGTCCTAATGACCTGATTAGGCAAAACTGATGCTAAAATTGAATTACCCACATTTGATTAACCCTAGAAATGATAGTCTCATGATTCGACAATTTCCTATTGGGCACAATTCCCAATTTGGGCTCAAAATTCTTAATTTTCAATTAAATTTTGGGGTTTTCTGATTTCTTCGACAAATTGTGTAATTGGACCAACCATTATGTAATTCAAGGTCTCAAAATCATTTTTTGTGAAGACATTATGACTTGAAAATGACTAGAAAATATTTAATTGCATTTTTGGTTAAATTCGATTAATTTTTCCCAATTTTGGGGAAAACACATACCTGATTGAAATTTTTCAAAATTGATGATGTATTAATGAAATTGGATTTAAAAGAAGACTAATGACTATTTTTATGGAATTTTCTGATTCCATTTGCTATTTTTCTTGATTTTCTCATTTATTTTGAATAAAAGAAATTAAGGAAAAATGCAGGAAAATGCTAAAAAATTTATTTTTGGTTTAGAAATAGGTTTCTAGGCTTGGACAAGACTCCTAGCCCTAATTTTGAGATTTTTGAAAATATGAAAAAAATAAGCTAAAATCATGTATCAACAGCTACCCCTCTTGGAGATTGAGCTCGTTAGATATTGATTTCAAAGACAACGTGACACCTGAATTCTTTAGTCGACTCACTGAATAAGATAAGATGAAAATTTCACAACAACTGATTAGGGATCTTGCTTTTAAAATTTATGATCTAATCCAAAGGTTTTCTTTTCAAGATGTATTTTGAAAGGTTCTTAATGATTGAGGGAGAGAAACTTACCTGTTTGTGAGTGTCTCTTTGTTGCTTATCCAAGGGCATGAATTGATGATGGAGATGATTATGATGGTTATTCTGATTTCGTGATTTAATGACGAACCCACGAACCATGAATACCTGAGGCTCCTCGCCCGAAGATTTGGAAATTTGCCTAGTGGTTCCTCACCAGTATGACTTGAATTTGCCTAGGGGCTCCTCACCTATAGGACTTTGAATTTGCATAGGGGCTCCTAGTCTGTAGGACTTTGAATTTGTCTAGTGGTTCTTCGCTTGTAAGACTTTGGATTTGCTTAGGGGCTCCTCGCTTGTAGGACTTGAATTTGCCTAGGGGCTCATCGCCTATAGAACTTTGAATTTGCCTAGTAGTTCCTCACCAGTAGGATTTGAATTTTCCTAAGGGCTCCTCCCTTGTAGAACTTTGAATTTATTCAAGAGGTTCCTTACCAGTAAGACTTGAATTTGCCTAGGGGCTTCTCGCCTATAGGACTTTGAATTTGCCTAAGGGCTCCTCACTTGTAAAACTTTGAATTTGCCTAATGGTTCCTCAACAGTAGGACTTGAATTTGCTTAGGGGCTCCTCACCTGTAGAACTTTGGATTTGCCTAGGGTTCCTCACTTATAGGACTTTGAATTTGCCTAGGGACTCCTCACCTATAGGACTTGAATTTGCCTAGTGATTCCTTACCAGTAGGACTTGAATTTTCCTAGGGGCTCCTCGCTTGCCTAGGGGCTTCTTGCCTATAGGACTTTGAATTTGCCTCGGGGCTCCTCGCCTGTCGGACTTAAATTTGCCTAGTGGTTCCTCACCAATAGCACTTTGGGAAGACTTCAAACAATAAATGCCTTGACTGTGAGTTATGTGATTTTGAGGTTTCACTAACTTTTGTATGGTTTTTTAGTTGACCAAAAATTATTTTGAAAAGTAGTTTGAAATTAATCAAAACTGTTTGAAATGTGGTTTTTTTCTTTCTTAGCTTACCACAAACTGTTTGAAAACTTGATTTTAAGTTGACTAAAAACTTTTGAAAAGTAGTTTTGAAATATGCATTCTTTGCATTAACGCATTTCAAACAATCAAATTTCTTTTTCAATGAATTATTTGAACAAAATGCTTGCAATCTTTCAAGAAATGCTTGAAATGATTGGAAGACCTTCATTAAAAAGGATTTGTTTCAATATATGAACTTGGTCTTTTCTTTATTTGATTGAAAGGAGAGTGGTATGATATCTCTTAATTTTATCTCTCTTAACCAATCTTTAGGTGTTCAGAGATGTTCACAATGTATACAATTCAATTGATCCGATAAAGTCTTTCAAAAGGTTGTAATGTTAGTTTGGTCAATGGCTATTCAAAGGATAGGCATTCTGAGGCCAAGAAAAAGGATTTCGTCACAACTGACTTCAGGTCTACAAGTTAAGAACCTCAAGGACTAGACAAGATATTATTGCATGCACTTCTTTGAGTGATGACTTCTTGTCATAAAGTCATGTTTCTACTCTCAACATCCCAATCTGAAAAGTCTTTAGGGATAAGATGTATTGTTGATATTGGGTAGGCTCAAAAGGCTCATTTGTTTGAATTCAGGGTTTTTATGAAATTGGTAATTTTCTTGGCATCACCATCTTTTTCTTTTTTTGCTCACTAGGGATCTTTCTTTTATAAACATCAGAGTCCCCTAAAACATTCAGTACAATCTCTTTTCTTTTGCTCATTCTCACTTGTTGTAATTTGTGATCTCTCATGATCTTGATTTTGCTTTGTCATGACTTTTTTATTATTTTGAGTTTTCTTTTGAACTCTTTTTTTCTTTCTCATTTTTCTTGGGCATTTGGCCTTGCTTTTACCAGGCACACTACTTTTTCATACCCCAGATTCTTTTGTTTTTGACCTTCTTGAATTCTAAGGACTCTGTGCCATGCCCTTTTATTTCTTATCTATAAAGTAAATCATATGCTCATGCTCCAGTGTGAAGAGATGATCACCAATTTAGGGTTCCGAAATGAATATTCTGGCTCAATTGGGCTTTGCCAAAGGTAATGTGTTTGGGTATAAGAAATGAATTGTTCTTTTTCTTCTTGGGATGTCTTGAGCTTCCATATAACTTTATCTGAAGTTATCACAGAAAGATTGATGCGAGAGTATGCAATATAATCTTTCTTGATCCTATTCTCCATAGCTGTCAATTCACAAACCTCCTGATTTACCCTAATGTGGGGTGGTTTTTAACAGGGTTATTTTTGGAAAAAACTTTTCCACTTTTTCGACTCAAATTTGTTTTGCAAGTGATAAGCATGTGTTTGGAATAATGAAATGACTGCCTTTCATCATTTGTAGAGGGTTTGACCACTAAGGAAGAATTTGTTGGCTATCTTCCTTATAAATTTTCTGTTACCTGGTTAGCTTGTTTTAGGAAATTTTCCCGATTGAAGATATCTTTTGATATCATGATACTATAGTTCATTGTCAAATTCTGCCTGAACCATCATGCAATGAGCTGGTTGTTCAAGAATATTGATTCTTGATGGTTTTATATCAATACCATCTTTAGCTTGTAGTAAGAATGACAAAGTTGCAAGAGTATCTGCAAAATGATTCTAAGCTCTTGGGAGAAAATCGAATGTTACTTTTCCGAAGTTTTCTATCATCTTTTCTAAGTATCTATGATAATGAATTAGCTTGGTATCTCGAGTTTACCATTCACCAGTTATTTGCAATATGATGAGCATAGAATCTCCATATACTTGCAACCTTTTTACCTTCATTGAAAGGGCTTATTGTAAGTCGAGAATGCATGTTTCGTATTTAACGACGTTATTAGTGCATAAAAATATCAACTTTGTAGATACCAGATAGAGTTAGCCTTCTGAGAAGATCAATACTGCCCCAGTTCCTAATTCTGATAAGTTGGTTTCACCATCAAAATACATGGTCCATTTATCGTTGATTAGTGTTAATATACGATCATCAAGTTGTTCTTCAGGACTGGCAATATTCTACGAATTTTCTGCCAATATATCTGCTATTACTCGTCCTTTGAATGACTTTTGGGATGAACTTCTGATGTCAAATTTAGATAACAAGACTCGCCACTTTGCCAATTTTGTCATGGCCCGCACCCTACGGCACGCCACATCCCTACTGCGGTCGATTCAAGTGCGACATTTCAAGATGCGTCGCCGACCCAATGCTCAATATAGAGATTAAAGTGCACGCTGAAGTAATATAAACACTCGTACAATATTATAACCCATGACCAAAGATAACACACAACCAACAATATGAACAAATATACACTTGCATTAACATCGGGGAAACATATACAATATTCATATACAATTTGAGCATAAAAAATAAAAGCGGGTCAACGGCCACTACTGACAAAAAGGAGGGGTTAAGTGGCCCGAGGGTCAGTCTACTACTTAAGGTGGGGCTCCGGTCAAAAAGCTACCAGCCCTACCAATCTGAGGCTAAAGTTAAACCCTACGGTGCCCAGTCCGGGTCGGATTCAGAAAACTTAGAAGATGAAGAGCTATCGGGCATCCCCTCCTCAGAATCTAATGAGTCCAGCTCGAACTCAATCTCTGAGACCTCCTCCTTCGAGTCCATATCCTCAGGCTCGGCCTCCGATATAGGGTCCTCCTCGATCGGCTCCGGCTCCTCATCACCCGGCTTCATTGGCTCCAGAACAGCGTCCCAGTTAGCTGGCTCCAAGTCCATCGAATTGGGCTCATCCACCTCGTACTCTACGGGTACACCATCAGAGCTCACACTCTCCTCAACTAGGGTACGAGGGTTAGTCATGACTCCGTCGGGGCACTGGGGGTCCCTCGCGCCCAGCCCGTTAAACGGGACATCAAAAGTTCGTAGAGGGCCGTGCTCTTCGAAACCATCCCTAAAGCATCAAGTCACATATTCGTGGGTCTGGTAATATATTTCCCTTACATTCATCCATACTAAAGTATAATATCTAATATACGACTCCTCGTTCCCTACGGGGTGTACCGTCCTCGTTCACTTTATCTGATGAAGAATCCCAAAACATACTGGCACTTCGGGCATCTCAAGGCTGGGGGTTTGAAAAATTGGGTTTATACAATAGTGAGAATAATCTCAGTGAATAGGCCTCCTAAATCTAAACTAGGCTAACATGCACCTCCTGACAAGTACTAAACAATCACACAAGTCGAAACATAATTGACTCAAGCCCTCGGGCCCAAATCCAACACTTACTTGACCCTATAGGTTAGGCATCTCATAAATTTACGATAACAACATAGAACTCAACCACGACACATACACGAACATTACTCAGCCACGACACATGTCATGCACATGCTCGTGCTCACACCCATGCTCAAGTCTCATCAATGCATTTCGCACACTCGCATTCTTGCTCACTCGCAATTACCAATTTCAACAACCTGTGTAAAATGCATCAGGCTGGTCATCTTCCAGTGATCTGGGTATCGTCCCGTATTAACACGCATCAGGACGGGTTCACTATCCCACGTAAAGCGCATGAGGGCTTTATGTGATCGCACATTCACATACACCAGTTATTATTTGAACCACGTGTTAAACGCATCAGGACATCTTAGGTGATCACGTGCTTATATCACTCGGGCACACTCGTATATGCACATGCCATGCTAATGCTTGAGATGCACACCCATGGCCTGGCGTTCGCGCCAGGCATTCATGAATTTCACGATGAGCATTCAATTGCACAACACCACTTACTTAATTCACAACTCAATATGCTCAGTATACATTTCAATATGCCCAACCAACATATTAGCACGACCATGAAAGCAATTCAAAGCACTCTTGCACAGTACACGATTCACACATATAAATCGCACAACTAGATCGACGTGAATCCGCGCGATCGAGACCCGCTAAGCTACTCCATTCTTACTCACACTAGGCACATGACTCGGCATCCCAAAATTAATCACTACCAAAAGCAAATCAATCACCTAATCCGCCAATCTAACATTCCTGATAATACACAATTGAATCCCCAAATTGATCACGCATTGTCCAACACAATCCCGATATGGACGGCCCCCACATGGGTCCCTCTAAGCCGAAAAATCTCCTCAAAATACTCTATTAGGCTCCCCAAGACCTCACTCAAATCAGCCACCATGAGGACCATACTAGGCGTGCACTATATTCCACAATTGAACCCGAATTTAATCCGAACTCAGGCCAATTTAATCCAACACTTTCAGCCAACACACAACACATTCTCAGCCGCTAAACCTCATTAAAATGATCACGCTAAATCACCAAATCAGCCACAATATCAGCCCATAATGTCCTTCGAACGTTAACCCCTAAATTATCCTAATTAACCCCTAAAACTTATCTAGAAATGCAATTTAGCCTAATTAGGGTTTAGGGTCGAACACACTTAAATTCCAAAGCTCCCAACTAAGCTGAACAAGAGGCAAGGGCGGTTGGACAGCGGCGGTGAATGGCGGCTCCGGCGAGCTCTTGAGCGGTTGAGAGAGAGAGAAAGCACGAGAGAGAGAGTGACACGGTGATAGGGAGAAGAGAGGGGGACGGGATGGTGATGGTGGGGTAAGGCGTGGGGCAGCAGCACTGATGGTAGCGGCAACGGTGGCGCTCCAGCCCAGATCTGGGCCTTGGGCGGTGGGGGGGAAGGGAAAGAAGCTCACAGGATGGAGAGAGAGGAAGGGGTGCCGGCTAATGATGGTGGTGGAAATAAGGAAGAGAGAGAGAGAGTCAAGAGTGTATAGAGTGAGTGAGATAGTGGGGTTGGTGAACAACTTTGCCTTAATGACCTTTCTACCCCTAATCCAATAAAAATGTTTAGGGGCATTTTGGACCAACATTTTCAGCATTATTAGGCTGAGATACACTAATATAAAACCCTAAAATATTTTCCAATTAACCTCAAAATGCGGAACCCTATAATTAGGCTAAGGGGCAAAACGATAATTTTCTGATCCCGGGTCAAATTTTTAATTTTTGACTCTATTGATCCCAAATATGCGTGGCCACATAAAAATAACGTCGTCCTTGCAAAATAGTCGCGTACACCCACGAAATTCGACACTAAAGTCCAGACTCAATTCCACGATCGATTTAGCTCAATTTGCAGTTTTAGCGTCGCTCACTAACGGGCGGCTGTTTAGGGGTTATGCGTATCGACCTAGGGCTACTCGAGTCATGACGATCCTGATTTCCCAGAGAACACGAGGATTTATCGCTAGTCTTAGGGGTCGCGGTCATCCAGAATAAGTTTGGGATCGTTCGCCGCACGTACTCTTGGTCGTGCGAAATCATTTGCTATCCGATCATACGTCGTCAGTCAAAGCAAATCCGTCACTCTCCTTGGACCGGCCCATGTCGGCACAAAATATTCCCTCGTCGCTTCTCGAAATCGGACTTGATTCACGGTCGAGTTCTTGGGTCCATGCGCCGTTTTCCTAGTTAGCCATTCCCTAATGGTCAGTATCCCGAGAATGATCAGTTCTAAACGAGACTCACCAAAACGAAATGAAAAATAATCATCTACTTCATTAATCCCGGAAGTGGATCGAATTAAGGGCATTACAACTCTTCCCCCTTACAAAAATTTCGTTCTCGAAATTTACAATCCAAACCCGACTACTCAAATAAATGGGGGTGCTGATATCGTATTACTTCCTCACTTTCCCAGGTGGCACCTTCTGTCCCGTGATGTTCCTAGATAATCTTGACCAACGGGATTGTCTTGTTCCTCAAAACCTATTCTTTCCTATACTCGATTCACATTGGCTTTTCCACATACGACACCCTGTCGTCTACGTCTATTACCTCATAATTCAGCACGTGGATTGGATCCGGTTCGTATTTCCTCAACATCGACACGTGAAAGACGTTATGAACTTGCGATAAATTCAACGGCAAGGCGAGACGATAAGCCAATGTTCCAATCCTTTCCAAAATTTTGAACGGGTCTATATACCTTGGACTTAGCTTTCCTTTCTTGCTAAATCGAAATAGTCCTCTCATCGGTGAGACCTTAAGAAACACATGATCGCCAACTTGGAACTCCGACGGCCTATGTCTTGATCCAGCGAACTTTTGACAGCTCGAGCTATTCTCAACCTTTCCCGGATAATCCTTACCGTCTCCACCAACTGTTGAACCAACTCTTGACCCGTTATACTTCTTTCTCCTACTTCATCGCAACACAATGGCATTCTGCACTCTCTGTCATAAAGTGCTTCAAACGGTGCCATTCCGATACTCTACCGAAAACTGTTATTGTAGGCGAATTCAACCAAATGTAACTGTTCTTCCCTCTTGCCCTGAAAATCTAATACACACGCCCTCAGCATATCCTCTAAAGCTTGAATGGTCCTCTCGGACTAGCCATCCGTCTGCGGATGATAGGGCGTACTGAATTGCAACTTAGTTCCCATGGCCAATTGAAGATTTTTCCAAAAGTTCACAGTAAACCAGGGATCACGATCCAAAGTGATTGATACTGGTACTCCACGAAGACGGACTATCTGCCGTACATATAATTCCGCAAACCTTTCTAGCTCAAAGTCCTTTCGCACCGTCAGGAAGTGCGCCGACTTGGTTAGTCTATCCACTATCACCCAATAGAGTCGTGCCCCCTCTGGCTTCTTGGCAGTCCCATTACAAAATTCATTGTAATATGCTCCCATTTCCATTCTAGGATTTCCAACGGTTGCAATATTCCACCAGGCTTACAATGTTGTGCCTTCACTTGTTGGCACGTCAAACACTTAGCCACATGCTTAGCCACATCCACTTTCATTCTGTTCTACTAATAGTACTACTGAAGGTTCTGGTACATCTTCGTGCTGCCCGGGTGAATCTTATAATTGCTTCTATGAGCTTCTGATAGAATTTCTTCCCTGAGTTCCAAATCATCGAGCACGCACAAACGTTCTCAAAACTTAAGAATTCCGTCTTTAGCCACTTGAAAGTCCGGTTTCCTCTTAGTGCTATCCATTTCCAGAATCTTCTTAATCTCAGGGTCTCTAGACTACAACGCCTTAATCTTGGCTTACACTTCCAATCCAATCCTTAATGTCGCTATCAAAATGGAGAGGTATCCTACCTCAAACTTAAATTCTGAATCTCGTACTCCTTCCAATAAAATCCACTCTTTGACCATTAACTGCGCGATGCTCGATTTCCTACTTAAGGCATCCGCTACTCAATTGGCTTTACCGGGATGGTATAATATGTCACAATCATAGCTTTTCAGCAACTCCATCCAACGCCTTTGCCTCATATTCAACTCCTTCTGCGAAAACAAATATGTGAGGCTCTTGATGGTCTGTATAGATCTGGAACCTTTCTCCACATAAGTAATTCCTCCAAATTTTAAGCGCAAAAATGATTGCTTCCAGTTCCAAGTCGTGGATCGGGTAGTTTATCTTATGAAACCTTAACTACCGCGATGCATAAGCAACCACCCTTCCATGTTGCATTAGCACACATCCCAATCCTTTAAGCAAAGTATTACTATAAATCTCATACCCGCCCGATCCTGAAAGAATCGTCAACACTGGCGCTGTCGTCAATCTCTGCTTCAACTCCTAAAAACTTTCTTCACACTTTTTGGTCCATTCAAATTGAGTCTCCTTCTTAAGCAATCTCGTCAATGGAGTAGCTATCATTGAGAATCTTTCCACGAATCACCGATAATAACCTGCCAGTCCTAAGAAACTTCGAACCTCAGTAACTGTCGTTGATCTTAGCCAATTCATTACTGCTTCAATCTTTGCCGGATCCACGGAGATTCCTTCTTCGAAAATTACATGCCCGAGAAATGCAACTCGATTCAATCAAAATTCGCACTTGCTAAACTTAGCATACAGTGTATGCTCTCTTAACATTTGTAGAACCTTTTCCAAATGTACCTCAAGTTCCTCGGGACTCTTTGAATACACTAGGATATCATCGATGAAGACAATGACAAACTGGTCTAAAAAACTCCTTGAATACCCAGTTCATTAAATCCATGAAAGTTGCAAGGGCATTACTCAATCCAAATGGCATCACCATGAATTCATAGTGTCCATACCTCGTCCTGAATGCCGTCTTTGGAATGTCCTCCTTTTGGATTCTTAACTGGTGATACCCCGTCCTCATATCAATCTTAGAAAATACCGAGGCCCCCTAAACTGATCAAACATGTCGTCAATCCTTGGGAGGGAGTACTTATTCTTGACTTGTCACTTGATTCAAATTGACGGTAATCAATGTATAGCCTCAACGACCCATCCTTCTTCCTAACGAATATCTTGGCGCTCCCATGGAGATGCACTTGATCGGATAAAACCTTTATCTAGCAGTTCTTGCATCTGCACCTTCAACTCTTTCAATTCCAATAATGACATCCTATAGGCCAGCTTTGAGGTTGGCTCAGTCCCAAGGGCCAACTCGATAACAAACTCTACTTCTCTTTCTGGTGACAATCCCGGCACTTCCTGAAGAAAGACATCGGAAAAGTTGCACACCACTGCTATGTCCTCTAGCCGCACTTCTTCCACTGTCGAATCAACTACACTTGCTAGGTAACCTTGACAACCCTCATCCAACAACTTAGTTGCCTCTACTGATGGGATCCAAGGGATCGAGGTTCCTCCTCGACTCCTTATAAACTCAAATTTAGGGTGTCGAAATGGACTAAACCGGATCACCCTACTACTACAGTCCATTACGGTATTCTACTTGACTAACCAATTCATGCCCACAATCAAATCAAAATCATACATCGGTAAAACCACTAGGTTTATCCTGCTCTCTACGCCACCAATTACTATCTCATAATTTGGGCATCCTAACGATATGCGTATCTTATTCATTAACAAGTCGTCACACACAATTGTGCTTCTAACAAGATAGGATTTAATTCAGCCATCTTAACAAACCGAAAGCAGATATAAGCGAATGCGATGCTCCCGGATCAAATAATGCATACGCAACATGATTGCACAGAGAAACTGTACTTGTGACCACCCGTGGTGCATTCTCAACTTTCTTTCGCGCCATGCCATACACCCGTCCTTGTACCGGTGGCCTCTTCATAATATCCAGCAGGGGATTCCCAGCCTGATTCCCAACTCGAGATTGTTGTAATTGCATCGGGGTTCCTACGGGGCGTTGCTAGGGACAGTTCCTAATCTAATGGTTCATACTCCCGCATTTGAAGCATGCCCCAAATCTGTTCTGCTGATGATTCGACTTTCCAATATTCTTCTTAATCGATGGGACAAATCGCCTGTTTTTCGCCATCGGTTTCTTCCCAAGACGGCGGTTGTCCCTAGCCGGGGCAAACCGCGATCTAGATGCGGCTGCCCTATCTACTTAATCTCTCTCAATAGCCTGAGCCCGTTTATACAAGTCCTTATAGGTTCTCAAGTTCACTAGTATCAGCTGACTGCGAAAATCAGCTTTCAGTCCGTCCCGAAACCTTCTCACTTTGTCCTCAGGGTGTTCCACCATCCTCAGCGCGAACCTCGATAGTCTTGCAAATTCCGCCTCATACTGATCTATGGTCATTGATCCTTGCCGGAGTCTCATGAATTCTGCCAGTTTTCTTTCCCTAGCGCTCTCAGAAAAGAATTTTCCCAAAAAGTTCTCAGAAAACACGGCCCAAGTCTAAGCTGTTCCTTCGGGAAATACCCTTCTTTTGATGGCCTTTCACCAATCATTGGCATTGTCTTGCAGCTGATATACCGCCAATGTCACCTTTTTGGCCTCGGTGTACCCTAACACTTCAAACGCCTTCTCCAGTTCCTCAACCTAATGGGGTGCGGCCTCGGGATCACCCTTGCCATTAAACTTTGGCGACTTTAATTGCAAGAACCGCTCTACCAACTTGGACATCGGCACGATCACGATCACTACTCCCGGATTGGATTCTCAACATTCCCATGATTCCCATTATTCCCATTGATCCCATTGGCGAACAACAATTGCCTCAACAGAAGCAACAATAGTGGCATCTCTCTCTTGGGCCAGCCTACCCCCTTGAATTCTAGCTTCCTCAAGGGCCCTTAAGATTCCATCTACCCTCAAATCCTCGACAACCCTTACTTGCGGTTCTATAGGGTCCTGCTCACAACCTCGACCTCTACCTCTACCACGACCTCGACCTCTACCTCTTCCATGGCTACTCATCTTTTCTAGCTTGCACGCTCACTCACCTGTCATAATTCCATTCAGGAATTAGAGACCTAAACCAAGCTAAACCGGTCTAAGGTCCTAGGTAGGAAAGTTAACACAATAGCAATCAATCACTCAACATGCAATTAGGCATAAATAACCTTCACGAACCCACATCCCTACAAAAGATTCAAGTAATCCCGGGACACAACCAACAATATGAACAAATATACACTTGCATTAACATGACCAAAGAAACATATACAATATTCATATACAATTTGAGCATAAAAAATCAAAAAAAAGCGGGTCAAGCGGCCCTCTTGACAAAAAGGAGGGTTAAGTGGCCGGGGTCGATCTACTACTTAAGGTGGGGCTCGGTCAAAAAGCTACCAGCCCTACCAATCCGAGGCTAAAGTTAAACCCTACGGTGCCCGGTCCAAGGTCGGATTCGAGAAAACTTAGAAGATGAAGAGCTATCGGGCATCCCTCCTCGAGAATCTAATGAGTCCAGCTCGGACTCAATCTCTGAGCCCCCTCCTCCGAGTCCATATCCTCGGGCTCGGCCTCCGGTATAGGGTCCTCCTCGATCGACTCGGCTCCTCATCACCCGGCTTCTCCATCTCCAGGCAGCGTCCCGTCAGCTGGCTCCAAGTCCATCCGGATCGGGCTCCATCCACCTCATACTCTGGGTATACCATCGAGCTCACACTCTCCTCAAGGTAGGGTACCGAGGGGTTAGTCATGACTCCATCGGGGCATTAGGGGTCCCTCGCGCCCGACCCGTTAAGCGGGACATCAAAAGTTCGGAGAGGGCCATGCTCTTGAAACCATCCCTAAAGCACCAAGTCACATATTCGTGGATTTGGTAATATGTTTCCCCATTCACCCATACTAAAGTATAATATCTAATATACGACTCCTCGTTCCCTACGGGTGTGTACCGTCCTCGTTCACTTTATCGATGAAGAATCCCAAAACATCACGGCACCGGGCATCTCAAGGCTGGGGGTTTGAAAAATTGGGTTTATACAATAGTGAGAATAATCTCAGTGAATAGGCCTCCTAAACCTAAACTAGGCTAACATGCACCTCCCCAAGCACTAAACAATCACACAAGTCGAAACATAATTGACTCAAGCTCCTCGGGCTCAAATCCAACACTTACTTGACCCTACAAGTTAGGCATCTCATAAATTCACGATAACAACATAGAACTCAACCCACGACACATACACGAACATTACTCCCACGACACGTGTCATGCACATGCTCGTGCTCACACCCATGCTCAAGTCTCATCAATGCATTTCGCGCTTTTTCGCATTCTTGCTCACTCGCAATTACCAATTTCAACAACCCGCGTAAAATGCATCGTCGGCTTTGGTCATCTTCCCCATGTCTGGGTATCTCCCGCATTCCAGGCATCATCGGGGCGGGTTCAAGGCGGGTTCACTATCTGCGTAAAGCGCATGAGGGGCTTTATGTGATCGCACATTCACATACACCGGTTATTATTTGAACCCCCTCGTGTTAAGCGCATCAGGACATCTTAGGTGATCACGTGCTTATATCACTCGGGCACACTCGTATATGCACATGCCATGCTAATGCTTGAGATGCACACCCATGGCCACGACGTTCGCACTTGGGCATTCATGAATTTCACGATGAGCATTCAATTGCACAACACCACTTACTTAATTCACAACTCAATATGCTCAGTATACATTTCAATATGCCCAACCAACATATTAGCACGACCATGAAAGCAATTCAAAGCACTCTTGCACAGTACACGATTCACACATATAAATCGCACAACTAGATCGACGTGAATCCGCGCGATCGAGACCCGCTAAGCTACTCCATTCTTACTCACACTAGGCACATGACTCGGCATCCCAAAATTAATCACTACCAAAAGCAAATCAATCACCTAATCCGCCAATCTAACATTCCTGATAATACACAATTGAATCCCCAAATTGATCACGCATTGTCCAACACAATCCCGATATGGACAGCCCCCACATGGGTCCCTCTAAGCGAAAAAAATCTCCTCAAAATACTCTATTAGGCTCCCCAAGACCTCACTCAAATCAGCCACCATGAGGACCATACTAGGGCGCACTATATTCCACAATTGAACCCGAATTTAATCCGAACTCAGGCCAATTTAATCCAACACTTTCAGCCAACACACAAACATTCTCAGCCGCTAAACCTCATTAAAATGATCACGCTAAATCACCAAATCAGCCACAATATCAGCCCATAATGTCCTTGACGTTAACCCCTAAATTATCCTAATTAACCCCCCAAACTTATCTAGAAATGCAATTTAGCCTAATTAGGGTTTAGGGTCGAACACACTTGAATTCCAAAGCTCCCAACTAAGCTGAACAAGAGGCAAGGCGGTTGGACAGGACAGGCGGTGAATGGCGGCTCAGCGAGCTCTTGAGCGGTTGAGAGAGAGAGAAGCACGAGAGAGAGAGGACACACGGTGATAGGGAGAGAGGAGAGGGGGATGGGATGGTGATGGTGGGGTAAGGCGTGGGGCGTGACCGTGACGGTAGGCGGCAACGGTGGCGCTCCAGCCCTGTCTGAGGGGCCGGTGGGGAAGGAAAGAAGCTCACGGGATGGAGAGGGAGGAAGGGGTGCCGCTAATGATGGTGGTGGAAATAAGGAAGAGAGAGAGAGAGTCAAGAGTGTATAGAGTGAGTGAGATAGTGGGGTTGGTGAACAACTTTGCCTTAATGACCTTTCTACCCCTAATCCAATAAAAATGTTTAGGGGCATTTTGGACCAACATTTTCAGCATTATTAGGCTGAGATACACTAATATAAAACCCTAAAATATTTTCCAATTAACCTCAAAATTCGGAACCCTATAATTAGGCTAAGGGGCAAAACGGTAATTTTCCGATCCCAGGTCAAATTTTCAATTTTCGACTCTATTGATCCCAAATATGAGTGGCCACATAAAAATGACGTCGTCCTTGCAAAATAGTTGTGATCTTACACCCACGAAATTCGACACTAAAGTCCGGACTCAATTCCACGATCGATTTAGCTCAATTTGCAGTTTTAGCGTCTCTCACTAACGGGCGGCTGTTTAGGGGTTATGCGTATCGACCTAGGGCTACTCGAGTCATGACGATCCTGATTTCCCGAGAAACACGGGATTTATCGCTAGTCTTGGGGGTCGCGGTCATCCGGAATAAGTTTGGGATCGTTTCGCGCCACGTACTCTTGGTCGTGCGAAATCATTTGCTATCCGATCATACGTCGTCAGTCAAAGCAAATCCGTCACTCTCCTTGGACCGGCCCATGTCGGCACAAAATATTCCCTCGTCGCTTCTCGAAATCGGACTTGATTCACGGTCGAGTTCTTGGGTCCATGCGCCGTTTTCCTAGTTAGCCATTCCCTAATGGTCAGTATCCCGAGAATGATCAGTTCTAAACGAGACTCACCAAAACGAAATGAAAAATAATCATCTACTTCATTAATCCCGGAAGTGGATCGAATTAAGGGCATTACAACTCTTCCCCCTTACAAAAATTTCGTTCTCGAAATTTACAATCCAAACCCGACTACTCAAATAAATGGGGTGCTGATATTGTATTACTTCCTCACTTTCCCGGTGGCACCTTCTGTCCCGTGATGTTCCTAGATAATCTTGACCAGCGGGATTGTCTTGTTCCTCAAAACCTATTCTTTCCTATACTCGATTCACATTGGCTTTTCCACATACGACACCACCATCGTCTCGTCTATTACCTCATAATTCAGCACGTGGATTGGATCCGGTTCGTATTTCCTCAACATCGACACGTGAAAGACGTTATGAACTTGCGATAAATTCAACGGCAAGGCGAGACGATAAGCCAATGTTCCAATCCTTTCCAAAATTTTGAACGGGTCTATATACCTTGGACTTAGCTTTCCTTTCTTGCTAAATCGAAATAGTCCTCTCATCGGTGAGACCTTAAGAAACACATGATCGCCAACTTGGAACTCCGACGGCCTATGTCTTCGGTCCGCGTAACTTTTTTGACAGCTCTGAGCTATTCTCAACCTTTCCTGGATAATCCTTACCGTCTCCACCAACTGTTGAACCAACTCTTGACCCGTTATACTTCTTTCTCCTACTTCATCGCAACACAATGGCATTCTGCACTCTCTGTCATAAAGTGCTTCAAACGGTGCCATTCCGATACTCTACCGAAAGCTGTTATTGTAGGCGAATTCAACCAAATGTAACTGTTCTTCCCTCTTGCCCTGAAAATCTAATACACACGCCCTCAGCATATCCTCTAAAGCTTGAATGGTCCTCTCGGACTAGCCATCCGTCTGCGGATGATAGGGCGTACTGGATTGCAACTTAGTTCCCATGGCCAATTGAAGATTTTTCCAAAAGTTCCACATAAACCAGGGATCACGATCCAAAGTGATTGATCTTGGTACTCACAAAAGACGGACTATCTGCCGAACATATAATTCCATGAACCTTTCTAGCTCAAAGTCCTTTCCTTTTGTCGAGGAAGTGCGCCCGACTTGGTTAGTCTATCCACTATCACCCAATAAGTCGTGCCCCCTAAACTTCTTGGCGGTCCCATTACAAAATTCATTGTAATATGCTCCCATTTCCATTCTAGGATTTTCAGCAGTTGCAATATTCCACCGGGCTTACAATGTTGTGCCTTCACTTGTTGTACGTCAAACACTTAGCCACATGCTTGCCACATCCACTTTCATTTTATTCTACTAATAGTACTCTTTGAAGGTTACTGGTACATTTTAAATGCTTGCCGGGTGAATCTTATAATTGCTTCTATGAGCTTACGATAGAATTTCTTCCACAGAGTTCCAAATCATCGAGCACGCACAAACGTTCTCAAAACTTAAAATTCCGTCCTTAGCCACTTGAAAGTCCGGTTTCCTCTTAGTGCTATCCATTTCCAGAATCTTCTTAATCTCAGGGTCTGTAGACTACAACGCCTTAATCTTGGCTTACACTTCCAATCCAATCCTTAATGTCGCCATCAAAATGGAGAGGTATCCTACCTCAAACTTAAATTCTGAATCTCGTACTCCTTCCAATAAAATCCACTCTTTGACCATTAACTGCGCGATGCTCGATTTCCTACTTAAGGCATCCGCTACTCAATTGGCTTTACCGGGATGGTATAATATGTCACAATCATAGCCTTTCAAAGAACTCCATCCAACGCCTTTGCCTCATATTCAACTCCTTCTCAAAAACAAATATGTGAGGCTCATGGTCTGTATAGATCTGGAACCTTTCTCCACATAAGTAATTCCTCCAAATTTTAAAGCGCAAAAATGATTGCTTCGGTTCCAAGTCGTGGATCGGGTAGTTTATCTTATGAAACCTTAACTACCGCGATGCATAAGCAACCACCCTTCCATGTTGCATTAGCACACATCCCAATCCTTTAAGCAAAAGTATTACTATAAATCTCATACCGCCCGATCCTGAAAGAATCGTCAACACCTTGGCTGTCGTCAATCTCTACCTTCAACTCCTAAAAACTTTCTTCACACTTTTGGTCCATTCAAATTGAGTCTCCTTCTTAAGCAATCTCGTCAATGGAGTAGCTATCATTGAGAATCTTTCCACGAATCACCGATAATAACCTGCCAGTCCTAAGAAACTTCGAACCTCAGTAACTGTCGTTGATCTTAGCCAATTCATTCTTTGCTTCAATCTTTTGCGGATCCACGGAGATTCCTTCTCCGAAAATTACATGCCCAAGAAATGCAACTCGATTCAATCAAAATTTGCACTTGCTAAACTTAGCATACGATTGTATGCTCTCTTAACATTTGTAGAACCTTTTCCAAATGTACCTCAAGTTCCTCGGGACTCTTTGAATACACTAGGATATCATCGATGAAGACAATGACAAACTGGTCTAAAAACTCCTTGAATACCCAGTTCATTAAATCCATGAAAGTTGCAAGGGCATTACTCAATCCAAATGGCATCACCATGAATTCATAGTGTCCATACCTCGTCCTGAATGCCGTCTTTGGAATGTCCTCCTTTTGGATTCTTAACTGGTGATACCCCGTCCTCATATCAATCTTAGAAAATACCGAGGCCCCCTAAACTGATCAAACATGTCGTCAATCCTTGGGATGGAGTACTTATTCTTGACTGTCACTTGATTCAGCTGACGGTAATCAATGTATAGCCTCAACGACCCATCCTTCTTCCTAACGAATAATACTGGCGCTCCCCATGGAGATGCACTTGATCGGATAAAACCTTTATCTAGCAGTTCTTGCATCTGCACCTTCAACTCTTTCAATTCCAATAATGACATCCTATAGGCCAGCTTTGAGGTTGGCTCAGTCCCAAGGGCCAACTCGATAACAAACTCTACTTCTCTTTCTGGTGACAATCCCGGCACTTCCTGAAGAAAGACATCGGAAAAGTTGCACACCACTGCTATGTCCTCTAGCCGCACTTCTTCCACTGTCGAATCAACTACACTTGCTAGGTAACCTTGACAACCCTCATCCAACAACTTAGTTGCCTCTACTGATGGGATCCAAGGGATCGAGGTTCCTCCTCGACTCCTTATAAACTCAAATTTAGGGTGTCCAGTCGGACTAAACTGGATCACCCTGCTACTACAGTCCATTACGGTATTCTACTTGACTAACCAATTCATGCCCACAATCAAATCAAAATCATACATCGGTAAAACCACTAGGTTTATCCTGCTCTCTACGCCACCAATTACTATCTCATAATTTGGGCATCCTAACGATATGCGTATCTTATTCATTAACAGCGTCGTCACACACAATTGTGCTTCTAACAAGATAGGATTTAATTCAGCCATCTTAACAAACTGAGCAGATATAAACGAATGCGATGCTCCCGGATCAAATAATGCATACGCAACATGATTGCACAGAGAAACTGTACTTGTGACCACCCGTGGTGCATTCTCAACTTTCTTTCGCGCCATGCCATACACCCGTCCTTGTACCGGTGGCCTCTTCATAATATCCAGCAGGGGATTCCCAGCCTGATTCCCAACTCGAGATTGTTGTAATTGCATCGGGGTTCCTACGGGGCGTTGCTAGGGACAGTTCCTAATCTAATGGTTCATACTCCCGCATTTGAAGCATGCCCCAAATCTGTTCTGCTGATGATTCGACTTTCCAATATTCTTCTTAATCGATGGGACAAATCGCCTGTTTTTCGCCATCGGTTTCTTCCCAAGACGGCGGTTGTCCCTAGCCGGGGCAAACCGCGATCTAGATGCGGCTGCCCTATCTACTTAATCTCTCTCAATAGCCTGAGCCCGTTTATACAAGTCCTTATAGGTTCTCAAGTTCACTAGTATCGGTGATTGCGAAAATCGACTTTTCGATCCGTCCGAAACCTTCTCACTTTGTTCTCGGGGTGTTCCACCATCCTCGGTAGCGAACCTCGATAGTCTCGCAAATTCCGCCTCGTCTTGATCTATGGTCATTGATCCTTGCAAGGATCTCATGAATTACGCGTTTTCTTTCCTAGCGCTCCGGGAAAAGAATTTTCCCAAAAAGTTCTCAGAAAACACGGCCCAAGTCTAAGCTGTTCCTTCGGGAAATACCCTTCTTTTGATGGCCTTTCACCAATCATTGGCATTGTCTTGCAGCTGATATACCTCCAATGTCACCTTTTTGGCCTCGGTGTACCCTAACACTTCAAACGCCTTCTCCAGTTCCTCAACCTAATGGGGTGCGGCCTCGGGATCACCCTTGCCATTAAACTTTGGCGGCTTTAATTGCAAGAACTGCTCTACCAACTTGGACATCGGCCTGATCACATTTACTACTCCTGGGATTGGATTCTCAACATTCCCATGATTCCCATTATTCCCATTGACCCCATTGGCAGCAATAACAATTGCCTCAACAGAAGCAACAATAGTGGCATCTCTCTCTTGGGCCAGCCTACCCCCTTGAATTCTAGCTTCCTCAAGGGCCCTTAAGATTCCATCTACCCTCAAATCCTCGACAACCCTTACTTGCGGTTCTATAGGGTCCTGCTCACAACCTCGACCTCTACCTCTACCACGACCTCGACCTCTACCTCTTCCATGGCTACTCATCTTTTCTAGCTCGCACGCTCACTCACCTGTCATAATTCCATTCAGGAATTAGAGACCTAAACCAAGCTAAACCGGTCTAAGGTCCTAGGTAGGAAAGTTAACACAATAGCAGTCAATCACTCAGCATGCAATTAGGCATAAATAACACGAGACTTCAATCAAGAGAATATGCGTACTGACCTCAAGTCCTACCGCACCTGCACTTTATTAGTCAATTCATACTACCAATCAATCAATACACAAACAGTTAGGAGGTACACGTAGCACACGAGGTCTCCCTACTAGCTACCCAAGGTCATCGCTCCTTATCACTCCTGGCCTCGACCGAATTGGATAGAGCTGACCTTGCTCTGATACCAAATCAAACGGGGATATCACGCCCGCACCTTCTGAACACCACATCCCTACCGCCTTGATAGATTCAAGTCGACACGTCCCGGACGGATCACCATCAACGCCCAACGTGTCTGATTAAAAACGCTTATTTGAAGCAATATAAACACCTGTACAATATTATAACCCATGACCAAAGATAACACACAACCAACAATATGAACAAATATACAATTGCATTAACATCGGGGAAACATATACAACTTGAGCATCAAAAATAAAAGCGAGTCAACGGTCACTACTGACAAAAAGGGAGGGTAAGTGGCCCAGGGGTCAGTCTACTACTTAAGGTGGGGCTCTAGTCAAAAAGATACTGGCCCTATCAATCTGAGGCTAAAGCTAAACCCTACAATGCCCAGTTCAAGTCGGAATCAGAAGACTCAGAAGATGAAAAGCTATCGGGCATCCCCTCCTCAGAATTTTATGATTCTAGCTCGGACTCAGTCTCTACGGCCCCCTCCTCCGAGTCTATATCCTCAGGCTCGGCCTCCGGTATGGGAACCTCCTCGATCGACTCCGGCTCCTCATCACCCGGCTCCATCTACTCCGGAACAGCGTCCTAGTCAACTGGCTCTAAGTCCATCGGATCGGGCTCATCCACCTCATACTTTACGGGTATACCATCAGAGCTCGCACTCTCCTCAGCTGGGGTACCAGGGTCAGTCACGACTCCATCAGGGCATTGGGGGTCCTTCGCGCCTAACCCGTTAAACGGGACATCAAAAGTTCGGAGAGGGCCATGCTATCCGAAACCATCCCTAAAGCACCAAGCCACGTATTCGTGGATTTGGTAATATGTTTCCCCCACATCCATCCATACTAAAGTATAATATCTAATATACAACTCCCCGTTCCCTACGGGGTGTACCGTCCTCGTCCGCTCTATCTGATGCGGAATCCCAAAACGTACTGGCACTTCGGGCATCTCAAGACTGGGAGTCTGAAAAATTGGGTTTATACAACAGTGAGAATAATCTCAATGAGTAGGCCCCCTAGACCTAAACTTGGCTAACATGAACCTCCCGACGAGCACTAAACAATCACACAAGTCGAAACATAATTGACTCAGGTTCACGGGCTCAAATCCAACACTTACTTGACCCTGCAAGTTAGGCATATCATAAATTTACGATAACAGCATAGAACTCAATCACGACACATACACGAACATCACTCAGCCACGACACGTGTCATATACATGCTCATGCTCACACCCATGCTCAAGTCTCATCAATACATTTCGCACACTTTCATTCTTACACACTTGCAATTACCAATTTCATCGACCCGCGTAAAACGTATCAGGTCTGACAGTTTGAGATCAATCTCCGGCCCGCATAAAACGCATCAGGCTGGTTATCTTCCGGTAATTCCAGGCATCATCCCGCGTAACACGCATCAAGACGGGTTCACTATCTCGCATAAAACGCATGAGGACTTCATGTGATCGCACATTCACATACACCAGTTATTATTTGAACCACGTGTTAAACGCATCAGGGCATCTTAGATGATCACGTGCTCATGTCACTCGGGTATACTCGTATATGCACATGCCATGCTAATGCTCGAGATGCACACCCATGGCCACAACGGTCGCACTTAGGCATTCACGAATTTCACGATGAGCATTCAATTGCACAACACTACTTACTCAATTCACTACTCAATATGCTCAGTCTACATTTTAATATGCCCAACCAACATATTAGCACGACCATGAAAGCAATTCAAAGCCCTCTTGCACGATACACGATTCACACATATAAATCGCACAATTAGATCGACGTGAATTCGCACAATCAAGACCCGTTAAGCTACTCCATTCTTAGTCACACTAAGCACATGACTCGACATTCCAAAATTAATCACTACCAAAAGCAAATCAATCACCTAATCAGCCAATTTAACATTCCCGATAATTACACAATTGAATCCCCAAATTGATCACGCCTTATCCAATACAATCCCAATATGGACAGCCCCCACATGGGTCCCTCTAAGCCGAAAAATATCCTCAAAATACTCTATTAGGCTCCCTAAGACCTCACTCAAATTAGCCACCATGAGGACCATACTAGGCGCGCACTATATTCCACAATTAAACTCGAATTTAACCCGAACTCGGGCCGATTTAATCCAACACTTCCAACCAACACACAGTACATTCTCAGCTGCTAAACCTCATTAAAATGATCACGCTAAATCACCAAATCAGCCACAATATCAGCCTCTAATGTCCTTTGCACGTTAACCCCCAAATTACCCTAATTAACCCCTAAAACTTATCTAGAAATGCAATTTAGCCTAATTAGGGTTTAGGGTCGAACACACTTGGATTCCTAAGCTCCCAACTAAGCTGAACAAGAGACGAGGGGCGGCTCCGACGAGCTCTTGAGCGGCCGAGAGATAGAGAGAGCACGGGAGAGGGAGTGACACGGTGAGAGGGAGAGGAGAGGGGGATGGGATGGTGAGGTGAGGCGCGGGGCGGCAGCACCGGCGGTAGCGGCGAGGGTGGCGCTCCGGCAGTGTAGTGCGCGCGTGGCCAGTGGAGGGAAGGGAAAGAAGCTCACGGGATAGAGAGGGAGGAATGGGTGCCGGCTGATGATGGTGGTGGAAATGAGGAAGAGATAGAGAGAGTCAAGAGTGTATAAAGTGAGTGAGATAGTGGGGTTGGTGAACAACTTTGCCTTAATGACCTTTCTACCCCTAATCTAATGGTTATGATCAAATCCAATAAAAAAAGTCTAGAGGCATTTTGGACCAACATTTTCAGCATTATTGGGCTAAGATACACTAATATAAAACCCTAAAATATTCTCCAATTAACCCCAAAATTCGGAACCCTATAATTAGGCCTAAGGGCAAAACGGTAATTTTTCGATCCCAAGTTAAATTTTCAATTTTTGACTCTATTGATCTCAAATATGCGTGGCCACATAAAAATGACGTCGTCCTCGCAAAATATACGTGATCTCAAATATACGCCCACGAAATTCGACACCGAAGTCCGGACTCAATTCCACAATTGATTTAGCTCAATTTACAGTTTTAGCGTCTCTCACTAACGGGCGGCTGTTTAAGGGTTACGCGTACCGACCTAAGGCTACTTAAGTCATGATGGTCCCAATTTCCCAGAGAACACAAGGATTTATCGTTAGTCCCAAGGGTCGCTGTCGTCCGGAATAAGTTCGGGATCGTTTGCCGCGCATACTCTCGATCATGCGAAATCACTCGTTATCCGATTGTATGTCGTCGGTCAAGCCAAATCCGTCACTCTCTTTGGACCGGCCCATGTCAACACAAAATATTCCCTCGTCACTTCTCGGAATCGGACTCGATTCACGGTCGAGTTCTTGGGTCCACGCGGTTTTTTCCTAGTTAGCCATTCCCTAATGGTCAGTATCCCGAGAATGATCAGTTCCGGGCGAGACTCACTAAAACAAAATGAGAAATAATCATCTACTTCATTAATCCCGGAAGTGGGTCGAATTCAGGGCATTACAAATTTCCCAACCAATGAGGATTTCTCAAGAAGGTACTTGATCGGATCATTCTCAATCACTAGCAAAATTTGATAATGAATGGTGTATTGTCTTAATCAGTGTAATACCCAAATCAGTGTAATGCACATCTTCTCAACAGCTGGGTAATTCATATATGATGTTGTGAACTTCTTGCTTAAGTAATAAATAGCTTGTTCTTTACCATCATTTGACCTTCATTGTACAAGCACTGCTCCTAACGACTCATAGTGAATCGTCAAATATAAGATCAGCAAAACTCCAAGGATTAGTGGTACCAACATTGGCGGACATATAAGGTATTCTTTAATCTTGTCAAAAACTTGTTGACATTCTGCATCCCACTTTACTTTGGTATTTTTCTTCAGCAATTTGAAGAATGGTTTAGCAGTCTCAGAAAACTTATAGATGAAACGGGCAATGTAATTTAATCGCCCCAATAAGCTTCTCACTTCTTTTACCGTAAAAGGAGTTTTTAAGTCGTATATTGCCTTGATCTTGGAGGGATCTATTTCGATGCCCTTGCTACTGACCACAAACCCTAGCAGTTTGCCAGATTTTGCCCCGAATACACACTTGTTGGGGTTCAACCGCAATTTGTACTTTCTAAGTCTTTTGAACAATTTGCGAAGCACCTCAACATGATCTTCTACTTGTTTGGATTTTGCAATCATGTTGTCTACATATATCTCAATTTCTTTATGCATCATGTCATGGAACAAAGTTACCATTACCCTTTGATATGTGCCACCAGCATTTTTCAAACCGAAAGATATCACCTTGTAACAAAATATGCCCCATGGTGTTATAAAAGATGTCTTCGCCTTATCCTCTTTCTTCATAAAGATTTGATTATATCCTGAAAAACCATCCATGAATGAAAATGTTTCGAATCCAGCAATGCTATCCACTAATACATCGATATGTGGAAGAGGGAAATTATCGTTAAGGCTTGCTTTATTTAAGTCGCGATAATCAACGCACACCCGTACTCGACTATCTTTCTTCATTACGGGTACTATGTTGGCAACCCATTTTGGATATGGTACTATTTGAATGAAACCGACTTTGAGCAATTTCATTACTTCTTCTTCTATTTTCTTTACTAAGTTTGGCTTTGTTTGCCTCAGTTTTTGCTTCTTTGGTAGGATATTTGGATTAATTGGCAAAGCATATTCAACTATGCTTGGATCAATGCCTGGCATGTCGGCAAAAGACCATACAAATATATCTTGATATTCTCTGAGCAAATCTGTGATCATTTCTGCTTCGGCTGAGGGAAGACTTTCTCCAATCTTAACCTCTTTGGGATTCTCTTTATCCCCCAGATTAATAGTGATCGTTTTCTCTAATGTGAGTGGCTTTGATTCTTCGTGACGAATCCATTCCTTTTTGATCTATTCCTCATCCTCATTACCCACTTCAATATCACAAGTGATCTCCTTGGAAAGATTTTGGCAATATATAAACCTATTATGGATATATAAATACTCATGCCTGACATGTAACAAACAAGATTAGTAAATGCATACGAATTAAGTAACGTACATGGTTCAATGAAAAACCTTTTGGAAATTCATTTTGAAAGAATATAAAGATAGAGCTGGTCCTCATATCATCAGACTTCTTCGCTCTTAAAATCAGTTTTGCAATGAGGAGCAATACAGAAACCCAAAGTCTCAAGCCTCACGAATGAGGATAATATTCATCATAGGTTTGGTTTTGTTTCTATATGTCCTTAACAAAATATTTGATCACTTTTATTGAATTGAAAAACGCGATTACATATATATAAAAAGGAATATAAATTGCAACTGAACTAAAATTGCAAATGAAATCACAAGAAATTTAAAATGGCAATCAACAAAATGTAATGGAAAAAACTAGTAACAAAAGTTTCAAGAGAATCTTCCTCCTCCAGTGCGTAGGTATCTTCTGCCTCAGTTATGATAACGTTGATGGCATTCTCTTCGAATAAACCTGGCAGAATAGATTCTTCCTCTGCATGTAAGTCTTCTTCTTGAAGTAGCTTAGAAGGTTTAGGAAAAGTTTCATTGATGTAGGAAAGCTCTTTAGCTTTAACCTTCCATATGGATGGATTAATGATGCGATCACCTTGGTTTCTACAGCCTCCAAGGTTCTTTCGACCTCGGCCTTGGCCTCTATAGTGATCTTTGGAGTGATCTGGAATATAACCTACTCCATATTTCATCCTTGTAACAAGCGGAGTGATAGGTTCTGTGATCCCTTAGGATTTCGATCCAAGTCCATTATCAGGAGTAAATCCATATTGGCATAACGCCTTTCCAGACATAATAGATGGTATTGAGAACTCCGGGGATTTTATGATGCAACTGGCAGGAATTTGCACCATTGAAATCATTTCAAAAGAATGATAGCTTGGTTTTTCTTTCACTTCGGGTTCGACATACTGTATTGCACTCTCTTTATAAGTGGTGAAATCTGTCTTCCCATGTACGGTGATCATTTTGCCGTTAATGACGAACCTAACCTTCTGATGGAGACTTGAAGAAATGGCACCAGTCACATGAATACAAGGTCTTTCGAGTAACAAATTGAAAGTCCTCGGAATATCCACTACTTAGAAGTCAATCAGAAAAGGCACAGGCCTATGTTCACCTCGAGCTCGATATCGCCAATAACATCTTTCTTTATTCCATCAAACGAACGCATAATTACCTTAGAAGGTTTAATGTGCTCTTCGCTAATCCCCAACCGATGCAGTGTGCTTAATGGACACAAATTAAGTGCGAAACCATTATCGATCAACATTCGTGATACCTCGTTGCCTTGGCATTTGACGGCGATATACAGGGCTTTATTATGGGAATGCCCATCAATTGAAAAATCTTCATCAGATAAGGCAATTTGGTCTTTCAGAAGAATAGTGCCAACAAAGTTTTCCAATTGTACTTCATTAATTGTCTCTGGGATGCGCACTTCGTTGAGAAGCTTCATAAGCACCATTTTGTGGCTTTCTGAAGTCTTGAAGAGATCCAATAGAGAAATCTGTGCCGGCATCTTTCTTAACTGTTCAATTATTTCAAATTCGCTCGTCTTCATGACCGAAAGCAACTGTTTGACATCTTCTTAAGTTACTCCTTTTTCTTTTCGTGCTCACCTTCCTTCGGGACATTACATCTCCCTGATCGAATTATGGTATCGACTTCTTTTGGGAAATAATCCCAAGGCACACACTTAGTATTAAACTTTTCTTTTGGAGGGAGAGTGATAATCACAAGTTGTGTTTCTTCTTCTTTGATCCTTGACTAATCAATGGGAAGTTGGATAATGATTGGTTTGACAGAACCTTCCTCCTCCTTATATGTATCTACCTCATCAAGCTTGATTAGAAATAGTGTAATCATGGATACCATGCTTCTATTGACTTTATCAACATCCATTCCACCCCAGCTATCAAGTATGATTATTTCATTCTTGAATGCCCACGAAAAGGGTGTATATTTGACACGGTAATTATACCGGTCACTATCTTGACCTAGAAAATCGACAATTTTGCCTTGTTTTTGTGCCTTACGGGCAAATCACCTATCACCTCGGCAAATCTTTTTTTTCTTTTTATCTTCCCGATCTTCATTCTCCTCGAGATTTAGTTGGCTGATCGGGACCTCGTCCATGTCACCCCATCCGTCCGGTATAATATCTTCATTTTTGAATGCCCATGGTGTTGGAGTACATTTGACACGGTAATTGTATTTACCACTGTCTTGATCAGGTAATCTACGGTTTCGCCTTCCCTGAATGATTTATGGGTGAAACGCCTTTTACCCTGTTGGACTTTTTCTTTCTCCTTTTCATTCACATCTGTTTCATTTTAGAGCATTTCCTTCTTAGATGGGGTTTTCTCCTCAAGATTAATTTCATCGTCACTACCACCTCAACCATCAAGCACAATTACTTCATCTTTGAATGCCCATGGTGGTGGGGTATATTTCACTTGGAAGTTATATTTTCCAGATTATTCTCCCAAGTTGTCTACAATCTCGCCTTTTAAGAGTGTTTCTTGATGAAAGCGGGCGTCTCCTAACCTATAAGCTTTAATCTTGATTTCATATTCATCTTCATCGTCAGGCTTGATCACTATTTCTTCATCCTTGATCATGTTTACTGATTGTGCTTAGAAAGAGGATTCTAATGTACATTTGGCTCGAGCTCTTGGAAGTTCAATATCTTCTTGTCAATGAGCTGTTGAACCTTGTACTTTAGAGTAGGACAATTATCTACATCATGTCCCCTTTCTCCCATATGATAGGTGCAGGTTTTTGATCCATTGTATCAAGAAAATCTTACAGAATTGTCTCTCGGTACTTCTTTGGCCACCAAATGCCTTCCTAGAAGCATTGGTAGTAGCTTTGATAAGGGTCGGGGCAACGGTGTGTATTGCCTCACAGGTCTTTTATTTGGCTCAAACTACCTTGGGTTTTTCCAAGCGACATTTGGTTGCCTTAGAAATGATGCTTAATGAGTATTTAGGCTAGACACCATAGCCACTTCTCCAATGGGTTCTTTGTCTTTTTTTCCCGAGGTAAGGCCTTCGTATCACTGTTTCTTGAGCCTTCTTCTCTTTTAACCCTTATTCAATTCTCTCACCAATCTTTACCAACATGGTGAATGTTTGACAGCCTGATATATAAAGCTTGTCATAATACTCAGTTGGCAATGATTTTAGGAAAAGCTCAATGAACTCGTCTTCACTTATAGCGGTTTTAACTTATGAGGCAATAGCTTTCCATCTCTGAGCATAGGCTCTAAACCCTTCATTCTTCCGTTTCTCGGTTCTGACGAGATCCTCTCTAGTTGGGAGTACTTCAACATTAAACTTCTACTGTCGAAGAAATTCTCCCGCCAAATGATACCATTTAGTAAAGTCTTCTATGTCGAGGGCTGTGTACCATGTGAGGGCCGATCCTCTCAAACTATCTTGAAATGTGCTAATAAAAAGTGGCGTATTGTCCGAATATCTCGCCATCTTATGGAGATAACACTTCAAATGGCTTTTGGGACAACTAGTGCCATCATACTTGCTCACGAACTCTGGTTTCTTATAGTTTTCTAGAACAACCACCTTTGCATATGGCGAGAACTTGTCAAACCTTTAAAACTCATAACCTTGACTTGCTAAGCATTGTTCAATTTTGGCCAATCTCTTGCCCTCCTTTTCATCCTTTGTTTTGGATATATTTTTTATTTGATCGTCCTCTTTCAAATTTACCACCTCAGGCGTAGTCTTTAGAGGATTTTCTTGAACCCGTTCTTTGTTTCTTGACTAGATCTTCAATCGATGTTTCGGTTGCGTTTGAAGTTCCCACATTTGGAGTAGCAGGAAATTGTCCACGAGATGTAAGAATAAAAGCCTTCATTTTTGCTCTCATTGTGACCCTGTGGGTCATTTGATTCTCGACTTCAACAAGTCGAGCGCGAGTTTTTTCTTCCGCCATTCTAACTTGTAATCGAGTCCGAGGTCTTTTATCTTCTGTTGCTAAACAACCTACTTTATAAAAAGACCCAATATTAGCAAAGCAAAATGATCACAAAACCCTACATCCTTTTAATTGTATGGTTTCATGAGATTGTCAAAGATAAAATTTTTCATACAAGCCTTAACCATGTATAAAATTCTTCATCAATGTCTTTCTCAAGAAATCATACAATTCAAAGAATTGCAATTCATGGTGATTCCTTTATGTTTTGAAATCGTGTTCTAAAATTATCTATGCATGTTTAGAAAATGATCAATCCATCATTGCATATAAAATTTGAAATTATTTGATATTATGATTTTAAACTCAAATGGAAATCTAAATCGTCCAATCCTAGGCTTCTTGCTAGCTAAGACAGCTTCCGCCTTTTAGTATTCTTCTCATTCCTTGGTTCAAGACTTCTATTCTTCCACATTGATCATGATCTCTTTAGGGATGTAGGGTTCCACTCTAAGCATGCTTGGAACAATGTGTTCTGAGACATACTCATCTACAAGATCTAGTACCACGCTCAATGGAACATATGATTCAACATCAATTGCATGTTTATTTTCTATCTATTTGATGTATTCTTTAGAGGCCATGCGAATCTTCATATCTTCTTCCAAACTTTTTGGCCACTCGATTATTTGTTTAAGTGGGTTATCCAAAGATAAGATGATCTTGTGAATTTTTGGATTGAAGGATATTCTTCTCCTCTTCGGGTATAATTCCACTTAGGATTTCGAAGGCGAACTCTTCGAGATTCCATACTGGTGGTACTTGCTGAAGTATCCCAAATTGTCTAATAACCCTTAAAGGACAATAAGCTGCTCATCCACTCAAACCAAGCAATGGTACTGCATTTCCCTCTCGGCTTGTGATCCTTGCCTTACTAATATTTGGCCAATTGATCCGCTATTGGATTTGATTAGGAGTTAGGGCTTTAATGAAATTGGCCCAATCTAAGAAAGATTTTTTGGGTAATTTGATTTGGAGACGAATATATCGTTCAATTGGATTTATCGAAGAACAAATTTTGCGAATGTTCATGAAACGACACCATGGTCGAATGTGTGAGATGAACCATAATAATAAAAGACCAGTAGAAGCTTGAAAGATACCCTTCCCACGATTTTGATATGTGTTTAAAGAAATGATGGTTTAGGCAAGAAGCATATTAGAGAAATCCCACTTAATACATGCTTGTCTTGTGATCACAGCGACTAAAGGGTCTAATCCCATTCTGGACACGGGGAATAGAATAAAATCGAAAAAAGCTAGAATGAATACCCGGGCTAAAGTGTTTCTCATTTCCCTAGGAAGTTTTGAAAAGTTATCTATTAGGAATGATAGTGAAAATCTACCCGTGTTTGATTTGATTAACTTTTCAATTTTAGAAGTTTTGAGGTTGAGAAATTCGACTAAAAAGCTCACAGGATTAAGTCCAACGGGTGGCTCTATGATCCTAGGTTTAGAATTAATTCCAATTGCGGCTTGATATTCTTTTAATGCTGGTACCAATTCATGTTCTCCAAGTTGGAATATGGCGGTGGAAACTTCCCAAAAATGCGTCAAAGCTTGGACTAAGCTGACTTGATAATTCACATACATAAGTTCGAGAAAGTATCTAAGCCTTTCTTGGATATAAGTTTGGTTGTCCTTGGACATGCCTTTTCACCAAGCAACGAGTTCCTTCTGAGGAATGGGAATTACTTGAATGTCTAGTTTTCCCATTGAGCCTAATCATGCAAAAAAATTTGTTATTAATCACCATGGATTACGAATCAATTTTAATGCCTCCATGTCAATCATATGTTCTTTTGAGGTAAAACGGAGGCAAAGTACACTTGCATGCCTCGAAAGTAATGCAAATGTCATTTTGAGTCCATTTAAACCATAAAAGAGCACATAGTTGAGATTATGGACAAATTCAATGTGTGATATAAATGCCCATTCTGTCATACTCCATTTAGACCATAAAATCCTAAACTATGGTTTACAACTTCAATTACATTGAAATAAACAAATAAGCACTTGAATTACATGGATTAACCGCCATGGACCTATACATTTCATTTAAAAATGAAAGAATGGCCAAATGGAGTATGACGCCCGAATCATGCATTCTAAAATAAAAGGGCATTTAGACCAAGCATTGAATGTCATTTAGGCTTTTTTTTTTTGGAAAATGTGCCAACTAATATGCATAATTGTAAAAGAATGGAATGGAATAATACTTGCTTACCATAATATTTTTGTTTGGTTTTAAGTATACCAACCACAAAGACATGCGAATGCAACTAGTAAAGTTTTGACGCCTAAAAGGACAGGATATGCTAAAGACTCAAGGTCATCATCTTAATGGACAAGGGATTCTATCATCTTAATGGATAAGGAATTCCATTTCAATAGGCAATCGGCTCAAAGTAATGAAATATTATTCCACATCGATGGTCGGTATTGCATTTAAACGATTCCATGAGCAATCGGCTCATAGTTTCACCTAAATACATACCTCCTAAGGGTAATCCTAAATGTAGCCGAGATTGGACTACGGGTAGTGTGTGCTAATGGTGTAGTGCTAAAGCAACTTAAAGGTATACATAGCAATTAATAATCAAACAACACTTCTAAAATTCATTCAAAACACATTTAATCCCAACACCATCCTACAAAACAAAGGTTAGCAAAGACTACACCTCTTATACCACCTGCCTATAAAACCATTTAACACTATCGTTAGCAGGACGTACTTGGGATCCTTGCAAGTACAAAATACAAGCATATCATTCTATCCAGGCCCAAGTCCACTTAGAAAAGATAATTCCCCAGTGCAGTTGCCAAACCTGTCGTGCTACACTTTTTTTGGGACTTTCGGGATTTGCGCGATAAGAAGGTATTTCCGTGTAAGGGTCTCTCCTAAATCATACCTCACGTGATAGCAAATAGTAATTTCCTATTTAATATAAATTTGTAATTTTGGAGTCGCCACTAGCCATTATTGGTGGGTAAACTAGAAACCTAATCGGGGTATGGGAGAAATATCATGATTCTACGAACCAGAGATTCTGAGTACGGGAACTTGGTTACGTTATTGATCCTAGATCGAGATCTCTAACACCCTTTCAGTACCTAAAAACGATACGATGTCTAACATGTCATGCAAATTCCCAAGGCTTGCCCAATAATTCTATCAATTCTAATCGCGAGAAAAACCAAACAAGTATTAAATGTATAATCAATGTCAATCAGACTAATCAATCTTATATGATCTCTAAAAGTGAGAATCAATCAAACATTCAAACCCAAATGAAGCTCTAAAGCTTATTCATTTCATGATTTACATTTTTTTAGGGTTTTAGGGTATTTTAGGGGTTATAACCCCTGAATTTGAGATTTTCTAAAAAATACCACTTGGGTACTTCCAAAAATTTAAATATCACTTTTTATGATTGGCTACAGTGTTTTTGGACCATTCTGTGAATTTTAAATTTTTTTTTTCAGAAATTTCATTAACTGAGAATTGATTTTTATGATTTTATGAAAATTTTTATGAATTTTCCAATTTTTCAATTTTTTATTGATTTTCGAAATTTTTCACATTTTTTATTTTATTTTCTGAATTTTCTAAATCTTTATGAATTTTCTAATTTTTTTTTAAATTTTCTGTGAATTTTTATTTTTTTTCGAAATTTTTCGAATTTCTAAAAATGTTTATATTTTTTTGATTTTTCACATTTTTTTAAATTTTTTTATGTTTTTATTTTTTTACGAACTTTTTAGATTTTTTTATATTTTTTATTGTTTATTTAATTTTTTAAATTTCCCGCCGGGAAACGAACCGAACCGGCCCAGTTCAACCCGATTCCGCTTGGCCGAATCGGGCATCGCCGGCGCCAGCGCCAGCGCCAATTGTCTTCTTCGGCAAGTACGGTGTCTAAAATGTCGCCATTTTGACTCAATTTCTTTGGGGCATTTCCTCGAGCACTCAGTGGGCATGATCTCTTGTTTTGGATTATCAAGGCCGCGACTTTGGATCGAAATCCGACGAGCTTCCGGTGACCTTCCGTTCATGTTTTTAGGTTCTGTATTGAGTCTTCGTCATCCTCTAGCCATCTAACCTAGTCGGATCATTGCCTGACCACCGCCGGCCGGTGAAAATCAATCCCAAAAGTCTCAACCTAAAACTGATCAAGACCAACTTCTTTGACCTTCAGATCATCACATAATCCGCCCTAACCATCTACATCGATCAAAATCAAAATTAAAACATCAAGCAAGGTCAATAGTTACTAACTTGAGCAGCCATTGGCCGCAGAAGGCACTCCAGTGAGGCTCGAGAACTCCGTCGAGGGTTTTCAATGGTGGATTGACTCGGGTTTGTTGATTTAACAACACAAAATGCAATCAAACAATACAAAACATGATTAGAAACAAGTTTTGAACATTGAGAAATACAAAATCATGATCAAAATGACATGAATAGCAAGATTAAATCCAATCGTGTTTTTTGGAATTTCTGAAAAACTATTGCCGTGAGTAATATTTACCTTCTTCGTTCGATGACAAATCGAAGTTCTCGGGCTAATTGGAACCTATGGAGCTGTTCTTCGTCACTTGGACTTCAATCTGGCTACTTCGGCTCCGTCAAAAAACATCAAGACACGCCAAATGAGATCAACTTTCAGACCTTGACGATCAGCTAATTGGACTGGAACAAGTAGGGGAGGTTACTACCAAACCTCGATTTGCCGGTGCTCCACCATCTAGGGCGATGCTAGACGCTCGAATGGGAACCTCAGACCCTCTCTCTCTAACTTTCTCCCTTTGGTTTTGCCTGTTTCTCTCTCCTCTCCCTCAGTAATTTCGTCGAACATTTTTTCCTCAATGTTCAGTTTTTTCTTGGTTTTTGTTGGTCCATTTTTCCTGCCTCCATATTGTTAGAACCGACTTCTGATCGATTATAACCGATCTCCGATGAAAGCTGGAGATTCTCCTGTTGTCGTTCAGGTCAAACACGTGTCTATTTGATCGAAGAAGATTGACGAAGTGGAGGGCTTGAAACGTTTTTTCTGGGTTTAATGTGACTCGAGTGAGTCGGATGAAGAAGGTGACTAACCCAAGTCGAGTTGGGTCGACTTGGTCGACCCGATCGACCTGACAAACCCGGATTGATCTAAATTTGCCAATTAAACTCAATTTTGACCCAATTTTCAAAATTAAACCCCAAAATTGAATTCCCCATCATATTCAGAACCCAAATGTGTGATTTTCCCCAATTTTGTTTATAATTGCGTCCGAAATTTTCACATTTTTGTATTCGGGTTAATAGATTTTTATTCAATTTGATGTCCTAATGACCTGATTAGGCAAAATTGATGCTAAAATTGAATTACCCACATATGATTAACATTAGAAATGATGATCTCATGGTTCGATAATTTCATATTGGGCACGATTCCCAATTTGGGCTCAAAATTCTAAATTTTCAATTAAATTTTGGGGTTTTCTCATTTCTTTGAGAAATTGTGCAATTGGACTAACCATTATGTAATTCAAGGTCCCAAATTCATTTGTTGTGAAGACACTATGACTTAAAAATGACTATAAAAAATTTAATTGCATTTTTTGTTCAATTTGGGTTTAATTTTGCCCAATTTTGGGAAAAACACATACTCGATTGAAATTTTTCAAAATTGATGATGTAATAATGAAATTGGATTTAAAAGAAGACTAATGACTATTTTTATGGAATTTTTATTTCCATTTTCTATTTTTCTTGATTTTCTCATTTATTTTGACTAAAAGAAATTAAGGAAAAATGCAAAAAAAAATACTAAAAAAATTTATTTTTGGTTTAGAAATAGGTTTCTAGGCTTGGCCAAGATTCCTAGTCCTAATTTTGATATTTTTTAAAATGTGAAAAAAAAGAGTTAAAAATCAGGTATCAATAGTATGGACTTGAGATGAATGAGGAATTGAAGTAGAATTTCGAGCATCGAATGTTCCAAATCCACCCCACCAAAGAAATGTAGATCATTTAATTTAGAGAAAGGGATAAATGTAGATATTAATGCTGATTTTAATAAATATTTAGGAACAACCGTCACTTATTCCAACAATTTTGCGCTAACTCCACCTAAATCTAAAGTATTCTACCCCCAGGGAACGATGGTATGGAATTTAGGTTGGGACAACCCCTTATTTGCCTGGACGAAAGTTTTGGAAATGATGTTTGTGAATCATACCACCAATTATCATTCTTCTACCAGCTGCCTTTTTCCCAACCTTATGATGCGACGGTTGAGGAGGTACCTATGTTAAACATGAGTATTAAATCCAGTAAAACGCGTCTAATTGAGTTGTGTTGAAACAAATGACACATAGATGCATTATGTTAAATGTGTCGATTCGTGTTTAAATGAGTTAAGCTAGTCAACTCTCTTAAGACACAATTTTTATCTTGTTGTAATCATTTATGACACGAACTCGTTTTTTTTTAAATTTAAACGTATTTAATTACGTCTTGTGTCATGTCGTATAAATATATCGTGTTGAGAATTGTCAATCTTAAGTATAGGGATGCAGAGAGACTTTCTTTGAGTGAGTGAGGTGAAATTGAGATACAAGGGTACTTTTAAATTCTATGTTGAGAAAACCTCCTAATATATTTTGAAGATTGACAAAACATTTCATAAGTTTCTGTTGAATCTGACTTAAATAATTTCAGGTAACATTCATGGAAAAACAATGTTTAGATTTTGAATATCTTGTTCAAAGTTTAGAGTATTTGCAGACATCATCAATGTATGTCAATATATGTCAAGAATATTCTTAAAGCAATGTGAAGAATTCGTCAAAGGCAGCAGTTGAAATTATCAAGGCTTTTTCTGATATTCAGACTCTACATATTTGAACTTAAAAAGAACTCAAAGTCAAACTACAACATTTCAAACTTTGTCACACTCAACGATATACATTAAATGCAATGGCTAGTGATCTAGCTAGGATTTCTTTATTGGAAATTATTGATCTTCAATCTTTCAAGATTGTTTTACAACAATCTAATTTAAAGCACATCATTGAAAATTGGTTGATAATCAATCATGACATGATACTCTTACAAAATGAAAAACTCTACTATTGGAAACTCTGATTTGGTTGGATGGGCAACTGAATCCTCTAAAAGATTCTGATTTCATTATTCATTAGCTACCAAATCTTCTTCAAGCATTTGTATCCAACATAATCATTGAAAAATGACCTTCTGAAAACTGTTCAATGGCTAGATCGAAAGTGAATGAGTATAAAAGGAGATCCTGGAACTGAAAAAAGAAGCGAGATCGTGAATTTGAAATTCCAAAGTATTGAAAGCTTTAACCATGCACACTTGTCTTCTTGAGCTTGAACTTTGTAATCTCTGAAAAGGTTTAAAAAGAAGTTACTTTGGCATTATGAGAGGAAGTGGCTCTGAAATATTGAGATCGAGAATCAACATTTTAGTCTGTAACATCTGATTGAGTCCTAAGTAAAATTCAGCCAGTAGCTATCTGTGTGGAAAGTGGACGTAGGCGTATAAGCTGAACCATTATAAATTTGTGTGCAAATTCTCTTATCCTTCAACTATTGTCATTTATCTTTGCACATTGATATACTACATCTGAGCTTTGTTCAAACTCTTGTTTCACTCAAATTTGACAATATATATCTTGATTCTTTTAATTCCGCTTTAATTTGTCAAATTTGGGTATATTCACCTATTCACCCGTAATAATTAATAGCCACATCATTCTATAATGTCAATTAAAACTTTTCCTCCCATATTTACGATTATGATAACAATAATGCATACATTTTGTTTAAAGGTGCACGTTACGATCTCACGCTTGCACATGGAAAAATACAAGAGAAAGCCCGAACACAAACCAAATGGCACCCACACAAGCTAGATTATAAAAATAGAAAAAAAAAACTAAATCCATCACGTTTTCATTATTTCTTCGTGCAAATTTTTTTGCAAATCCAGAGCATAATAATCTTATTAGACAGTGTGTTTGTTTGCTACATTAAGCAGTAAATGGTCATCTATTGCACTCGGAGTTATGCCACTATATTTTCATTATGTATAGGTGAGCACACCACGCTTAAGAGAACTATGTAACTGAATACCTATTAAACTATTTGGCCATAAAAATGAGATCCATTGAATAAAACAACATGTCAAAATGAATTTATCCAAGTCTCGTAACATTAGAAGCCGAAAGTTTTTTTCACTCTCTCTTCTCTCTCTCCATCTTCTTCTTTCTCTAGATCTAAGAGTTTGAACTCTCTTGATTTAATTCTAGATCTAGGGACTTTTCTCTCTCCATTTAGATTTGAGAATTTGATAATGTTTTCGGGGTTTCAATATCCCCGTCCTCTGTCCATGTACAAGTCCTCTGCCTCCAGTTTCATTGATGATCATAAGAGCTTTGGCGTCTCATTAAACCACGAAAATTTTCTCTTCCAAAAGTTAGATTTGTGTTTTTTCAACCCGTTTTGGTTGTCCCCGTCCGGCAATGGTATAGAGGAAGCCGAACCTAAATGTGCACCGCTAACAGGCAACGCCATAATTATGGAAGAAAAACTTTCAGACATGTGCTCATCACCGATAATGATACGAGATCCAGTGATCAGTCATTATATATTTTGCTTGACAAATCCGTTTTTATGAAATAAGTGTGTGCTTAACCCTGCCGGTACTCTATTGATCTTCCTTCTTTTCCGGATTTAGCTTTGTTTTGTTGTACTTTGGGATTTGCTCTACTTCAATTTTCTTTTCCATGAAAGTCATTGTATTTCTCATGTATCCTTTTGAGCAATGAATATAATTTTTGTCAAAAACAAAAAGTGAATTTATCCCGCTCTAATAAATCCTTAAGCAATCCTAGACTCGAATGAGTTCTTGATCAAATTGACCAGTTTCTGCATAGAATCAAAAATCGGACCGAGACCTAGGGTCACAAGGAGAATCGACCCACCTCGAATCGAGTTTTTCTTTTTAAAATTTTGCAGCACTTCTTTTATGCGATGCTACATAGAATAGAAAAATTAGTCAAAAATTTTGCCACGTAATAATGACTCTATATATATGAGAGAGAGATCTTATTATGGCCATTTTTATTATGGACAAGTTTATCGGATGTAACAGTCACGTGGTTGGCCCCGAAAATAACGCTATAAACTGGTCAAGATCGAACATATGTAGTTGTGGTGAACATTAGGATACGGAATTGCACAAGTTCTCTTATTTTTGTTTTTTCGTTTACCTTTATATATAGAGAGATAACAATTTGGAGAAGAAGACCTCTGAATAATGATAAAAAGTACTTCTTCGTTAGATCAAATCTCTTATGTCTAGGTTTCCAACTTAGTTGCTAGCGAGCAGCGAATAGAAAAATCTACCAACTAGTCTTTCGATGCTTCCTGTTAGAGATAATTAGGATAATTCTCTAGGATATTTTCCTATATTATCTATAACATCCCTTCCTTTTTTTTTTTAAATGCTTCACTAGCAAAATGGTGAACGGCGAATCCAGGGGGTCAAGGGTGGTGATATTTAGTTTCAAATGTAAGTTTTGACTCCCATACTCTGCAAAGAAATAGGATAAAAGTTTAAGAGTGAGTTGAGAGTTAGAATAGGAAGGACAAAAAAAAAAATCCAGAGATCATGGTGAAAATATCAGGGGAAACCTTTGACAACATGTTTCCATAGAGATGTTAACATCTATCCAACCAGATTACCCAATAAGAGTTGGCAGGAACCCTAAGAAAATTTTCTGTCATCTAATAATATTTTTTCGAATATAACTATACAGGCTAGGCTGGCATTAACTATTCAAATGGACAAACACTTGGACAGTTTTGCTGACCAGTAAAACCATATACATCCCATCCCCAAAATTCTGCAAAAACTCAACACAGCATCTAACTCTCTTTCGTCATCGCAATTGTATCCCAATAAATAAGCTCGTGCAAATCGACCAGATCCCATGAATGGTTCAGCTTCATCTGGCACACACCACCTTGCTGCTGCTCAGCATTAGACTCCATTACAGCAGCTGACAGCAACCTATCTAAACAGTGTCCATATATTTTGCAAACCAAGAGCTCATTGGCAGGAATCATAACAATTTCTCAGCACGTCTCATCGCAGACATGAACATTTCCAGTCTTCTCACAAACGAAGGCATCACCAATTTGGTGATAAGAACACGTTTCTCCCGAACAAACGTGGTCCAGAACCAATGCATCAGTGAACCCTTTGTTGCTTTTCCACATAGACACTTGATTTTGGACTCGAGAAAATTGGCCAGCCTCTCATCTTCGCTTTAGTACCAAGTTGAAAAACAATAGAAATATTCTAATTATCTCTAATATAAGAAAATATCCTAGAGAATTATCATCATTATCTCCAACACTTCTCATGGGTAATCTAGAATCGAGCATAACCTACGAGTCACAAGTCAGATGGGCGATGCACCGTGATACTGTTCATTACAGGTCCCCGTGAATCCTCATTTTGATAGTTTTGGCCCATGTAAAACGCGCTGGATTATTACAAACACTATGAACACTCCTTTTGGGGACTTTGCCAAGTTGAACACATTGTAAGCCATTTCATCACTTGGATAATGATTTTGGATTCAACCGGGATAGGTCGGCCGTAATAATTTGCTGTTCTTTCTAGGTGGTTATGCTATTGAGGTATTTGGACTTGGCCTGCCGAGGCACGATTGCACGACCTAACTCTTTGATAAGTCTAGCCGCAATCCCTCCAAATTGAAAAGGTATTGTTGATTATACAATTGATATGGCATACCTAATCAATCACATTCTCAATCTAATATGTATCCTAATCAATTTTTAGTTTGAAATTTGAAAAGCTGGTTTCTCCACGTGTCATCACTATTTGGTATGACTTTCATATACAAAATGCTTTCTCTCTCCATGCTCGCCCATTATTTTTTTCTCTAATAGTTTTCAGCTGTATGCTTTGACGACGGAACTTTTTTTTATATTTTTCATTTTGTACTTATATGCTTGCATCTTCTAGTAATTTTTTTTTGTTTTGCTTGAAGCCTGCACGGCATCACTTTAGCAACATCTCTGGTTGATCGCCACCTCAACAATAAATGAATTGAGTCGCATAATTTCATGAAAAGTGAAATGATAGGCTTTTTTTTTTTCCTTCTTTTATCTTTTATGCTGTTGCAATAATCTCCCTGAAATCTGAATTAAAACACCATAAATCCTCTACGACTTCATGACAGCAACATAGAGTAAGTGTGACAATCTCTCTTGTTGAAGATATTTAGTTTGATGTTGAGTAGAATGGGAATTGAAACCCAATCACATGCTAATAGCAAGTTGCAATATAGACGACAATATAGAATATTCTAAGAATATATATAATAATAGCGTGATGGGCCATCTGCTTTTGCATAATAAGCAAAATCCATCTAAACAGCAACCATTTCTTGGACTCACTTGACAAAAACAAATCAAGTTGATATTTGATCAAACTTTAAGAGCAATTGACCCAAGCCAGATCCACATATTGACTTCTTATAGTTCACACAATTTTTGCGGCACAGAACGGAAATGCAAGAACCCGACACAACAAGACAACCCTAGTCGAACAAAAGAGAGTAACCTATCGGACAGAAACTCAGATAGCAATAGATACATAAATGCACTGGCCAATTTTGCGCTCTTTTTATGTAGGATCGAGTCACCTTGCTAATGTTGTCAATGGCGATTCACATAAAGCATCTAAAGACTTCCTGACCAAATAATGCCTTTTGAACAAATCTGTTTTCCTTTGCCCTGATGTATGTAGTTCTCACGGATTTTCTTGCAACCTAGATTGACTCTTTCAAAATGCAGTCTATTAATTCAAGAATGTGCTTCTTTTTTTCCTTCAAAATAAAATTGATCGAAATTTTTTAAAGCTATCTTCAAAGAAAAATTACCTAATCATTCATAATCTCTCTCTCTAAAAGCTGAATTAAAACACCATAAATCCTCAACGACTTCATGACAGCAACGTTAAAGTTTTACAATGTCTCTTGGTCAAACACAGTTGTTCAGAGAGTCGTCAGATATTTAGTTGATGTTGACCCCTCTTCTCCTCCCTAGCTTGGTTTGAGAGAAAGGGCGATTGAGACTCAATTATATGGCAATAGCGAGTCGCAATGTAAACGACAATATAGAATATTTTAAGAATATATGCAGTAACGGCGAGATTGACCCTCTGCTTTTGCGTAATAAACAAAATCCAGCTAACAGCGACCGTTTATTGGACTCATCTCACAAAAACTAATCAAGTTGATACTTTCGGATCAAACTTCAGACTAATTGTCCCGGATTCGGTCCACATATTGACTTGTACTAGTTCACATAGATATTGCGGCACAGAATGAAATGCAGAACTTGACACGACAAGATAACCCTGGTCGAACAAAAGAGAGTAATCTATCGGAGGAAAACTCGAATCACACGGAATACAGAAATGCAGTAGCCAATTTGGCGCGGTCAGATAGGATTAAGTTATCTTACTAAGGTCGTCAATGGCGGTTGCAACATAAAGCATCTAGGACTTCTAGAGCAAATTAGGGCAAACCATAAATATACATATACATTCACATGCATTAATTTACTCTCTGTTTGGTAACGAGTAGCTTTACATCATCCTGAACAAAACTAATGGCCTTTGAACAAATCTGGTTTCCTTTCCCGCCCTGTATAGTTTTCACTCTGTGTTTCTTCTAGACTAGACGGATTTTCTTCCAACCTAGCTTTACCCTTTCAAATGCACTTGATGATTCCACAACTACTGAACCTGGTACCAAGAAATGTCAATCAAATCACATCTTTATAAATGCAAAGGAAGTTTTGTGTTGCTTTAATTGAAAATAGGTTAACAATCGACATCTCACTTTCTAGATGGTTGTCAGAAGACCTCATATATATCGTCATTTCTGAGTTTGATAAAGGAAAATCATGTTAGAGTCAACAGTCTTCCATTAGAGAGCCCACCATACGGCTTGTGCTTCATGGGTTGGACTTGTTTGGTATCGGAACCAAGGGTCTCAAAGTCGCATTGTCACGGTCCATCACTCATTTACAATTTCATCTCATTAAGCACAATCAATTTTCCCCGGTTCTTTCATATCCATACGCATCGGATTCTCATGCGATGCGATGGGTAGTGTTATGATGTAAAATATATACCTCGTTGTCGTGAATTCGTGGGCTGGAAGCCCCAAATTAAGAAAAGGAAATAGCTCGATGTGAAATGGAAGAGATTCGCTTAAGCAATTCAATTAGAAGGTATTTAGGGTGTTTTGCAAAGAGTCCCTCGCGTAGATTTGGAGGTGAGATCAAACAAGAGTTTGATGGGTAAACAATTACAGTCATATACCCAAAATTCAAGGAGCAGTTACGATCAGACACCCAAGGAAGTTATGAGCAGTTCAAGTTGAAATGGACTTGAGGAAGCAATTATAGAAAGAACAAGAAAAACATCATCGACCCTCAAAGCTCTACAAATACCCAAAACATCATAGAAACAAATATCTTGAAATATACTTTTAGAAAAATATATGTTAGTTTGAAAAAAAAATGACGGGTAAGTTACCAATTAGATTTCAAAATTTTGTATCTTTTGATTTAAATTTGAAAAAACATATGATATCATGAAATTAAATTTTAACTAACATATATTATTGAATATAACTCATGACCCACTGTAAAATTGACCATTTAGTTTTAAAGTTTAAAGATGGCATTTGGAGAAGATGAACAGTAGGAAAGAAGAAAAGAAAAATAAAATAATCTAAAAATTTTAAAAAATTAAAAAACGGAGCAAAACCATGTTGTTTTATCAAACATTGTTCACGTCAGATGTCGGTCGTGCCACATAGTATGGTTGGTGATGACTAGAGCGCCGCCATATCAGCATTTTAGGTAAAAATTAGCCAAAAGGACTACATTGAATTTTTGCCGAAAGGTTCTGGATTACATTGGTAAAATTGAAAAGTATGACCACATTGGCATCCGTACACTAGATTTAAGACTGATTGGGTCATTATTTGCCAAGATTATTTATGCCAAAACTCACACACTAATTCGCTCAAAAAATTGGTGAGTGGGATGATCAAAACCGGCCATGAATAGAATATCTGATTGGCAGACAAGGTTGAAAGAATATTTTGCACGTGTTTTTTAGGGAATTTTGCCGAGATTTTACAATGTATTAGATGGATATAACAATTAGCAAGTACAAGTTCGGACTTCAAGCATTATAAATTGGAGAAAAATCAGTCACAGCATGATAATAGAAAAGGGCAAAAACAAGAGAAATAGCATTGTTAAGAGGTTTTTTCGAGTCCGTCTTTTTTGTAAGCTTGTAATACCCATTTGAGTGTTGTTCGAAAGAGTTAACAAGTTTGACAAATTCATTTGTCAACATAGAGAGTGTTGGAATAATAAAATTTGGAATTGATATTCAAATATGTCTTGAAGGATTACATAATATTTATAGACCCTTTAGATAACTAGAACAATTAAAAACTATCTTGAAAACAAGCAACAATAAGTAAACATTAATTTCCTCGATAACAATTTTTAAAACTCCAAGTCTCTAGATAAAAATTGCAAGAATTCAATTCACGAGATGAGTTTGGATTATGAAAAAGTTTTTTTTATTTCCAACAGCCTCCCTTAAACCAAGCTCATCTTGACCATGCCTAATTCTCTTGAGTTTAAGGAAGGAGTCTAACTTCAATGGCTTAGTAAACATGTCAGCCACTTGGTCTTCTGACTTGAAAAACCGTAACACAATCTCCTTAGACTTCACTAGATCTCGAATGAAATGATACTTTATATCAATGTGCTTGCTTCTTCCACAAAAGCCCAGACTCTTTGCAAGGGTAATTACTGACTTATTATCACAATTAATCACCGTCGGATGCTCCTGCTTATGACGTAATTCAGCAAACATCAAACGTAGCCAAACTACTTGAGTAGCAAAGTAAGCCGCTGCTATGTATTTCGCTTCTACACTGGACAAAGCAACCACCTATTGCTTCTTCGAGGACCAAGAAAAAATTCAATTTCCTAAAGAGAAAACATAACCGGAAGTACTCTTCCTTTCTTTAATATCACCTCCCTATTCACTGTCTGTATATCCCATAAGCTGAAAATCATTAGAAACAGTGTAGAATATACCATCATTCACAATACCTTTAATGTACCGTAAAACACTTTTTACCGCCTGCAAGTGTGATTGTCTAGGAGTCTCCATAAATCTGCTTACCATCCTAACACTATAAACAAGATCTGGTCAAGCAGAAGTCAAATATCGTAGACTCCCGACTAGCCTTGAAATATGTGGGATCGACTTGAAAGCCACTTCCATCTTTTGTCAACTTCAATCTTTCCTCCATTGGAGTGCTAATTGGTTTACAAGTAGCCATCTTGAAACGCTCAAGAATATCCTTGGCATACTTTTGTTGACAAACAAAAATACCATCCTCCGATTATGTAACTTCAAGGCCGAGAAAATAATACATGAGACCCATATCCGCCATCTCAAACTCACGAGTCATGGCCTCCTTAAAGTTAGAAATCATCTCTTGACAATTTTCGATAAAGATGAGATCATCAACATATAGGCAAACAATGAGCATCTCACCATTCAAGCCAATCTTTACATATAAAGCATGCTTTACTGTCACGCCCCCGCACCTTCCGGCACGTAACATCTTTCGCAAAGGTCGATTCATGCGCGACTTCCCAGGACGCGTCACTGACCCAACACAACGAACAGAGCACAAGGCACATGCGGAAGCAAACTTAAATACCCGTACCAAACATTCACGAAACCAAGGGTAGTATAACAATAGGGGTTACAAAATATACACTTGCATTGATATGGCAAACATAAACAATATTCGTTTACAGCTCACACTCAAAAGTCAAAAGCGGGTCAATGGCCACCACCATCAAAAGGGGGTATATGGCTCGGCGGTTAGGCACTATATTTAGCTGGGCTCCTCCCAAACGTATCGGTATGCCTACATCCTCAAGGCTGAGGGTCTGAAAAATTGAGTTTCAACAACAGTGAGAATAAATCTCAGCGAGTAAGTTCCCTAAACCTAAGCTAAGCTAATATGCACCTCCTGACGAGTACCAAATAATACATAGTCTAAACCATAAATGACTTAAGCCCTCGGGGCCAAATTCAACACTTAATTGACCCTGCAGATTAGGCACTTTATAAATAAGAGCATTAATGGCACAAAACTCAATCACGACACATATATGCATATCACTTAGTCACGACGCATGTCATGCATATGTTCGTGCTCACACTCATGCTCATGCCTCATCAATGCATTGTCGCACACGTGCACTCTTGCACACTTACCATTTACCAAATTCACCGACTCGCGTAAAACGCATTAGGTCTGACCTGCGTAACACGCATTAGGTCTATCACTTCGAGATTGATCTCTGGCCCGCGTAAAACGCATCAGGCTCATGACACATAACCCGCGTAAAAACGCATCAGGTTTGTCTATCTTCCGATAGTCCGAGCATCGTCCCGCGTAACACGCCTCAGGACAGGTTCAATACCCCACGTAAAACGCATCAGGGTTTTATGTGATCACTCATTCACAAACATCAATTATTATCTGAACCCCGCGTAAAACACATTAGGGCATTTTAGGTTATCACATGCTCATGCCATTCATGCATTCACGCATAATGCACTTGATATGCCTATACTCAGTATGCACGCATAGGGCCACAATGTCACACTCGGCATTCGTGAATTTCCCACTGGGCACTCAACATGATTTGGATACATATTCAATTCGTGTATCAATATGATCAATGAATCAACCAATCCAAATCAACCACAACATAGAGTTTAGCACCCAAATTCACGCAATTAAACACTAAAACCACACATGTCGATTACCTACCAAACAATTCATAATTTGGCCACGCCAAGCATATCACAGAGCATCACACAATCACATTCAAGCCACATTTAATTTAGCATCCTCTCGGGTCAATCACCGTTTCCTAGGTAATTCACTCTAAAACCTCAAATAGTCAATTATGGCCCGAATCATCCCGATACTAAACCAGCCACAAATAGTCCGTCTTAGGCCATCGAATCACTTCTCAATCATTCCATTAGACCACCAAAATTGCCATGGAAACAGCCACCATTTGAATCACAATTTTCACCCGCCAACTCCACAAATTTTGCTCGAATCAATGCGCCCAAGCTTAGCCACCATTCAACACACCACGGACCACTAAACCTAGATTAAAACATCATGCTAGGCCACCAAAATCGCCATGAAAATACCACCATTCGATCTTCAATTTACAACCGCCAAATTCACATTTTTGCCCAATTTGAGGTGCCTATGCACAGCCACTTCACAGCACTATACGGGTCATTAAACATCAACTAAATCATCACACTAATCCCATAAAATAGCCACAAGATCAGTACGAAAATAGCCACCATTTAGCTGACAAATTTCACTCGCTAAAACCACAATTTTTGTCCAAATCACAACTCCCATGATCAGCCACCACGCAACACGTCATGGACCGCCAAACCTCAGTCAAATAATCATTCTAGGTCACCAAATGCACCACAAAATCAGCCCTAATAGCTCCACAAGCTAACCCCTAAATTACCCTAATTTAACCCCTAAAACTCATCTAGAAACGCACAAAAGCCTAACTAGGGTTTAGGGTCGAACTCACTTGGATTTCCTAAGCTTCAAACAGGGCTGAGCAAGCAGCGAGGGTGGCTGGACAGCGGCGGGGCAGCAGCAGCGACGAGTGGCCTTCCCGGCGGCGCGTGCGGCGGTGATTTGTGGGCGGCGGCGGTCTTGTGCAAAGGGGGTTGCTCACACGGTTGTGAAAAGGGGAGAGAGAGAGAGAGAGAAAATGGGGCAACTGGCTGGTGGTGGTGAGGCATGGAGCGGCGGCATCGGCTCCGGCGAACGGCGGCGATGTGAAGCCGAAAGGAAGAGAGCTCGCGGGAGAGGGGAGAGAGGATAGAGGGCTGGCTGGTGGCTTTGGGAGGAGCAAATGAAGGAGAGAGAGAGACAAGAGAGTTTATAGAGTGAGTGAGATAGTGGGGTTGGTGAACAACTCTCGATATTGCCAACTTTGCCTCTAATCCAAAGGCTAAGACCAAATCTAGAACAAACGCCTAGGGGCACAAATGTCCAACATTCCACACATTATTGGGCTGAAATAACTAATATAAAACTCCAAAATAACTCTTAAAATTCGGAACCCTAAATTAGACCTAGGGACAAAATAGTAAATTTCCGGTCCTGGGTCAATTTTCCAATTTTCGACTCTATCAATCCCAAATATGTGTGGCCACATAAAAATGACATCGTCCTTGAAAGTTAGCAGCGCCGCCCACGAAAATCGACACCGAAATCCGGACTAAATTCCACGATCGATTTAACTCAATTTGCAATTTTAGCGTCTCTCACTAACGGGCGGCTGTTTAGGGGGTGACGCGTATCGACCTAGGGCTACTCGAGTCATGACGGTCTCAATTTTCAAGAGAGCACGAGGATTTATCGCTAGTTCCAAGGGTCACGACCGTTCAGAATAAGTTCGGGATCGTTTGTCGCGCGTGTACTCTCGATCGTGCAGTATCACCCGCGATCCGATTGTACGTCGTCAATCAGACTAAATCCGTCACTACCCTTGGACCGGCCCATGTCGGCATAAAATATTCCCTCGTCGTACCTTAGAATCGAACTCAATTCACGATCGAGTTTCTGGATCCACGTATCGTTTTCCTAGTTAGCCTTTCCCTACTGGTCAGTGTCCCAAGAATGATCAATTTCGAGCGAGACTTACTAAAATGAAACGAGAAATAATCATCTATTTCATTAATCCCGGAAGTGGGCAAATTTCAGGACGTTACATTTACGGTCTCAAAATATGTAGACGAAACCCTCTTGTCCTTATGACAAAACCCTCTTATCCTTTCTTGACATACCTCTCAGGTTGATCCATATACACCTCCTCCTCAAGTACACCATTGAGAAATGCAGACTTGATATCCATTTGGTGTATTTTCCAATGCCTTTGAGCAGCCAAAGCAAAGATCACGCAAATAGTTTCCATTCTTGCAACCAGAGCAAATACCTCAAAATGGTCAATCCAAGGTTTTTGTTTGTAACCCTTGACTACAAGACGAGCCTTCAACCGATCAACATCACCGTTAGGCTTGTACTTGGTCTTGTAGACCCATTTCATGCCAATGGACTTCTTGCTTTCTAGAAGAGAAGTGAGCTCCTACGTATCATTTTTCTCAATCACATATATCTCATCATCCACAACACGAACCCAACTATCATCTTGGGAAGCCTCCTTAAAGTTTGTGAGATCACAATCTGCAAAGAGAGCAAAATTAATAATTTATTCATCAGAGGGATCATTATCATTGGACAAAACAGAATCCCTCAAACGAGCCAGTAAATCTCATTCTCGCCGTAGACATGAGGACATTTCAACAGAATCCAACTAAGTCTCTACTACCAGATCAAGTTACACCGATGTCGCTACTAGTTCAAATTGACTATCTAAATCAGGTTGAACTGACTTCTCCTCGTCCAGGACAAAGTGAAATTGCCTCTTCTCCTCTATGCTCCAAGTCCACTCACCTTCTTCATCAAAGGTGACATCTTGATTGATAACGACCTTCTTTGTTACCAGATTATACAACCAATAACCCTTAGTCTCAATACTGTAACCAAGGAAAATGCACTTCTCACTCTTCTAATCAAGCTTCTTGCAAAGCTCATTTGGCACATGGGCATAAGCAATATATCCGAACTTGCAAAGATGCTGAACTGAAGGGATTCAACCACTCCACACCTCTGTCAAAGTCTTGAACCCAAGACCTTTAGTAGGATACCGATTCAACAAGTAAATAGCACAAGCAATGGCGTCCACCTAGAAATGCTTAGGCAATTGTTTGGAACGAAGCATGGTACGAACCATATCAACAATAGTGCGGTTTTTTTTCTCTCTGCTACTCTATTTTGTTGAGGAGTATACCATGCTGTCAATTGATGCTCAATGCCGCACTGTTTGAAAAAGCCATCACCAATCAAATATTCTGTGCCACGATCAATTCGGAGAATCCGAATTTGGTGCCCACTTTGTTTTTCTACATAGGCTTTCAACTCCTTGAAAGCACCAATGGCGTCAAACTTGTGCTTCAAGAAATAAACCCATGTTTTTCGGCTAAAGTCATCGATGAAGGCAACAAAATACTTGTACCCCTGATTTGACGATTCACCGAGCAGTCCGTAGAGGTTGGAGTGCACTAACTCCAAAGGCTTTGAAGCTCTCCATGATTATCTCGAAGGGAAGCTTTCTTTGCACTTTTATCTAATAACGCATGGTTCACATATCTCCTTCGGAGAAGAAATTTCGAGTAGTCCACACACCATCTTCTTTTGAGACAATAACTTCAAACTGTCAAAATTCACATGCCTGAACCGCTTGTGCCAAAGCCATGAAGAATCTTGCACCGAGGCACTAAAACACAAGGTAGCATAATTAATATACAAAAGAAAAAGTCGATTTCGAGCAATTTTTACCTTCGCAATCAACCCTCCTTTGCCATCATGTATTGTGCAAAGCTTATCCTTAATGGTCATGTGATAGCCTCGCTCGGACAATTGTCCCATGCTTAGGAGATTTTCTTGAAGACTGAGAACATAATGAACATCGGGAAATGCTTTGAACCTACCCATCCTTCACCTTGATTTTAATTGTCCCCTTTCCCATGATAGGCACTTTGGCATTATTCCCGAACCTCACCTCCAAACGAAAGGTGTCATCAAGTTTTGAGAATAATTCTTTCTCGCCACACATTTGATTGCTACATCCGGGTGTCTAAGTATCAAACATTCTTCTTCTGGTTTTCCACCGTAGCATCACACATGAATAAAAGAGCATTGTCATGCTCATCGTCACTATCAACAAATCTTGCTACCTTGGCATGAAACTTTTGACCACCAATCTTCTTGCTTCAACAATCAAATTGGTAATGCCCGTACTTTTTACAATTAAAACACTGAATATGGGACTTATCTTTTTGTTGTCCAGAATGCTTCTTTTACCACTTTTTATCTTTCTTTTGATTAGAAAGTTTCTTCTTTTCATCGGGCAACACCAACTGGCTTTGTAGAGCTTCCTCTACCATCTTGGATTTCTCCTTGAGTTGCTGCTCATGCATTTGTAGAGGGCCCATCAACTTATCAACGGTCAAAATAGAGAGATCTCGAGACTCTTCAATGGAAGTCACAATATATTCGAACTGCAAAGTTAGCGTCCAAAGAATCTTCTCAATGATCTGTTGGTCACCAATAGTCTCACCATTGGCCTTCATTTGATTGACAAGAGCCAATGTCCATGAGAAATAGTCAAAAATGGACTCTGACTTTTCCATTTGAAGGAGCTCAAATTGTCGACGACGAGTCTGAAGCCAAACTTTCAGGACGTTCTCAACACCTTTGTATATTTTGATGAGAGAGTCCCAAGCTTCTTTTGCCGTCTTCAAATTTGCCACTTTTTCAAAGATTGACGAACAGATCGCTTGAAAGATGTAAAAGAAAGCCTTATGATCTTTCTTGCGATTTTCTTTTATCGTCCTCTGCTCCTCCGTTGTCAAATCTATCGGCATTTCTGGCTCTATGAATCCTTCTTCCACAATTTCGATTAGCTCCTGAAACTCGAATAGCACCTTCATCTGGATCTTCCAATGCTCAAAATTCTTCCCATTGAACCTTGGGAGTTGAGGTTAGATCGTCCCAACACCATTCACAAAAGCCATATGACACGCGATTTTCTAAGCCGAATTCACAAAACTCAGCCAAAACTGAATCTAATACCAAATGTTGGAATAATAAAATTTGGAATTGATATTCTAATATGTCTTGAAGGATTACATAATATTTATAGATCCTTTAAATAACTAGAACAATTAAAAACTATCTTGAAAACAAGCAACAATAAGTAAATATTAATTTCCTCGATAACAATTTCCAAGACTCCAAGTCTTTAGATAGTAATTGCAAGAATCCAATTCACGAGATGAGCTTAGATTACGAAAAGTCTTTTTTTATTTCCAACATAGAGAAATAGTTGTATTTAGAGCGAACGATTTTGTCTAGGTAACAGACAAAGTGTGCAAGAGACTATATGTAAACACTTTGTCTAGGAGAGATGTGGTTTATTATCCAGTGAAAGAATCTATTGTGCTATGTTTACAAGGCGTGAGAACGACTCTAAGTGGGTCCAATAGTTACTTTGCATATAGCGAGGTTACTGTAGAAAGAAGTCAGGTTCTTTGAGGCAGCTAGTTCTACACTTGTACCAAGGCAGTAGTTGTACTCTTAGCATAACTATTGGCATTCAGCCTCCTTGGACTGCTAAATCTCAAAGACAAGTATGCACACCTAAGCTGAACCACAATAAATCTTGCTTGCAATTTCTTTTTCCCTAAGCTCTTTAATTTCCACTCTTCATATTGCTAGTTCACTTCATGCGTGGAAGCGAAACAATGATCGGGGTTGGTTCTACAAAATTAGTTTGTGTTTTCTTGAAAAAACAATTCACCCGTTCTGATTGCTTACCTGGGCCTAACATTTGGTATGAGAATAATTTTCCCCTACTACGAAGTGTTATACTTTCGAGATAAAAACCGATGGGAACCATTGTTGGAACTAGCTTGAATGAAGGTCGCTTGATTACTCATCCCTCCGTTGTTTTATGGTGCTAACTATTCTTATTCGGAATGTAGGATGGCCGTGTTCGTTTATTCAATGGACCCATGACCTTTGGGTAGTTGTGCAAAAAGGGCCCTTTGTACCGATGAAGAAAGGGAATCCATTGGCGCTCCCAAAGAGGAAACTGTGTTCATGATGAGCATCACTAAAATCAAACCAAAGCACGTTCTCTATTGTGCTCTTGCCCCTGCTGAATTCAACCTGATTTCGTTTTGTCGAATGACGCAAGAGATTTGGGATTAATTGAAGGTCACCTCCGGAGGAACTAATCGCATCAAAGAGATCAAGATTAGCATGCTACGACACAATAACGGATTGTTTAAGATGGGGCCTGATCAATGCATCAAAGACTCGTTCACTTGTTTCATGGACATCATCATCGGTCCAGCCACTCTTGGTAAGTCTTTTTCGAATGACGAGTTTAAAACGAAATTACTGAGATCTTGACAAAGGAACGGAACGTGCAAAAGCTTTCCATAAGCGTAGCTCGCGATCTCATAACCATGACCTTTGGAAGAGGTTATTGGCTCCCTAATGCCCTATGAAGTGAAAAAAGAAAATGAGGCCGATAAGAAAACGAAGAAGTCAATCTTGATGTCTGGCAGGCTTCCCATTCCATCCAAATTTCTCTTTGATGATCAAAATGTACATCAAAGACATCAACCATATAAACCCACCCGCATCATAATAAGCTCCTCCTACTTCCCGTCATTGTACCCTACTTGAGCAAGCGTGGTTTTTCCTAGACCTCCTATAGCAACGATTGGAACACAGCCGAAACACTCTCCTTGGAGGTGTGATCAAACGGGAGTTCGACGGTCTCCTCATCCTCTTCTCTACCAATTACTTCGTGCTCGCGCGTGAAAGAGTGAGCTTTCCTCCTCCTCCCAACGGACGGCAGACTTGTTTTCCCACTCGGATGTACTCTAAATGGAACTTCTTATCAGCCAAAATTATTTCTGATTACCCACTTTAAGGCTCTGCACGAGCTGGATTCATTGCTCGCCTCTGCTCTTGGGTGGAGATTTCCGTGGCGGAGCCAGGAATAAATTTCCACCGGGATCAACTTATTTAAGGCACAATGTATATTCATACAGAAACAAGTGTTGCGGTCCCAATATATTTTACAAAACCAACTCCAAAAATGTGCAAAACTATCAAAGATGAAATTTATGAGGAATTATATATGGTTGCACTAAATTAAATACTTCTGCTAATGAAAATACCGAAAAAATATATATAAATATACAAGTGACGTAATAGGAGTTTCTTTTTTTCCAAGGCACAACATCCTCATTTTAGCTTTCTTCTTCTTCTGTGTAAACTAGCACAATTCAAAGCAAAAGTGCACTGCTTTCACATGACACCAAATGCTTCGGCATGGTGGGCCAATCTTTTCCTATAAGAAAACGGGGTTTAACATTTTAAATTTCACAAACATACTTAAAATTCAGATTAATAATGCCTAGACTTACCATGAAATGGGTTCTTCTCCATAGAACTATGGGTCGGGGCAGCTGCCCTCACTTTCTACTGTATGTAGCGCCGCCACCGGGAGATATCGTTGAGCAATACTTCTACTTCGTTCGACACTATCTTCAGCCTCTCGAGCTAGCACTTGACCTGGTCCTCTCGCCATGACAGCTTCCCGGCGTCTAATAGCACCGCTCGAACAGTCTCGGTGTCATCGAGACTCTGGAGCTCATCGCTTATGCCACATGGCAATTGGATCTTTCGATAACAGGTGATGGAACCGGCTAGCTTCAGTATTTCAATGGCGAGGTTGAGAAGCAATGGTTCTGCCATGTTCATGCCTCATGGGGCCAGGAAATTAAACAGAGGTGCGTATACAGACGCATATAAAACATCATTTTTGTTGAAGCACTTGAGAAAATTGGCACTACTATGATAAATTATAAGAATATTGTTATCATGAGAATCGTATTACAAGCCAGTAAAAATTTGCATATGAAGATACACCTATTTTGAGTGTAATTCTTTTATAAATATATCACGTATGAAAATTGGATTTATTATCAACCTGTGCTATCTAATGATATACTAAAAGAATGTTATGCTTATTTATACGAATATGAGACGATGGAACTATATCTGCGAGGTATGGAATAGAAGTAATAATTGATATGTTACATATTTATTTGCCTAACCAAAATGTATAAAATGAGTTAAAATGAATTATTTTTAGCTAAATACAATATGAAATGTGTTCTATACATGTACAAAATGTTTTACTCCAAAAGAACAAGTATTCTATCATAAATCCAACAAACATAAACGAACAAAAGTTTTATTGAAAACCACGTGTCTAATCTAATCTACTTTTATTTGAAATAGGTGATACAAATGATAAGTGCGGATGGTGCGCAATCTTTTTGCCAATCTACACCGCTTTCTGTTTGGCACCTATCTTCTAAAGCAGGACACCCAACGATTCCCAATTTCTTAAAAGGAGGAGTGACGGTGAATCCCATCAAGCAAACATGTTAAACCTCAGCAGTCAATAATTTGAAGCCTTTGGAGTTAAGAGGAATTGCCAATCCATTTCGGCAAACTCATCAGATTCTCACAGCTTTCAACTGTGAGATGTCGCAAAGTGGTGACATGTCGAATCCCCCAGTAACGCCACAAATTTCGTAAGTTGACCCATTATAAGACCAATGAGTGCTACAAGGGATCGCCACTGGGTGCCATGCTCGTCGTCGTGGCTTGTCAAACCAAGTTCTTCACAAGCGACAATATAGAGGTGCTTGAGCGAGGATAGGTACCGGATGCCATGAGAGAGACTCCTTAGTTTGACGCAATTGTGGAGGTACATGCTTTCGAGATTAGTGAGGAATCGAAGTAAAGTCTTGAACATCAAGTGCTCCAGATCCACCCATCTAAAAAAAAAAGTTAAGTCTCATTAATTTAGAGAGAGATGACTGTGGACATCACTGCAGCATCTCATGGACAATTTGGAAGAGCCATCACTTGACCAACATCTTCGCGATAACTCATCTGTGCTCAAATTTTTTATACAGGGTAACAGTGGCAAGGTATTCAGCTGGGGACAATCCCGTATACGCACGGATGAAAGTTTTGGGAATGATGATAGTGAATCATACCTCTGATGATCCTGATTTGCTCTGACTTTTTGCCTTCTTCCCCACCATCCTTTTAGATTGCGACACTTGAGAAGGTCCAGTACCTTCAGAGATGGGAAGAAGGGGCTTGGAATAGTAAATTGGTTTGGGTCACTTATCTCTTGAACGAACTCCAACGCATCCAAGTTACTGAGAGTCAACATACTTAGGGAAGGGAGTTCACTCAGAGGTGGCAAGTACTTCCATCCTTTACATTCTTTGAGTGCGAGCACAGTAAGATTCCTGAGGGAGGCAAGCCAACTTGGCGGTCTCCTACCCATACAAGAGGATATGGTCAAATGAGTTAAATTTTGGTGCGGTCTAATGTTCTCCCACACAATCAATTCATCGCTCTCGCTTTTGTTATCTTGCTCCCCTGACCACTTCAAGACCAAGGAACGAAGATGTTGCTTTTCCCTCAAGTGACTTTTGTTTGGTGCCGGTTGAAGGAACTCCAACTTTCCAAGAGTAATGGACCCGGCCAATCTGTTTAACCCATCAAGTTCATCTACTCTCCCCACCCACCAAGAATTTTATGGTCCATCTTTTGTACGATGAACTGGGATAAAGTCTGAAGCGAAGATAAGTGATTCAACCCGCGTGGCATGTGGCTTAGCGAGTCACACCCATCAATTAAGAGGTGTCTAAGGTTGATCAATTTCCTCAAATCTCTCGGAAGTGTTGTAAGCTTCTTGCAACCAGAGAGTTTAAGGGTCTGCAAGTTCAGCAAATCCGTGATTGAATCCGATAAACTCTTGACATATTGGTTTTCAGAAACATCAAGAAATCTTAAGTGCTTCAACTGACTCCCCAAGGAAGGAGGGATACAAAAATTTACATAGCGCAACACCAACGTTCGGCAATGCCTTAACTTGGAGAGGATATCATGACATTCATTTGGGGACAAGTCCGGTCCCAATGATTTCCCCTTCTTCATATAGAGAAATGTTCGTAGTTTGGTCATTTCAAGTAGAGAGGTTGCTTCAAGTAGAGAAAATGATGCATGTCGAATTCCTCCACCAATGACGCCTTCATTGATATTAACCATCTTGCACTCATCTCCAGCAACTTTCAAGGCAAGATCATGCATGAGATCGTGCATCTTGAACATTTTTACCTCACTTGTGTGATAATCGAGCTCTTCAACTTCAAGGAATGATCTGCACAGTAGGTCCGAGACATAACTATTTCCAGTCTCTTCTAGGTCCCCGTTCCCTTTCAATGACTCAATAAAGCCTTGTGCCATCCAAAGTTGTATCATTGTCCGTTTGTCAAAGACATAATCTTTTGGAAATAACGCACAATATGCAAAACAATGCTTTAACCGCGACGGAAGATGATCGTAGCTGAGCTTGAGGACATCCATAATTCCATTGTCCAACTTATCTATTTTTGATAGTTCATGCTCTTTGAAATAGCGCCAGTCATATTCCTTTTTGTTGTATAACAGGCAGCCTATAGTTCTGATGGCAAGGGGAACACCTCCGCATTTTTTAACTACATCTCGACCTATCTCCTCCAGTGTCGGGTCTAGTGATTCTTCCCCCTCCTCCAAAAGCCATTTTCTTGAATAATTCCCAGGACTTATCTTCAGATAAGCCACGGAGAACAACTGATTTCGCATCTGTAGCCTGCACGACTGACTGATTGCGCGTGGTAACGAGTACCTTGCTTCCCCATGCACCACCCATTAGCAAATGTTGGAGCTCTAACCATCTCTGGCGATCTTCATTCCATAAGTCATCCAAAACAAGCAAGTATTTATTCCCATCTAGTACCTTACGAAGGAGACTCTGCAACTGGTCCTTAGATTTATTCTCAATGTCATGCAGATTTCTCATCATCTCAGGATCCCCTTGACACTCATCTTGGGCAGATTTCAGTATTTCTTTGACGATCAAATCCTCATCAAAGATTTTAGGATCCCCGTGACACACCCACAGCCTAAGCTTGAAACAGTCTTTCACGTTGTCATCGTTGTATACCAGTTGAGCAAGCGCGGTTTTTCCAAGCCCTCCTATTCCGACGATGGAAACAACCGAAACACTCCCTCTGGAGGAGGAATTAAACAAATGTGCGATGATCTTCTTCTTATCCTCTTCTCTACCAATTATTCCTTCCTCGCGCACAAAAGAGTGAGTTGTCCTCCTCCTCACAATAGAAAGAGTTGCCTCACTCAGATGCCGATCTAAATGGAACTCCTTATCATTTTTAATCCGATCCAGTTTCTTCCTAAGTTCCCGAATCCTATGATCCACTTTGACGCGTTGGGCAAGCTGATTTGATTTGGAGAAGAAAACGCGTACCTCTTTCGACATCTTGTTGCCGGAAGTGACCTTCCGCCGCAGATCTTCAGTTGCCACGTCGTCGAGCAAGTCATGTACGTCGTACATCACATCTTTGAGCCTCTTCAGCCAGTGCTTGACCTGATGTTGGTGCCATCTTTGCTTCTCGGCATCCAGAAGCACAGCTTGGATGGTCTCGACGGTATCCTTAAGGTTTTGGAGCTCATCTCTCGCACCACGTACAATTCGGATCTTCGAAGAGGTTATGGAACTGGCTAATATCAGTATGTCGGCGGCCAGGTTGAAGAGCACTGCTTCTGCCATTTTTGATATGGCCTACCTTCCTTCTTGTTTGAGTGAGCTCAACGTTGATAATTTTCGATTAGGAAATCGGATTCCTGCAAGTGGGAATGGAATTGGCCGACGAGAAGAAAAGCGTGTGCAAATGTGAGGTGGTGCGAAGGACACGTCGGTTCCAGAAAAAAGGGACAAAAGAAACGACCCCAAAGACTTCTGGGTCAAAAAAGGAGGCGGCAAAAAGCAAAGCAGCTTGCTCTGTTTGTTAAAAGAAAATTTTCCATTTAGTTTTTATTTTCATTTTCGTCCGAAACATGAAAATAGTACTTGAAAAAAGCGTTTGGTAGCCTACGGAGACCAGTTTCCAAACGAAAATAGTTTCCGAAATTGTTTAAGTAATCGAAGCGTTTGTAAGCAAAACATTGAGAAAGATTGTCAATGTTAGTATTCAAAGACGTGTTGAAATGAGGTACGTTAGGTGGTGGTAGGAGTGAGCATGGTCCAAATGAGCGACTCTCACCCTAAAATCGAGAACTACCCCTTAAGAATTAGTTTCAAAAAATTGAAATCGGAAACTACCCGTTGGTTCCATGGATTCACCGGGAAATCGGATTGTCGGTCCAGTCCGGTTCCTAAATGGGTCTATGGAACTGGTCCCGCTAGCCAAGAAAGGAGACGGAAAGACGGAAATAGAGAGTCAAAAACGATGAAGTGAGCATTGACTCAGAAGAGTGAGAGAGTGAGAGTGAGCGTGAGGCGAAAGCGAAAAAAAGTATTTCTCGGCTCAATGTGAGGCTGTGAACGTTGAACGAGTTAGATTTAGTTTAGGGATTTAGAATTTTTCTTTTTAAAAAAATTAAAAATTAAATAAATATTATTTATTATTTATTATTATATTATCAATCCGACCCGGGTGGGCGAGTGGGTAGCTCCATACCTGGAACCAGGAACTGGACCGGTTTCCTTAGGAACCATTGGTTCCGGTCCGGTCCCGAGCAATTCCTGATTCTTTTGCACACCCTTAGGTGATGGGTTAATACACTTCTATTTACACAAATAAAAATATGCAGAAAGGGATTTTTACTATTTACATCCCCGCACTTAAATCCATTTTACACAAACAAGCAGGATCTTAAAAGTCTCTTCTATTGATTATATAAATTAGTTTTACCAAAATGGAGATCTGTTTATGTATCAAGTCTTAGTCAACCCTACTGGTATTATAATTTTTGCCGTAAAAATAAACATTTAAGAGAATATAACTTTGTCACTTCTTTTTCCCCAGAAAGTAGGCTCGGTCATCAATAGGATTTCATTATGTTTCGCTGGAATTTCTCCCATGACAAAATATTTTTCACCGAAAATCGTTCTTCGATTTATTAATTAAAGGAAATCAGGGTTTCACGCCAACACTAGACAAGAAATATCATAGGCAATAAAAAACCAACGTCTTTGATTAAAACAGAACTGTACGAACGTAAACCATGCCAAAATTTAATTGACGACAAGGCTCGAAAAATACATACTCAATAAAGTAATCGAATGCAAATAAATTAAGCTGAAATTTAATCGGCGACAATCTAAGAACAAAAATATACTCACAACGAACTCAATTGGCAAAAAGTAAAAAGGTTTATGATTTAATTGACAAAATTAAAAAGTTTACAACTGGAATGGTCAAAGTGCAATAGATTTAGTACTTTTTGGATAATTTTTCCCATATTTAGAATGAGATAAATCCCATCCGTATCAATAGCAAAATTGAAGAAAGTTAGTAGTTTGGTTGCTTCGACCAAAGAGACCATTATCTCTTGCGAAAAACTATTGTGAAGGAGTAAATGATGCATGTCATATCCCTTCATTGAGATTTGGTAGGGATCGTGTGTAGTCATGATATTAACGAGGCCTGGAATGGAGCTTAGTGTAGTTTTTAACAGAAAATAGGCTTAACAAGATCGCACTTGACTTGGGCTTAGCTTGCATTTTAAATTGGGTTTAAATTGCTTTGAGAATAAATTTGATACGAAGCCCAATCCTGTCCATTGGCCCAAAACCCGTGAATCTATATCAGATCATATTCGGACCAGGCTCAAAGGCCCGACCCGAGTCGAGTCGGGGTTTACATTCATCATGCAAATGCTTTTCATTGTCGTAATCTTGCTATTTTAACTGGGCAATGCCTAGTAGCGTGTTACGGAAAATATTGCTTTTCTCCAGGGTCCTTGCATTAGACCATTTTGCAAACCATCTACAACAACTTATAATTTGGGTTGTGTAGGAGGCAACAATGTTTCTGTTGCAGAATATGGTTATTCTATCGAGAAGACTAGATTCGTACACTATATTCTACCTAAACTCGAAGTATGTCGGCCTTATCTTCCAGCTCTATCTCCAACATGGAGGGGAACAATCAATTCTACTTGGTTTGTTTAAAATCTTTTTATGTTTGACACTTACAATTTGGGGAGACTGTTGTCCATGAAGGACTTTAATTGTTGTAAAGAGAAAGGCACATTTGTGAGACTTGTTACAGCCTCAAATTTGGACAATTAAGGATAAATGAGGCGAGTTAGAAGAGTCGTGTCTTTTTAAGAAAGGGATTTTTAAGGTTGACAAGGATCGATACACAAAATTCTCAGTAAAAAGCAATGTGAGAAAAATGTGCCAAACTCGAGTGGATATGAAACAATAGCTCAAGTTTATGGAATGGTTAGTTGCATTACTAAAACCTTGAGTGTCGACATATTTTTGCTATTATCTTTGAATAACAAAGTCGGATTTTATATCTATGGCACTGTCTCACCAACATGGAAAGCAACTTTGGGGAGCTCCAAGCGGGGTGGTGCTGATAGTCCTTCACTGACACGGCAAACTCAGTTTGCCCTTTTTTTCTGCATGTCATAGCTTTTCCGAATCTCCTTTTGCCATGGAAACTTCTTGTGCCTTACTGATATATTATCTGTTGCTACTAGTCTCCCCTGCTTATGATGTCACATGAATACTCACATAGGTCTGAGGAAATATTCTGGGCTTTGCTCGAAACTTATTCTTTGAGCTTGGCGAAAGATCATCCTGTGGATAGATAGAGAATTTTTTGGCTAAATGTTGCTAGTGAATTTATAGTCTTGGATCCTTCATGCAAGCAAGTGAATTTTTTCTTAGATTGTGTATTGAATTAAGTGAACCCTAACGTAATGGAACTTAATTTTTTTTTTGAAAAACACTAAAACAACTCTTTTTGGCCGAGAAACGGGCCCTATCACGATCGGGGATAACTAATCATGAGGGAGTTTCTCACAATATCAATAAATGAGATTAATGCTCGAATCTGCAGTGACTAAAGCTCCAGTTATATCAACAAAATATGCACCCGTTTCCTCTAACGTGTGCGCTTTCAAGTTGCACTCAAAAGGATCTCTGTTTATGGTTGTGTTGGTCATGGATCATTCACTCCTAATGATGCCATATAGTTGATCCCTTTGCTTTATGTTTCCCCTGAAATAATGATGAAGGGAAACACATACCGAGGTAGGTAAAAATTGCTGCCAGAATGCTAGTTATTCACACAGAGTACTCAGATATTGTGAAGAATTACCATGGATAAGACTTTACCTCTCGAGCATGATAACATACCAGAAGTTATCCTGTCGTGCCCATCCTGCGAGACTGTACATAACTCCAGATGTCTTTGCAACGGAAACAGATTCCTAAATATAATGCAAAAACACGGAAAACGTGTCTATTCTTTACTTGAATCACCGATTAAGCGAAGCATATTACATAAACGAACATACTTCTTTGTCACAGTTAAATGCCCCTATTGCGGAGAGATAGCGATCCTTCTTAAGCTTTTAGTTTCAAGTGAGTAAGAGTTTTTTACTTCTGAATAATGAAAACAAATTCATACACACTTCAGAACATACATGAGTTTTTCTCATCTCACTTTTGTTCTCACAAAATAACTGTCATTTGCGGTTATTTCTTTCATGGACTCTTTTAAGGTTTATGGGCTGGGTTTGGTCCAACATGAGCGGCCCATTTATTTACTAAAACCCATCATCTCCCACTCGCACATGGTGGGCTAAACATAACTCTCTTCTTCGTAATATTCATACTAGCAAATAATCCGTGCGACCAGCATACTTCGAGAGCTCGTTGCGATGCATCTGTTAGGAATACCACAGCAGCTCAAATTGGGAATCATGTTTTCGAGCAGATATAGTATGCGATACCCTAGATCAATCGGTCACATTTATATCTCTCTTGATCTCTTTTAGTATCTCATGTATTGTATTCACAACTATAATTTACTCAAAATGATAATTGGTGGACACATGAATCACGAAATAGAATATGACATCATAAACAAATTGATCTTCCTTTTTCCTTAAACCTCTCTATTTCAGTCCAACTTACTTTTCTAGAAGTACTCCATTAGATCGAATCATTCATGAACATTGGCAACACTCTAAGATAACGAGCACTTGAATAGAAACTTTGAGAATAAGTCAGAGTCGTGAGGGCACTAAATAAGGAACTTTCATCCTCAAGATTCTCACACGGCATAAAATTTCAATCAAAACTTTTACCTCTCTTATTGGTCGTCTCATGCATACGTAGTATGAAGTACGTATTACGGTATTAACTCATTTCCCATGGAGCGTATGTCTTCACATTTAATACCGTACAGATGATAGTTCAGACATACTCAATGTCTAAATTTGAGTTCACATATCTACGTTTCTAAAGAATCCATTAGAACTCACATCGGCATCAAAGATGGATAAAGTAAAATATGTGGGCTATTTTACTTTCGAACATAGTAAATATTATGTCCTCATCTTAACACTTAGCTAAAGGCGACATTTATATTTTAAGCTTGATTTCTCAATTATCATCTACATAATAAGCTTAAAATTGTCTCATTTCTATTTATTACCACGGTAAATAGAGGCGATTACCCGTGTAAGTAGGCTAATCTCATCTGTCCGACATACTTTTCATTATAATGCACTAAGCAGTAAGATGCATAAATATTAAATAAACTCATAGGCATTAAAAATGATATAACAATTTCATTTAAATGCGAACATTCAAGGAAATTACAATATTCATTACATCAGCATTTACACAGGTCCGGAGATTTTACATGACTACGAAAACATCTCTAAGAATTGATTTCGGCATAGGATCTGCTATCATTCTATGCATAGATATGTACTGTAAGTTCACATCCCTTCGTGCAAACATGTCCTTGACAAAGTTATACTTGGTATCTATATGTTTTGTCTTGGCATGATATTTCGGATCCTTGGTGTATACTATTACTTTGCTTGACTATCACAATTGACTAACAATGAGCTTACAACACGCTCAATAACAACTAAATGATCCAAAAATCTCTTAAGGCAAACTCTCTCTTGTACTACAGCCGACAACGCCACGAACTCGGCTTCCATGGTGGATAATGCTATACATGTTTGTTTCTTCTTTGCTCCAAGATATGGCGTCATTATTCAGTAAGTAAACAAATCCAGAGGTAGATTTCCTTTCATCTAAATTCCTCCCCAATCAGCATCTGAGTAGCCTTCAAGTCGCAGATCCTTTCCTTGATAACTTATAGAATAATCAGTAGTACCTTTAGATACCTCATGATTTTTTTTTTAACGGCTTTCCAATGTGCTTGACCCGGATTAGATTGATATCTACTTACCATTTCAACTACAAAACATATGTCAGGTCTTGTACATATTATAGCGTACATTAAGCTTCTAACAGCACTAGCATAAGTAACACATTTCATTTGTTCCTTCTCTTGTGAAGTCTTAGGACAAAGTCTTTGGCTCAATCCTTCACCTTTTGCAATAGAAGTGTCAATGGGTTTGCAATCTTCCATATGAAATCGTTCAAGAACCTTGTTTATATATCGTCTCTTGCGAAAAGAGACAATAATCTCTTAGAATGATCTCTTGAAATCTTAACTCCAAAAATATATGCAGCCTCATCCATATCTTTCATTTCAAAATTGGACGATAACCAATTCTTTACGGTATTAATCAACTCCTTATTACTTCCGACAATCAATATGTCATCAACATATAATGATAAAATCACAAATTGATCTTTGGATCTTTTTAATATATACGCAATGATCTTCATCAATCATTGTAAAATCATACGCCACTATGGCATTATGGAAACGTATATACCATTGTCTCGAAAATTACTTAAGGCTATATATCGATCTTAAAAAGTCGACATACCTTTTGTTCTTAGCCTTTCATAATGAAACCAACGAGTTGCTCCATGTAAATTTTTTTTTCTAATTCTCCATTTAGAAAAGCAGTCTTTACATCCATTTGACGTAATTCAAGATCTATACTTACCACTATTGACAGAATAAAAGGCGAACTGAGGTAAATCTCACTACAGTGAAAAAGTTTCTTCATAATCGATTCCTTCCTGTTGATTATACCTTTTCGCCACGAGGTGAGGTTTATATCTTTCTATTGAGCCATCGGATTTACGTTTTATTTTGAGAACCCATTTGTTCCCAATAGCTTTGCGTCCTTTCGGAAGATCAACCAATTCCCAAACTTGATTGGATTTCATTGACTCAATTTCTTCTTCCATTGCATCTATCCATTTTTCCTTATTAGAGCAATTTAGAGCCTCATTTATATTTCTTGGCTCATTTTCATCTTGTGGAGCGACTATGAAAGTTTCCCCTTCAATGTCAAAACGTCATCGGAGAACACTTTTGCGACTTGTTCACCGTACGGGAGATTGTACACGTGGTACATCACTCTCTATTACGCTCCCACTTGGATTAGATAATGAGGGTATCGTCTCATCAGACGATTGCAATTAAGATTGAGTCGAATTTAATTCCTTATTTCTCACATTGCTCCTACTTAAACAATCTTCATCGATTTCATTATCATGATCCAAAGTTTCAAAAAGTGAGTAGTCCTCAACTATTTCGCCTTTATTAGGAAACTCATTCTCTAAGAATGTGACATCTCGTAATTCAAATTCAGTAATACTCCCACTTTCTTGCTCACCTATAAACACATACCCTTTCAAGTGCTCTGCGTATTTAATAAAAATACTCTTCTTGCCTCTAGGACCCAGATTCCTAGACTTGTGAGAGGGCTCGTGAGTATAAGCAGCACAACCCCAAGATTTAAGAAAACTTAAATCGGGTTTTCTACTTGTCCATAACTCATACAGAGTGGAAATAACTGATTTAGAAGGCACTCGTTTAAGTACATAGGCAGCAATTAACAAAACATCACCCCAAAAAGTGATAGGTAAGTTAGCTTGTGCCATCATAGACCTAACTATTTTCAATAGGATTCTATTTCTCCTCTCGACAGTACCATTTTGTTAAAGAGTATATGAAATAGACAAACTGTCTTTCTATTCCTTTTCATCACATAAATTTCTAAACTCATCGGATAAATATTCTCGACCTCGATCGAATCTAAACGTTTTTTATTTTCTTATCTAATTGATTTTCTACTAAGTTCATAAATTTCTTGAAGCAACTTAATGCCTCGGATTTATGAAAAATCAAATAGACATATCCAAATCGAGTACAATCATCTATGAATGTGATGAAATACACAGCCTCATGCCTTGCTCTTACATTTATTGGACCACGGATGTCGAATGGATTAGTTGCAAAGAAAACTCAGCTATTGTATCCTTTCCGAATGGTTTCCTTGTTGTTTTTCCCGTCATGCAATGCTCGCAAATAGGCAAATCAACTTTTTAATATTGCCTTATAAGCCCTCTTTAGCTAATCTTTACATTTGTTGTTAGCCAATATGACCAAGTCTAGCATGCCACATATTCACATCATTTTCATAGGAGTTGGAAGATGTAAATAGGGAATAACAAACGTTAACATTACCACAGTCAACATCTAGTACAATAAAACCATTTAGAAAGTATCCACAACCATAGTAATTCGTATTCAGATACAGATCAACACCACTATTATGGAAGTTTAAATTAAAACCAAGTTTAACCAACACTAACATAGACACTAAATTCCGACGAATCTCCGGAGCATATAATACGTCATGTAGGAACAATGTGCGTCCATCACATCATCAACTGGCAGGTGTCAATTCATTTAACTTCAGCTTTGGAGTTGTTCCCTACATAGATCCATTTCATTCCGGTCGGAACCCGTCAGAACTCCACAAAGGCATCTCTGTCCTTCGCTACATGGTCTGTTGCTCCCGAATCTACGGTCCACAAAGGATTAGACTTAGTTAAAAATACAGAACTTGACACATAGACAAAGTTCTCAAGAATGCAAAGGGAGTTTACCTTCTTTGGCTCGCCACAATCATAGCCAAGTGGCCTTTCTTGCTACTGGTTGTAGCATTTCACCCTCGATATCTTCTTAATAAAAGAACGCTTTCCTTTGTCATGTTAATTAAATTTTGATTTCTTATCCAAAGAACTTGCTCCTTTGCCTTTCCACTTCGTGAACCTTTCGGCGTGCTTGCGCTCGGAGCTCAAGCCCCATGTGAGCTAGAACCAGCATAATAGACGTCGGTTTCTGGTTTCACCGCCAGGAGGCGATCCTCTTCTAACTCAAGATGGCGCATGGCATCTTCAAAGGTCTTAATATTCTCATTATGGGTCAAGTGCACTTTCATGTGCTCCCAACTTTGAGGTAAAGAACAGATCACTTTGCTTGCACTTGCTGTTCATCGGTCGGAATGTGTCCAGCATCTTTCAGCCCAAACGATCATGTTAGACATCTTTCTCAAGTGTTCTTTCATGGGCTAACCATGAGACTTCTTATACTGAGTTAAACCTTATAGTGAGCTATTTCAGCTTAATCACCGACGTATGACCAAATCTTGCTGCTAATGCTTCCCATATTTCCTTGGCATTCTAAAAATGCCTGAACTCTCACATGATATCATTCTCCATGCTACTCAACAATGTGATACGAGCAAGCGAGTTCTTTCTCTTCCATACAAATGCATGCATCTCTGTCTCTCTTATCTTTGTGCAATGTTCCCATCCTCGGGTTCTTCCATAAGTTGGATAAGAGCTTCTTGTTCTTCTAGCACATATTGAATTTTCATGTTCATATTTCATAATTCTCACCGTTCAATTTTTCTTCTTTGTTCAACTCATCTACTATGTTCTTAGTTGTTGAAGCCATTGAATCTGAACATATCAAACAGACAAGCACGAATTATTAATGCCACTTATTTATGCATCAATTTTACACAAACTAATTATATTAATGAATAATTTCATTAGGTTTTAGATTCGAAAGTTCACTATGTTCCCAATCATCATCCAAAATCCTAATGTGAAAATATCGTTAATATAATCATTAAGGTAAAATTACGTTCTTTGAAGTTACTAAAACTTTTAGAACTCCCACTCAACCAGATAATAGTAAGAAGACAGATATTATAATATAATAGCACCATAAACTATTCATAACAGAAATATCCATGTACATCTATTCATTAAAAAACTATTTACATGAGGAACAAATCTATCATTGAAAAGAAACATGAATGCCAACATGAAAAAAAATATCCACTTAGGATATCTAAAACCAACCTAAAATAAAATAAAGTCAACTATTCCTAACTTTCCTAAGAACTGGGAAAAGACTTGAGAAATTCCTCATTGTCAAAACCCTTTGAAAGATCATTGGTCGTATTGGGCAACCATGAAAAGACCGTCGGAAATCCCTTGGGTTTTCCCCATGGCACATTCATTCTGCGCCAAGATGAGTTCATCCCAAGGGTTGACGTCTTCTTCGCCCCAATCCTTATGAATTCCTTAAGAAAATCCATAGAAAACTTTTCGTATTCTGGAATCCATGGATCACTTTCGTCATCCCATCCACCATCCTCATAAAATATTATCTCCGAACCCTTCCACAATTCATCAATCAGAATTTTCCACTCATACGGAAGAGTGGTTCTTAGGGCATTGATCTTTTCTGAATCCAACATATGGTATCCATTCGAGATGATATCCCATATTTTCTTGTTAACCTTCATGATGTGCATTTCCATGTGACATCCATCCCACTGATAGGCAGCTAAATCAGCTTTCAACTTTGCAAGAGTATCCATTTGTTCATCCATCCTCACAACTATCGGTGTGTGTCAATGGTGCGCCTTTGTTCCCCGCAACAAATGCAAAACAATAAAGGATTAACACATAATCCATTGAACATCACAATAGACATTCCAATATGCACATATCGCTACCGAAAACGCTCCAATTAGAGCTTCCACGCAACTAATCATGTGGACAGAACCCTCTCTTCTTCTTTTTTCTTTTTTTTTTTTTAGGGTTAACGCCGGTCAACGATTAACGCTGGTCAACAATGGTCAACGCTGGTCAACGGATGACCGGTCAACGGATCGCATCAAAACATCCGGGTCGGGTCGGCCCGCCAAGCCGGGCGGGCCAAGTCGAGCCTTTCGCCAAAAACAAACTAGCGTGGCTGACGTCATGCTTGCACGCATGGTGCGTGCGTCGCACGGTGAGCGCTGTAATCGCCTTGCGTCGCGGCGCACATGCCAGCAAAGCTGGCGCTTGTGGCGGCACGTGGAGGCACGTCCGACCTCCCCAGCAAGGTGCCACCGTCGTTTTGCTCATCTCGACGAGTACTATAATCATACACTTTCAAAAAATAAATTTTGACACACGAAAATCAAGAAACGACCTCGAACAGTACAGCCGGGTGTCGGTTTTTCGTACCAAAGCGTTAAATCGATGCCGTTTCACAATTCCGCCAACAATCTGTTTTATAAGCATATTAAACGATCAGGAAACAAGAACACATGCTCTGATACCAATGACGGAAACAAATTCATAAATATAATGCAAAAAAGCGGAAAACGTGCCCATTCTTTACTTGAATCACCGATCGAACGAAGCATATTACGTAAACGAACATACCTCTTTGCCACAGTTAAATGCCCCTATTGCAGAGAGAGATAGCGATCCTTCTTCGCTTTTAGTTTCAAGTGAGTGAGAGTTTTTACTTCTGGATAATGAAAACAAATTCATACACACTTCAGAACATACGTGAGTTTTTCTCATCTCACTTTTGTTCCCACAAAATAACTGCCATTTGCGGTTATTTCTTTCATGGGCTCTTTTAAGGTTTATGGGCTGGGTTTGGTCCAACATGGGCGGCCCATTTATTTACTAAAACCCATCACTTTGGAAGGTCAATCCGTATTGCATATGAACAATCCGGCACATGAATCCCTTCCTCAACCACGTCAGTTGCAAATAGTAGATTCACCAATATATATTTTTTTGGTCGACTTAAATGATAGGAGCGTTAGGTCTCACTTTAAATTAATAAATATCTTGCTAGAGCAAAATGATTCTAGGGTTTCCTTCTGCACTTTTGGTGCTAGGGCATCGACCGACAAATTGCTACCACTTATATGCGACCGCGGTGAAATGAAAGAGGACAGAGAAGCTCTTCACAAATCTCTCCATCACTTTTGCCGTCACAATTCTATTTACATAGATGAGGCAAAGTACTAGCCCTGCACTTCTACAAACCAAATGAACAAATGATGACCACAGAACTAAATATGGAATGAGCCAAATTGACATATGAAGTAACTCTTATTACCCAAATGACAGGAATATCTAAAGGAATTTGTACAGCTTCAGAGTTACGTAGCCCCTCTCCAATGCTGTTTGACAATTTGCCCCAGCTTCGGAGTAAACTCATCACCTGAAACGCAAATCAGATTAATGGCATTTATCATACATGAAATAGAGCAATGCTACTTACTACACAATGATGATACTAAAAAGTAAGGAGAGGTCATCATCTTTCTTATTTATCATCAGCAAATTCCAAGAGCTTTATTTTGCATAGTTACTTCAAGTTCAACATTTGCTAATTGCAGTTTTGAGATATCATTTGGATGGATGATAAAGAGTAGCACTAAACTCCCTCACTCAAGAAAGTGCTACAACTAATGTAAATGAAATGGAGCCAAAAAGATAATAGCAAACCAAGTGACAAGAGTCCCCAATTAATCGTGACACTTCCTCAAGATAATATTTACACTGCAAGGAACTCTCTCTATACACATCACATTTCTCTTTGCCATTCGAAGCATTCTTTAAACAGACTTTAACAGCCTACCAAATAAAAGAAAATGTTAGAAGTCGTGAAAAATATAACTCATAATCAATCTAACAACAGAAACTACACCAAGCAAACCATTGCACTATTAAACCTCCTTGTGGTTCAGCTGTCCACTCTCTGATGAAGAACTAGACTACTAAAGATTGCTAGAAGCACCTTGTGTCCACTGACAGCAACACTAAAGGATTTTCTAAGCCTTAGTCTAGCAATAGTCCTTGGCCATAGCCGCAAATTGAGTTTAGAGACACACTTGGACTAATCTATCCTGACAACTTGTGCTAAAGTTATGAGTGTAAGTCCTAATTGGCCAATCATATAGTAGGTATGATTGGTGAGAAAGTATGATTGATTGGGCTGGAACCATCATAACAGAAAATCAATTTTAGAACTAAAATAGGATTCACCATTCCCGAACTTTGCGAAGTTCTTTGGCATATGAACCTACCTATCAATTAATGAGGAGGAACGGTTAGAATCTCTTTTCATGTTAGTTAAGTCAAATCAAGTTGTATAGACAATCCTCACCCTCCAAAAGTCCTAACCTTACTATTAGAGCTGCTTTAGGCAATGTACGTAATGTGAAAAAAAAAAAAAAGAGATAGTAATTAAATCTGTCAAACTTATGGCTCAACCATAAGTAATGTGAAAAAGGAGATGGTAATTTGTAAGCACAAATGGGTATGCCATAGATACTATGGCATACCATGAAAAGAGGTTCTACCATGAACTTCACGGAGTTTCTTATGGTTGAGCCATACATTTGGCAGATAAATTACTATCTCCTTTTTGAACATTACTTACATTGCCTAAAGCTGCTCTAATCATCAAGTTAAGACTTTTGGATGGTGAGGATTGTCTATACAACTCAATTTGATTGAATTACCATGAAAAGAGATTTTACTTATTTCTCCTCATTATCTAATAGTTAGGTTCATATGCCAAAGAACTTTGTGAACGGTGAAACCTATTTTAGTTTTGACATTAATTTTCTGTTACGATGGTTCTAACCCCATCAATCAGACCTATATGACTTACCAATCAGACCTACCATATGGTTGGCCAATCAGGATTTACACTCATAACTTTAGCACAAGTTGTCCAGATAAATTAGTTCGAGTGTGTCTCTGAACTCAATGTGTAGGTATGGCCAAGGACTATTGCTAGACTTAGGCTTAGAAAATCCTTTAGTGTTGTTGTCAGTAAACACAAGGTGCTTCTAGCAATCTTTAGTAGTCTAGTTCTTCATCAAAGAGTGGACAGCCAAACAAGTGGGAGGTTTAATAGTACCATAGGTTGCTTGGTGTAGTTTTTGTTGCTGGATTGATTAAAGGTTCTATTTTTCACGACTTCTCACATTTTCTATTATTTGGTAGGCTGTTAAAGTTTGTTTAGAGAATGCTTCGAACGCCAAAGAGGAATGTAATATCTATAAAGAGAGTTCCTTGCAGTGTAGATATTATCTTGAGAAAGTGTCATGATTAATTGGAGACTCCTTGTCACTTGGTATGATATTATCCTTTTGGCTTCATTTCATTTACATCAATTGCAACACTTTCTTGAGTGAGGGAGTTTAGTGCTACTCTGTACCATCTATCCAAATGATATCTTGGGAATTGCAATATTAGCAAATGTTAAACTTGAAGTAACTATGCAAAATAAAGCTCTTGGAACTTTCTGATGATAAATAAGAAAGATGATGACCTTTCCATACTTTTAGTATCGTCATCGTGCAGTAAGCAGCATTGCTTTGCTTCATGTATGAGAAATTCCATAGATCTGATATGCGTTTTAGGTGATAAGTTTACTCTGAAAGTTGGAGCAAACTGTCAAACAGCATTGGAGAGAGGCTATGTAACTCTGATGCCAACGAACTCCTTCTGATTTTCTTGTCATTTGGGTAATAAGAGTTACTTCATTTGTCAATTTTGCTCGTTTCATATTTAGTTCTGCGGTCATTGTTTATTCATTTGGTTTGCAAAGTTGTAGGGCTGGTACTTTGCCTCATCTTTGTTAACAAAATTGTGACAGTAAAAGTGATAGAGAGAATTGTGAAGAGAGCCTCTATCCTATTTCATTTCATAGTATCATACATAAGAGGAAGCAATTAGTCAGTCGATGCCCTGGCACCAAAAGTGCAGAAGGAAATCCTAGAATCATGCATGTTAGCAGAAATGGGTGCATATTTTGTTGATATAACTAGAGCTTGAGTCATTGTAGATTCGAGCATTAGTGTCATTTATCAATTGAGAAACTCCCTCATGATCAGTTATCCCTGATCGTGATAGGGCTCGTTTCTCGGCCAAAAAGAGTTATTTTACTGTTTTTCAAAGAAATTTAAGTTCCATCACGTTAGGGTTCACTTAATTCAATACATAATCCTAGAAAAATTCACCTGCTTTCATCAAGGATCCAAGATTATAAATTCACTAGCAACTTTTAGCCAAGAAATTTTCTATCTATCCACAAGATGATCTTTCACCAAGCTCAAAGGGTAAGTTTCAAGCAAAGCCCAAAATATTTCCTCAGACCTATATGAGTATTCATGTGACATCATAAGGAGGGGGAGACTAGTAGCAGTTGATTAATATGTATGTAAGGCACAAGAAGTTTCCATGGCAAAAGGAGATTTGGAAAAGCTATGACGTGTAGAAACAAAGTGCAAATTGAGTTTGCCGTGTTAGTGAAGGACTATGAGCACCACCGGCTTGGAGCTCCCCAAAGTTGCTTTCCATATTGGTGAAAGAGTGCAAGAGATATAAAATCCTACTTTGTTATTCAAAGATAATACCAAAAAAATGTCGACACTTAAAGTTTTAGTGATGCAACTAACCATTCCATAAACTTCAGCTATTTTTTCATATCCACTCGAGTTTGGCACATTTTTCTCGCACTGCTTTATACTGAGAATTTTGTGTATTGATCCTTATCAACCTTACAAATCTCTTTCTTAAAGAGACATGACTCTTCTAACTCGCCTTATTTATCCTTAATTGTCCAAATTTGAGGTTGTGACAAGTCTCGTAAATGTGCCTTTCTCTTGACAAATCTATTCTCAAAGCAATTTAAATCTAATTTAAAATGCAAGCTAAGCCCAACTCAAGTGCAATCTTGTTAAGCTTATTTTCTGTTAAAACTACATTAAGCTCCAATCCAGGCCCTGTTTATATCATGACTACACGGCCCATACTAATCTCAATTTTCTATCGTAAGAATGCCAGGCCCACGCTAAAACCGTCATCATCTAGCACTCTATTTTCTTTTACAGAACGCCAGCGTTTGTTTAATCGAAAACATCTAACACTACAACATGCTTTTTAAAGCATCACCTATGATCAATACATTTAAGTTCCAAATTGAAAACAGTCCATGCACAACCACAAGTCTCCTCCGTCCACCACGGGAACACCATTATCGGCCACCACTATTCATGGCGGTCCATTATTAGATTGTTTTCCCTCTCTCAGCAAAGTGAAAATGTCCGGAGCATGAACAAATAGAGAGCTGTCACCAAAAACTTATCACCAGTTATTGTGGAATGTTGTGCTTGTGCTGACAGACAAACCAGCATTGAGTCCCCATCTCCATGAATGCAAACCGAGAAACGCAAATAAAAAGGAAATTCAGATTCGGTCATAGTAACAACGAAATCAATCTCGGGGATCCATGAAGAATCCCTTTTATGTAAAATATGTTTATGCTCTCATTCAAAATAACCCAAAGATAAGGGTCAAATCCATGTTAGTTTGGTTCCTATAAATCCAATACTAAAGTAATGTTTTAGATTTAACAATATCAAAGCAGCAAAGATCTTGGCTAAATCATCAACAACCCCACTAAGACTTAGTCCGTTTTCACATAACTCCGCCATGACATTGATGTCTATCCTTAATCCTAGATAAAGGGAGACAAGAAAAAAAAGAAGTAAGTTTTGAACCGTACCTTACCGAAGAGGAGTTTCGTTCGCGATTGAAGATCGCGGTGACAGGAGGAGGACCGGAATATTTTTCCTGTCAAGATGGACTTCCATGATGATATGCTTGAACCGATATCAAAATATCTTGAACTTCGTGTTGTGATATAGCGCGAAAAATACTAACGGATCTTGCAATTAAATTAGTGCGAAATCACTAGATAAATATACGATGAACAATAAGGACACCGGAGATTTACGTGGTTCGATCTGAGTATCGGTACCTACATCCACGGGAAAAGCCAGTAGCAAATAATTCACTAATCAATTGGAGAATTACAGGGTTTCAATTGTTCACACACTCGAGTGTTTTCCATACCTAGATTTAAACTCAAAGTAAATCCACAAGTATCAACCCACAATCTCTCACAGAGAATACACTTAGAAAACTCACATAGAGAAAACGATCCGAAACTCTTTTGTTTGCTCCACGCGCGACTGAACCAAGGACGTTCAGATCGTCCTTTCCTTTGTGTTCTTCGTGCGGCGGCTCACTATCACAAGAAACCCACTGTTCGGCTTCTTCTTGTGTGACTCTCGGCTTGTACGTCCTGTTCGCGAGGCTGCCCCAAAAAAAAGAAAACCTTGAATTCCTATGTCTCCGGAGCATATATGTGCCCCTTTATTTCGTCCTTTTGTGGAAGTCAACAACTCCACTTTTGACCGGACCCACCAAATCTTCAAGTTCCCCTTCTTGTTTGGCTTTTAGACGTCCACAGTACGCCGTCTCAAGGACATTAGATAAAGTCAATCAATAGAGAAACAGACTGCGATCAAAACAAATACACTCTGTTGATACTTCATTATCTATATCCAACAAAACCACCCGCCCAACAAAATCCAAACTTGAATTGGATTAATGGCCACATCAATTTGAATAAATCAAGATCCTGCTCGAATTTCGTACACAGATTAAAACCTGAGACACAATATTAACACTTTGAAGCCGGAGGATAAAGAGAAACAGAGCATTCGCTATGCTTTCTTAAACGCGGCGTTAGCGGGATATCTCCAGGACTCAACGGAAAAGAAAAATACGCCTCTGAAATCTTCTAGGAGCAACCAGCGAGAGAGCAAGGCAAAGGTTACTTGAGAAAAAATCGATAGGTGCCGACGAAGGTAAGAAAGTTCCCGATGGCGATGGACAGTGGAGTTTGGAAGCTGTAATGGTCAGGCTTGGGATAAACGAAGCTAGAGAAGATTCCAGTGAATGGAGAAGGCATGAGAGAGATCCCACCAAAACCCCTTCGCCGGAGCAGTGATACAGAGAGAATTGGAAAACCCGATTTCCTCTCCAGCGTTCGGGTGCCCCTTTCTCTTTTCTGTTATGGACGACCCTTCTTCGGATACTGTTCGTTCTGCTCATCCGCCTGTAACGTTACTCTAAGGACGCGGACGCTGACGCTTATCTTCAGGTCCACATTTAGACGCCCGTGAGAAAAGCAAAAAACAGGGGAGAGAGCTCTAGGTTTTTCAACTTCCTGCGCCGTGTGGGCATTTTCAGGTTGATCTCTCTCTTTTGACTAATGGTGTGTGTGTGTCTCCGAATGGTCTGGTAAGTATGAGTCGTGGAGGATTCGAGCTTGAAGCGGATATAATTATGGGCTTTTGGTATTCCTGCGAATTGGATCAAAACTGAAACCTTCTTTTATTTTCATTATTATAATTGACTTGTCGTAAGAAGTTTCGGGTGTTAGCAGTCATATATTTTCATCAAGAAATGATCCTGTTCCTTCAATTTGGACCGACGATTCATCACATATTATTGGCGTAGTAATTTCAAAATAAGGCCGTGCCCTTTCGGTTCTTTTGCTGCCGTTTGATTGATGAGCCAATATTCAAGCTCCGACTCTTTATTGGAAGTTGGCAACCTGAAGATACTTGATGATGATTGCCTTTTGCCCTCGCAGGGGACTTTTTGAAGCAAAGGCCGCAGACTTACATAGATTCCGCCGTGTGTGTACTGGATGCCGCGGCATTAGGTTTCAGGAACATACGACTCCAAGAAGAAGAAGATCATTTTCTCTCCCGTCGTGATGATAACTTGATGACTTCTTCAGGAGAAAGACGAGACTGGCTAGCTCGTCTTTGATTCCATGTCATGTCTCTGATTTCATATTTCTCGTGTTTGAGTTGTAGCTTTTGTATACTAGCTAGTCTCACCAAAACCTCAAACTAGTAACACGTTTTAAAACTGTACAGATGAGGTGATGATGACTAGAGCAAATAATATGATGCTAGTGATAGGTTTGAATGAGGATATTTACGCAGTGCGCTATAATAGTTATGTGTACGACTGTTGTGTCTTTTATACATTATAATGATTTAGCAACAATGAGATAAACCTTGAGAATTCTAATATGACAATTACTAAGCAGAATAATATTTCTTTAACTCGTAGAAGGATTGGCTATAATCTAGTAAGGTTTTTGTTTTCGGGTTTAATTATGTGTAATCTTTAGTAAATAAACCTTCGTATGTTATATTAAACAGGCCAAGAAATCTCGTCCTATGAGGAGTTTAAAACTCACATGAATGACCTGCTGGCTTCCCAGGAGTCAAGGCTAGGAGCACTTGAAGCCGAGCGCGATCGCTTCTTCGAGCTAGCTGTGGACATGAGCACCACCTGTGATCAGTGCAAACGAGCGAACCTACATATGGATGGCCATTTGCGTGACTTTGTTATGGGCATCAGGAGCCAGTTTCACTCGAATTTCATAATGACTATGTAACCGCATTTGATAATGGAATGGCAATATCAGCATCTTTCGTTTTTTCTTCTTGCCACTCTCACATTTCCCACGTCGTTGGGTAAAATATTTTCAAACATTTCCAATAGATTGATCCGGGCAACTCTACGCCATCAATACTCATCAGTCAGTATAAAGTACCACTTAATGAATCGTTACTTGATATGGTCCTTCCCACGTTGGGGACCACTTACCGAATCCTTCATTTTTCATATTAATCGGCAAAATAGTTTTCCAAACAAGGTTGCCAACAGCAAATTGTCTGGCTTTTACATGTTTGTCGTAAGCCTTGGCAACTCTCTTTTTCTGAGCGACGGCACGATCTGATGCTGATGCTCTAACTTCATCCAGTTTGTCAATGTTCATGTACATCAAATCGGTGGTTCCTGTTTGGAGAAGAATCAACAGAATAGCTAATAGCATAAAAACAGATCCAAGTAAAGTATAAAGGAAAAACTGATATGCTGCCTTGATCTTTCTTTGTCTCGAACCCCATATGTCCTCTCATTATAATAATGGTAGATATGTCTTAGTATTTTTACTAAATATTTTCATGGGCGGTAAGAATATGATGTTTTGTTCATTCATTTTATAAGTGATATAAGCAATCATCTTTAAGAGGGTACTGAAAAGATAGTAAATTTGTTTGATTTGTGCAGGGATACTCTTCGGTAGATGACTAATAGTATTTATATTGGTTAAGTGGTAACTGCTCCCCGACGGCTGCTAGCGGTTGCATTTTCCTCAAACGGTTTCTGTCGATTGTCCCCAAACTCCTTGTTTTTTTCTTTTCCAAAAGTCTCATGCCCATACTTCTACGATCTCTTGATCTCGTTCTCGATCAGTTCTTCCTTCGAAAGTGCATGTTAACTGCCTCATTATCTTGTGCCCACGTTCTCACGATCTCATAGTCTTACTATGAGATGATTATTCTTTCAAAAATTCATGACAATTGCCTCACAATTTCAGCTGCCCAGTATGGTGCTCTTGAGCTTGCAATCGTACCTCTATACTCCTCATGTTTGTTAGTTGATCCGTCGTTTATATCGTCCTATACCTTGGCGGCTTCGAACTTCTGAACTCTGTCTCAACGCTTCTCATGTATACAAGGAATTGTACACTGTCATTCGCCCATCGGCACATTCATTGATAATTACCGGTCCTTCGTCATCGTATGTCAACAACTAATTGATTGTATCCCTTAACATGTGTCGTCGACACATATCAATATTGATGTGGTCGTCAATGATGTGTCACGTGCATAATAATGTCCACACACTAGTCACGTGATCACTTGTGTTTACGCATTAGTCACGTGTTCATCTATATCGATGACTTGTTCATTTTTTGGTGTAACATGGGTTTAGTAGACTATTACTTTGGTCCACTACTCAAAAACTGAATGAAATTTGGCATAATTGTGATGGTCTTGTCCAACTCGCTTACATCATAAACATTACAGCTACCCGTGATATTTTTTTTTTTTGTAATTTCACATACGAAATAAAAGAAATCTAAATTTTAGCGATTACAGGAATGACGAGAATATGAACTAGATCGTAAACATCATATACAAACTGATTGGATTTATGTGGAATCATGTTCTTATAAGTTAGAATTTGCTTATGTGTAAAAATTAACTCATTAAAAATGGAGATATGAAAAACAAAGTGATGAAAAACTCAAAAGGGATAATGACACAAGCAATTTTTGAAACTTTGGCACAATATGCAATGTTGTCCCTGAACTTTTAATATATTTAATGTGATCCATGATCTTTTAGTATATGTTCAATGTCATTCCTAAACTATATAAAAATGTTAAATATAGTCTCTGAGCTTGAATTAATAAAAGGACTACATTAAATATTTTCATATAGTTTAAGAATTAAATTAAATATTTACCAAAAGTTTAGGAGCCACATTAAACAAATTAAAAGTAACCACATTACACATTAGGTTAAAATTTAAATATCATGTTAGATAAATAAAAAGTTCAAGAATTACGTTGCACATGTGGCCAAAGTTTCAAAGACCACTCGCGTCATTTTCTCAGCTCAAAACTTAATCATTTTCTAAAGGAATAAAGAACAACAAAATTGGGAGCAAGTCGAAAAATAATTAAAAAAAAAAAACAAAGCCCCCTTGTGATAATTCTACACTCTCACCGTCTCACGGTTCTCCCTCCCATACAGATACATCCAAGAAACACTTCCTTTCGTGCCCGACAACTTTTGGGTTTGTCCAATCTAAGCAGGCTTACATAAGCACTCTGGTTCTCCAGTTTGTACCTTGTAGCCCGTACTGCGCAAATCATTTTGAGCGAGTGAGATGGAGGCGAGCAACAGCAAAGCGTCCGTGGTGGGCCGGCTGCAGGCGGCGAAGCACGAGTCCGGCAAGTCGTTCAGCCAGATAGCGCAGGAGACCGGCCTCACCAACGTCTACGTCGCCCAGCTGCTGAAACGACAGGCCCAGCTGAAGCCCGACACTGCCCCGAAGCTTCGGGCGGCCCTGCCCGACCTGCCGGAGGACCTCCTCCACGAGATGATGAAGCCCCCCATGAGGTCCTACGACCCCAGTTTGATTCAAGAACCTACTGTTTACAGGTCCCCTTTTCATTATTACTAGTTCCTATGCTCGAAAATTTTCTTGTTTTTCTCCGTAAGTAATATATTTCTCTTTTGAATTACCTTTGTTGATCTGTGTGGCTTTGTGCTTTGAGGGATATGGGTGTTCAATTCTCTAGATTTCAGATGATGGGTCATTCGGTTGTGTCATGAACGAATTTAACCATGAGCTGTATTTTTTTTTTTTGGGTAAGGAACCATGAGCTGTATTTTTTTTTTTTGGGTAAAGGACCATGAGCTGTATTTTGTTTCTAGCATATGCTAGAATTTTTGTGAGGGCTTGTCCATCCCTTTAAATCTGCATGGATTGTTGTTTATCTGATGTAAGGTGTAGATGAATCAGTTTGAAGTGTAATGCTTATCGTGGTGTCGATTGATTCAGAGTGGAAGACAAAAGTGCAATAGCTATCAACTGAAGTGGTAGTTCCAGTTATCTGGTGTTAAGAGTTGATTTAATTCATGACTATACTCTTTCTTCGGAGACTACTCTGTTTAAGCTCTGTCTGCATCTGGTGGCTGAGTTGAGCTCAACAAAACAGTCTTGATTCTTGAACTACAAGCAAACTACGTGTTTTTCTCTTATTAAACTTGTTCTTTAAGGATTCTTCACAATGAAAGGCTGCCTGTGTAGGCTGTGGAATTACGTAGAACACCAGATGAGGTTATTTCGACTTTTCTCTTTTCTGTAGCTGCGGTTTCAAGAGATAGATACGACCTGAAAACACGCCAATCCAAAGCTTTCATTTTTTGCCTTTGGGACAAATCCTGTTCTAGCTTGTAGGATTTTCTGTCATTGCTGTACTGTTCGATTATGGTACGGATAGTCTGTGATGCTGATCAGAGTCTTGGAAATGGCTAATGCTTTAATTTCTAAATCCTTGGCTATTGGATTCCCAGGTTGAATGAAGCGGTGATGCATTTCGGAGAAAGCATCAAGGAAATTATAAATGAAGAGTTTGGTGATGGCATGTAAGTCTACATTCCTAACTGTATCATTCTCCTTTTGGAAATCTGCATCTTTGTCCATGCACAAACCACTTGTTCTAGTACGATGAAATTTGACCATTTTGTCTGCATAGTATGATATTGGCATGACTTTAGCCCCTCGATTAGGTCTCCTGCTGAACAAGCCTGCAAGTAGCTCATTTTTGGGTGTACACAATTCATTTGTGGTTATGAAAACAGGAAGTGGGTAAGTTGGAACGATGCATGTCCCAAGCAATGATAGTGGTCATCAGCATGAAATAGGGCTGTTCTATTATTGACCTGCCAATGTCTTATGATGGGTCCCCACTTCAGTGACAATCATGTAAATTAGATTCGTGAAATCGATATGAGATTCTGTGTAGAATATTCAAATGATACAAAACACCTTTCCTTGGTTTGCTTGGTTGAGTTGACCAGTAAGACGATCTAGGAAGCGGCCTAGCTGCTGGTCTCAGGGATGATTATTCCTCATCCATGGGATGAATAATTGAATATTAGGAACTCGGATGTCTCTATTTCAGCTTTGTTCAATTGTTAACTCATTGACTTTATTTCCGTTAACGTGTTTTTGCAGAATGTCAGCCATAGATTTCTACTGCTCAGTTGACAAAGTCAAAGGTGTGGATGGGAAGGACCGTGTTCTTCTGACATTTGATGGGAAGTATCTGCCTCACACCGAGCAGGTTAGTGGGCGTCAATTCTGTAGGCTAAAAGAAAGATGACGGAAGTAATATCTGGGTTTTCATAGCAATTGATGTGTTACAATGCTTTCCGCAAGCAATGGAACAGCATAGCACCTTCTTTTCCTTTCAAGCTCACGTAAATCACTATTCTCCAAAAGATGGGAGTCAAATACATATTCACTACTTTATGACAATATGCCTATGGAAATAATCTGTCTTCTGTTGAATACAAATTCCGCATTTAAGTACTTATTTAGTTTGCTGCAAACTGTTGACATACAGCAAAAAGAAATTCAAATAGTCCTTTTTTCCTTCACCTTTTGGCTAACGAGGATAGAATTAGTGACTGCCCAGCCACCTAATTCCCATTACTTAGGTACCTTTGCCATGAGCATAGGGTGGTTGGGGAAGGTGGTACATGTTGTTATTCTTCAGAAAGTTTTACTGATGAGAATCTTTTCTTAGGTGTGTCCTACTTTTTCCACTTTCTTTTGAATTGGATAAGGTTTACTGCAATATGCACCTTTTCTGAGCCTAGGTATTGTCTCTTTTAAAGAAGCAGATATGTTGACGAGATTGATTCAGACAAAGAACCACACATGGTTCTCCTACATAAACATGCACATGCTCTTTCGGAGCAGGTTTCATTACCTAATTATAGGCAGTCAAACGAAAAACTGAGCCGGTCCCTCTCACGTTGTAACATGATTCATGAGATGTCTGCTGATAGGGTTCTAGGTTTCCAATCAAGGGAGTGAAGGATTCACTACTGGCTTTTAACTTCAGCACTTGAGATGAATAAGTTAAACAATGGCCATGTTCTGCTGCATCTGGTGCTTTAAAAATAACTGGATATCTTCTGGATTGGCATGATCTAAACATGTTTGCTCTTTCATTTATACTATGATCAGGTCACATGTTGAAAATTGTTTTCTCGCAGATATCGGAGCATATGGTTTCCAGGCTACACTTGCGTGAAGAAAAATGAATATGCGATCACCAAGTCTGGCGATGCAAAGCTCTTTAAGATAAAATGAAGGTTTTCATTTCTACATGGTTGCGAATTGCCTTAGGCTTTGTTGTGTACGTAATTATGTACTCCTCCAACAATGTTGTGTTGTGCTTTTAAGCTGCAATAAAGAATTAAATATTTTGATTGGATGACATCTCTTTAGCTGATACATATAGAATCAGTGGATTGCTCGTTGAGGCGATTTTTTTGTGGCATAGCTCGGTATCTATGCTTGTTCCTGTAGCCTGTTTATTCTGATGGTAACTGCAGGTCAAGTCGTTGCAATAGTTTGTTGAACTTTCTGTGAAAAGAATTGCGGAGATTTCATTCATGCCTTCAGGAAAAGTTAGGATGATGATGCTAAAACAGCGGTGAACGATTTACACTTCTTGTGTAGGTAAGATGAAGCTCTCTTAATTGGAGTTTCGACAATCCATAATCCGGTTTACGTTTTTCTTGTTCTTTACCTAAAAGTTTGACAGTTTATCATTTTCCACATTGAAAAAAGTACGGCATCAAATCGTGATTAACAGGGCAATGAAATTCGTTCTTGCGATTCGATATGCAGGGTGTGTGCGACGTCCATATGAAAATACTTACGCATCTGTTATGCCCAAAATGCTATTTCCATAGAAGCTTATGATCTTTGAATCTTTTTTTTCAAAGCTAACAGAACTTGCCTCTTATATCCTCTTATTTCACAGTATCTATCAGCAAATACATTTCACCCCAACGGAGGGAGGACCGTAAAATCAAAGCACAAAGCCTAAGAACACCACCTCATTGGCTAAACTGGAGAGCCAACAGAGGTAGAAAGAGACAACTTATTGCCTTACCCCAGAAGGAGATTTGAAGAGGAAAAGAATGAATTGAAGTGGGTTATAGACTCTGTTGAAAAGGGAAAAAAAAAAATGCTCCGGCCTTCACCTTAGAGGAATGCAAATCGATCCTTCTTTCTGGCTTATTTAGAAAGCTCCGATCAATTGTATTGTCAATGTGGTAAGATGAGTAATTCCACAAGTATGATATACTCTTGCCACTCTTATAATAGAGGTGATCGATTGTAGAGTGGGTCAATTCTCACCATAAAACCTAGAATAGGACCGGGTAAGGTCAGTTCTTAGCTTGTGGAAGCAAAAACCAGCCCAATCTACCAAACCAACTGGTCCAGTCCGATTTTAGAGTCGATCCCATAACCGGTTAATTTTTTTTTTCTTTTCCATACAAGTGGGAGTTTCCCAGCATGAAAAAAATTTAATAATTAGGGTTTGCTTGAAAATAAAAAATAAAAAGAAGGGTTAATACAACAAAAATTCCAAATTATTCTCATTGTGATACAAATACTGCAAACTTTTTTTTATATCAATAAAAACCCTAAATTTACCATTGTGACACAAACACCTCAAACTTTTTTTTTGTATTATAAAAAACCCTGAATTTATTCTAGTGGGACAAATATATTATTGATAGAATTGAAATAGCAGGTACATATGTCACACATGTGTGAATTTGAGCTTTTTCATGATACAAAAAAAAGTTTGCGGTATTTGAATCACAGCGGGCAATTTTAGGGTTTTTGGTAAAAAAAAAATTTATGGTATTTGTATTACCATCAGCATAGTTTAGTGTCTTTTATGGTATTTGCCCTAAAAAGAATTAAGGAACCTTGGTCACTCCAGGTGATCCAGTTGGTCTGGTTCCTTATGTGGAGCCAAGAATCGGACCAATTATTCCCAATTCCAAATTTTTAGAATTGGGATTGGAGCAATCTCCTTGGGAACCACTCAGATCGGCCAATTCAATCCAATCCAATTCAGTTTCCCAGTTGCACACCCCTAGTTGATATTATATATGAGAAATTTTCAGAGAACGAGAGCCTTATGATATAGATTACTGGTGTATGGAAACTAAAAGACAAGCCCTTTAAAAACATCAAAAGAAAAGAGTTATGTTTGAGATACCATACATGTCTCATATGCTCATTACTTTTAGTTTTTACCATAACCCACTTATGCTCTCTTATTCCATCTCAAGGGCAATTTTTAATCCTTGCGCAAATCGCACACAATTTCAAAGAGAGCGGCGACCAAAGCAACATCTCATAGCACAGAAAGGGAGCCAATGTCTGAGCTTCGAAGTTAAAAATATGAGATCATCCGTTCATGTTTCACTAGAAAATACTAAGTTGTTTAGAGTATTTAGATGTATTTTGTCAGTGTTTTCGAGCGGTAACAATTTTAACTTTTGATTTTTCTTTTGTTCCACTTTGTCATTACCAAACAAGTCATCACATTATCCATTACAATTATCATAATTACATCCGGCAATTACCAAAATACATCACTCAGATTTCAATTTGTTTGATGATGATTTTAGAGAAAGAAAAGGAAAATAAAGACAAAAGCCTCTTTTTGGTTTTTTTGGCCCTCACATAAGTGAGATTTTCTAAGCCAAGCAAAAACAAAAAAGCCTAGCAAAAAAATTTATATACTGAAATGTATTGTCTTCTTTTCTTTTCTTTTTTTCAAAAAAGAAAATGTTTTCTCCACTTCAGTTTTTATCCCTCGCCGTCTCGATCCCACCATGGCCCACAAACCCCGGCGCGTTCCATCTCCTTCCGCCGCCGCGCGCCGCCGCGCCCTGTCCGTCCAATTCCTCCGGAGGGGCCTCTTCTCGACCGGAACCTCCTTTCCGTCGCCTCCGCTGGCCCCCACCCTCCTCTTCCGCCGCTTCTCTTCTCCGCCGCCTCTCCCCATCGCGCTCGCGCCTACCTCCGCCGGCCTCAACAGGAACATGGTCGGCTCCGGTCGGGCGTTGCGTGACACCGCCCCATATACCTCCACTTGCTCGCCGGCGAACTCCGGCTCGGCCTCCCGCGAGCGGTTTCCTCCGGAGGCGGCGCCTCTGTTTGCGGGCTGCGATCACCGGCGTTGGCTCAGCGTCGTGGATAAAGCCCGGTGGCGACGGAGCTACGAAGCAGCAGATGACTGACTGTTTACGTTCGGAACCCTGGCTAAAGTAGTTGGCAGGCCATGAGGTTCGGCGTTCTTTTCTAATTCTTATGATGCCGGTTTGTAAAAGCAGGAGGAGGAGGAGGAGTTTCTGATCTCTGTATGGTGGATTGCTTGCTATGACTTCTTTATGCGAGCTATATGAAATGTTTCTCATGTGGGTATCTTGTGGTTGTGCTAATCTTATGCAAATGAATGTTTTCTTGAAGCTTACAGCAGTTGCAAGCACTTGTCTTGGTGGTTTTCTATGATGATGGTGGAATGCTAGACGTTGGTCCGTATTCGGTTTTTATTTGGAATATTTTGTTGACTGCCCATGCTGCTTTGTTTGTGAATGGCTACAGTGAAGAGGAAGCAAAGAAGATTATCTGCAATGTCTGCTTTGAGATGTGCTTTGGTTTTGGGTGTGAGATTGAAGAGGAGACGTCCAACAAGCTCTAAAGGTTGCTTCATTTGTTCCTTTTCATTGCTCTTAATGTCTTTTCTAATTTGTGCTGCTTATTTTTCATCTCCTAAAAGCTACAAATAGTTTCTGCCAACAGGGTTGCCTGGCATATTGTTTGTGATTCTAGACTCGTATGTTGATCCTGAATACAAGGATTATGGAGGTAAGGCTCGTAGCTTTTAGTGTTTCGTTCTCCTTTTATGTATGAGGTGAAGGGTCACTCATATTGGCACCTTGCCGGCTACTTTACATCATGTTTTA